>CM050650.1:119544367-120144367 GCA_027574665.1 Rhynochetos jubatus
CTTTCCTTTCCTTTCCTTTCCTTTCCTTTCCTTTCCTTTCCTTTCCTTTCCTTTCCTTTCCTTTCCTTTCCTTTCCTTTCCTTTCCTTCTTTCCTTTCCTTTCCCTTTCCTTTCCTTCCCTTTCCTTTCCTTCCCTTTCCTTTCTTCCTTCCTTCCCTTCCCTTCCCTTCCCTTCCCTTCCCTTCCCTTCCCTTCCCTTCCTTCCCTTCCCTTCCCTTCCCTTCCCTTCCCTTCCCTTCCCTTCCCTTCCCTTCCCTTCCCCTCCACTTCTTTCTTTCCCTTTCTCTCATCTCATTGAATTTTAGTACTCTAACGCTGTGTGGGTAGCTGAAATCACGCATTTAGGGTTCCTTAGAAGTTAATGGAGTGTGACAGCCCATCCATTATTTTACAGTTATCCCTTAGGATGGAATAATGAACACTGTGAGGTTCCCACTCCATCATTTATAGAATCATAGAATCACAGAATGGTTTGGGTGGGAAGGGACCTTAAAGACCATCTAGTTCAGCCCCCCTGCCATGGGCAGGGACACCCTCCACTAGACCAGGTTGCTCCAAGCCTCATCCAGCCTGGCCTTGAACACTTCCAGGGATGGGGCACCCACAGCTTCTCTGGGCAACCTGTTCAGTGCCTCACCACCCTCTCCGGGAAGAACTTCCTGATGTCCGATCTCAAACTTCCCACTTTCAATTTAAACCCAGTACCCCTTGTCCTGCCACTACAGACCCTTATAAAAAAGCCTCCCCCAGCTTCCTTGTAGGCCCCTTCAGGTACTGGAAGGTGCTATAAGGTCTCCCTGGAGCCTTCTCTTCCCCAGCTGAACAAGCCCAACTCTCTCAGCCTTTATTTTCTGCCTTTATACAGGGAACCTAGGCAAGTAACTTTGCTGTTACCTTAATTCCTACCTGAGGTGTTTACAGATGTAGATATCTGTTGTACAGGAGTTGCCATGATTCCCATCATAGATAAAATCTTTTTGTTACAGTTAGTGAAACCTCGGGCAAAATTCATCTGACCAGATGAGGGTGTCTACAGCAAGATGACCCTTAGTCTAAATGTCACTGCCTGTTGGGATTAAACCTTCCCTCACTAAAACTCCTCCCCTCACTCTCCTCAAGGCCAGGCTGGATGAGGCTTTGAGCAACCTGGTCTAGTGGAGGGTGTCCCTGCCCATGGCAGGGGGTTGGAACTAGATGATCTTTAAGGTCCCTTCAACCCGAACCATTCTGTGATTCTATGATTCTATGAAAACAGGTGTCTGGATGCCCAGCACACATGTAAACGTGTCCTGAAAGCAGTTTGGGCATGATTCTTCCCACCCTTCATGTCTAGCTTATAATCCAATTAAAGTGAGGACTCCCAGCTGTAGTACTGATCCCTAAGATACCGAGTCACTCTGGAGAAATGCCTAATTCTTGCTGTTATAACTGTCTACCAAACTTGATGTAATCTGCAAAAGTTGCCCAAAGTGAATGTTTCTTGAGACGAACGAGTTTAGATGACCTCAAACACATCCTTTAGAGATCATACCTACCTATTTATAACATTTCAAAGTTCTTATCAACATATCATCACAAAAGCTCTTTAACTGGCGACACAGAAGAGCTGGCTTTTGGTTTTAATGCACCCAAACATGTGTGCCACCCTCTTCACACGGTTTCTGAGCACTTAACAGAGGGTTCAGTGAACTATGAAAGTATATTTGCTTTCTCCATTTTTCACTTTCTCTGATAAGAAGTGTAGCTCTAGAAAGCTCTCCATGCAGCTCTGCTAACTATACTCTTGTGAATACATGGTAAAATTATTATTGAATTAAAGGAGAAAGGTATACCAATATCCAGTGTCTTGCAAAAAGCTTGCCTTGAAGTGACAAAAATGCAAATTATGTAAAATAAGGGCAAATCAATCATAAGCAAAGCTTCTGCATAGTTTGTGTGACTGTCCTTTTTTAATTTATTTTGTTGTGTGGTGACAAACTTTTTATGTTTCTGAGTACGTTGGATTTTAGAAAAAAAGTGATTGGAAGAGAAATTTTAATTAATGGAGAGGTAAGGAAGGAAAGTCAGAAGCATGAGTGAAAGGCAAGAATAGTGTACATAGATAACATTTTTCTAATGCAAGTAGACTAGAACACACCTAAAAATGAGGTTCAGTTGGAATAAATTAAGTTTTCCCTATTAAAGTAGACCTCTTAATGAAAGGTGTAGTTCAGTTCTGTTCAACATTTATATATTAACTTAAGAGCTTGGAAGATTTCTTTAGATTTAAAGACTATTTGTAGATCTTGGAGTAATTCTGGGGGGTAAAGCACCCTTAACGTGGGTGCAGAAAGTGTTTGGCTTCTCTTTCATACCATTGCAACAAAGCTCAGGGAGCATGCTGAAAGGCCAGAGTGTATCTTCTAAAGATCAGTACAACACAAGCCTACAAACATTCACAACTTTCATCCAGGAATTTAAACATCTCCCCACTCTTCTACCTCATGTGCACACGTGTGGTGGATTCCTGTTCCCTTTCCCTGAGTGAACATCAGCAAGCAAACAATGACCTGCAAGTGGGCTAAGGAACGAGACATACAATTAGCATTGAAATAAAAAACAGCTGGTGCAACTGAATAGCTGTTATTCTGAGCACATGAACCTGAAAAGATACAGTTTATTTTACAAGACAAACAAAATTTCCCTTCTGTTTGATCTTGGAGAGCATCTACTATTGGGAGCTGTCCATTTTCATTTAGTCTTTCTGGTGCCAGGGCCAACTGTGCGGAGTTATAAACAAAGAGCCAAGTATCACTTTCCTTGTTAATTTGACAGTAAACAGTACTAATTTGACTGTGCAGCTGTTTATTGATACCACCTCCCCAACAATTTAATATACAAAACAGTAGCCAGTGTGCTGGGACTGCACTGTTGGTAGAATTCAAGGAGCCAGAGTGACCACAATCTCTTGCTATAAAGCAGACATCAGGAGGTACTGCTATTTGTGCCTTGCACCAGCGCAAGCCATGGAAATGCATTGCTGAGGTCAAGATGAGCAGTTTTTATTTCATGGGTGTCTTCAAGATGGTGTTTCCAGAACGATTCTGCAAGATCAATGAGAGCATTACCATCTACTTCCGTAGCATCTGCTCAACTAGCTTGCAATAACTTGACACTGAAAATAGGTCTTATGTGTTTAATTATAAGACATTCTTAGTACAAGAATAGATGGAATGCTGTATTGTATAAAAGAGTGACTTGTAATATCTGTGCTGAAAAAAATGAAACTGACTCCGAAGTTTCTCCAGTGTTGTAATGAGGTAAAAATGGAGAGGAGGGGTCACGCAGAGACATATTGCTTTGCTTATAGTAGACATGTACATCTGGGTTGTTAGGAGCCAGTCTACAGTCTTCTCCATCTGCTCCTAGGCTGAATGTCCTTCAACTATCCATCGTTAAGAGACATGAAGGTAATCTCTTCAATCACCAGTCTCGTTAAATACCTTCTGTTTAACAATCTCATTTTGATAGGATTTTAATCTAACGCTGAGATGCTGAATCTTCTGCTTCATTCAATATTCACGGGTTTCTCATCTAATAAAATCAGAATCACAGAACGGTTTGGGTTGGAAGGGACCTTAAAGACCATCTAGTTCCAACCCCCCTCCCGTGGGCAGGGACACCCTCCCCTAGACCAGGTTGCTCCAAGCCTCATCCAGCCTGGCCTTGGACACTTCCAGGGATGGGGCACCCACAGCTTCTCTGGGCAACCTGAGCCAGTGCTTCACCACCCTCTCCACAAAGAACTTCTTCCTGATATCCAATCTAAATCTACCCGCTTTCAATTTAAACCCCTTGTCCTGTCACTACAGGCCCTTGTAAAAAGTCCCCCTCCCAGCTTCCTTGTAGGCCCCCTTCCGGTACTGGAAGGTGCTATAAGGTCTCTCTCTGGAGCCTTCTCTTCTGCAGGCTGGACAAGCCCAACTCTCTCAGCCTTTCTTCATAGCCGAGGTGCTCCAGCCCTCGGAGCATCTTTGTGGCCTCCTCTGGACTCATTCCAACTGGTCTATATCCTTCTTATGCTGAAGGATCCACAGCTGGACACAGCACTCCAGGTGGGGTCTCACGAGAGCAGAATAGAGGGGGAGAATCCCCTCCCTCAACCTGCTGGCCACGCTTCTCCAGATAGAACCCAGGATGCAGTTGGCTTTGGATGGCATTAAGCTTGCAATCAGCAACTTTCTCTTAGTTTTTCAACATTTCTCCAAGGATTTATTACTTTATGCTTCACACTTGCTGAGTCCAAAGGGTTGTCTGAAAGCTGCTGGGAGATGGATTTGGGAGACAGCACTACTAGCTAGTACTACTCTACGATACCTTATCTGAATTCCAGTACCACTTCCCCAAGCCTATCAATTTATAAACAACTCTACATGCTCTTATGTACTAGTGAAAGCTGACCGCTCTTTGCAGCCTATGTTGTATTTTTTTTAGGGTAAAAATAAGATAATCACAGAAAGATTTGTAGTTCCACAGAGGACAAATAGTGGTGAATGGTTGTACTGTATCATGTTGGTCCAGACTGTTGAGGGACTTTGATCATTATTTTGTTATGCTTGCAATCTGTGGGCTTGGTTGGAAGATATGGATCATGTAGAAGAACAGTTACTCCCATGAAATTCTGAGAGGTCAAGCTCTGCAGGTTGCATTCAGATGACAGGGATAGTGAATGAGCCAGAACCTACAGCAGCAGTTGGCCTCTAGTTCTATATCTCACTTTCTGATTTTGGAGATATGAATGGATCAAACTGGGCTCAGAGGGAAGTCTTGGAAGTAACACTTTGGCCCTACTCACCAATATCAATGGTTCTGGGGCCCGTGGTTCACTCCAGCCATCTCTCCTAGTAGAGTAACCAAGATGTTTCTGTGCATAAACCCACAAAACCTTTGCTTTTAGTACGTAGGTATAGATTTGCCTTTGGTTTATTGGCAACCTTTCCAAAGCAGAAATACTCCAACAGGCTGACTATGTTGTTACAGTATCTGCTTGATAACGGGATTTTTGGTCCTTGAAGACTGTGGAGAGTGAACAGTGGGATCACAGTGGATTGTGTCAGGGCTGGACTGTCACAACAGACTGATGTGTGTCTTGGGGAAAGCAAGGAAGCTGCACGTGGCCATTTGACTTCTAGGAGAAGATGCAGGCTGCTGGCTCGACGTCTGTGGGTAGGTTGTAGCTCACTTTTCTGTCAGCAGCAGCAGCCATATTAACCACAGGGCCAAGCTGCCGCCAAAGGGCGTGCCGGAAAGGTCTTGCAGAAAGACATGTAGGGACGGTGGTGCTGGCACAGAGGATGTCTTTCCCTTGTAGTGGTGGAGGCTGCAGAGGCTCTTCCCAGCCAAAGATAACTTCCACCTTTTTTGTTTGTGCTCGCGGTTTTGGCCTGAAGCTACCAGTTCTGGCAGACATCTTCACCCTTCCTAGGACAGTAAGGGAGAAATTCTACAGAGATACCATCTTGCTGGTTTTATTTTATCAACAATGATGATGTAGACATGATCTTTTTGTGTGTGTGTGACCATATCCCTGTGACACACTGCCAGGACGTAAAGTGTTCTGCAGAAAGTTGACGTCCCCATCCAAAGAATACTCAAGCTACACAGGTGACATGCAAAAGTAGACAACGTGGGCTGTCATATTTGAGAAGCAAGTATTGTGAAAACAAAGCTAAGACAATCTTTGCCCCATTTGCATGGATTTTAACATGAGCTTTTTGCTTTTGCCTTTTCTTTTACCTATTTTGTTAATGCTTCCTTGGAGTGATGACTGATGCTGTATCAGCATTTTGGATGAAGGATTGTTTTAAAGATTGTAATGAATGCTTGGAAGAATTCATACTACTTGATTATGCCAAGTTTTGATTGGATCACTCTCACTTGGCAGAGATGGTGATATTAGCTTTGATTTTTTTAAAAATCCCTGTTGCCCAATTTTCAGAGTCAACAGTTTGATAATTAAAAATATATGTATGGTTTCCATTGGGCTGAAAGGAAATTTAAGTGCACATATAATACCACTATATGAACTGATGATTTAAGGTGTAGCAGAGAGACAGAGCTGAAAACTGCTTGCCACCAAATACATAGAATTAAGAAGTATATGGCTGTACCAACAGAAATAATATGACTCCATTTGCTTTGAGATTTTTCAAAGAAATTGAAAGAAAAAATAACATCCATAATTTCCCCCTAAAATATAAATAGTCAAATATTTGAAATAAAATCCTGACACTTTTATTGATTATCAGTGCGTGCAAAATAAATAACTGCACAAATCTGATTTGTGGTCCTCATGATTGCCTCGTGGTTGCCCAGAGAAGCTATGGATGCCTCTTCCCTGGAAGTGTCCAAGGCCAGGCTGGATGAGACTTGGAGCAACCTGGTCTAGGGGAGGGTGTCCCTGCCCATGACAGGGGGGTTGGAACTAGATGGTCTTTAAGGTCCCTTCCAACCCAAACCATTCTGTGATTCTATGATTTTCATGACAGGTACCTGCTGAGATGTTCCTGAGTTCTGTCATGTCAGGATATTAAAATATCCTGATGGTGATATGTTGGCAAACAAGTAGGGATGCACTGTGTATTATACACACTCTGGATATGGTTGTTATAGTGGTTTAAAATATACAGTTGAGAATTGTTTGATCAAGTGAGCATGAAAGAGGTTTTCTCCTCACTGAGCTCAGCCAAGCTTATCTTACCTCAAAAATGTACTTCCCTCATCTTCTGGAGTTTGTATTTAGGTGACACCAACAATAGCTGTGCCCAATACAGATCCTGTGCCCAACTGGGTCCTGACATGGCATCACAAAGTTAATTCTGTGGTTTTGTGTTTTCCCTACATTATACCTTGTGTCTGAAAGGCAGAAAGTTGCCCTCAGCCAAAATCTCACTCCATACTGGTTAACTGCTCTCCATACCACTTTGCGTGTCATTTTGTATCTGCTGGACTGAGGTAAGGGGCAGCAGCAAGAAAGCCAATGAGTGGTTGAAGCAGTGGTCTGGTAGTGCATCTAACTAAACCACTTGTAGAGCCCGATTAATCACAGCAAGCCTGAAAGAGTGGCCTAGCACTTCTCTTAAGCAGTTGCAGAATAACCCATGCACACCCCTTTCCACTCGTTTTTATTCTATGTTGGCCTGTCTGTTGGCTCCAGATATGAAGACCAATGCTTGGACTTGGTGAACCTTGTTTGGGTTTGTCTCTCTCTCCAGGATTCATAGGGGCAAGGCCTGTTGAGCATTTACACAGCCAAGGTCTAAAAGATCTTTGTAAATGAGAATTTACATACTTCTCAATACTTCTCTTTTGTTGTTTTGGCCTCAGAACACAGTTTGGAGTTTTCTTGCATTTCTGTAAATGGCAAATGCAGGAGAGTTGTCCCCAACTCCAAACTAACATGTAAACTGTGAGATTTAAGCTTAGGGAGCCAGGAACAGGAAGGGTCCTCCCAGTTGAAACTAATTGGATCCATGCTTCGATATCCGTGCCTGTTTCCAAAGGGGTATAATGATTCCAGCCAGACTGTTTGCTCAGTGTCAGTCTGAATTTAACTTCATGCTACTTTGCTTTATTTTAATTTGACATTATTTTCATGTTTATTTTACCTAATAAGTGAATCATTTAGCTATAAAAGACTCATTTTGGAGGGTTAAGGGTGGAATCTGGAATGGGTGAAGCTTGGAATAACCACTGACCTGCTCGATTATGGTGGAGTAGGGAATGAGCAATGATGTCACGTCAGGGAGGCAAGCCAGACACATAGGGGTGAACAGCCTGCCATTCTCCCTTCCCCATCATTGGAAACGTCAGTAGACTCGCTTGAAGGACAGATGTGGTTGAGTTTGTGATAACGACGCCCTGAAGTCTCCAGCAATCAGATTGTATTTATGTTAGTGTTGAATTTCATTTTGAAGAATGAATTTTAAGAGAAAGTTAATGACATTAATACCACAAAAACACCATTTCATTCAATCTGCAATACGATGACATAAATTAGAGATGAGAATTTGAAGGTGGCTACTGAGGTGTAAACCTCACCTGAAGGGTACACAGCCTGTGATTCCAAAAATGCACTGTGAAAATGGGACCAACTGTGTCTAAAAACTGGGCCCTGCCATCATTTCTCAGGCTATCTTCCACAATAAATTATCAGTTTAATTTGAGATTCTTTAATAGTGAATTGAGTTATTCTTGGTATACACTGTTCTTAAGGTATAATTTAGTAAGA
This sequence comes from Rhynochetos jubatus, assembly GCA_027574665.1. Classification (NCBI taxonomy): domain Eukaryota; kingdom Metazoa; phylum Chordata; class Aves; order Eurypygiformes; family Rhynochetidae; genus Rhynochetos; species Rhynochetos jubatus. Next base: position 119,552,637 of record CM050650.1, read on the forward strand.
GATATGTTAATGACTCCTGACTTCAAGGGAATTTGTTTCCTTTGTTGTCACTTGAGGTGGGATTCATCTTGTATGGCTTTTGAAAGCTACAGTTAGAATATCTACATTGAGGATGGTCACCCAGGTGGATTCTATAAGCAAAGGAAAGAAACAGTTTCCTTTGGGATTGCTTAACCTATCTTATTTTTGTTACCTATATTTGGAAGAGATATAGCATGACTTTAAAATGCATCTCTCCTTATTAACTATAGAGAGAGCTGGGGTTGTTCAGCTGGGGGAAGAGAAGGCCCCAGGGAGACCCTACTGTGTCCTTTCAGTATATAAAGAGTGCTTATAAGAAGGTTGGAGAAAGACTTTTCACCAGCGTCTGTAGTGACAGGACAAGGGTCAATGGTTTTAAGCTGAAAGAGTGTAGATTTAGATTGGATATAAGGAGGAATTTTTTTTAAGGTTAGAGTGGTGAAACACTGGAAGAGGTTTCCCAGAGAAGCTGTGGATAGTCTATCCCTGGAAGTGCTCAAGGCCAGGCTGGATAGGGCTTGGAGCAACCTGGTCTAGTGGAGGGTATCCCTGCCTATGCCAGAAGGGTTGGAACTAGATGATCTTTGGAGGTCCCTTCCAACCCAAACCATTCCATGAGTCTATGATTCTATTTTTCTATGATTCTGTGACTATAAAGAGAGTTCAGAGTGAGTATTTCTATGCAGACGTCTATATTTTAAATGTGTACCTGTGTTCAGGTGAACTTCGTCCTTTAGGTCTAAAACAGAAAACGTTGAAATAATGTGGTCTGGCCCACTGTACATTGCAGACTGTTACAGTTTACTTCATTATCCCTGTCCTGGGTGGCACGTTGTCTGGCCAAAGCATCACTTTAATGTAACTACCTATATTTTCCTGAAAAGTGTCTGTTGCTCGTCTGAAGATCTTGTGCACAGCCTGCACCACTAATTTCTAGAAGTATACTTAACATTTGTATCTGCTAAACCATCTTTTGTTTGACCGTGATGAGGTTACTGAATGATCCAAATCACTCGGTATAGTGGCTCTGTCTTCATTTATTTTTTAGCCACCTTGAAAACTTTGTGTAATCTGAAAATTTTATGAGCAGCAATTTTTATACTTGTTTTCACAACAGTGATCAAAGTTCTGAATGACATGACACATTAAACCAATCCCTGTAGGAGCCCAGAGGATGCACCATATTCAAAACTGATCTCCTGTTGACATTCCTATTTCTAAGATCTGTTGGCTAATCATTTCTTAATCCATTTAACATATGTGTTACTGAGACTGTGCAGTGCCCATGGTGGACGAATAGCAACACTGTCAATTGACCTTACGAAAGCCTATATACCTCATATATCTCAGAAGACATTATTATAGATCTAATGTGTTGTTTCGAAAGAGAATCAAGTTAATATGTATTTATTGACTGGCCCCAATTACACACTGTTTCTAAAACCTTTATTTATTGAATCACTTCTCTGCATTCCTTAAATTTTGCCATGGAATGAAATCGTGTCAGTCAGCTATCAACATCAACTCACTTTTCTGCCTTGAAAATTTGCACGTCAGTTTTGATCTTACTTCTGGAATTCTCCTAAGCTTCTACAGTTATTAGAATTAGGTATCATGTCACCCAAATCTCTTTCAGGTCATTCTTAAGTGTAAATTACCAAGATCTGTTGAATTAAAAATTTTTCACTTCACATAGGTTTCCAGCACACGTTTCCTAAAGGCGGTTTGGCTGGAAGCCCGATTTTCTCCAGACCTGTTGACCGCTGTCACCTGAGTGCAAGGAGAACCTCTTTATATGGGCTTCATGCAAGCCTTGAAACATGTGACTACACGTGAATTGCTGTTAACAATATGCAGCACTTCTTATCCTGAAAAAAGTTGATGCATCATCAATATATTTGAGGAATGACTGACCCAATTTTACCACCTGAAAAAAAAATTAACAAAAAGACCAAGTAACTGACCTGCACAAATCCACACCTTGGTGATCCTTCCCCCCCTTTTCCATACCCCTCAAGCTTTCAACACTGAAATCCTTTTGTCAGCCAAGTAATAGAAGGGCAAATCCTGCCCTCATTAATAACAGTTCCAAGCCACAGAAACCATTAGCTTTGGAACAGTCCAGCTAACTGCTACTTTTAGCCCATTGGTGACGCTTTTCTGCCTGTGCAAAACCTCATCAGTGATATTTTGGATAACCAAAACCAAATGTCACTGATTTAAGAGAAGCATTGTGTTGTGGTCAAGGCACTGGAGCGGGGCATAGGATCCATAAACTCAATTTCTGGGCATTTCATAGTCTTCCTGTTTGGCCATGGGCAAATAGCACTGTAAGGGTAATGTAGTAATAGATGGTACACAGGGGTTTTGACTAGCTCAGTATCATATTTTAGTTGAGACAATGAGGATCTAAGGAAGCTAATTTTCATTCCACAACCATAACAGTCCTGAAAGCGTCTTTCTTTCTACAGTAAAGGAGTAACTCAAAGGATAAAGAGGTTAAAGAGATAAAGGATGAAAAGCATTAGAGCAAAAACCATGATGTCTTTTCATTACATGATATCTGAGTAATAAATAGCTGATGAATATTTAGTCCTTCATAGAACATCATTCTTACAATAATTTTTTTTACATTATACCTTAATATTACAGAAAATGACTACCTTAAAGGACCAAAATCATTTTGCAACAAGGTCCACTCTACTGAGCCAGAATACAGCCATATAATTGCTTTTCTATTAAGCAGCAATACTTTCCTATTGACAAAGAAATAAGGCTTTGTGTAATCAGACAACCTGTAACAAATAAAGTGAGTTAGACAGATTTGTCTAAAGTTGTCTTGGACTCTCACCCTCTCTCCACCACAGTAATCTGATCCTGCAAACTTTCACAATGAGTTTTTGGCAGTTGTTCCCCTAAGGTCCATGACTCTTCCGATAAAATCCTAGACACTGATCGGAAAAAAACCTTCAAAGCTAGAGAGAGAGCAAATTATTACAGTGGTTGACATAATGACATCTGGAGGAAGACATTACCACTCAGAAATTGACCATGGCGGTGTGGTGAGCACTGTGGCTTCTCCTAACTTCAAAGCTCAACATGGTAGTTAACAGATGACAATACCCACTTCCTTGGGCCTTACTGAATTCACTTACTATGCTTCTTGAAAATTACCTTCTTCACCACATGAGCGACCAAAAAGAAAACCTCTACAGAAAAAAAGTCTTTAGCATCTGTGCTATGGAGTCAAATGTGCCCATGTTTATCTGGGGCTTTGACGTGTATGCACAAGTGCTGACTCCAGATTTTATACATTTAGTATAATGCATCCTTAAATATTTTCTACGGAGGTTTCGAACAGTGGGAATATGAAATCTATTATCAGTTATTGAGCAGGTCAAAGAACAGCAAAACTCTGCTTGTGCTGGTCTACCTATTTAGGAGCTTTTATCTAGTGTCTGTCTTGCTGTTCTTCAGTCTGTCCAACCAGGGCATCATTAAATGCCCACAAGCATAATTTGACCCCGGATAGTTTTCTGTTGTATCTTGAGCAACTCTATTCAAGACTGCCTAGGGGAGAAGGATGGGATTAGGTAAGATGTCAGAAGTAGGAAAGAGACTGGGAGAAATCAGAGAGGAAAGGGAAGAAGGAATCAGCCCTGGTTTTGTGCCCATTGCAGCCTGGATGGCTCCCAGCATTTCTGTTGTTCATTATTCCTTTGAAGTCAGTAAATGTCTGTGAAAATTACTGGTGAAGTTTTCTCACCTCTACCTACCTCTGGTAGAAGACAACAGTTTACTCCCACTGCTGCTTTCTCTTTTAGCTTTAATAGAGGTTGGTGCATAGTCTGCATCAATGGAGTCCAGTCCTTCTCCTGACCCAGGTGGATGTCAGCATGAGGGCACCTGTTGAAGCATGGAGAGGGAAGGGAGAGTGGGATTTTTTTTTGAGACCTGGTTGTTACGTTTAAAAATAAATAAAGAATCCTACCAACCTGAAAGAATATTTTATAGTTGTAGAATCAAGCATTTAAGAGCCAGTAAACGCCAGAATTAGGATGTCAATCAACTTCAAAACATTGCCTTTTGGCATTGTAAATTATGACACAGTCTGTAGTTATCTCATCACATACGTTTTTTTCCTCAAGGCTCCTGTCTTTATTAATGCACATGGAACAATGAGGAGCAGAAAAAAGAAATGGAAGAGTTGCCTGTTAAGCTTGCATCAAATGAAACAGAGCTGAGTGAAAAAAAAAAAGAGAGAGAAAGAAAAGGAGCTGCAAAAAAGGAGCTAATAGCTGCAAAAGGGGAGTGAAAACACTAATTCTGAGACCATAAATTTTTGACAATTATTGTAGTGTCTTCTTCATCTCTGTATCTGGGGAAGTGTTGACTCAGATTACAACCAATCATCTAAGCCGTCATCACTTTGACAAAGTGGTTCCTGTGAGACATTGCAGATTCTAGCTTGTTGTGAAACCATACATCCATACAAACTTAGAAAATTTATAGAATACTAGAATTTGTAACATACTAGAATATGGACTTTCAACACACAGAATTGCTATTGCACCTTCACTGTTTTGACCAAAACACTATAGACAAATGATTAAATATTTCAAAGATTTTGCCCAACAAATTGAGTAGTCCTTCTAGTTTCTGTAATCTCATTCATTCCTCTCTTGCTGGTAGAAAATGCAATTAAAAAATAAAGCTGTGTGCGTACACATACAAGTCGTACCTATGCGGTCTTCTTGATGTGTGACAAAGCAAGGACACTGATGGTAGAACTGATTGTCTTTGTCCAAGTTCTGCAGAGGGAGACTTAAATCAAAGATTGCCTCAGGAAAAGATCCACAGCATCCCTTCAGTCTCTTTGTATCATCATCGAAGTACCTTTAGTCTCACCATTAGCAGCAAGGAGGTGAAATGTGATTACACTTACATATACTCCAAACTGGTCTTAAATCCATCCCACCATAACAACTAGCAGAACAAGCCTGAGAGTGACGGGCAAATACGTCTGGTTTGGTAGCAGATCCACACCAGTCATTGGCAATGCACTGCAAAGGTGAGTTTACCTTTTGATCATCACTTAGGACTGGAGTAGAAATAGACCTGGTAGTTAGCCTACATGTCTTTATACTGTGCTGTTGTAGTTCCTCCTCTCCCTGTGTAGGTCTGAATTTCAGAAACTCAAATATTATCAAAGACAGACAGCTTGGATATTCACACCAGATTATGGGTCTGAATTTGTAGCTTTGTATAGAGAAACTTGGGCTGTATCTTGCAGCAGCCTCCTCAACTCTGAAACTTCCTGACCAGTTTTCCTATGTGTCAGACACACTGTTGGGGTGGGTGATGCTGGGGTGTCTAAGCAGGCCTGCTTGCTGCATGAGAATGTCTGAGGCCAAAAGTTGGACATTCAACACAAACTGAGTCCCTCCTTGTAAGTCCATATGATGAATATTAGTAAAGAATAGAAAAAAAGGCTTAGGGGTAAAACATCTGGGTAGAAACCAGCCCTATTGCTACTGCTACTACTGGAAATGTCAGGCAGGCAATGATAACGCTGGTAGCTGTCTTATCATGCATGTGTGCAGGGGGCTAAAGATAGGAAAATTGCACAGAGAAGGGTAAACTCTGTTTTTACTAACATTTTGAATCCTGCTTGATAATCTTCCTGATGCCTTTCTGATGTAGTTTTATGTGTGTGCCTGCGACATCTCAGAATCAGAGGAATATAAGTCTGGGAGTCTGGAAAGGACTTCAAGATGACACTGCAGACAGGGATGACCTTCATCTGTGTTGTTCTTGACATGTTTGTTCTGAAAAACAGCTTGCAATGACAAACGCAAATTCCTGAGTGATATATTATCTTAGCTTTAAAGTGTTTGTCCCCTTGTCAAACTTAAATTATTCTGTTGAATTTTAAGGTCGTTGCTTCTTGCATTTCTTCCCTTGCTCTTTGTGTGCACCTTGTGTGCCGAAACCCATAAAAATTCTGAACTGTCCAAAGCAGAGGTTTGAGTCCCTCTGTCTCCCAAAGGCAAGTTTTAACTTCAGTTATGTATTACTGTCTAGGAAAACATGGATAAAGAATAAATTTTGGTTTGATCTTTGAGTATTTTTTTAACCCTAGTTTTCTTGGACTGAACCCGTTCTAGAGCAGCCACCCACAGCACAGTAAAGAGTTGACTTTGTGGTGAGGGAACTGTGCTTTAGTCCTCTCCCATTTACCAGAAGTAATTTCTGAGCACCTTCTTTCACCAAGGATCTCAACAGACAAGCCTTCCTCACAGTGTCCAAAATAAAAGCTTTTGTCTTTACAAATCAAAAGAACTTCAGACTTTGGCTTCTTGTGGCGAGAGATACTTGCCTAGAAAATTGCTGTAGTGAAATCCAAAGTGAATATTCAGCATCTACCACCCCTTGTCAAAACTACATATAATAATTGTGTTCCCTTCCATATTTCCTGAGAAATTTCAAATATGTCGATATCAAAATTAAATGCCATCTCACAGACAGATATTTTCAGTTTTCTCTACTATCTCAGTTTCTAAAAATGCTTTTCTAGTGCTTGATGGGTTTTAATTTTTTTCATTTTCCAACTAATAACATTACTGAAAAGTGATGTGAAATAGCTAAATCCTTCAGTTTCCTCTTTCATTCTCAGATTCACACACACACAGACCAGTGGGTGTGCATGAGGCAGAGGAGACAGAAAATAAATCAGAAAATTCAGGCACATGACTTTTTACTTCTGCAGTGAATGAAAACTGAAGGTCCTGTAGTACCAGAGTCCTGCAAGACTTGCAAAGCCGGCATGCTGCCGCCAAGAACATGCTGTCATTCGTGGCTCCTCACACTTCCTTGACCACAAGAGAGCCTGGAGACAGGAATCCACCACTGAGGTTTTGAAAAAGCTGCATTAGATTATTGAGCAACTGGATTCATGAAACTCTCCTCGTTATCCTATTTGTGGTGTCTCTCAGCTTTGCAGTCCATAGCAAAATGGCAGTTTGTGACTGTGTTTTTACCTCGTATATTGTATATTTTCACTCTAGACAGCCTGTTGTATGTGTTAACCCAGACACAAATTAGCTGGGAAAAAAAATGCATATTACATACATATGCATGCACACACCCCTATAGACTTCAAGAGCTTTAGCTCACAAAGTCAAGCAAGTAATTAGGAAAAGCTACTGTCTAGGTAGCTTTTGCAACCTCATTTTTCTTTCCATGTGCAGAAGGTCCACGGTAATGTCCTGAATGAAATTATCACATCCAATCTTTTCAAAACAATCTTAGCCTCAGCCAGTGCACACGATCAGTAGTCTCAGGGGTGAACAAGAAGCTTAGAGACCCAGGATCTGCCCTATGGCTGTTCCATACCTCATGTGAGACGTGGGAAAATGGAGTAGGGGACTAGAGGAGGAGAAAAGAATGGTGTAAGAGAGCCCATCTGCTTTCTTGCTGTGATTCCCACTCTTGGTGCAGCAAACACTTGTGCTTATACCTCCCCTGGTAATTAGAATTACTTATTTTCTTCCAAATGACAGTACATAAAGCTTACACAGAAAGTTGATTTTTCAGTTAAAAACTATATTAATTGCCAATTTCAGCATCTGCGCAAAAAACCATAACAGACAACCCCAGCAGCAACGACTGAGTCAAAACTGGTGTTGGAGGACCTGGCTTCTCCCTTCACACGCTTATCCCCATCTCTCACCTGACGGCCGGGTTGCCCATCTCCCTCTCGCTGCTCCACTCCAGCAGGAGGAGCAATGGGAGCACACGAGAGGCATCCCCCGTCTCCCAGCTCCCCCAGCATTACCAGCACCCCTTCCACAGCCAAAAGCAGCAATTTATCTGGAAACTCATATTTGGCTCAGGGCTGGAGGAAACTCCAAAGCTGTTAAACTTGAAAAAAACAGTCTCTGTGGAGTGTGTACGACCTCAGAGTTCCCAAAGGCTCATTTTGTAGGATAATTTCACTGGGTAATTTCGCTGGAGAAGGTTTTCGCAGGAAAAGGCATGTCTCTGACATTAGGGTAAGCCCCTTGCTGAATTCCAAATCTCTGCTCCAGAGAAGAGGGATAGCAGAATTTTTTAATGAAACACCTATTTGGGGTTTGTTTTGGTTTATACTGTAAAACAATGGATTTTATTTTTTTTTTTCCTTGGGCTCTGTTTTGGAAACAGGTGAACAGCATTGGTAAAATTTCAGTCCAAATGGTTAAATTTACAGAGTTATGAAGAGCTATAAAAAGAGTGTCATAATGGGAGGAAGTGCAAGCTTCTTTTACTGTAGGCCAGGATATGAAAGATATTAATATATATGCTATAGGACAGTGTCCTATGAATAATTGTGTAGAGCTAGGGCCTCATGCAGGTGACGGTCCATACTCCTACCAGCTTCTTCCCAGTGCTGTCACAGAAATATGTGCCACACCAAGCAGTGTTAAAGGATGGCTAAAGTTTCCTTAATCCCCTCTCCTCCCCACTGGTAAATGTATTCCTGGGTAGATACAGGTGTACGCTTGAAAGAGGATTGAAAGGATTTAGAGATGCAGCATGAGTTAGGTTCTTTCCTAATTAGTGGTGTCAGGAACAAGGATTTGGGGCAAACTTAAGGAACACAGCTGATGGTGCCTTGGAGGCATCTCCAGGGTTATGTGGGAGGTAAGGCAGGGATTTGGATTTCATGGGAGCTTAGTGGGGTGGTGAGGACAAGTTAAGCACTCAAGACCTTTCGTGGCTCTTGCCCTTCCTGTCTGATCTCTGCTAATCCTCCAACAGCTGTGCGATGAAGGATATTGTTAAAACTGGAGCAGTTGAACTGGAAACTACTTCTAACAAAGCCAAAAGAAAGGTCTTGAAAAACTCTAGAGGAAGCCAAGCTGTCAGAAAGTAAGAACAAACACTGGTGTAGTCCTCCTGGATTTCCAGTGGTGTGTTTCAAAGATGGAGCACTGCCATGGAGATGACATGTCCACCTGCAAACTCAGCACCGAGTGCTCCAAGAGATCTATGCATTCGTGATGGAGGGTGATCCAAAGTGCACAGCTCTCGCCCTTTAGCAAGTCCCCTCCAGTACACTGCTAATTACCCAGATGGCCACAGAGGCAGAGACCAGCTGCTCATAAATTACCCCGAGATTCCTGAGGCTGGAAAGGGCTGACGGGGTTGAGGTCGAAGGGTAGCACGCAGCGACTCTTCTGCTCCACTCCACTGGGAATACAGCAGGACTGGCTTGGTACAAGCCACTGTGAAATGGCAGGACATTCTTGTGGTTGGCTCCATTATAATTTGCTTTCGAAATATTTTGGATGTCTCTCTTCTACACTGGGCAGGGGAGGAGGAAGTGTTTGAACCTTTAAACCCAGTACATCTGGCTCTGTTCCTATTTACTGCTGTATGAGAGGGTGAAGGAAACACTTGAGCTTAGACAGAGTAGAGCTGGCTGAGTATTTCATATCTCCTAATTGCTTTTGTTAATTTATCTGTCTAAGGGGTTTATGCCAATGTGTTGTGTTTCTCTATTCCACCATCTCTAAAGAACAACAGTTGTTGGGACAGTTGGGCAGTTTAAGAGAGACACACTGACCTCACAACTGATATTGCTGCATTCAAAAATCTACCCTGCTTTATTTTCACCTGAAAATGTTTTTCTAAAATGGCTTTGAAAGTAAAACAACATTCCAATAACAACAAATTGGATTTTTAGTAATCAGTGTGAGCCCTTTATAGGCAGATATCACACGTGCAATATTGAAAGGACTTGGGGTAGAAAAAGACATAAATTCAGAATCTGCTGGTCCAAAATGTGGATTTAACATCACCAAGAAAGCAGTCTGGTGTGCAGGGCATGCAAAACTCAGACTGTGAGTCCTAATACCAGAAATATCACTTCTCTGTGCCTCAAAATATTAACCTATAAACTGGAGTTAATTATAGTTGTCAGATTTGTAAAATACTTTGAGGATTATTGGCAAAAAATGACCATCCAGGAAAAAAGTGTTATTAATGTTATTAGGACTGATGACACAAAGTTAAGCTGTTCCAATTTTATCCAACAGCCAAACGCGCGCTCCAGTTTTACAAATTACAGTGTGGGTTATCCAATTTCACGAGCACACTTGCCACTCGGTGCCACAGTTTTATACCTCTGGCTCCACAGTTAAGGTGAACAGAATATAATCACCATAGAAATCATGTCAATTTTGTGGAAATGTTATGATTATTCACAGCTGAGACTTCAAAGACATCTTAAAGCACTTGATAGCCACAGTTTCCCATCATGAATCTCACAAGATCTACCTGCTGCACTTGCCACTGAGTCTGGAAATCTGCCCACCAAGCTGAAACACAGGCCCACACGGGCAGGCCAGCTCCAGCATTTATGGGAGTAAGCCTGGGACAGCAATATTCACCTTTGCTTCCATTAATTGGCTCAAAAGTGAAAATTTCTGGGTCCATGCAAAGAGATGGACAGGGGATTGGACACAGCCAAAGTATAAAAAAGGAGACTGTATGGTTGCTTTCTCTAGGACTGTATTTGATTCAATTATAAAAACAAGAATAAATTCCAAATATCTGTAAAACTAACCTCTGCTAAACTTCTGCACTCAGACTGTGTCACATGCTTGTTACTGCAAATATTAGATCAGATTTGTCATTAAAAAAAAAAAAAAAAAACCAAAAGATAAGCACAGCTTAGTGGAAGTATGATGGAACAATTCTTCCTTAAATTTCTGTCCATAAAAAATATTATTAAGGTGAGAAAACAAGGTCATTAACATCATGGGGCTGATTTAAACCCCTCCCCATCAGACATAGGTTTGTATGACCGAAAGTGCTCTCCGGCATGCTTTTGACAGATGCCAATAAACACTCGCTTGGTCTGACTGCTGCGTGGTCTTCCTGGTAAGCAGTGCAGACAATGGCACATTGGAGTTGGGGAATGAGGGAGAAGGAGACATGGACATGAGCTATGCTGTGCCATTTGTCCTCAGGATCAGAAAAAGGGGCCTGTCCCCAGTTAATTTATTTTTATAAAGGTAGCTGTTCTGAGCAGGATCCTTTGGTCTCTCTGGTGACGTGTGTCTTTAAAGAGACATCTCCAGGATGGGAAAAATAGCAAGTAGTTTTAAATTAACTAAGTAACTGAAAACAATACAGGAAATTGTCCTGCGTGTTGTTGTAAGCCATGCTTTTAGAACCAGAAGTGTCACAATTAAGATCTAGTCAATCACCTTCCTTATAGTAACCCAAATTTCTACACACACCCTGTAGATTGACTGGCAAGTGTTTCTGTTAATTTGTCTGCGAAGTGAGAGTTTTCATAATTATTTCTATTAAAAGCTAAGGAAAACATTTTTTGTTGATGGCAGTCGGTAGTCACAGGGTTGGTAAAATGGGCTGAGAACTACTAGGACGTTTGACAAAATATTTCAAAACAGAGGCAGTGCACATAAAGCAATGAACCATGTAACACATACAGTTGGAGTACGACAACTTATGTTTTCGATACCGTTTGGTACTTTGTATATGAGGAAAAAAAAATTGTTAAGTTCTGTACCGTGGGAACTTCATTAAAGTCTCAAAATAACTTGTTGAGGAAATGAGAGGTCTGAGTCAAAAATCAAGGTCTTCTTATGCTACGTATTGTACAGAAAGAGAGGAAGAAGCAGGTTCTGGTGCTAAAAGATAACTGTCTGGAGAGATGAGATTACAGGCATTAAAATGTACTTACTGTTTTCTTACGTTATAAAAGAGGAACTAACAGCTTCATGCGTCACGCAGAGGATCTCATATCAGTTTTATCTGAGATGAGAAACTCGCGGCTTGGAAAAAAAATCTGTTCCACAGACTATCAATCTGTAGCCTTTCCAGCAGGGTCTGATCTTGCATTGCAAGCTAGAGGGATCTAGATGTCCTTGTGATTGCATCTGGTCACTGGAGCTCGGACAGTTTGATGCAGAAATGGACACTGGCAGGGATGTCAGCTTGTGGCTTTGAGGTCAACAGCCAGTTCTGGTCTGGCACTCTGCTTGCATCTTTCTGTGACAGAGAGGGAAGCAAGCAAGGTGCTGGGCCCCATTTCCTTTTTTTCTTCCACACGGTTTGCTCAGTGCTCTCTGCTTTCAGCAGCTGCCTTCTGGGGTTTGCAAAACAGAGGGTGCTGCTCCATAAACGAAGTGGAAAAACCACCTTCTGATCTCTGAAAGCCCAAGTTCCAAGCCACAGGGGGATTGCACTCCTCCCCTGCTCAGAGGAAGCTCGTCTGCAGCGAGGAGGTCTGACAGCCTCGCAAGCGGTAGACGAGTCCTGCTTACCTGACACGTCATGGTGCAACTCAGGAACCTCCAGACCGGAAAGCCAAGCTAGAAGTTGTAATAACTCACATCCGCTGCAGGTCAGCAGAAAGAGGACCTGAAACTCAGGCGCACCAGTGGCTTGTACAAGCCACACGCCATTCTCAGGGAGAAATTTCGGTCCTCATGCATCACTGGGAGTTTTGCATTAGAGTTAATGTTTGGTGTTAAGCAAATAAAATGCCTACCTTGTGTCAGATCTTCAGCTGCCTTTTTTTTTTTTTTTTTAAATTTTATTTTTGAGGAGTGAAATTGTGTCTTATGCATTTGCAGCTAAATATGGCTACAAGACTAGGTAAGCATGATAATAAAGGGTTATGGAAAGGCACTGACCACAACTCAAGGCACAAGTCACAGTGTTTGAGAATACACATGTTTGGAGGTTAGGTTTATGAGAAATAAAGACCTGAATGATTCTGTGCTTGCAAGTCGTGGGCCTTGTATTTTCTTAATGCCAGGAGTGATTTATTTCTTGTAAACAGGTTTGCTCAATCGGGACATCCAGTTACTACAGACCTTGTTTGGTATAAAAACTAACAGCATAGAAAAATATTGGTCTAGCAAGGTTTAACTGGTTGTCAGCCCAAATGTGTGGCTAAACATGAATTCCAGTGCTTGAAATATCCTCTAGTCGCTCAGCAACATCTTAATGTCAAGAGGAGATTACAGTCTGTGTTCTCATTGAGCCATGACTCAGAGGTACTGTATGGAAAGAGGACATTTCCAGCAAAAGCATGATATGGAAACTAAACACCAAAGTGCTGGAAATCTTCCCTTCTGTACAAAAAAAGAAATGTGAAAGGCTAGGTCTTCTGAAGTGGAAGTTCAGCTGCTGCTGGGAACATTATGAAAACACACATTACATGCATGGTTCCTCATATATAACTACATTTCACAGCACATTTTATCACCCACCCTTGGCCTCCATTTTTTAATTCAGAAAAGATGCAGGAAGAACCCTTGCTGTTCAACAAAAATAAGTGCAAAACCTTGGGAAGGTGACATTTTTGCAAAGCAGGAACTCTGATAACTTGAAACGTTGTAGTTTTGCTTGCGTTGCATAAAAGCTGGCTATTAACATACCTTAGATACTTTGAGAGGTATGGAAATATTTAAAAACATGGACTGAAGAGGTTGGCCTCGGTGAAATTTACATTAAAAAAACCCAAGGAGACACTTAAATATTCATAGTTTCCATTTCTAATCTTTCTCCCTGTGAGTCTCCTGACATACATAATTCTCAGCTATGTTTGTGAGATGCCTGGCATTTGGAGGTCAGATGCGTATTTCTTGTTTAGATCCAAATAGGTTATTTTAAAAGTTCTGATCCTGCACAGGCTTGCACACAAGAGTAACTCCAAAATGATCAGGACTGTATGCATTTTTAAAGCCAGCTACTTGTATACATATAATTTTAGATATATATAGTTATAAAAATATGGAAAAATATATATAGTGTTTGCAGGATTATGTGATACAGAATTTAGGCGAGGAAATAATAATGAATATGAAATATGTCAGACTTGAAGAGTTATGATCAGTGGCATGAACACATCTGGAGGCCAGTCATTAGTGGTTTGCATGAGGAGTTTTTACTGGGCCAACAGTGTTTATCATCTTTGTTAGTGACCTGGTTGGTGAAGCAGAGTGAACCTTCAGGAAGCCTGCAGGTGATAAAAAATCAGGAAGAGTGGCTGGTAGACCAGAAGGATGCGCTGCTATTCAGAAGGCCCTCAACAGGCTGATGAAATGAGCCAACAGGAACTCAATAAAGTTCAGCAAAGGAAAATGTCAAGTTGTTCCCCTGGGAATGAACAACCCCATGCACCTGGTTGGAGCCATCCGGATGGAAAGCAGCTTTGCAGATCTGGGGTTCTGGTGGACACCAAGTTGAACACGAGTCAGAAACGTGCCTTTGCATTCAACAGCACCTCGGGGATGTATTAGGAAAAGTGTTACCAGAAGGTCAAGGGAGGTGACTCTTCCACCCTGCTCTGCACTGGTGAGGCCACACTTGTAGGGCTGTGTCCCAGCATCTGTCACAGGAGGGGCTGAGACCTGGGATTATTCAGCCTGAGGAATCATAGAATCTTTTAAGCTGGAAAAGACTTTTAAGATCAACAAGTCCAACTATTAACCTAACACTGCTAATACCGCCACTAAGCCATGTTCTTAAGCAGCTTGTCCAGAAGTCTTTTAAATACCTCCAGGGATGGTGACTTCACCACTTCCCTGGGCAGCCCATTCCAATGCTTGACAACCCTTGTAGTGGAGAAATTCTTCCTAATATCCAATCTAAACCTTCCCTGGTGCAATTTGAGTCCATTTTCTCTCATCCTATCACTTGTGACTTGGGAGAAGAGACCAACCCCCACCTCTCTGCACCCTCCTTTCAGGGAGTTGCAGAGAGCGATAAGGTCTCCCCTAATCCTCCTCTTCTCAAGGCTGAACACCCCCAGTTCCCTCAGCTGCTCCTCACAGGAATTGTGCTGCAGACCCTTCCCCAGCTCCCTTGCCCTTCTCTGGACATGCTCCAGACCCTCAGTGTCTTTCTTGCAGTGAGGGGCCCAAAACTGAACACAGGATTTGAGGTGTGGCCTCATCAGTGCCCAGTACAGGGAGACATTCACTGTCCTATTCCTGCTGGCCACATTGTTCCTGATGCAGGCCAGGGTGCCATTGGCTGTCTTGGCCACCTGGGCAAGTCCCAAGGAGGAGAATGCTCAGGAGGATCAAACCACTGTGTATAAATATTTGGTTGGAGGGTGCAGGGAAAAAAAAGATGGAGACAGACCCATCTCAGTGGATTCCAGTAAAACAAGAAAGGCAGAGGGCACCTGCTGAAATGAATTGCTTTTAAGCAAAAGGAAAAGATTTTTCACTGTATGAGTTGGTCAGACACTGGAACAGGTTGACCGGGGTGGTTGTAGAGTCTCTGCTCCCAGACATATTCAAAGCCCAAATGGACACAGTAGGTGACCCTGCTCTGAGCAGGGGCTTGGATTAGGCAATCCCCAGAGGTGCCTTCCAGGCTCAGCAGTTGTGTGATTTTGCAATTCTGTTGAAGAGAACACAGTTATTTGGACTTATCTGATGATTTCCTCATTTTCTTAACTTCATAAAACCCCATAAAAGTTTATGGACAAATGAAATTGTGGCTTTTGTTCAAAACTTTAAAATCTGCTCTGCTTATACATAAGGTTGCTTTCAAATGAGTTATTTGGTTTAGGTCTTCAGGTATATTTGGTAAACTTATCTAAAAGTAATGAATTTCACAGGCTCCTATCCAGTGTCTTAAACGGTTCTTTCCCCTCCTGTATTTGAAATAGCTTGCTTTCCACTTTTTATTCTTTCAGTTCTTACACTATGAGGGGGAAGAAATAGGAAAACTTGGTTTTGCCTTTTATTTTAATCTTAACATGTAATATTAGCTATGCAAAACCAGCATATAGTAAGTCTTGCTAGAATTGGAATAAAATTGTGAAACAATAGGGTTAACCAGCCTTAAATACTGTGAATAGCATACCCAGGTAATAGCCTTTTGTAGAAAGGGTTATCTACTAACATTTTTTCTGCAGTAACTTTCTTTTCACTTGTGAATTTTCCAGTTTTCTATGTGCAGTGATTCAGTACTTAGCAGGGAATGGCCTGGGTCCAGTTATGACACTGGCCTTAGAAATAATTTGTAATGAGAATCTGAGCTCAATTTCATAACCAGGAACAAGATTTATGGGTGTTCAAATCCTGATCTGGATATGAATTTTGTGGTTGGAGTTGTCTGAAATATTTTTTGTTGTTGTTGTTGCAGAAGACCTGGACCTCACTGTCTGCACAAACTCCATTGAAAGTGGCTTCTTCCTTCAAAAAGTCAACAGTACAAAAAATCTAAGTTTTCCGCATTCAGAAGCCAACGATTCAACAGAGTAGTCTGATTCTGTCCAACTCTTAGGTGTACCAATGCAGTGGGACGTGTCTGGGGCTGGAATAAATCCTCCAGTGGGATAGAGCTGACCACGAGCCACCAGCTGGAGGGGAATAAGCCAACAGATAGTCCTAGAGTAAAATCCACCAAGCCATTGCTGGTCAGTATGATAGGGTCTGGGGTCAGATTTTTTTTTTTTTTTCAAGTTGGTAATCTTTAAACATTATGGCAAAAGAGATGTTTAAGAAAGGAACCAAAGTAATATTTTGGGTTGGGGTGTTTTTGGGCAGGGGAAGACCTTATTACAGCTAAGCAATACATAGAGGGGGCTTATAAGAAAGATGAGGACAGACTTTTTATTAGGGACTGTGGTGATGTAACAAGAGGTAATGGTTTTAAAATAAAAGAGGGTAGATTTAGAGTAGACATAAGGAAGAAATTTTTTACAGTGAGGGTGGTTAAACACTGGAACAGGTTGCCCAGAGTGGTGGTAGATGCCCCATCCCTGGAAACATTTAAGGTCAGATTGGACAGGGCTCTGAGCAACCTGGTCTACTTGAAGATGTTCCAGCTCATTGCAAGGCGGTTGGACTACATGACCTTTAAAGATCCCTTCCAACCCAAACCATTGTCTGATTCTATAATGAAAATAGCATAGGTTTATAGATATTTAAAACCAGGAAACTTCTTCCAAACACAAAGGGTAGTTTGGAAAAATGCATTAATGTGTGTGTCAGAAAAAAATAGGAAAAAGACAACAGCAATTGGGTTCACACACAGCTCAGAGGCTCTAGTTCCTTCTGGGCTAAGAGATACACCAAAATGATGCTGACTCTTGGAGAGCTGTAATTTGATTTCTTTAGCTGCAGTTTGGAAGAGAATCCAGGCTCTGGTTACTGTAGCACTAAAGATAGTATTACTGCTGGCGTAAACGGGAACTTCTTCCAAATACAGATAAGCAGCAAAGGATGTAATATTGAATTATTCTGCCAGTCTAGAGGTGACCCTTCTGAAATAGGCTTGAGGCTCACATGTGCATGGCAATGTGGTGAGGTATATCCCACTACTGCTTTCACTATATCTTTTCTGTGGCTAGGAGAGGGCTTTGGTCCTCAAGGCTGTCAGCTGGACATCTTTTCTGAGCAGTAAATTTATTTTAAAAAGGAAATATTGCTGGGCTGATGTGTGCACTTAGCCTTGATGAAGTCATTAATGTGGTTTCCAGCAAACTGTTCATAAAATTCATGGCTGCACTTAATTGCTACCATGTTCTTCCTCCTCACATATTCTCATATTAATAAGAAAACATGCTTAAAGCCCCAATAAACACCACACAGAAGAGAAACGCTTGAACTGCTGGTCACATCACCACAGATACGCAGGCCAGTTGTACAATGAGGGATTATGTATGACTTAAGGCACAGCCAAGGAGGTGCCTCAAGCCCAGTTCTCCTGACTCAAATGCCACCAGAAGATGCACATCGCTGAGTGTGATGGGTGGGTGGGAAGCAGAGAGAGGTGCAGCTTATTTACTCTTATTGTCGTATCACCTTTTTGGTTAGCACTCTACTGCAGTGCTGAGCGATGGATGGGCTCACTGGAGAAGACAATTCACCAATGTTCTTCTAGGAAAAGGTAAGGTTATCCCACCAGGGACAAATTTTCCTTCCCCAGAAGTCCATTTTGGTGTTTCTGAACTTACAGCTCTACAGAGGGCCAGGACAATGTCTGGGTGCTTCCCAACCTGTTTACTTAGGGAATTTTTCTTGGAAAAAGGGGAGCATAAGGCTGATTAATAGCTGATGGGAGTATCAGATCATTTCAGGTACATGAGCTCTTTTTTTGCCTACAGTTTTGTGCAGATTTAAATAGTCAGGCTAATCTCGCCTAACTTTAGCTCTTTGCCTAAACAAATTGTTTAGTCTCTGTATGCTTAGCACCTTCAGAGAGCCTTGATACTTCCCCATTTAGGGATATTTTAGCCCTTGGTAGTGTATCCCTATTCCTGGTCTTAATTTCTCCCTGATCTTTTCGTAAGTACAGGGTGAATATCAATGACTAGCCTGGGTTAGGTCACTAATTTTTGGAAAGCTAGAAGTAGGTAAGACAAATCCCACTGTCTGTGATCAAATCTCAGCCCCTCATCTGCTACCAGGGTCTAGCCAGCACGTGCCAAGAGGAGCCGTGTTGCATGGGATGGTAGTGCCTTGAACTTGCATTGCTGTTTCTCTAACTTGAGTCTCCAGGGAAAGTTTGAGCAGTGACTGTACGGAGATCAGCATTTCAAGGGCATCGCCTTGATATATGTATTCTGTGAGAACAAGATCTTTTGCTTTGCAGGCGTATCACGATGCAGTGAGATCAGTAGGGTTACGCCAAGCAGACATCCAACCTTGTGTATCTAATTTATGCCAACACACAGGTTGCTGGAGGACACTGTCAGAGAGCCAGGATCCTCCTCCAGCCAGGTTAGATGGCTAGTGCTGCAGCACAAGTGGACCCATGTGTGCACAATTCAAACTACTGTGGTGGCTTTTCTTTTAGCAAGTCTTTCATAGAGGCCTGGGGTTTTGGCTTTGGGGACAGCCTAACAGCTAATGACTGGGGTCTTGCCAGTCTCTGCTGCAGAAATCATTTGGTCCACCACTAAAATTTGGTTTGGGAAGCATCTGGCTGTGCATAATGCTACATACCACCTCTACACAAGATTGAAAATATGTTTTCCCACTAACCACTGTGGGTAAAACAAGCTGTCAGCAGAGCACAACTGTCCTGGGCAGGATTTAGCCAGAAGATGGGGAATGAGACCATCAATTTGAAGTCACCCAGCTATAGAAGAATCAGGAAAACCTCCTTTGTTCCCATCTCTCTTGAGAGGCTGACATTCAAAGCTTAGCAAGAAGCATCTACAAAATGTCTGAGGGCTAAACGTATCACCATCTGGAATGGGATTGCCAGAAAGAGAGTGAGAGAAAGACTCCTTTTTCGCAAGTAACTTGCTTAATAAAAATAAAATTCCTCTTGCTTTTCTGACATGGGACTGTAACCGCTCCACCCTAACTCGCTTTGTCATGCTCAGATCTATGAAGTAAGAGGAAATTATAGAAATTTATCATGTCTAGGTTCTCAGGATTGATTATGACTCGCTGCTTTTATCTTCCAAACAGTCACTAAATCTAATTGCCTTGTTGTAATGGATTAACCCCTGTGGTCCACAGTAGCATTTATATTGTGTTCAAAGAGACTGTTACAGAGTTAGGGTACTTTTTTGCAGCAATATACTTTCATAATGTGTAGGTGCTCTCTGGGCATAACTCACCCTTTGTGGGTCTTGGGGGGTCTAATTGGCTCATTGCACTGCCTTTCTGCAGGGGATGAATTTCACATCACTTTGTGAGCAAGTATAGATGGGTCAAAGGGTCTTCCACAGCATAACCATTTATTTTAAATTACAATGCAAGCAGATTTTGAAACCCAGTGTTCAAACATCAGCATCTGTATTGTAATCAGAAACATTCCCTTGCTGATATTCACGGGATTAGTATTATTATTAGCTGTAGTATCTTTGCCCCTGGGAGACCTGAACTCTAGGGTCACGTCCCCAGCAAGGAGCTGTATAAATACAGTCCCTGTGTTAATGAAATTACCACCAGAGCTGTCTTACATTGTGTTTGCTAAGGGTAATGGTTTACACACAGGCCCTTCTGGTGACTCAGTGGGTCCTGGAGACTCTCCAAGTGTTGGTAACAAGATCTTTACCACAGCGATAGGCACCAACGGATGGCTGTGGACAGCAATGACAAGGGAAGGAGACAACTGCTACTTCATGGGACAATCAGTAATCAAAGTTGGCACCTCAAATCCTGACCAGTATCTTTGGAAGTACAATAGGAGAACAATGTTTTAAGGAGGTGTATGAAAGAGGAAAAATGTGGTAAGAATGAGAATAGAAGTGAGGGACAGGATCTGTGAAGATGTCATGTGGAGTAAGGCCACCCATGTTAAAAAGGGAACACACATGTCTCTGTTTGCATCGAGAGGAAGGAAGGAGAGTGCTGTGAGATGGAAAATGAGCAAAAGAAATGTCACCATAGAAATGTAGAAGGTTGTGTTGCACCTTTGAAAACACTGGTGAAGGTCTGACTTGGAGAAAGTTCAAGACTAAAGGGATAACTGAGTCAAATGTGAGGCAGGGGATACTGGCACTGAAGGACTGGGTAATATCAGGATGCATTGTCTGGGAATAGCTAGGAAATGTTTAGCTAGAAGGTCAGCAAAGTCACAGGAAGATGTACTGGTTAAGAGGGAAATCAGCCAATTCTTGGGCTTGCCACATGTGCCTCTGCACCCAACAGGAGTGAGTAAGAAGCAGCAGAGGGTGAGTCCCATGTGTTGGAGGCAGGAAAGACCTGACAAGGGAGGAGAGACACAGAAGGGAAGGGTAGGAGTGAGGAAGTAGGGACAGAACTCACCACCACAGCAGAGACCAGTAACAGAGATACTAGAGAGAGATTACGGGCCGTGCTTGATGAAACCGAGTCTAATAGGCAGCCGGCTGATAGCGCAGGAGAGGTGGCAAGCCATGAATCTGAGAAGGGATGTCAGGACAACAGGTAGATAGGGAGATATGCCTTAGTAAAATGCTCTATAAATGAGGCTTGAATGAGGTCTGATGTTCATAAAAGGATTTTTAATGGAATTATTTCAGATTCATCCTAGAGTGAATAGGAAGCAGTTTCGATGCAGGCTCCACAGTCAGAGTAAATCTAATCTAACACAATTTCTTCTTTCATCACATGAGACACGATCGCAATCCCAAATCAGTGTAACTGAATATTTAATAGCTTCAAGCAAAAGAATAGAGCAGTGGACAAATATCTTTAAATTGCTTACCCTAAAGAAGGGCAAATTGTCTGATATACTTCTGTGGGTGCACAACTGCCAATATTATTATTTTTGTTTCACTTTTTACAATGTACTTCTAATTAAAATTATTAGGGAAATTCTTGTCCAAACCATTAGCAAAATAATTACTTTCAAAGACCTCATTCACTCCCAGGGTGTTTTTATATCCTGATTGCCATACTGATAAATGTTTAAATGAGATGCTTCAAAAAAAAGTAATTTTCACTGGACAATGAAATCTGTTTAAAGCCTGTTAAATAAAAATACCTTTTGATTACAGAAATGCTTTCCTTCTGCCTGTACAGCTTGAACAGCACAGTTTAGGTTGTGCTGAGATGGCTCAAGCTGAACTTTTGCTTCACCTCTGGGTTTGGTACAATGGTTTCCAGAGGTTAGTTCAGGAGACTGCATTGCTGATCACTCACTCGACTTCTTCTGACCCATCTTTAACTCTGATATTTTCCCACTGTAGCCAGTCACGAGGATTCACACGAGCAGGCTGAGATTCCTATGTCTAGGGATACATTATTACTGTGGGTATAACCATGACATCTTTGCAAACAACAAACCTTTCTTATCTGAGATGAGCTTTACTGTACTGCTCAGAATCTGTATTGCAGAATAATTTATAGCAGTTCATTGGGACACAAGCTGATACAGAGAAAGAAAACAACATTTTTACATTTTTATGCACAGTTTCTACAGGGAGCTCTAGCCTGGGTTAACTGTTTCACTGCCTTTTAAGGAAATTTGTTAATGAGGGTAGACCACAGAAATTTGCCTGTTAAGAATGTAAATTCAGTGCTGCTTTCCCTATGCACATATTTATATGCAAGTTTAGGTACTTCTGGATGTTTCTGTGGCGTACTTAAGCATCCATATTTTGAATATTCGTATAAACCTGGTTTCAATTCTACCTAGTGGCCATGAGTTCCTCAAGCTAATTGTGCATAAAGGCTTTTGAGAAGGTATTAGCAATGCTTGAGAAATCTGCTTTCGTTTCAAACTCCAGGCAATGCTGGGGTTGTGGTTTCTCTGTGGCAGCCCTGATGAGACCCTGGTGAGAGCCCAGAGCCCTCTTGTAGCACTTTCGGGTGTGCTCCCGCAGTGAACTTGTTCACGTCGTAGACAAGTGCACTTATGCAAACCCACCAGCTCTTGTCGTGGGGACCTGACCTTTCCCTTGGCATGTGGCCACGATGTTGTTACGTGAATATGAAAGTGTGTGTGTGTGTGTACTTCTGCACATCAAATGTAGAAGGATGATTTTGGTGAACAGAATAATTAAAAAAAAAAAAAAGGCAACAGCAAAACATAACAAAAATAGGAAATTCCAAAGCAAAATAAATGGCTAGTCTCAAAACGAATTTGGCACCAGAAAGCTGCTCCCATGTTCAGACATCTGCAGAAGGCCCAGGCACTGGCAAGAGGAGGATTTAAACATCAAACTAAACAGTAGAGTACTGTATTTATGTGGGACCAACATGACAAACTCTATTTAGGTTTTATACCAAAAGCTTAACCTTTTGCAGTCTGTGGGTTTGAGCTGCGCTAACAAGAAGCAATTACTGCGGTGGATTTTTTTTTTTTTTTTTTTGCTTACAGTGTAAGGCCCCAGGCTTCTCAGTGTGGCTTCTCTCATAGCAGGCACACAATAACAGGGGTATATGCCAAAGCTGTTCTTACTTCTCCAAGGCAATGAATCAGAAAGAGCTGTGGTGTTCTAATCTGAACACTCTCTTTCGCTAGGCTGGAAGTCCATTGCTTTCTTAGAAACCAGACAGACAGTGCAATCCCTCCTGCTCTCTTATATATTCCACCATAGATAGCTCACTGGAGGCATATATACAACATTTTGACTGAGCAGCATGATGGATGAGTCTGGTGACATACAAAGTGCAATATTTGCTTTATTTAGATGTCTGCACCCCTCCTGTAGAGAGGGGATTACAAGGATGGGCAGAGCAATCCTTCCCTTCATGCTGGTTGTTGGCTCCCAAGGTGTCTCAGCATGGAAAACATCTCCAATCGCAGATTCAGGGAAAGAATAAAGGCCAGAGCTGACAAAAGTTCAGATTCAACAAGTTACTAAGAGCTTCTAAGTGCATCTAGGCACTTCACTTTCCCGTGGAGTCTCAGGATTGACTCGGTGCCCTGAGATCTCATGATCTCCTGTCAACAATTAGCCAGAAAATTAAAACTCATAACAGCATAGCAACATGTCTCTACATGGCAGAGAAACCTGTTTGCATGCCAAGAAACAGAACTGGGTAGTCTGTGGGAACACTGCCATTTGGAGACACCTGCCATAAAACTATTTATAAGCATGTAGATGTGTGTGTGGGTGTATCTGTCCCTGTGTATGCATGCATGTGTGTGTGTGTAGGTGCACACAACTACCCATAAAGTGGACTGGTGAATATGCTTGATACATTTAAAACAAGACAATGTATTTTCTTCTCCAAATTTTACCTTTATCCAGTTCTTGCAATGCCCTCAGATGATTCATTCCACATATTTTTGAAAACAATTCCTTTGGGTAGGACTTCATTGTATGGATTGATCATGACCTCAACAAATTGAAGGTCTGATCTAATATTAATTCACCTTAAAGGGAAATTTTCCATTAGAGATATCGCCTAAAGACTAAGGGGTCTAGAATGTCAATAATCTGATTGTTAAATGGGTATACATACATGACACCTGGAGTCACAGCTCACTCATTCAGTAGCAACTGAGTGTAACAGAAAAAATAAATAGAGGCTTGAACTATTTTCATGTAGATATAATCAGTTTGAACAGCTGGAAGATTTTCTGTAGTTCAAGTCTATCCTGAGACTTGTTTGCTAGAAAAATTAGTTTATTTTATAAGATGTATATGCTATGTGCAGCCTGCAAGATAGTAAGTCACAAAAAATATAACCAATAAGTCCTATATCCCTTTTTTTAGATTCCATGATTCTCTAGAATTTATTCCATATTCATGGTTACTTATTAAAAAATTTTTGCAAATGATTCTGAACTCAATGGTCAGTTATGTCCAAGCTCTTAAATGTGAGAATCCACAATTTACCCAGTTCAGAGTATCTGCTCACATGACAAGAGCACACTCACTGCTTTAAACAAAGTTGTTTGTGCAATGGCTGCAGCTACAAATACCCATAGCTGATGATGCACATTATTTTCTTTGAAAACTCTTAGAAGACTTTCTTGTAATTTATGGCATTGGAAAAAATCCCCAGCAATGGTGTTTTTTTTTTTTTCTGAAATACTTTGTATTAATAAAAAAATAAACAGAACCCAAGCAGACACAATTTTCATCATGAATTGTATGCATGTATGAATATTGTCTAGAATATAAAATCTGTTTGCTCAACTCTCATTCATATCAAGTGTGCATTCCTCACTGTGTGTGTGCTTCTAATGAATGTCTCAATCAAATGTTTCTACAGCCTATGACATTCCTGCTTTGTCAGAGATCTGAGGTTTCAGAAGATAACTTTTTGCTACATCAAATATTCTGCTATGGAAATGCACCTTTTCTTTCTTTTTTTTTTTTTTTTTTTTTTTTTTTTTAAGCTTTTATCATTGGTGCCTTAGCTCAGTACAACAGCAGGTGATGTAATGGAAGTGCACATGGTCCTGCAACCTTCATTTGTTTTAGCCTGAATGAGTATCAAGTGTCAGTGTGGGCACTTTACCTAGTGGCTGGCTTTGAACCACGCTGATGACAAGGCAGCGGTGCAGAGGAAATTCTGTAAATCACAGATAATAGTCATAGCCGGTGATCTAGTGCAGATGATACACCTGAGGCAGAGACTGGAT
This sequence comes from Rhynochetos jubatus, assembly GCA_027574665.1. NCBI lineage: Eukaryota > Metazoa > Chordata > Aves > Eurypygiformes > Rhynochetidae > Rhynochetos > Rhynochetos jubatus. The sequence continues at coordinate 119,577,690 of CM050650.1, forward strand.
TCCAGCATGTGCTTTTGTGTATTCAGACAGATGCTATTTCAGCTCTGCTATCCACACTGACCCTTTTAGGAAGGTATATGTTTTATTACGGTTGATTTTATGGCCCTAAAGATGAGCAGTTGCCGTTTCCTGAAGCTAAATAGGCAGTAGATCCACATTTATAGCTCATAGCTGATTATTTTACTGCGATCTTCGTTAAAGGGAAGTAAGCGCTCTTGTAATTTAACTGGGAAGACACTGCTCCAGAGAGGGAAGAAATCATCTACATGTTGATGCCTAAACCCAGATTATTTTGTACACAGCAGCCAGGGATCAGCCAACTCCTCATCCAGAAGCTGTAAGGCAGTTGGAGGTGGAGAACCACAACCTGCTGTCTGACAGGTTTGGAGCTGTCTAAAGGCTTGGGATGAGGAGGTTGGTTCCAAATTTGGAGGAGTCCAAGTGAGGAGACCCAGTACTCTTCATGGATGCCTGGGAGCCATCCCTGACAGACAGCAGAGGGAAATGTATTCACATCTGTTTGCTAAAGAAATAAAGTGACCATCTTTCGTGGGCACTGCCTGCAGGAAGGAACATAAGGAAGATACCTTCAGGGGCTGTTGCAGGTTTATTGTCTTATAAAAATTGTTCTTTCAGTGCTTCCTCACAGGCCAGGTTTTCTAGCTGTTCGCCCAGCCTTGTGTGGGTTTCACTGCTGTCCTCTGGCTTCTCCCTGATCAGTGTGTACTCTTTCTTAAGAGAAGTGCCAGAACTGGATGCTGTATCTCAGCTGGGGACATACTGACATTGACGAGAGCAGGAGGGCTGCTTTATGGCCTTGTGCCATAAACCCTGATGGTTGTTGTATTTGCCTTTTTTCTTGACAGCATGACGGTGTTGATGTACATTCACTCAATTTCTGATCTACTGTAATGTCTTGACCTTTTTCAAAGAAACTGCCCATCATCCTCATCTTTTATTGGTACAGTTGATTATTCTTAGTCGAATCTGGACTTTTGCATATGCTGTTATTAGAATACACCCTATTCTTTCAGATTATTTCTGCACTTTGTTCAGTTCCTCCTGATGTCAATCCATTCTTCCAGCATGCATGTAGCCTCTCTTATGCTGTTGATACCTTTACATTTATGTTGTCCATCATGCAAGTCATTGGCGAAAGTACTGAAGAGTGCCAGGCCAGAGCAGATCCCTCCATATGTTTTATTTGCCAAAATCTGAGCTTGATCTTCAGAGAGGATGGAAAAGAACTTCTGAATTCAATAGCATTGAACGACTTTCATTATCTCCTTGCAGAAATGCGCAAAGTTTAGCTGAGGATTGGAGCGGGTGTTCAGAGTGTAGAATAACTTACAGCTGCACATGCTGATAGACTGACAAATACTGCAAAAGAAAGCACAAGCACAAGATAGCTCTGAGCAAGATAACTCTTGTTCCTCTCTCTATCTACACACATATTGCCATTAAGTGACCAGATGGGTCCAGGACTTTATCTTCTGCAAATCTCTACTACATTACAGCAGCTGAGCCTTCAGCTTCCTGTCTCCAGAGCTGTAAATCCAAAGCCTTTCACACATAGAAAGTTAAGCTGGAAAGCAAGTTTCTTCACTAAAACCCACAGAGGTGTCAATGTGCCCTGGCACCCAAGAGGTTCATTTTGCTCTTTATGTGTTAGAAAGGTTTATCTGGATTGAAGAGGTCACTTTGTATAATAAAATGGAAAGTGTTAATCTGTGATATTCTTCCTGGGCTGATACTAATATACATTGTACAGTCTAATAGAAAAATAATTAAAAATCAGGCTGCTAAAAACGATGACGGGAGTGTTTGGAACTGAAATGAAAACTTCAAGTAAATGCTGAAGAGTATGTTACATGTAACCTTGAAAAACCGTCTATGAAATCTCAAGAATTTTTAGAAATCTATTGATTCCTTATGGCAAGTAATCTATGTAAAGTTATGAACATTAGTGTAATTACGGTCTTTTACTGGTAAAAAAAATCCCAACTACAAGAAGAACTTAGTATAATATATTTATATACATATTTGTGTATTTCATAAATGGTTCACTGTAACATGCAAATTCCTTGGCTCTCAATGCAACTCTACACAGATGGTGAAATTTAGTCAGCTAAATAAGTGGAACATTTCACTTCAAACTTTTCCTTTTATCTTCCACCTTTCTCTACAGTTTCCCTCCCATCTTTTCTGCCAGCTACTCCACAAAGAAGCCTGGGAAAGACCATAAGGCAGTCTCCTCAGATCACTTAATATTACTGCTATGAAGACAGCCTGAATTTAAAGGCTCCATGTGAAAGACTGGGAAGATTTTCATTTCTCCCTTGGCAGCGCTTTTATGCTGATAAATAGCAGTTTGCTCTGCATGTTTAAGTTAGGAAAGAAGAATTGCACAGGCTGACAGCATTAGCATCATCCTCACAGTGTAGTCGAAACTCCTTTCAGCTCATTTAGGGCATAACATACACAAACCTACACTGGCCTTTAAACTAGATCCATGAAACTCATTCCCAACACTAACACCATAATCCTTCAGCTGTGCGAAAGCACTACAACCACGTGTTCATTGTGCAGAGATTCCATCAGTAGCTTCATGGATGCTCAACACTGGAATGGCGACACCATAGTAAATTAATTGAGCCGGTGAATTTCAGGCCAGAAAAACAATGAAAAGATATTTAATATGGTGGTACACCTATCAGATTTTCCACATTAATCAGGTTACAGACTCCAATAATTTTTGTTTGATAAAGCCACTAATTTTGTACTGGTTAAAATATACCTTTGACATTTTTATAGCCCTTTAAAAAGTTTCACAGGTGAATATTTAATTGCTATCCTTGTAGTTTGTTATAATGATTAATCATTTCTATTGTCATATTACTATTTGTAATTTTTACGGCTTCCGCCCTTATTATTCCTTTCTCTGATTGAGACCCATTTTATGCTGGTGTTGTCCTCCTTGAGAACATTTTCACAGGTTCTGATTGCATGACTGCTCATTATCTTCCTGATAAAATCCATGGTCTGAACAATTTTGACTGAGATTGGGTTTCTCATTGAAAGCTATTTCCAGTAATTTGAGATTTGCCCTACAATTTTCCAAAATTTCTTTAAATATGGACTCACTGGAAATGTATGTATGAAATAGTCCAGCCCTGGTCTCACCAATACTTGTATAAAATTGCCTTCCTGCTTACGACCTTTCTATTCATATTCATATTTCAAGTTTGTCTTTATCCAATTGACTTCTTGGGAGTCAATGTGAAGTAGCTCTGTTTCTGAGTCATCGTTTTCAAGAAGAGAATGCCTGGCTCTGATCCTACATAAGAACTTTGATGCTAGGGGGACATTTTTACATTTACGTATATTAAATTTGAGGTAGGAATTTAATCTTTGTGTGAAAGTTCTGTGGAAAAAGTGGGACCGGCTTAATGAGAGTTTCGTTGACCAAATCCCACGCAGAAGCCATTCACTTCACCTCTCAGACAGTATTGGAGACTTATCTGATTTCTAATAATGAAAAAAGAAATTTGTTTTTCTCTTTGCTGCAAACAAAAGTTTTAAATTGAGATAGACTATAAACCGGTGTTTTAATTTGGATGCAAACCTTAGTGTGCATTGACTGAACTAATGGATGGAGAAGTTACTTGGAGATATTTGATGGCCAGTCCACTTGCATGAAGACTTTTGAACCACCATACAGCTGAAGGTGAAAGTCTATGGGATAAATATGTCTGTAAAAGTGCTATTAGGCTGAGACATCTGGCTGTTTCCTCTGACCTGAAAAGAGATATTTCTGTTTAACGAAATAAATTTTTTCTCATTGCATTTTCTTCTTCTTTTTACAATAGTCTTGGTTACATTTCCCTACTGCTTTGACAAGTGGGTTAAACTCCTTTTCTTTTACTCCCCTGACTTCAACAGCCTGATTACTACCAGTTGTTTGGTAGCATAGCATGTGTAATGTTTTATTCCACCTACTTTGCTGAGCATGGGTGTTGGACTCTGGCTTTTGGCTGGGACTGACCAGCAGAAGGAAGGGAAGGATGGTCTGTCCAGTCCATGATGAAAAGATGAAATTTCCAGATGTTGAGAGTTTTGTTTGAAAATGTGCTTCCTCCTATGTGTGAAACAAATTAAAACCAAAGTAAACAGTAAACAAAAAGCCCCCAAAAAACAATGAACAATCAAACAAACATAAAACCAAAACCAAACACAGTCCCCTTTTCTTTTATAATCTTTTTTTCAATATTTCAATTTTTAATCTTCTCCTTCTTTCTCCAGCTCATGTTCATCCCACAGATGCTCAGGGAAATGGGAGATTCATAGCAAGGTCTATACATCTTCCCATTTGCTTCGTGTATAGGAGTGCACAGTGAGCTAGGTGGTAACCCTGATTCTTGCCCTCTCCTTTTCTTGTCCTCAGGGAAAACACTCCATATTTCCCAATCAGAAGTGGTAGTTCCCTGTTTTGAATCATTGCCTCTGCCAGCTGACAGGACAGGCATTCACTGGAAGAAATAAATACTCCCTGATCGAAAAGATGGCTGGCCCTTCTTCATTATCACAAACATTCATTATCAACCCTTTGCTGAAATTAGATAAAAAGTGATGAAGGTTGAAGAAGGAGACATATGGCCTGGTTCAGGCAACTACATAATGCTGAGGAATGTGACTTTCCACCAGTGTCTCTTCTATCTCCTTGCTTTCAGGCTCCGTCAGGATATGATCTAAGACATTTCACCTCAGAGTTCCTATTATTTTAATTACTTCTGTTCTTCTTTTTCACCAGATCTCTAGCTCTTTGTCTGATCATAACTCCCCTCAACTTACTCTTTTCATCTCTTGTATGACAGAAATAGGTATTTTTTTTCTGGCCTCTGTACTTACAAAGGGCTGAAGCATTTTGATGACACTTCAAGAGAAATGCAGCTTGAAGGGAGTGCACCGTGTGGAAAAAAATCAGAGAAACTTTCAGAGAGAGACAAATGAGCACAGGGTCCTATGATGAAAAATATCATGCAGCATTAAAGCAGTCAGAACAACTCTAAAAAACTGAAGTTAAAATCTACTTTATAGGTCTTACAGAAGATAAGGTACATCTGATCTTCCAGAAATGCTGTAGCTCTTCATTCTTTACCACCTCTTCTACTATTGCAAGCAAGATGCTATAAAGTCCGCAGGCGATCCCCCTCCACCTACCTTCTTGGCCAGCCTAAAGTCAAATCTAGTGGTAGAAAGATAAGAAAACACAAAACTCATGAACAAACCAACCAAGACACTATCCTCTCCAAGGTGGATTTTCAAATGTCAGAAGTCACCAAGTCCATGAAAACTGCTGTGAAGCCAGTCTGGGGCTAATCTACTTTAGGTGCTTTGAGAGATACTCTGGTGATGGGCACCAGTATAACACCCTAAAATTGATAGCCTAGATTTCTATAAATGATGAGAGCTGCACACTGCCCTAAGGTTAGCAGAAGTGTGATGTGCTCGGTTTTATTGATGTTGTGTTTCTTTTCTTTTCCAACAGTGAGTACTGTTTAAATTACAGAAGAAACTTCCACCAGTCCTGATAATAAGGGTGAGGGATAAACTGGGCTTGTAGCTCTGAGTAATATATACCCCTCACCCCAACACTGCAAGATATTAGCTCAAGGCTTGTCAGCCTCTTGGGTTTTAATTAATGAAGTTCCTGTTAAGGACATTTGTTTCATCACTTGCTCTATTCCAACACATTTCTTTCATTTGAAACCTGAGCGCTCTGCCAAGCAGGCCCACAATGTCAGAAGGGGAGGGAGAGCCTGTCTAAACTACAGTCGTCTCTCTGTTCGACTTGATTCAATTTAGTAGAATTTCACTTTGTCGAATGACAAGATGCTGTATTTTGACAGTTGCCTATTTATGCTAAAGTGGAAGCATAATAAAATCAGTTTGGCGTCTGGCTCACTCTATCTGTAGCTTTTACTTAAGAATCTGATGATCCTTTTTTTTTTTTGACTGACGTGACTGTTTAATTTCTGATTTGTTGTGTTGGACTGTTTGCCCGTGGGTGTTTTTTTGTGGAGTGTTTTTTTTGTGTGTGTGTTTGGTTTTTTGTTTGTTGGGGTTTTTTTAATTTTTGCATTAAATGAAAGCTTTCCTAAGAAACTGGCATTCTCCTCCTTGAACACACCCTTCCTCAGTTGCAAATCTAAAAAAGGAGACAGCATTATTAAAAGGAAGGATTTTTTTTTTTTTTCTCCTTTAAAACTTACTGGAAAAAGTCAAATGCAGCAACTGAACAAAAAGCTGCTGCGGTTTTAAAGTAACAAATGCTGAGGTTGTGAGGAAGAGGCATTATGTTGCTGAGGCAAAATCCTCCCTCGGCTTTGGTATGAAGTTTGTCTGATGGGGGGCTGACAGGTCGTATGTTGGTATGTTTGTATGTTCATATGTTGGGCTTCCCACCATAACATGTGACCGCCTTCCAGTAGCCCATTCAGAGATGTGGCTGGCATTTGTCATCTGCTGTCTGCTCTTTCTCATACTTCCCCCAGGAGACAATTGTGCAATAGGGGATTTTGTTTTCCCAAGGAGTATTGTTAAGTGTTTGCTGATTGTCCTGTGTTAGAGGAAGCAGCTCAGAGGTAGGCATCCTGCATTTCAGCAGAAGACGGTGAGTTTTGTGATGTTTGATCTCAAGCTACACGATGTAACACTCCACATTTAGTCCCTTCACAGCATTTGCCGTCTTAGCCCAATTCGTGAGCTGACTCAAAGAGCACCTGTGTTAGAGCATTTCTGTGGTCCTCTCTACCTGAAGGCAGGAGAATTTTGAGAAGGAAGAATAGTATGCTTGGTCCTGGACTCATCTCAAAGCAAGACCTGTCTACTAAAATGATCATAGAATCAAGGATCATAGAATAATTTAGGTTGGAAAAAACTTAAGATCATTGAGTCCAACCATGAACCTATCACTGTCAAGTTCAGCTCTAAACCATGTCCCTAAGCATCAAGTCTACACATCTTTTAAATACCTCCAGGGATGGTGACTCCACCACTTCCCTGGGCAGCCCATTCCAATGCTTGACAACCCTTGTAGTGGAGAAATTCTTCCTAATATTCAATCTAAACCTCCCCTGGCACAATTTGAGGCCTTTTCCTCTCATCATATCGCTTGTGACTTGGGAGAAGAGAACAAGCCCCCCTCCCTGCACCCTCCTTTCAGGGAGTTGTGGAGAGCGATAAAGTCTCCCCTGATCCTCCTCTTCTCAAGGCTGAACACCCCCAGTTCCCTCAGCCGCTCCTCACAGGAATTGTGCTGCAGACCCTTCCCCAGCTCCCTTGCCCTTCTCTGGACATGCTCCAGCCCCTCAGTGTCTTTCTTGCAGTGAGGGGCCCAAAACTGAACACAGGATTTGAGGTGTGGCCTCATCAGTGCCCAGTACAGGGAGACATTCACTGTCCTATTCCTGCTGGCCACATTGTTCCTGATGCAGGCCGGGAAGCTGTTGGCCTTCTTGGCCACCTGGGCACACTGCTGGCTCATATTCATCTGGCTGTTGACCAACACCCCCCAGGCCCTTTTCCACTGGGCAGATTTTCAGCCACTAATCCCCAAGCCTGTAGTGTTGCAGAGAGTTGTTGTGGCCCAAGTGCAGGACCTGGCACTTGGCCTTATTGAATCTCATGCAGTTGGTCTCAGCCCATTGATCCAGCCTGCCCAGATCCCTCTGAAGAGCCTTCCTATTCTCAGGCAAATCAACACTCCCACCCAGTTTGGTGCCATCTGCAGACTTACTGAGGGTGCACCAATAGATTGTTTTCACAGGGTAGAACCCAGACAGATGGACCACTGAGAAGATATACTGCTCTCTCCTTATGTCTCTTACCCAGATAATCTGACCATATACCTGGGCTCTGAAGCTCTAGTAGGCACTTGCTACTCAGCCTACGGGCCCTTGTTGTAATCTTATTGGCCCCAGTCTAAATCAAGCCTTGTACTTTACTGACACAGGCAGATTTTAAGATTTTAAGGCATTTCTGCAATCCCATCCCTGTGTTCTTCATGCCAATGGTGATCTTGGATGCTGATCTTTCCCCTGGGGTTTTCTGAAGAGTTAGTCCCTGTATTGGTGCACATCAAAAAAAAGGTAGAAAACTCACACTTAAACCCTCTGGTCGATAACATGCTTTATTTCAAAAAATAAAACCATGTTTTGTTATCTGTATATTAGATCCACTACAAAACTGGATTTTGACTACTTTCTGAACAAAGTAGTTTGCCATGGTCCTAATTAATTATCATCACCACAAATTCACGCCCTGGCATCCTGTTATCCCAATAATGATCACAAGGTTTTCTTTCAAGCTGGGCACTAAATGGCAGCCCTGTCACCTGGAGAGAGGAAAATCATTGGTCTTCAGATTGTTTTCATGCCAGCCACGAGGAGGTCCCACCCTCCATCCATGGCTCCATCCTTGGTCCCAGAGCTGGGCTCTACCCCGCTGTTCCTCAGCAGCACGGCAGTCAGGCATAGCTCTGCACCACGCATCCATGTTAAAGCCTTTAACAGGATGGCGACTGTTATAAACAGTAATGGGAGCCTATAACTGGATACATACATCATCTGTAAGTAGTGAGGGCTGCATTAGAATATCCTTCAAATTTGTGGCTCATTGTTATTTGTGTAGTTTTTCTTATCTTCCATGCATGTTGCCCAAGAATTACAAGCATAAAGTAATTTCAAGCTCTGACGTTATGCTGAGCCGTCTCAGGGATGTCAGTCTGGAGGACATCACCTGGATAACCTAATCTCTCCCCTGTGGGTAAAGATGTAACAGATGCTAAGCCTGGGAGGTACCCTAAGGGCTTTTCTATGCATAAATCCAAACATCATTGGCTACATTCCCCAACACTGAGGAAAAAAAAAAAATCAGATCTATCGTTCAAAGCTAACCAGCCTCAAAACCATAGTATTGCACAGATGACCCCAGGAGAGACTCAAGTCTTCACTGATGATTTGGGTGCCTTCATTTGCAGGACACTGGCCAGGTGAAAATGTCCAATGAATCTATCCAAACAGTACAAAGTTATTGCAAATCTGGTATGGAGAAGATTTTCCTGGACCTGTAACTGATGAGTGATTTAAACCTGAGCACAGGAGCAAAAAGAAATCAAGAAGGAAGCAACAGTGCACCTGACCTCATGTCCCGTGTCAGACTGCTGCCAAACTCTGATGAATCTGAGAAAAATAGGGAAAAAATAAACACCAAAAATCAACAGCCAAGTTATGCATCAAAGGTGGGAAAAAAAATTTTCCTGGCCTCTCTAGGCATCCAGTGGAAACCCTGAAGCATGGAATTAATTAAATACAAAGAAACATAATTAATTTAATTAAATGCAGCCCTTTTAAAAAGGGTTGCTCTGATTAATACCTGCTCCTGCAAAACTTATGAATATATTTAGCCCCATTCCCAAAGACAACCTTTGCAGGATCTTGATTAGAGCAGCTAAAAGCTCACTAATATGAGTGCAAGTGAATACCTTGCACTTAAGGTGTGAAAACAGATACAAGAAATGCCGTTTTAAACAACACGCTCAGAAAAGAGATCAAAACATCCCTAGCTTTAATATCTTCTGGGGCCAGGAGGCACCACTCAGATCACCTAGACTGACTCTCTGCATAATGCCAACCACAAAACCTCAGTGTGATTCTCACATTAGGTCCATCAGACTCTGATCCTGCCAGATCCTGCCACCCATTTCCATAGCATAAGGTCTGGTGGAGTTTTTCTGATACATCGATTTCACCCTCTGATAGCACTTGGCAGTGACTGAACTCGAATTTATTAAGTCAAACCATTTTGCAATTAAGTGGCAGACCTTATCATATCATTGGTCTTAATCAGTTCCCACACAACAAAACCCATTAAATAAAACACCCCAGCTGAAAGCTTTGGAAATGAATCTCAGTCATCTCCAACAGAATTTGGGAGTCTAAGGCTCAGAGACTGACAGTTTGTTACTCTCATGTGGTCACGTATTTCAGGATTTAGTAGATCTGCAGTATTTCCTAACCTTCAAGATCTGGTGGGAATGGCTGCTCTTTTTTTTTTTCCCCTGCCTTAGAGGGATATTTTCCTAAAAGGCTGGAAATCTTACATGGAGAGATGCATCAATTTATATGGACAAGTGATCTGTTTGTTACTTGTGTATTTTAGTCTTCGACATTTCTAGGTTATCTCCCCAACACAGCTGCCGTGTATCATCTGCAACTATCAATAATTATGGTCCCCTGCATCATCAGTTATAGGGCCAGGAAAATTTTCTCCATATCATATTTGTCCATGAATTTGGGTGTTGATATTTTAACTGTTGCAAACAGTGACTGCTGTTGGAGCAGAATTCATAACATTTCCCAGTTCACCACTCTTAACACTGTGAATAATTTGATTTCTTACGAATGGGATTAATAAAGGTTTTAAGAATGAGCACTGTGATTCTATGGAAATATGGACAGTTTTCCAGTGGATTTAATTCTCTGTGAGAGACACTATATCTATGAAGAGACTTGTTATTTTTAATTCAAGCTTATCTTTTTGGTGTTAATACTTTTTTTTTCTTAGTGAAAAGTAAAGCAAATGTTAATATCTTCTATATCCAGATAGGAAGCAGATGCAAGAGATCTTAGCTGTTCTTCCCAAGGCCTGTTATGAGTTTTGGCTCAAATGTCAACATGAGTCAACATTTTACTTTTAGTGACAGGTTGGTTTAGTTTCCTATTTAGTATTGGTTGAAACACTGTAAATCCCCCTTAGAGACAAAACACTGACTCCTTAACAGAAAATTGTTCTAAAAGCCTTAGTGAAATTTTCCAAGGTATTTTGGGCATTTTCTCCCCATTTCCTTGAAATTGCAGTGAGAAGGAATGTTATCTTCAAAGGGAGCAGAACTGGCAAGGCATGAATGAACACAAACCAAAGAGACTCCCAATCGTGTCTGTCTTTGATGAGATCCATACACCGCACCTATGTGCTCTGTTTGCGGGGAGATCCCAGCTGTCATGTTAGTGTTTCATCTGCAGATTTCAATTCCCCTCCAGACCTTGAAGAAATGACTAGAACTTGCCCGGATTTCATACGGTTCATTGTGTCACTTTTATAAAATCCTCCAATTTTTCCTTTTTTTGATAAAGGTGGGGTGTTTTTTTATTCCTAGCTGGTCACGTAAGCAGCCGTTGGGTCATAGGTAGACTAACTTCCACACAGGTACTTGAGCAACAGGGTACTCAGGGCCCTTGCAACCCATGCTAGACAGATACAACTGATTTGTGAAAAAATCTCAAAGTTACTACTTCGCAAAAAATGCAAGTGTACTGTTAGGAAACTTACTGGAGGAATAGATAAGTGCAGGTTCAGATCCTGACTGTGAGCTTAGCAGAGCATGGATTTCAACACAGCTTTTGCATAACTCAAACTGTAGCTGTGAGCGCTGGACAGATATTAATTGCCCTCATCTCTTTGTCATCAAAAGGGACACCCATTTGCAAAGCACTTCCATTTTTGAAGAGGCAGGATTTGCTGATGGAAAACATACTTGTTGAAAATAGATCAACCAAAATTCTGGTTGATGAATCAAATTCTTGACATAATTTCTGCTTGGCAGTGAGGCAAGGAGTGACTCCTTTACTGAGCCTCCACTGTGCTTATCCCACCTGAACTAAGGTTGGACAGGTACTAGCTCCAGGTATGAAACACATAACATACCAGCAGCAAGCTCTAACACCCAACTGGGCCATTATAACCTTGCTTAGGCCTTCAGGTTTACATGGCACTACGTACTTACAAGCAAAGTGTGGAATGACATTGACTATTGTCAAGTGGACTCAGATGTATGAACACCACAACAGCACAAATTAACCTCAGATATAAACTAAAGTGATTTCCTCTGCCAACTCTTCTCCTGAGCTAGATTTCATTATCTGTCAAGACCCTGATGCCAAAGGCAAATTTTTGCATGTCTGCATCTGTTATCCTCCACTCCCTCCAAATGAGTACCAAATACTGAACCCTGCTGTTCTTAATCCAGGCATACTTGGGGCCTTCTTTTTCATCTGTTCCAAAAGGACCTGGAAAATGGCATAAAAGAATTATTTGACTTTAACTTCCACAGTCAACCCTTTCCTGCCCACAGGTGACGATAAGGAGGTGGATTTTGTGGGGATGAGCCACTGAGGCCAATCTGAGCTGAGGATACTACGTTAATGTCAATGGGGAAGGAGACACAACTGTGCCAAGTGTCCTTTCAGTCACTGCAGGATGCTCCTGTGACAGACTCTGACATCCTTGGCCTGCCTGAAGTGCTCAAAGCTTCAATGAATCTGAGAACAGAGGCAGGTTTAAAAGAAAATAAAAGAAAAATATTTTCCTTCTAGCTGTCAAAATCCCAAATAAATTACAAGGTTGCAGGAAAAGGATCCTGTTACTCCACTGAATTTGATCACTCTTTCTTATGCATTGTCCAAAACTTCAAACTTTAAGTGAATTCTCTTCCCCAGGTTTAAAAACAAAGGAAAGCAGAAAGCTGGACACAGATGTGATATGGGGCAATCATTTCACCAATTACTATAAGGAATATGATGTACTATTTCACATAGATACCCAGGTTTGCCAACAGGATGGAAAGGACTTAATTTTGAACCCTAACCTAATGTGCTGGTAACCAACAGCAGACTGGTGAATGCGCTGAATTGATTTGCCTTTGTTATATATTTACAGATTGGTCTACACAGGGAAACTGCTATGAAGTAAACTCAGGTGTGAGTTTACAGCACACTTTTCCTTTTGCACTGCCATCTCATCCAGACACACTTTATACAAGAAAGCGTGAAGTAGGCTGTTTTACTGCACTTTGGGGCATTGGGAAGAGAATTCCAAATCTCCAAAGGCTTTGAACAACCATATTACTTGTCCATGTGAACTGCCTAAGAGTTAGGTACCTCACTGTTTCTTATGCCAATGAAAATCCGTTCCAAAATCTCAGCTCTATCCCTGTTTGATTTAGTGTTTTTTGAAGACAATGGAAACACGGTATAAACTGAATAAATAACATAGGACTGCAGTAAAGGCTGTACTGGGATTAGAAACTTGACATGCTTATCCTATATGAATAAGAATCAGATTTGCCATTGAACTAGCTGTGATGAAAATGCAAGAAAGCTTTTGAGAATATTTGGAAGCTTTTCCCTCACCAATATATAGAAAGCAGATACTGATTCCTAAATAATTACTGAGACAAGAGGTATGTTTCAACTGGAAAGCACAAAGCATCTGACTGAAAATATGATACATGGGAAGAATGACTCACATACAAAAGGGGATGATTCAAAATGGAATTATTTACTCTTGAAAGTGTCTGTTTATGGGATGACTTGAATGAAATATTGAAGCTAAGGATTATAATACATTTATACTAAGCAGAAGTTTCAAGGACAGATGTTTGAAGGAGGGGGGAATGTATTACATAGGGGAGGAAAGTGTGGCATTACTGCTAGAACATGGACTTGAAGTCCAGAAAACAAATCATGATTCTGTTTTCTAAGGCTTTGCACTGCTAAAACTGTATGTGTTTGTCTTTTGGGTAAAAAGATTTTTTGCTATACCTCAATTCCCCACTCTACTGAGTCAGAAATATAATAATTCTGGGGTTTAGGGTCATTGTGAGGATTAATCCATCGATTTCTGTAAGCACATCCTGAATTCCTCAGATGATGTCAGCATAAGAATTGAAGGAAGCATTGTTTTAGGGAAAGAATAAATAGCCAGGAAGGATTTTGGTTCAAAGGAGCTGGAGGCAAATAGTATGAGCATCCCTAAGCAAAATTTAGATGACTTCACTGCTGATGATAAGGGAGTATTCAACAGTTTTACTCTTGAGAGCAATCAGTATGTTGGAGGAAGACAGGACTTCTTTTATTAACCAGAACACTCTGCTGGGTCAGTATTATAAATGACAGTTAATTTTTTAAGGATTTGCATTAAAAATGCCTAAACACATTGCCCTTCTCTAGCATAAAATGTTCAAGGTATATAATATGATAGAAGTGACAGGATCATCACCGAGATATTGTGGGCCCAAAGCACCTACTTCCTGGTCGTGGTCCTACTTTGTATCCATCTTGAACACACACTTTCCGTACGACTTACAGTGAAGAATAGCTTCCAAAATAATCTTCTGCTTATTACAGTTGGTAGAGAAGGTATTTAAATTTACGGCAAAGGTTTCACGAAAGGATAAGCCTTAAGAGGAAATACAGAAGTTAAAGGCAATGGGTCTGAGATGATATTTCTTATTTTAAATTACACCATCTTTCATCTCTTACTGTTGTTGGATGTCATTCTTCTTCTCAATTCTCCTTGTGTCTGTTAAAGCATTAAACTAATCAAAATAATAAATGTTAATAAATCATAAGGCCTGCCATATCTTAAAGAGAATCAGCACAAGGGAAAAAATTTGTTTCTATGATAAAAGTATTTCATGACTAGCAAAAGCCTTACAGAGCACCTCCAGAGCATTCACCCAGATCTCCTTCGGCGAGACAGTAGCATAGGTAATGATCATTGCCTTAAACCATGTCTCTCAGCTTCTAGCTGGGGTTTCAGCAGCACAAGTATTGCATAGGTAGATTCATCCCATCTAAGTGAGGTGTTGCATAGAAGTATTGTCCTTCAATGCTTCTTATATCATCAATAAAAGAGACATAATCTGTTGACTGCATTAGTCAGCCCATTATAACTACCTATATACCTTACCTTCGCAGGCCTTAGAGACTGCTGGAATGGTCTGGACCCAAGTGCGTTGGTTTTAATGAAACTCTTACAAAGTTGTATCTCTTCTTAAAGGGCATGATCTAGTGACTAATGAAGTCAGTGGAAAATATCTACACTGACTTAAAAGAACAATCAAAAAGCCAGCAGTACCTACAGCTAATACCTATGGCAAAAGCAGGGGCATCAAAGTGGTGGCTATGAAAAATCGAGTCCGATCATCCCTATGGTCCAGGGAGATACTCTAGGAGAGGTTCATTTAGGGGTAGTATGTTCTGAAGGATTTATTTCTTTTCAGATGTTTTTTCAGTGTTTTCTGCTCTGTCCTGAAGGATATAGGGGATTCCTGCAACATGCTGTGAGAACAGCCAAGGAAGATTTTGGTTTATCCTGCTGTCTTGTGGTACATGTCCCAAAGATGAGGCTTTTCAGTCCAAAACAGCATATGGAAAAAAGTTCTGCAAATGTGTGGAAAACAACCACCCTTGTCTTTATTATTTGAGATGATGTGTCATAGTATTTCTAGTTAAAGTGCTTTTACTAGCAATCCGCTAAGGAAAATATGAAATTGGAATATTAAAAAGTGGAAATTAGACATTTGCTTTTAGATACATAATAAACAGTCAAAATTAATTATTTTCAAAATAAATGCAAAGTATAATCTACCAGTACAGCATCCAAAATGAAAAGGAACCACGGAAAAGGTCTGCAGAGCAATGTGTTTGGCATCCACTCTGCTTCTTGGAGTCACTCTTCATAACTGTTCAGGGCAGGATTTTGTATGACATCTCTTTTTGTTTGCACAGTAATCAGTCACTCCAATATGCAATCAGTCCTCAGAAGAGGAATTTCATTTATGCTGTGAACTCCAGAACACATGGAGAAGGCCCATGTTAGGTTCTTCCAAGGAACATGGTTAGATACCAATGTTAAGCTAAGGCATATATTTTTATATATATATATAAAGATAGATATAGATATAAAAATATATGTCTCCAGTGCTAAATTCACGTCCTGTTTAATATTATAAAAATGCATAGCCTTTTGCATTCTGTACTTCTGCCAAGGTCTACAAAAACCCAGGATACTATGTCTACAGACAGAACATGGTTTTGTCCTGGCTTGCGGCCTGCATCTTGTGTCTTTGTACTTATTATATTGACTTTGTTGCTCTAGTACAAGAAAATATTATGGTATTCTCTACTGTAATACTGTTAAGTTCCACTTTCAAGAAGGGAAGCTGAAGAACTAAGTAATGTAGCCTAAGACATGAACAGTATTATCAAGGAGTTAAAGCTAACCCATTCTTCTGCAATTGGAATTTTTTAATGGAAAAACTATCTTCAAGTGGAAAGAAATACAGAAGTCCTTAGTCTTCACATAAATATTTTATTCAGGATAGTAGGGATTTTAAGGCATAAGGTTAGCTTTTGCTAGCCTTCTCGTGTAATTTTATACCCTACCTGATGTTTTACTGTCCCAAGAATAAGCAACTACATAATTGGTTGTATGAATGCCTGCATGGAAGAAGTCTTTGAATCAAAGATACTTAGAAGAACAATAAAATAACTCAGAGTATAAGTAATTAAAAAATAAGGAAGATTACTGTTGGAAATGGAGTTTTTTAATCAAAGTTACACATTAGTAGCAGAAATGAGGATGTTCTTACAGTTTTACTCCATACATATAGTGCTCTAGTTAACATGCTACACCCTCTCCCCCACTCAAAATTGTAAAAGAAAAGGATGGAATGAGCCTTGAAAGGTCACCTAGTCTATTGTGGGAAACCAACCTTAGGTAAGTGATAGCTATATTATTCCTAACAGATGCTTGTTTTACCTGTTCTTAAACACCTCCTGTGCTGGAGATTCCACAGCCTTGCAAAGCAATACATCTCAGTATTTAATTACATTTATGTTTACATTTTTCCCCACAGGCTATCCTAAATCTCTCTTGTTGCAATTTAAACCTATTACTCCTGCACTAGACATGAGGATAGTTTACTCCCTTCCTCTTTACTGCTAATTTCACATATCTGCAGACCATTATCACACACCTATGCAATCTTCTCTAAAGAAGAGGTTAAATAATCCTAATTCCTTCAATTTTCAGGTCATGTTTTCCAAACTTCTTCCCATTCTCACTGAACTTTTGTGTGTCTTCTGCCACTGGCTTACATATTTCTCAGATTGAACACAGTAATTCAGTTTAAATTTAGCCAAACCAAGTAGAGCAGAAGGATTATATCACATGTTTTATTAATAATATCCCCTATTGTAGTTGTCAAATAAGCATCCTATCTTTTACCAGACATTACTTCGTGAAAACTAGTTTAATTCTACTCTGGTCCCTGAATATATTTTCAGAATTCAGTTTTGGATGCATGCATAATTCATGATCCATGTACTTAATGATCTTTCTCTCTCCTCTATCACCAGTTCATTCATGAGGGCATTGAATATTACCATAGCAAACTACTACAAAACTCTGCTCATGACATGTTTCCTGGTACAGAGTGAAGTATTGGCAACCATTAGTTTCTCAGCAATCTTTTTTTTCTTCCATGTATTATTACTTTGACTTGCTCATAAGAATGCTGTTTAAAACAATATCAAAAGCTTACTAGAGATAAGATAAAACATTTATGCTTCTCCTTTATCCAACAGGCTTGCTGCGTGCCAAAAAAAAAAAAAAAGAAAAAAAAGAGTTTAGTTTGGTTTGGCACATTTTCTTCCAAAATAATCCACAACAGCAATTTTTCCTCTTGTGCTGTTTTGCAGGCACTGTAATTCTCACTTATCAGCTCTGGACCATAAAGACACCTGACACAGGATTTTGACGGGATACCTAAATAGCTTCATTTGCAGAAAAAGTTCGAAGACCAGTGTTTTTTGCTGTCTGGCCCCCAAACTATCCACCTTGACTGCAACAGTATCAGCAGACTGGAATCCTGTTATACATCTCCAGATTTGTCTGTAGGTGATGATACGGCTGTTGTTTCAATACCAACTACAGCCCAAGCTTTGGCTCTCAAATGTAGATTAATAAAAAAAATATTTCTTTTAAAGTATTTTCTGCTTTTCAGCTAGACCTCAGTTATGTAGGGTTGGAAGCAGCAGCTGTGCTACTGTTACTCCAGCAGCCGAGCTGCATTATGCATCATGTTGGGTGCTGCTAACAAGGGGGCTCCTGTCCCTGCTCCCACCCCAGGATCGCCAGCTGTGGGGCCTGGGCCTCCGCAGACGGATCTGCAGTTGCTCTGCTGGACACAAGCCAGCTCTGATGTGAAAGCTGAGCAGCTTCATTAGTGTGGTGCTGTGCCTAAACAGATCCCTAGGTCCTGCTGAAAGTGCTGGGCTGCTTGCAGTGAGCTGCTTGCTGCTTTTGGATCAGAGCTGCTTCATCTGCAGCCGTGCTGCGGTCCAGATGACGCGAGCGCAGGTCTGCTGTCTGTGAAAGGCCATGCTAACAAATTCACTTTGTAATGCACATTCAAGCACTGTCTGACTGTTTAAAGCACTTTTCAAATGTTACTCTTTCATGTCTCTAAGTGTCCTTCTAGGCTGTCAACCAAGTGTTACTATCTTTTTTTTTTTTCCCCCTAATAGATGAAGACACTGAGGGGAAATGGGTTTTATGTTGCAGGGCGGTTCCAGCCCTGGTGTATAGTCAGTGGCCTTACAACATATGACTGTTTCAGCTATTGGGATATTCCTATGTGGTTCCCAAGAGAATGAGAAAGCAAAAGACAACAGATCAACTAGTGCAAATTGGGATATCCTTAGATTTGACCTTTATTTAATGAACACACCCTAAAAGTCCATGTTACCAACCACAAACCCAGCACAATAAGCCACTGCTTTCCAAATATCTTGACCCAAAATCCCCAGAGAGCCACCAGATATTTATCGCACACTTTAGAAAGGAGATAGTCTCTAAAAGTCTTTAGGAGGAAGAGAAGCCTATGATTGTCAGATGTCCCACTGCTTCCCTGCAGAATAACCTCAACCGGGTGATCAGTCATCTCTGGGGTAACCCAGCAGAGTTGGCTTCAACTCACCTGCTTCTCCCCAGATCACTAATTTTGGGTCTCTAGGCATCAGTGTACCAAGGCAGCTGCTTGCCATAGGCAAGGTACGGATCCACAGCTGGTGAGCTGGCAGACTGTGTGTAATTCAGGAGGCTACGATGCCACCAAGACCAGGTACAGTGTGTCCCTTGGCTCAGCATCGTTGCTGAAAGTAACTTCCAGTCTTTGTATTTCACATTCTCAAGTAATATTTTGCTGCTTGACTTGTCACCAAAGCCCAGGAACAGGAGGGTAAGAGATTTCTGTCTCCCATATAATGGCTAAAGAAGTGGGTCTGCCTTGAACACCCCATATTAACCCTGGGACACCTCCTGTTTAATTATCAAAATGCAAAAAACAGAGAAGATTCAGTTCACCGTACATTTGCAAAAAAGCTCAGACTATACAAACAAGCATCTTGCAGCAACTGCAAGTAGAGGCAAGTTCCAGAAAGGGAAAAAATAGTCTGATGCATGTCATCTTGTGGTTTTTTGCTAGATTAATGAAAAGCCCACACAGCATAATTATGTTTACAATAAGCTTACAGGAGTTTTCCCACAAGGTAGAGGAGAGTCATAGAGGGATCAGGTTAAACCAATTATTTAACCTTTACAGAGCTAAACTTGCAAGTGTTTCAGAGGGAGGGAAAATGGACCCTTTTATTGGTTGCTTATGACCGTGTACTGAAATAGTGGTCTCCTTTTTTATTCCATCACGTTGCAAGAGCATATTCTGGCAGATCCACTTCAGATGACCAGGAAATAAATTGTTGGATGCCTAGGTGACTTAAATATTCCACTGTTTGCACATGTTTGCTTTTTACTACCATGAATGAGTCTCCTCACAGATAACCTAACATGTCTGGTAAGGCTCCTCACAGAACGTGGCATCCAGATTGGGGGCTTTTAATGATAAAGTGAACCAATAAATCATCGAGCTTGACTGGAAGTTGTTGCATTCACTAAAATCAAGATTTCCTTTCTGGAGCTGGTCTTTTGGGCTTGAAACAAGTGGGCAATGGTGGAAAACACTGAAAAGAAAACAATATGTATCATTTATCAGGCCTTTTGCAATGTCAGTTCTCCATTGTTCTTGCTTAAAAAAATACATACTTCTTGGCTTTCCTAATGCATCAGAGAGACAGGCAGTTGTTCTGGTTTAGACATTAGCATTTGTTTTGTTTATTCCAGTTCCAGTGGGCAAAAATCAAGTAAACCTGATTAATTCAATGGTCTACCTATAATTTTTCCAAAGGATATGGCAAGCTGTGATAGAGTAGAGCTTGAGAAACACAGATATAACACCCTAGGGGTTAAATTCTATGGAAGTTGTTGACAGAGCATCTGTCTAAATGATCTTCCAGCTAGTACTGGGCAAAATCTATTTTTTGGGGTTTTTTTATTTTTATTTTTTTGTTTTACTGAGAAGTTGAAAATGTGGGGGGAAAATTCATAACTGCTCAAAATTCAAACACTTTGGCAAACTGCATCTTGGGGAAAATATTCACAGCACTTCATGTGTTTAATCTGAAATTGAGACCTTCTTATTTTTCACTGAGACAAAAAAGGAATTTTGTAACAAATTGTCATTTCTGTCAAAAAAGACATAACAATTTCATTAAAAAATGTTGTCTGAACCCCACCCGATTACCAGTTATAAAAACTGCAGCCAACACCATATTTTACAGAGCAGATAATAATTAGCCACCAGATGAGAAGAGCATAAATGAAAATAATATCCAAATGGCCAACCTGGGGCTCTCCAGCTACTCGCTCCAAAGCCGTTCACTGGTGACTCCCATGCTGGAGCTGCACACAGGTTGGGGCCCACTGGGAACATCACCCGTCTAGCTGCTGAGGAAGCCATCCAGCAGGAGCATCCCAGCCTGGGCTAATCTGAGCACCATGTTCAGGAATGAATAATAGGACCCCACAGGGAGACATTAACCTTTTCCACCTGTGAATGCCTTCTGGCACTCCTCTGTTCCCGGTTCTAACTGCTTTGTGTAGGGCAGGTCTCATTTGTATGGTGATTTTGGGAAGAAGCTCATAGGGCCAGGGAGGTGCATGGACTGATCCTTCCTCTGTGTCCCACAGCAGAGACATTTGCTCTTTAGAAGGAATCCTAGTGACAACAACCAACAATAAATTAGGTCCTGACCTACCGTAGAACTATCTGACCACGAGACAGTTCAGTCTGCAGGCATGAAGCTGTACATCAGAGTACTCGAATTCCTCATTGCCTTTTGTACAACTTGGACACGAAAATGCCTTCAACACTTCAAGAGCAAGGTCAAACATTGCCAGTCACAGGGTTTCCAGTTCAGCAACTCAGTTTCTAATTGAGTAGAAAAGATGTGCCGCTTTCCAGTTGTGCTAGTCAAACATGAGGGATTCGTAATCTCTTCACGCCTCTGAAAATTAGGCCAATTATCTAGATACCATAAAGGAATTGGCTGACTCAAGGTCTCATTCACAGGTGGGAGTGGGAATAGGTGTAGTAATGACCTGAGGTTTTTCATTGCGCATATTCCTCTCACCATTTTAACCAGGGCAAAGTACTACAAAATCAAGCAGAGGTACCAAGCCACGTGATAAACGGATCCCCTTTTCTGACTCACCTGCAAGTGAACTGTAACACAGCATGGGCAAAAGGTGACTTCTTGGCACATGCCAGCTCTAAGATCATGTCCTGTCTCCAAGCGGAAAAAAAACATAAAAACATCCTTTGTCACAATAACTTTTAAGATTTCTCAACAAATACTATTAAAACACTTCTGTTCATTGTGACTTTTCCAAAATTCTGTGTTGGGACTAAAATTTTCCATTTCCGTTGCTAGTTTATAATTGACAATTTTTTTCCCTTTTTTTGGGGAGTGGGGGAGAAATTTAGGGTCAAATTATTTGCCATTTCCAAGAAGAAGAATAAATTCATTTCTGATGTTAAATTTTGTGGACATTTCCTTTGATTTCTAGTGGGAACCTCAAATTTTACAGTTTGCTAGCTGCTATGGATGGGATGAGTCTTTTGCATTCCCCGTGAGAATCTGCCCAGGATTGGCAAAATTTCAGGCTTTTGAAAAACCACAATTCACACAGTTTTAAGTTGTTGGGCAACTTCCCCAAAGCTTTCATTTGCTCAATTATTCTGTTACCTCAAGTGTCAGAAGTCCGAGAGGGTGATATAGAGGCTCCGGCCCTGCTGATGGCCCATGTGGGTGTCAGAGCTATAATTCCTGCAGGAAAGTCTACTTTTTCAGGCTGCCTTCTTAGAAACCTAGGAAATGAAAGAAAAAATATTAACTGTAAGAAAATTCATTGGTTAGGAATCACAAAGTTTAAGAGTGCTTGTGCAACTTCCATTAGGTTTCTTGTGTCTAAGCAGTTTTCATGCAGATTTTAATGTCTTGATGACTTCCTACATTTCTGACTGCCCCTTGCCTCATTCAATGCAATGAGGCTCTGCTTTGGGAACTGGTGTTTTGAGAAGAGGAGACTTATTTTCTGTACTTCTGTCTCAGTGTTTTAAAGTCTGGAAAGGGTAAGATGATAACAGAAAATGAAAGTTGCAGAAAATAAAAAGGATGGGCTCTTGATTAATTTGGTTGACTTAGATTCGTTTTTATCCTGGTGTATGTTAAGCCCATCTTTGGTCACTGAAGCCAAAATTTTCCCACAAGTCGTTATTGTGCATTTCTCATCTTCTAGATATCTGATAAGATCATAGATTCTGACTTGCAGAAGCACCTATCATTCCAGACTGCAGCCGAACTCAGCATGCAAGTTCAGATCACTTGTCTCATACCATGTCCCCCTAGATCTCACTTTTCATCTGTCTCCCTGAGCCTTGCTTCTCTGACAGACCAATGGGAATGACAGCACCCCCTCCTCTCCATTTTGGGAAGACTGATGAGTGAGTGTCTGTGAAGTCCTTGGATCCTGCGGTGGTGAACCCCACAGGAGAAGCCACAAGGAAATTAATAATTCTGTCTTCAGAATGAGATTTGTACTGTAAATAAGGCCTGGGGTCACACTACAGATAATAAGCAGAGTACAAAATATTGAATTAGGAGAGCACCATCCATTCTGAATGAGGTGATGGAAAATATACTAGGTGTTCGTTTAATTAAAGACTTATATAATTCATATGCACAAGGGAAGTGATTTAAGGTTCATTTTTTGAGTTAAGAATTGATTTGCAACCTTAATAATGTTCTTATAAAACAGTGTGTGGGTGGCATGTATGTTTGTTATAGCCTGCCAACCAGGTAATTCAGGGTAAGAACGAAGCTTGGAGCTTGCAGCCCCTGGTCATTTCTTATGGATAATTCACTACCTGCACATCCTTCCTGGAAGCTGCTACATATAGGTTACTGATGGCTTATAAAAACAAAAGAAAACCAGAAAGATGTAATGCAATATTTATTTAAAATCCCTGTTTTGGGAAATCATTGAATCATGTCTGTCTTGAGGCATTGTGGTTCCTTTTTGAAATACTTCTTACTGAAGATATTTCACCGTAAAACAACCAGTCTTAGGGCTGCCCATTCCAGGGCCAAGGAAGAATTGTTTGAAAGGCAACTCTCAGCCTTTCAAAATTAGAAATTCTTTGTTAAAACACCCCCTGTTTTCTTTAAGATCAAAAGCCAAACCTTGTTTGAGAACACAGGTTATTATTTCAAGGGATTTTAAAAGCCTGTCCTGAGTAGACCAACGTGGATCATTGGGTTTTTACCTTTGAGGGTGGGTTTTTTTGTGACAGCAGGCACCTGGAGTCTGTCAGGGCTTTTGTCTGAACCCAGCTGTACCCTTCACACTGATCCTACTTCCAGCTTCATACATGGTCCGACACTATGGAAACAGTCAATGTGGCACTGTGACGATGGCACATAGGGAAGATTTCCTGCTGGAAATGGCTGGGTCCCATTTTGGGGAGGATTGAATGGGCCTGGGACGGTGACACTGAGCAGAAAGCTGAGGAATTAACTACAGGGAACATCTGGAGACAGGGATGAAAAAAGCAGAGGAGGAAAATCCTGACTGAAGCACTAGTGTGTCACCCATGTATGTTATGGAGGGGAAAGGGTCAGACACGTGTGGCCAGAACAGGACTGATTAAAATTGCCAAATTTGGCCAATATCTAGTAACATGGGTCACTGGCTACAATTTTGCCTATATCACACACATAATGCCAAGCCACTATAGGGGTAGAGACAGAGAGTTAGGGCAGCTACGCTCTTAGGGGTACAACAAAGAAGTGGATATTGCTGTTCCCAAGACTTGTGGTTAATTGTACACATTTAGATGAGGAAAGTCCCCAAGAGGCACAAGTAAAGAGCATCTCTAGTGTAAGTTTCTGGAAGACAATGAAATGAAACTTGTTTTCACTGGTAGGCAATCAATGATTTTTTTTTCTAACAACAGTACCTCCTGTCAGGCACCTACATCTGCTTTGTAAACATCCAAATTTAGAGTGACTGGACAAAGTATCAAGTGTCTTCAGGTCCAACAGAAGTCACTAAAAATCAAGATCTGACCCTGCAACATTTGACTTTTACCACTCATGGCTGTATAATTTACTCCACAAGGAAGATAACACTTTCCTGCCCTAGTGATGGACTTTGAGAGCTGTGGCCAAATCTGATTTTCTAGTGACAGATACAAGCAGTCAGAAGGCACTTTAACGAGGGGGAAGAAGCTGTCTTCTCACTTGACACAAAACCCACAAATCCCAGAGCATTGTCCTCTGGCTTGCTGGAGGATGGGTGATGGAGGAAATCTCTTCTGCTCTGGCCACTCCTTCCAGTCTCTTCTCTCCTTCTTTTCTGTATCTCTCTCTTACTCTCACTAAATAAAAAGACAAGATTGTTTTTCCTGGGCTTCCCAAGAGAGTTTAAAATAATCCTAAAAATGCTGCCAAAGGACTGTAAATATATCTCTCCCTGGGATTTAATTAGTAGAATGAGCTGTGCACCAAGTGTGTATTTAAAGCAATCTAATAGCTTTTGCCATGATGAAGTCTAACATGCCAGTTTGTGTCTGAAAAAGAGAAGGGGTCTGGACAACACCTTCGCTGTCAAAAAAAAAAAAAAAAAAAAAAAACCAGTGAAGGCAATAAATAACATTTGCTCCGTTGCCTGTTCGTCAATTCTTATTTAACCAGCCAATGCAACAAAAACTTAATGCAAAAATATACTGCAACCTTCTTCTACCCTTCCCTCCCTCCTCTGCTCTCTCTCTTCCTCTCTCTTTTTCTCTGGGATTGGCTTATTTAAAAACTATATTTCTGCCTAGGCATTCAAAAATGCTGAATGCCTCAAGCAAACTAGTAGAATAAGCATGTTTCTCTACTGTTTCTTGGCAGGGTCCACCGCCTGAGTCCTGCTTTAAATTAAAGCACATATGGCTTGAGTTTAGCATTATCATGAAAATGAAATTACCACTTTAGAAAAGTCAAGTTATTTTGGAAGTGAAAACTGCAGGTCAGAGCCCACCAAAATTCCAAAAACTTGCTCGAAAAATGTCTCATTGAAGGTTCAGAGCGGCTGCTGCGGACAGAGCATCCTTTTGGGTCCTGATTTATAGTTTTCCCCTTCACAGTTTCCTACATTTGTAATATGCTCTCAGAAAAACCTTACAGATGTTGCCTCTTTGTGACTGGCTCCATCTGCAGCTCCTCCCCTCGGAAAGGGGAGAGAAAAAAAATATAGCTATCAGAAATCAGCCTCATTGACTCGAGACTTATCCTATTGTTTTGAAGTCCTTTTGAAAATTGCCCTGGAACTGGTAAATTCAACAAAGCCATGCTGAAGCGCCGTGTTTTTTGCTCAGCTGAAACCCTTCAGTACTATTACATTAATTTTCTTGCTGTCAGACAAGGGCTGCATGGAAAGGAGACAGGATCCCGCATATTCCAGGCTTGGAATGGGTTCTCCTGTGCTCTGTTCCATGCCCACAGGTTTGAGTGAGTGGTAAAGCTCATCTGTTGCAGCAACGTGGTGGTTTGAACAGGGTTTGAGGTTTACGTTTGTGTGTATGCGCTCACACACGTATATATAAGTATTTTGGTTAGTTAATATTTATCTATATTTTTCATTTCCTCTGGACTTGTTTTCATGCAAAACTAGATACACCACGACAAAATAAAGACATCAAGTCCCACTGCTCCTATAGAAAATGTGACAGAAGTGGATATTGCCTTGTCGCATCGTGGTAATAGTGAGTCCATCTATAGGATACCACTTGCCGGAATCTGAACTTTACCAAATGGGTGGATTGTTAAAGAAATATTGTGAGATGGGCTTGATTGTTTCACTCCACAACATAGATTTTATTTTATTTCAATTCCACTGACTTCAGTGGAATGAAGCCAGTGTATGGGAGGGTTGGGGAGGAGGAGGAGTCAACCATCAACATGCCAAATAGCGCAGCTGAAGTTGGAATGACCAGTGCACTGTATAATCCTGTGGAAACATGTACAATGATTGTGCAAATGGAGCTGGTAATCTGGCTAAGAAGTCAAGCCACAATAATTCACCCTGTTCCCTACACACAGAAGCATGTATGCTCATACACACAGAGGAAAACTGTCTGGAAGAAAATAATTCTTCAACCAACTTCAGAAACAGTTGGAAGGACAGGGGAACGGTGGGTGCCAAGAAAATTTTCCCCAAACTAAGAATTAGTAATACTGCCTTGCCTATTGAGGTTTGCCAACATGACTGGAATTGGTGGTGAAGTGACTACTGATTTTCAGAGAATTTGGATCAAGCTTTCACCCTTTTATGGAGCATTTATAGAACAGAACAGAACAGAATAGAATAGAATAGAATAGAATAGAATAGAATAGAATAGAATAGAATAGAATAGAATCAAGATCATGGAGCAGCTCCTCCTGGAAATCAGGCTAAGGCACATGGAGAATGAGGAGGTGATTGGTGACAGCCAACATGGCTTCACCAAGGGCAGATCATGCCTGACAAATTTGGTGGCCTTCTATGATGGGGTCACGACCTTGGTGGATAGAGGACAGCCAACTGACGTCATCTACCTGGACTTGTGCAAAGCCTTCGATACCGGCCCACACGACATCCTTGTCTCTAAACTGGAGAGGCATGGATTCCATGGATGGACCACTCGGTGGATAAAGAACTGGCTGGCTGGTTGCACTCAGAGAGTTGTGGTCAATGGCTCAATGTCTGAGTGGAGACCAGTGATGAGCGGTGTTCCACAGGGGTCAGTGTTGGGACCGGTCCTGTTTAACATCTTCATCAGCGACTGTATGGTGGGATCAAGTGCACCCTCAGCCAGTTTGCTGACTACACCATGCTGTGTGGTGCGGTCGACACACTGGAAGGAAGGGATGCCATCCAGAGGGACCTGGACAGGCTGAAGAGGTGGGACTGTGCCAACCTCATGGAGTTCAACAAGGCCAAGTGCAAGGTCCTGCACCTGGGTCAGGCCAATCCCAACTACAAGTACAGGCTGGGTGGAGAATGGATGGAGAGCTGCCCTGAGGAGAAGGACCTGGGGGTACTGGGGGATGGAAAGCTGGACCTGAGCCGGCCGTGTGTGCTGGCAGCCCAGAAAGCCAACCGTATTCTGGGCTGTATCAGGAGCAGTGTGGCCAGCAGGTCGAGGGAGGGGATTCTCCCCCTCTACTCTGCTGTTGTATGACCCCACCTGGAGTGCTGTGTCCAGCTCTGGAGCCCTCAGCATAAGAAGGATATTGACCAGTTGGAACGAGTCCAGAGAAGACCACAAAGATGCTCAGAGGGCTGGAGCACCTCTGCTATGAAGAAAGGCTGAGAGAATTGGGCTTGTTCAGCCTGGAGAAGAGAAGGCTTTGGGGAGATCTTATTGGAGCCTTCCAGTACCTGAAGGGGTCTACAAGGAAGCTGGGGGGGGGGGGGGGGACTTTTTACAAGGTCCTGTAGTGACAGGAAAAGGAGTAATGGGTTTAAACTTCGGGAGTAGAGAGATTTATATTAGATATCAAGAAGAAATTCTTCCCAGAGAGGGTGGTGAGGTGCTGGCACAGGTTGCCCAGAGAAGCTGTGGATGCCCCATCCCTGGCGGTGTTCAAGGCCAGGCTGGATGAGACTTGGAGCAACCTGGTCTAGTGGAGGGTGTCCCTGTCCCTGGCAGGGGGGTTGGGACTAGATGATCTTTAATGTCCCTTCCAACCCAAACCATCCTGGGATTCTATGATTCTATGAATAGAATAGAATAGAATAGAATAGAATAGAATAGAATAGAATAGAATAGAATAGAATAGAATAGAAGTTGGAAGTGGCCTACCATGATCATCTAGTCCAGCTGCAAGAACCCCTTAGTACCTGGGTACCTACTCCTAACTTTAAGCAAACCAACCTAAAATACAAAAAGTTGGAGTTTGACCAAAACCCTACTATAATCTGGGAGGTAGTCAAAAGCAAAGCCTAAGGTCCAAGTTTCTTTGTGTTGTACTGTGAGACACTACCATTGTTCTCATCAGGAGAGACTGGAAAACAGACAGCTGATAGATGGTTGTAGAAATGGAACGTTATGGAGAAAGCAAATAGGAAACAATTGTTTTGCATTGTATAGAAGATGGAGCTGGAAAACACCATAGGAAATCACCAGTCTGCAGGTTTATATCAAAAAGAAGTTTTTTTTAATAAAAACCGTAATTAAGCAGGGAAACTCTGTTGCAGGCTTGTACAGAAACCAGAGGTGTTAGTGGGCTTAAGGTGATATTCAAAAATCCAGGAATGTACTCATGAAGGAGCTATAGCCTCTTACTCAAAAAAGTCTCTGCTGAACAGTCTGTGGGATGATTTGTGGGTACACTAGTAAAAATCTTCCTATTTTCAGTTGCTTGTCATGAGCTTTACCATTGCTCTATCACAGAAACAATGGGGAAGGATGCCCTTTAATATAATTACTCCTTGGATGGTGCACTCGGGGTTTGTGTGCAAAGCCCTACATATGAATCCCCTCCCTGGCTTTCAACCCAGACCCTTCCTTTTTTCCTGCAGAGTGTTGTCTAACTGCTGAGCCATCCTCTTCCCTGAGTCCATCCACACTGTCATATTAGCTCATGCTTCAAATTTGCTCTCAGCCCTGAACTCTGATCATCCATGCCAGTGTTAGGCTCATTCTCTGACTCATGTCTGCAATGGGCTAACTGGGTCTCCAGGCAGAGGAAACTCCAGAATCCAGAGCAGGAAGGTAGGGGGATATGATCTTGTCTAGTGGTTAGCGCATGAACTTGAAACACCTACTTTCCTGTTCTGGCCCATATATATATATATATGGGGATATAAATGGTTTCTTTTCCTGTAACACATGTACATATAACATATACATGAGAAATATTTGTATTATATATTATTTGTTAAGTATATTTTATATCTAACAAGGAGAGTAATAAACCTGAGGGAGAAAAATAGCGAGAAATTCTATGTCTACATATCCTATAGACCTTTTCTGCAGCAAAAGGGCATGTTTCAGCTTTGGATTCCCATTTCATGCTCTGAAAAGTAGCACTAGAATCTAAACACCCACACTGAGAGTCCTTACTTCTTTCTCTGGTGCTGACCTGACTCAACCTCCAAAGGCCTCCATAAAGCTGCAAGAAGGTCACAGTTCTCGACACAGTCCTCTCTCCTGCAGATGGGCAATGGGTCTGGTGTTGGATCTCTTGAGAAAGTTCTACATCAGAGGGAGTCACTCAGCTGGTGAGATGCAGGTCTTAGGCTGCCATATGAATCCAGTTTGTAGCCCAAAGACCTTGATGAAGTTCTAGAAGGTAAAATGTCTGCCAGGATGGAATACAGGTTTAGATTAAGACATGTGAATGTAAATGACTACCTGCAAGCTGATCTTTAAACTCCAGGTATAGTTCATGGAGATCTAGCTGGCAGAATCTGTGAGGTCTAAGAAGTGATTCAGCTGGTCAAATCTAGGTGTCTTAACCTGCAAACTGGCTCCCATCCTGGCTTCCTGTGGCTGAAATGTAAGAATCTACATTTCTGAAGGGAATATATGCCTTTCTAATGTTAGATGATAACACTCAGGCTCTCAAGGATCTAAATTTTGTCTGCAGACCCTAAAAACTTCTTATGTGGGCTCTTTTATTGATGTAACACTTAGTCTCTCTGTCCTGCAGTTCCCCTATTTTGAGACGGTGATACATTTACTTCCCTTACTCTGTGGGATGTGGCAAAGATAAATATAGTAAAGGTTTTTAAGATTTAAAGTACTGTAGTTTAATTTGAAGTACTTGAAGTAGATATCTGCTAAGTTAATATAGCATATAGCAGTTCTCATTTACAAAGACAAGAAAAATAGTTTTCGTTATGAGTTTTTTATGTATGGCCCAGAATTCCACTGCCCTATCTTCATACTTATTGTATAAGTGTGAGAAAGAAATATATATTTAAAGACTCCAGTATCTCTTATTTGGCTAATGTCCTACAAGTATTTAAATGAGTCATTTGATGGCTCTGCACTTCATGATTGGTTAAGCTATTTAACATACTTTATTGCTTCCGTGATTTATTGTCTGATGAGGACACTCAAGAAAGTCTGAGAACCTCTTTGGTGTTTATTGAGCTGGTACATATTTTATGCTGATTTCAAATAAATCAATGTCTCTTACAGCATAAAAAATGGGAGCATTGGAAAGAACATTGAGGAGAACTATTTCCGGAGCTTTGTGTTCTGCTTCATGCATAAAGCATGAGGGCTTCATTAACATGGAAGTATGTGCATGCGAACCTTTAGGTCCTTATTAATCATTTTGGTGACTAATACATGGAGCTCAATGATTCCCATGAGCTTCTCTGAAAGAAACTATAACGTACACACTGTGTGAGGTGGTTCCCCAAAGCAACTGTGCAACAGTAGTGTCTCAGATACACTCTCTTGATAGACAGTTGCGCTGTTCAGCACGTCCTTCCCTGCCCCATTCATTGCATGTCAAACCAACCCATCGAGGAATAATGCAGAGTGTCACTAGTCCTTACCTTGTTCAGCTGGCACCATGGTCATTCACAGCCCTCACGAGCTCTGCCTCTGGTTTCATGACAGCAGGACTGAATTCTCTGTGAATAAAAAAAAACAACTGTGTAAGCTTATTGATCCAGGACTTCCCTGTGATGCAAGTACTCCTGCAGATGGAGGTAAGGTTTCAGGATAAGTCACAACTCTTTCTCTTGTCAGCTATCTGTGGGCTGTGAGGTCTTCTCTGGGCACTATCCTGAGGCTCAAGAATAACAAGACACCTTGAATCTCTAGTTTGTGCTAAATGAGAGTGGGTGGAGCAGGTAGAGAAGTGCTGCCCAGGTGTTCTCTGGGGTGGTCATTCCTAGCAGAGGACAAGTAGAACAATGTCATACTAGTGCTGAATGTTCTTTCAGGAAGTCCTTTGCAGTTTCTCCCAGCCTTATGCTTTCTGCAAATTTAATGTATCTACACTTTGTTTCATGGTCTGAACTGACCTCTGTGGAAATCTCTTGGCAGGTAGTATCTTCAGATTTTGGCAGATTCCCACCTACTCAACCGATACACTAATTTGATAAGTTTTATACCTAAACTAACTTCACCTGGACTATGTCTTTATTTTGCTTCTGAGAATGCAAGTGAAACAGAATTGATTATGAAATACTTCAACTTTTCCCAATCAAAAAGACATGTTTTCCTGTTTTGAAAGAATACTAAATTGGTTTATTCTTGGCAAATCCTTACTGGCAGCTACTCATCTCCCTAGTATTTTCCAGGTGTAATAATTTGTATGCTTGTTCATTCCAAATTTTTTCTAGGGCTCAAATGTAAACTGACTGACCTACAGTTCCTTGGCTTCTCTGTTCTACTCTTTTTATAATGGGTGCTATTTCCAATTTCAATTTTTCACCTTTGTGCCAAAGGCTTGTCAAAGTTAATTGCTAACATTTGTAAGGCTGCTTTGCCCTGCTTTTTCAGGCTATGTCTGTTTGTGCAAGCATTGTGGTGCAATAGGAGTGGATCAGTCGTTAGAAACAGCCCCACTGACCACATTTTGCTTGTTTGGGTTTTTCTTCAGAGTAGGTGTAGTTTGGTCCCAGGGACTTCATGACCATTGGCAACTACTAATTAACACTCCCAAAGTGTGTCTTCCTGTTTAGTTTCATTGTGAAGTCTAAGTCTGCCTGGAAAGCAAACCAGAGCATGGTAAATGGAGCTGATTAGGAGCTCTCTCTAAAAGTGTACCCCCCAGCCAACTCAAGGGATGTGAAGTTGTAAACTCAGAATTCTCGACTGGAGTTCATCAGTCATAATCAATCTGAGAATAAGTAGATCATGGAAGTAGTCATTGTTCATAACGTTGAACATCTTAGACCTTTAAATCAAAACTTACTGAAAAGGCGTTAAGCATATCCTTGTTGCCAGCATCGTCTGACAATAGTTCTTCCTCTCTGTTGGGTAATAAGCCAGTTTTCCTTGGTTCTCTTCTTATGGTCATGTACCTATAGAATGCTTGCTCGATACACTGTATGTTTATTGCTACTTTAATCCTGTGTTGTGTTTCTGTTTTATTATATACTAATCCTAGTAATCTGCCCTCATGTCCAGTCCCTGTGTGCTTTTTGTGTTTGAGGTCTACCCACAGCTCATGCTTTAGCCAAGCTGTCTGCTCCTGTGTTTCCTATTGTTCTCTGCACAGGTTGAGACCTAATACCAGGGCATGAATTTGAATACAATGGTCACTTGAGATCCCTTCCAGCCCTTATTTACATGACATTATGATGGTTTTCTTTGTGATACCACAGCAATAATTTATTAATGATGTTACTGCTACATTGCTCCTTGGAGAATCACTATCTGTTCCACTAAGACTGTTGCTTACATATGCAAGAAAGTAAGAAGATCATGACCTGTGTCCAGACCTGATACAAAGACTATCCAAGATATTCAGCTCATTCAGGAAGAAAGTGGGATGGTATGTACAGCCATGAAGCTGTGTTTGCAGAACAGCACTTCATAGCAGGTTGTGAATAGACGTGAGTGAAATTTAGCAACAGCTCTGGCTGAGGATTAAAATTTCTATGAGTCAACAGACTGGCTTTTTACCAAAGACAGTCATGTCTAGCATCCTACAGCAGTTGAAAACCTGCTATAGCCTTGGAAGTGTCCAAAACATAGTGCAAAAGTAGAGACATTTTCTGTTGGTGGTGTGTGTGAGTTTGGTTTCTTTTCTTTCTCTATTTTTTTTTTCACAGAAGTTTTTCTGAGGACACAAAGTTCTCGTCCAGAATCAGAAGTCATGGCTTGTGTTACATGAGTACAGGAGAACTGGCAAGACGCACGGAGCCCACGAGAACAAACTAGCAACACAATGGATTTGCAATATTTAATCAAGTTCTTGATGATCACAAATCTTGCAACACATTCCAAAACTACTAAAAACGCTATACAGAAACCAGCTGAGCCAATATTTAAAGCCTTTTTAATTTAACAGAACCCATTTTTTATAGTATCCAGGATATGTTTCTGGCTTTCCTACTTGTCACATGATCTCCTGTCCAGATGTGCTGGTGTATATCTAGTAGTGGACCAGCCAAACCACAGTACTTTCCTCCTGCTTGTAGTGCGTTACTGTAATTCAACCATGCTTCTCCCAGCTACAGAAGCACTACATTAATATGTGGTAAAACAACAATAACACAGGAGGGGATAAAGCTAACCATAACTTTAACTATATATCTAAAAATAATAACAACAGAGTGACCCTATTCAAAGAGGCTAATTTGTGTGTGGAGTATAAAATCCAAATATGCTGTTGTTTTGAAAGCTTCCCCTTTTTCTCACCTGCAACAGAAAATTTGTGCTGAGGAGATGATTTCCTGCAGCTTTCTTCAGGAAATTAGCTTTCCCCTTTGTTTAGATCCCACAGATCGTAGAGTGTGCTCTTAGGCAAACCCATGGGCAGCCAGCTCAGGTCTGCATCCCTTTTTTCCTCAGTGGTGGCTGCAGTGCAGACCGAGAAGGGAATTCCAGGCTTGTGGGTTAATTATTAACATGGTTAAGCGCTGGCAGCATGCTCGGAATTAGAAAGGAAAGGCCTGAGGGCTGATTCTTCCCTCCTGTTCACAGGATAACCCCACCGGGCTGACTGCGACCTCCCAAGGCAAGGGCCGTGTCCACACTCCCCCATGGAAAGTTAGTGGGATTCTTATGAATGGCTGCATTAGGAGCCGGATTGGCTCCATGCCAAAGAAATCAGTGGAGTTGCTTCTGATTTACACAGGGGTAAGCATGCGGGTGTATTAAATCCATAATCCTTGTCCCCACAGCGGCCAGGAACTCAGCATCTGGATCCTGGAAAGTGCCACAGAAAACCCTCCGGTGTCAAAAAGCATTGAGGACCCGGTCTGTGTCAAAAAGCGTTGAGTATGCTGACACAGCGACATACCAGGCAGCTTCGGAGATGAGGAAAAGTGGGTTGAGCTAACTCAGTCCAAACCAGCTATTCCACCCTGTGTGTTTTTGCAGTCTCCATCACCCCAGGACCTCAGCACTTCATCTTGTAGAACATTATTGTGCCTTTGGAAGGTGGAGGGGTTATTTCATGGAAAAAGGGGTCCAAGTTCTTCCTACCTAGCTTAGGTGGCAGATGAGTCTAACTGGTTTAGGTATCTCCTGCAGTCAGTGCAGATAGGAGTTCACCAAGACCTCAGCTGCCTTCTGAGGGTGACCCAGGGCTACTACATTTATTAATTTTCCTTAATTTAGATGTCCTGACTAGCCCAGAAAACACAATGGGCATATTTCAAGGATAGGGAAGCATTTATTGAGGAAGAGTTAAGTAACTAATTCCCACGGAAAGCTGAGGAAATGATGAGTCAAATCCATTTGGGTGACTTTGAAAATCCAGCGATCATTTCTTTACTTTTGCAGAACCCCCCAGTTTCACCTAGCTCTCTCATGGAAGTGTCCTTGGCATTTGGGAAAGCTGAAGGGAGATCCCTGGATGTCACCTTCAGCAGCAATCTGTCCTTGTACGGACAAAAACAACAGCCAGGGCTCCACCACCGCTGGGCCCAGAATCCACCCAGGGTGTAAACAACTCCCATTGCTGCTCCTGAGCCAGTCTAGCACCTCATTGGGTTTGGTGACCTCTCCACTTCAGGTCTTAGTGCTGAAGCTATCCTGTCATGTGTTTGAGCTGCTGCCTAGTCACCCGAGAAGCAGGAACATTGGAAAAGCTCTGGGTGTCCCTTTCTCCACTAAAACAAGTGTATCTTCTTATCATCAAAGGAGAATCTCTGCAAACCAGGGACTGCTGAGTTTCTAAGCCCTATGCACCCAAGGAATACCCACCCACTCCCCACAGCACCTGGCTGCTTCATCTAATTAATTTTCTTGTGTTTCATTGGGTTTTTTGGGTTTTTTGTTTTGTTTTGTTGTCTTTTTTTTTTTTTAATTTACTTTTTTTCTTCACCTCCTGCTCTTCATCTTTTCTGGTTGACCCCCATCAGAAATCCTTAGTTCTTGAGTCCCAAACAGTTCCTGCCTAAGTACTGATAGGTAAAGATTTATTTCTATTTTCACGTGAGGATTTGTCCACAAAAAAAAAAAAAAAAAAGTGTTGTTCTTAACAAAGTTTTGTTCTAAAACAAAAAAAAGGAAAAAATTACTTTTTGTGTATGTGTGTGTGTGAAATCACTGACATTAAAACACCTCCTGGTTCCCATTTATTCCCTTAATAAAACAATTTTAAAAAGTCTTTCACTCACCACACAGAATTAACCTTCAAGCAGGAAGGGGATCGACTGCTTTTATTACTTCAGCAGTGTTTCCTAGCTTGGCTAAGCTGCTAGTGCTGAGAGGGTGTGTGTGTAAATATACATTATAATCGCATCACAAATCACTTCCAAACAGAGAAAAAGAAGACTAAAGGATGTCTGCAATCAGAAAAGGGATTGTAGATTGGGTTCCTGCAGTCCTGGAGTCAACGGGAAGGTATTTTCCAACATCAATTTACATTGAAAGGTGACATCTTCAAGGTCAGTGTGTCTGCATCCTTGCCATTGTGCCAGCACAGGTATCCCTATCCAGCTGGTAAGTTATCAGTACTTAAGCTGTATTGATAAAGCAGGCTTTAGTGAGGCATATATTACAGAATCAACACCCCCTTGGGAGAGTAAACTAGGGTCAGTTCTACCTTGTGCATTACCAAATCAAAATTTAAGTTCCTAATCAGAGCAATGAAGTTCCTACCTTCTATCTAGGAGAAAGCTGCGATGTTATCTGGATACCGCCAGGATGCCTACACTTAGGGTCATGAGTGAACACTAACAAAGTTCTCCCAGCAGCTGCATCAACTTTCCTCTTGTTTTCACCCACTTCAGCAAACATGAGATAAAGAATCAGACATGGCCAGTAAATGATTGTTACTTGCATAAGGAAAAACCCCGCAATGCTCTGTACTGACTCTGTTATTTGCTGAGCTCTAAATGCCAGAGAGTTAGATAGAAACAAACACACCCCCCCCCAAAAGCACATCAACATCTGTCTCGTTATCTCATTTGCATTCTTGGTATCTGGGCATTAAACAATCCTTTTGAAGAAAGTTTACAGTACAAAAAGACATTTTCCACCCCACCTTTCTTTTCAATCCTGAATGGATTTTTTTTTTTCATGTACAGGAGACATTGAGTTATCCATGAATAGGTAGTGATTTAAACACAATTTGAGCTCACTGTAAGTTCACTCCACAATTTCCAGTGCTAAAACCAGCGTTGTTTCTGACCTAGACATCTTATTCTAGATTTCTTTATGTGGAACCATGATGCAAATATTCAGTTCATCTGAACCATCTATATTCTCATTCACTTCCCATTGCATTAGACGTAAAAGACAGCTAAAACAGAGATGAGAATAGCTCAGATGTGCAGAGCACGTGTGGTTTCACGTGCCAGTGAAGGTATTTGTCACTGAGAGCCAATGCCATGGTTAGAGACCTTGGTTGTTACTATGTGATCGGTACTGCATAGAAATAGCTAAAAATACAATCCTTTTCCCAAAGAACTGATAGTCCAAAGGAGGGTGTCCCCCATCAATGTGAATTATGGACAGTGTACAGGGGAAAGGGACAGTGCAGAGTACCTTCTGAGACCCTGAACATAAATCATAATTTGTCAAGAGGCTGGAATTACAGCTTTTTTGTATTGCTGGGGTAAGGGAAAGCAGCCTTCTGTGAGGCTGTAGGAGACCTTCAGCTCTGCAGAGTAGGGTGGATCGGCACAGCGAGGCTGAGAATAAGGACAAAGCCGAGGGACATCCTGGGAAATGGCATCAGCGAGAGCCTGGACATTGCTGTCATGTGCAGCTGCTTTGCTGAGATGAGGAGGAGGTTACTTACAGGGAGAAAACCAAAGACTCACGTGTAGAAATATCAAGATGATTTTTTCAGCTGTGACTTTTATTAGGATACCATTTGTTCCTACATCTAGACAAAGTAAGCATTTTATAAAATTGAATTAACAAAGCCACCTCTTGCTAACACAGAAATAAACTCTCATTTCTTCCCTTCTCCCTTTTCCTCCACATCCCCACCACCCTTCCTGCTCCTGCTCCACCCCAGCAGACCGTCCCCACACTTGATGATGCTCAAATCATCTAATAGCATCTATCTGACCACAAGACACAGGTAGCGGTGCCTTCTTCTGGCAAAACAGGCTCCTACAAACAATGCTGCTTTTGTTAATGCTATTTTCATTTCCTAAACCCTCAGTCTAAAAAAGGGAAGATGAGCCCTAAAGGTATTTGGAAGAAGTCAGTCCTTCAGAGGTATTTCCTTATGCAGCCTGAAGGATAGATCCAGCAAGGGTGTGAACGTGTTTCGAAGGAACTGAAGCAAAGACATTACGTAAGGTAGGGAAAAGGATACTCCCACAGGATCCCTGGCTATTCCCCGAAATCGCCGGAGACTGCAATCAAAGGAAGACATCTTTGCAGATCATTTGAGAAACATTAATAAAATCTGACCTATCCTTTTTTATTCCAGTTACTTTAATTCTTGTTTTGCCTGTGGCTCCAGCTATTTACATGCTGTGACAATCTGCTCAAGACGCTTTTCAAAGTGACCTGCACAACCACACAAGTGAGAAATCAAACTTGGACTGGTTAGGCTACAGACTCTCTGAAGTGTTGAGTCCGTTTTATTCGGGTGCATGGTTCAGACCCAGAAATGAGAAAAACAAGAGCAAGATCCCAGACCTGCTACGGTTTTGACTTCTGCAACCCTTTGCTCTCTGCAAGTTGTGAGACATGGGGGAATTGTGGCTGCAGGCAGCTGATGTTCTGTTTTACCAATCCAATGCAGTAACCAGCAGCCCTCTCTGGTTTGTTTTCCTGTTTATTGAAATCCTAGCTGCCCAAATTTCTGAAAGCCGTTTTTAAAGGATTTTGACAAATGGCTTTTGCATGGCAGCCATTTCATATTTTCATGGTCATCATCACATAGAGAAGTATTGTCTTGATTAAGTGTAATCTTTATTAAGCTCTCTCACAAAATAATATTCCTTCTTCTTTCCCACATTTCTTTTGCAGTATGATCTCACTTTAGATTACTAATGCAGCCAGATGCATCCTGGATAATTTGGCTTCATGTAAAGTGTCATTTCCCTGCGATCTCTATGTTGATACAGTTGTTGGTACAATTCAAAATTATCCAATGATTGAAACAGGACTAAATAATATCTCTGTATTTGTCAAGAGCAATTCTGCCCTACAAGTTCATTATGTACAAAAGTGGCTCCATTCTACTCAACAGATAACCTGCTCTGGTTATGATGACACTGGTAACATTCCCAGTTCTCTTTAGGCATGCACAGATGATGCTGGTGAGAGCTGGCCGAGAACTCCTCCCCGGCACCAGCACGGCCTGAGGATCTCAGTCGCATGGACTGTGCAGGGTGGACAGAGTTTACCCGTAAATTGGCTTGTCTTGGCTCCAGATGCTCCAAATACTTTGAAAAAGTGAAATAGAGTTGGCATAGTAATATGATTAAAATAAAGGTTAAGGAGAGAAGTGAAAAAATCCTTGCAAAATTTAGGAACTGCTAATATGATGGCATGGCACAGAGCTTCTGTAGGAATGAGATTCATGCTATACCCTGCACTCACAGCTGCAGTCATCTCTGCCTTTTACCAGAATATTTACCATTTGCAGTGAACAAAACAGTGATTACCACGGTGAAGTGACTACTTAGTTTTCAAATGGCTCGTTCTTCCCTCCTCACTGTACATCATGGGTTTGTCTGCAGCCAAAAACACATGTTCTTTTAATTGAATTCAAAGCAGAGAAGGAACCAGCAAGGGTTTAAATTACAAGTGGAAAAAAAGAAGTTTACAAAGCGAGGCCAGTTCTGTAACTCTGACAACTCGCTCTCCCAAATCCCCCTCTCCCTCAAAAAAATGTTCCAGGGTTTTGCTTTCCCCAGACTCCACAAAGTTCAGCCCTTCCTAATTTAATCACTTAAACTCTGTTTAACTGCAAACTCCAGCATGTTCACAGCTTTCTGTAGATGGTTATCACATCCCCTTTAGCCATTGTTTAGCCAAGCTGCATGCACAACATTCCTCTAATCCTTGTAAAATCAGGGCAAAACAGCTATCATTTTTGAATGTGCACAGAAATGTGTCTTTTCCCAATGCTATCAGTGACCCACCACCATTTATTAGCCATCTTATCCAGCTGCATAAATCCAGTAGAGGGAGGCATTACACAGATGTGGTTCTTCAGCTGAGGAGCTATCTTCAGATATTTAGGGTCAATAAAATGAAGCAAGGTCACAAACAACCAGAGCTCTGTCTGGTTGAGTGGCTAGGTTGCTGGGGAAAAGAGAGAAGGTTTGTAAAGGAAGGGGAAACATGCTTCCTGGGATGGCAAAAATTAACCTCCCAGTACTTGAGGTGTTTGAGACAGAGATGAAATTACTGTAACGGGAGGGCACTTGGGGAAAAGTAATCTCTGATTTAGAAGTTCCCAAAAAGATGTGGAATAAAGCTTTTCCATGAAATCTGTGCATGAAATCCATAGTGTCTTTTGTTGATTCGGCAGATGTAACTCACGTAACTCCACATGGTATTTTCTCATTCATTTAGTATCCTTATCCCTAAAAAGAAAAGGTAAAACACAACCTTGTTACTTATTGTGCCTCTTGTTATTTCTGCTCTACCAATTTAGTTATAGCTGTCTTAGCAGGAAAAGTTGTTATAAGGCAGGACACTTACCCTGCAACATGTACGTTCCCGTTGGGAGCCCACAGAATCAAGTTCTCATTATGAACTCTGTTTTCACCTCCCACATTGTGAGCACTGGAATAGGAAAAAAAAAAATAGTTTTTGGCATGTAAGAATATAGAATTTCTTCCTTAGGAGAAGTGAATTGAAAAGTAATTTTCAAGGAAGAGAAGCTTTCTATCAGCAGTACCATTATTTCTTATTATTGGTTTGTATGGTTTTAGCACCTGGAACCTCCATCCATGATGAGGATTTTGCACTGCTGGTTGCTACAGGCTAATGCAGGGGAAAATCACTGTCTAAACAGGCAAAGAACAGGAGCATGGTTTGCTCCCATTTTACAGATGGAGACCTGGTAAAAGGAGATGCTAAAGCTCTTGCCCATGTTCATGCTGCCAGCAATGGAACCCAGATCTCTTGAGTCCAACGCTTTAACCACAAAACCCTCCTCTCTCCAGTTTCAGTGTTTAATTAATGATGATGATGTCTGCAGCTTCCTCTTATCAAGCCACCCTTTCATCAATGATGATATTGTGGTTATTCCCCTGCTATGTGTGTGGCTGTCTTCCAGTTACATTACCAGCTCCTGAAATCATGTTCACAAGTGTAGAATTTGCTAATCTTTCCCAAGTCCCTTCTTAAATGTGAGGCCAAACTCTGCTTTCAGTGCTAACTTATTTTATGCTACTGAATAATATAGAGTTCTAATGGTAAAACTTCTTGGGATACATGGATTAGCTGAGGTTTCTGCTGCCAACCTTGCTGCCACCTGAGGTTTGAGGTCTGTCGCTTTCTTCCGATCACCAGTTCGGCACTGTGAACTGTTTTGTGAAGACTTTGAACATCAAAGCAAAACAGCCTCTTTCTTTCAATTCTTTCAGCCATTTCTGGATGAACTGGGAGATATGTGTCACTTGGTCCTGAAGTGTTTTCAGGTTTGGGGGGTTTAGCTTTTGTTGTCTAACCTGGCAAATCCCCTTATTCCATAATTTCATAACATTTATGTCTTTCCTTTCTGAGCATCAAGGGAAGACTTTTGTAGGGATTGTTTGCCACCTCCACCACTTTATTCTTGTCAAAACAGGACTAGGTTTAAGATCAGGACCAGTTGTAGACTTTTCCATCAGCTTTGCATCAAGCTGAATACACTACATTGCATGTCAGCAACACTATTTTTACCGATATTGCTTGGAGGTGACTAAAAGTTACCTCATCATATCATCATAAGTGGCTTTGCCTCATTATTCATCTTATCTTACTGTAATTGTCCTTTTCTAGAATAAAAATGCAGTCCCTGGGGCTGGGAATAATAACCCTCTGTTGGATCTCTGTGAAATAAAAAATAAAACTAGCAAGCTTCATTCCTATGTATGACACACTGTGTGTGCATATGAATGCTTTGGCTTCTAACCAACATCAATTTCACGTTGTCATGGTTTAACCCCAGCCAGCAACTAAGCACCACACCGTTGCTTGCTCACTCCCATCACCCACTCAGTGGGATGGGGGAGAGAATTGGAAGAGTAAAAGTGAGAAAACTCTCACTGTATGTAGCTGCTGTATGAATAAATAAAACAGGCCAAGGTTCAAGTCCAGTGGCCAGGGAATATCCTGCAATGTGACAGTTCAACTCGCCTCCAAAGCAGGGTGGCCACATCCAGTCTGTTGGGAATGATCCTGGATCCACACCAATGAGACCTAAACATTACCTGGCAAATGCTAGTTATCCTGGACAAAAGTAATTCTGGATTATGCACCAACAATTTATCAGTTTGGACAGTTGTATGTCAGGGCTTGTGACCATTGTCTGGCTCTTTGAAAAGTACTGACATGGTCCTAGCCTCTGGTCCTTACATCAGTCTTCATTTTGTAGCAAGAGTAGGAGAGAGTGAGATACTTGCGGCTCTCAACTCAGCTCTGAAGGGTCCTACTCAGTGGACGGTGTGTGTAATTTGTGGCTCTTTGCAATAGCACAAAGTTGAGGAGAATGGTCTCCTTCTGTGTCTCCACCTCCTGCCTCCAATCACCAGAGCTGAAGTCCCTATGGACTGAGGACAATCCTCAGGGCCCCCAAACATCCCCATCCATCCTGAAGAAAACTCGGAGTGGG
Organism: Rhynochetos jubatus; assembly: GCA_027574665.1. Taxonomy (NCBI): domain Eukaryota; kingdom Metazoa; phylum Chordata; class Aves; order Eurypygiformes; family Rhynochetidae; genus Rhynochetos; species Rhynochetos jubatus. The sequence continues at coordinate 119,619,968 of CM050650.1, forward strand.
AGATGTCATAACAGTTGCAAGATAACCTCAGTGCTGTAATCGTTATTGACGAAGTGGCTGCACGGTGAATGGGACTCATGTCACCAACCTCTTGATGTCTACAATGCAGATATTTTTGTCTTAGAACTTTCTACAAACAAGAGAGGAAAATAGACATTTGACACAGCACAAAAAAATCTGAACTGCTTTAAACATATACTACAAGATGAAGACAACCATTCTCTAGAAGTATCTGTTTTATTATCTGTTGATAATCAAAACAATTAACTCCAGTGGAGCCATATGCACATCGTCATATGGATTGCTACCCTTGTGCCTGGCTTACATCTAGAGCAGAAGCACCGAAGTGTGTGATACCAACAATAAACCAGGATGGGGAGATATAAAGAAAGGAGGCAAGTGACATCCTAGGGAGACATTTGTCCACCAGATACAATTGGAAACCATTCCAAGGGCTCCTGGCCAAGACACTGGAACATTCAGTGTTTTCTTTATTATGAAAGTGCTGCCATGTCACCACTAGAATTCTTTTCCTGAATTAATGCCATTTAATTATTAGATTCACTGTTTATGAATGGGAAATATTGGCTAAGGTACCTATAGGAAGTATTTGGTTTCTTAAGATTTCTGGACTATTTTTTCTGAGCCATTTTGTCTTGTAATTTTAAGAAGAAAATTTAGATACTTAGCCTGGGCTGCCAACAACACCTGGAAGCCTGGTAAAATATAAAGAAAATCTCATCTGTCATCAGTGAAAAGTCAACCCTGCAGTCCACACTGGAGCAGAATTCCCACCCAAGACACTAGGAATCCCTCCAGAATAAGGAAAACAGAACTGGGCTGTTATTTTGTCCAAGTTCATCTCTTCTTGTGTTTTGGTTTTCATCCCTTTTGAAAGAAAATAAAATTTGTTGTAGTTGACCATTTAAGCATCAGCTTGTCTCTAGGTCTGCGACTGGCATACACCCAATGTTTCAATCAAAGCTAGAAGACTGAGAGAGTGGGAGAGCAAGAACAGTCCTTCTGAAGACTCTGTTATCCACTTCTTCAATGTTCCAGAGAAGGAAAATTTACTTGCTGACCCCTGTGGTTACCAGTTTATAGCTTGAAGCATGAAATTTGATGACCTTTCTTCTCTAACTGGTCATCAAATAATCCTACTTTTTGGTTGTTTATTTATTCCAACCAGAGTATTTTACTCATTGCTTTTGTACAGAATGAATCCATCACTCTTGATTTGCACTTCATATGGTTTCTGCACTTTCTCTTTGAGTCCCAGTTTAATCTCAATGCATTGCTGCTTGGCAGTGCTTGTAGCGCTCGGGCATTCATTAATTGATCTTTAGACATACTCTGCTTCCCCATCTGCTTCACTGAGTTGTTCCATTAAATTTCATCCAACAATTCTTGCATCAAATTGTGCCGTAATTTCCTCTGCTGAAGTTCAGCATCCTTCGTGTTCGACTCCTGGGTCCCTCCATAGTTCTAATTACAAACCTGGAGGATTTAGCTGGAATTTTAATGGTAATATAATATTAAGTCTAGAGCCAAAAAAAGTACTCTGTATTTTGGAACTACCATGAACTGAGAGGCAGATCAGGGAGTAGGCTTTAAACACAAATGTGCAGAAAACTTTTAAAAAGACTTATCCTTAACTAAAATTCTTTCTTTTCCCCTTGGCCAACTCATTTTATTAGGGAATGTTTAATTTGTTAAATTGAAATGTTCAGACTCTTTAAAGAGAAAAGACTCTAAAAATTTAGTGCATATCTCATGCCAAAATGTTATTCCAGAGTTTGCCACCTATTTGTGTTTCAGTAGAAATACTTGCCTCCCACTCCTTGGCACTGGCTCAAAACTCTTTTTCTCAAAGGAGGTGCTGAAAAAGCATCTGAGTATTAATTTGTCTTTTGTGGGAGGTTTTAGTGTTGTTATAAATCACTATAAATCACAAATCAGGCTTTAAATGGGAGACTTCACAAGCCGCTCTCACTGCGTAAGGCTGTGAAAACGAAAAGTTTAAAGCAAATGTTATCTTGATGTGTTGCATTTAAATTGCCTCTAGCAGACTTAGTGGCCTGGTTTTACCAGTGTCTGACCTTCTCTTCCAAATGTTGAAAGGAAGTGTGGTGGGCATCTCCTCCTACAGTGATGAACGTGATTCAAAGCTCCATTTGTTAAAGGGAACTGCTTCAAGTACCACATTCAAATTTGTTGGATGGACTTTTCTAGAGAACTCATATCCTTGCAAGCATTATTGGTAGCTTACCCAGTGCACAATCTGAATTTAAGATGTTAAACACCACAACAGCACTTCCTGTTCTGATAACAAATACATGTGATTCCATACGTGCAGTTCTGAGTGTTTCCAAACCTCAGCCAGAGACCTAGTAATACCCTGTATTTACATGGCATTTTTCATTTTGAGGTGTTTTTCTGAGTCTGATAAACCAACCATGTGTAGGTAATTATCAGTAATTGTCACTAATTGTTTTTACAATTCTTTTTCTATTTTGACATCAACTTTGAAATGGCATCTTAACATGAGCTCACCAAAATGTAGACTTTGTGAAGACAACATTTCTGAATAGAAGCTGTATAGGGGAGTTCAACAAGACAAAGCATTCCAACTTGGATCGTGGCCAGGACACCAAAGTCATTGCTAGAAGTCATGGGATCTTTAATGCCCACAAAGTGGTCAGGACCTCCGCTGAGTTTTATGAGTGTAATGTCTCACCCGAAGAACAACTTCTTCAGCAGCACAGTACCCCATTGTATTGCGCTGGACTCGTTCATGTGCAAGGAGAAGAGTACCATTCAGTGAATCGCTCATGCCAACGCGTCCGGCAGACCAGACTCTCTTAGTGTGTCTTCCAACCCAGCAGACCACCTGTCTTGGCTCACCACATGTGGCTGAATGCCAGTGGAAGATGGCAAACCTCTCGGATTTCTCAGATAAAGACATTTTTTGGGCCTCACGAGATTTGTCCAGCTTTACTGAATTTTGTTCATACCTTCACGCTCCAGCCCATAAGTTTACAGAGTGGAGGGGAATCCAGACAAGGGCTGGACTGCTCTTGCTTTGGGTCTACAGTTAGCATCAAGCCCTCCAGGCAGTCCAATGATAAAAGTCCACGGAGAAAATGCACTGAATCAGCATGTCCCAAAACTACCTATGCCAAACTACCTTTTACCACATGGGGCCATACTTCAGGTGGCACAAACACTTGAACCTTCTTCTCTGGAGAGTTTCCAAAGCCACCTGGACTTGTTCCTGTGTGATCTCCTCTAGGTGACCCTGCTCTGGAAGGGGGGTTGAACTAGAGGATCTCTAGAGGTCCCTTCCAACCCCTAACACTCTGTGAACCTGTGTAAACCATCTGCTTAGGAGAGAGAAGAAAGCTGTGGACATTACAACTGCTTTTGCACCTTCACTGATATTGCAAGTCCTGTTGTTTCTGTCAATGGGTGGATCCTGCTGTGTGTTTAGTCCAGCAATGCTGAACTGGCACATTTTCCATAGGACAGGAACTGTGTGCAGCTAGCATAGGTTAAAACTAGGGCTTTTTCAATCTCCTCTGCCATTTAGACTTAGTCACAGGACTCTGATTCTTGCTTCAGTGGCTTTTGAACATTTCTCTGCCCACATCCAACAGGCTTACAGCAGCTCTCTGCAGAAAAGAGGAAGCCAGATTGAAATCTTTAGATGTGTGATGAATCTGTAGTCTTGTTTTAGGATGTCAAAGCAACTGCAATAATTATGGAACTATTTCAGACTCATTACTGACAGTCCAACTCACTGTCCCAGTCTAGTTCACATGGCTCATCTGTGCACACCACCAGTTGAAGCGGCTGGGTGAAGTCTTGGCCATTATTTTTTGCAAACGAAAAGGTGAAAGATTACTTCATTATTTAAAGAAAACCAACTTTTAAAGCTTCCCTGGGGATTTAGGCAGAGGTTAGAGTCCTGTGTGGATAACTGAGTCTTCACTGATATCCAGCAAGGGACAGGTCCTGGGGGCATACATATCTGAGAAGTTATAGTTAACCCAAGGAAATTTCAGCATGAAAAGGAAAGTTTTCAGCAAATCTAGATGAGGACAGTACGAGGCAGACATGAAAAACAAGCAGATTGGATGCTGGCTTAGTCTGAAAGTGGATTTTAGATAGCTAAATCCTACTGTGGGTGGGATTTAGGCTGACCAAATCCTGTTTGAACGTAAAGATCATACAACATGGACTGATCTGGCTTAGTAGGCATTGCTTCCAGTGGAGATCTGGAAATCACAGAGAATCATCATGAGCTAACCATGATGCAACACAAAAAATAGTTTCAGAGCTTGCATTTAAATAAGCAAATTGTGAGTAAGAATGGAAAGTGTACTTACTGCGGTACGTGCCACCATAGAAATATTGTGGGTTGTCTTGGACTTCTGGGTCTGGGTCTGGTGTCCAGTCTTCCACAGTGAAGTAGAAAAAGATGCAAAATTTTCAAGAAAGAACCATGAGGACCATTGAAGGATCAGATCAGGAGAGTGGTTAAAGGATCACAACAACTCATAGGGCAGTACTTTTGAAGGATGAGACCACAGTCAAGTGGAGAGGAGGAATTTGAGAGCAATCACCAGTGTAACCAGCAAAACATTACAATAAACAATGTCTGGGAGCGGAAGATATACAAGTCGGATAAAATAGACCATTACAGCAAAATGTGACATGTAATTAGCTTTTAAGACCAGTGATGGAACATTTTCACTGGAAAATCTGAACATCTGGGTATTTTTTTTCACCAAAAAATCCCTATTTATAATACAGATCTGAATTAGAAAGAGGAGTAAAAACTCAAGTGGTATTGTAGGCTGTAGAGACAATTACAGCAATATCCATGTCTAAAATCCATGGAAGAGTGAAGGCTTGGAATTCCCTCTGTTGGATAACTATATAAAAGGGGTTCTGAATAGGGCACACTGTCAGTGGAGGACCAGGGGTTTGAGAAGAGGGCCACAATTATGTTTCGTAGCTTCCACTGAACACCCATGCTGCAGGTTATCCATTTATCCTGTTTTTTGGAAAGAAAGCCTAATAGTTCATGGGAGAGAGGGAGAGACTAGAGGACAGAGAGAAGGGAGAGAGGGAAGTAAAGTATTGTTGATTTTAATTTTTACTGTGGTTTGTTAATTTTGGCATGTGGGAGGTGGAATAGCCCCTGGCTTTTCTTTTATTGTGATCATGCTCTTTAAAGCTGGCAAACACACCTGGAGCTGACAATAGGCATTTTTCAGTAGTACATTGTTATGAATAAGCTAAAAATAAAATAATGAAGCTAAACACGAAACTGAGTGTGTGGTTATCTTGAAGTGACACCCTGAGGCCTTACTGTTGTACTTTCAAACTGTATAAGCCTGTCACCCTGGCAACAAATAGATAACAAAGATATATGTTTACCTCATGGAAAAGAGGAAAGCATTTGTAGGGCTAATTCCTGCAGTCTTTCTGCAGGTAGAAGACCTGAGCAGTTTCATCTGAGTAAGGTCTAAGTAAAGACATCAGGGGTTGGCCAGCCAATATATCCTGGTTCTGCTCTTTCTTCTATCACTTAAACAGAATGTAAAAATAAATGCCTATGGAATTATGATTGCCTGAACTAGCGAACAGGAAGTAAGAGTGTAAAATAAGGAATGCTTTTGAATGATAAATGTGTTCTTGAATGGTAGACATCAACTAAATGCTGACATGTATTACATGTTCAGAGACACAACACTGAGGCTACTGTTCGTAATTCCATAAACGTATGTCTTCATAAGAAGTATTTGTAGAATAGTTGTCTATACTTTTATTCATATATTCATACACATTTTAATGTACACAAGCATGCACATTAATAAAATGTCGCTCCTTAGAGGCAAAGGTGTCTTTGCTTAAGGGTTTTCAAAGTTAAGAAACTCCTAGTGTTCAACCCACAGATAGATTCAAAAGTGATTTCAAAGACCACATTGTTTTTTGCACTGGTTTCTTAAAATCTATGGGTCTCAGTTGGTTATTTCATGGTAGTAACTCAAAAGTAAAACGAAACAGAGGGCAGGGAATAACATGTACTCATTGATTTGGAAGCTGTCCCACACTTGATGAGTATGAAAGGTGAAAGCCACTTTTCTTCTACTTCCTTTCGGGTTACTATTTCTACGAAAATTCCAGGTTCAGTTGTAAGTCCCAGAGATCTGGGGGTACCTCAGCTCAACAGACCCGCATTGCATGGGCTGTGGCAGTGTGGAAGACATGATTATTTTCTTTCTGAATCTTTCTGAAGTTACAAACATGAGGATGATCGAGAAATCCAAGCTACCAAATTCTAATGCCAACTACGTTTCCCCACTGTGCAGACTGTCACGAATGCATGGCTTCAGTCATTGCTTCAGCAAGTAGCTGACGATATGAAAAAAGGGGTTAGAGCAACCCTGGAAATAGACGCCAGAATACATAGCCTTTTATGTTTGGGAGGGCCCTGTAAAAGACAGAAAATAGGCCTAAATACACATTGTTAAAGACAAATTTGAAAATTATTGAACTCGTGTTCAGACAAAATTATTTAATATGTCTTCTACTTCCTTAAAATTGGTTTTATTTCTCTACAGATGAGTAACAGCAGTGGCTAGGTTCCCATAAAGACAAAAATTTTTGGAATCTGATGGCTCCTGGGAAATGGCCATGCGTATTTTTAGTATTTATTGCTTCTCCTTAGGAAATTAATCCTGAAGAAAGAGTCTTTCCTTCTGCACAATATCCTGAAGACACGTATCTTTACATTCATTATCAGCAGGTGGCAGCTGGGTCAAGACCACAGGAGAAGAATTTAGCAGGTGGTCTTGTGAGGTGACTCATATCACTTCTGCTTTCTGCTTGCAAGAAGAAGTGAGGGAGGTTCAGCAGAATAACTCCTACCAAAGGGGGACTGTGCCAACAGGAAGCAGTCCCAGTGACTCAGTGGGTGGCACGCTCTCAGCCTGAACCAGTGCTGCTCCCAGTCATCACCCAAACGCATGGTAGTGCGTAGTAGGTAGGTAGTAGTTTGGGTGGTACAGAGTTAGCAACTTTCAGACAAAAGGGTCAGAGCATAACCTGTGTTCTCATGATCCATTTTCCCCTAATTATGATTTTTCTATTTTTTTTTTTTAGTATTACGTTTGGGAACTGGTCGGTCTTAGAAGTTCACTGACAAAAACCTGATGAGTTATACTAAAGGAGTCTGCTAGGATGCACCATTAAGATATCCCTTTCTATTCAAGAGGGATGTCACAGCTCCCTGTCTATTAGCATCTGGATGTATGTTGATATGATGCGATATGGGCTCCCTACCTCAGGGAGATCATGAACCAGTCAGAGAAGGCACGCATCGTTGCATGGCTTGCAATGGGGTGATCAAAAAGGTCTAGCAGAAGAAAAATCTGGGAAATGAAACAAATGCAGCTAAACACCATGTATTTTCATTCTTTTTAAAGCAACCCTACTAAGCAAGGATGGCAATTCTGCAATTTCTTTCCCAGATGAATTCCAAGTGCACTGTCCTAAATAAAAGCCAAATACCTTTCCCTTTTCCTCTTCAACACGTGGGTTAGAGAGCTTCTGTGCTCCAAAATTCCGAAGCCAGTGGAAGTTCCAGGGAGACAGGATCTCTCAGGCTGAGCCTGGATGGGAGCTCAGACCCTTTGGGGTGTGTGTGTGTGTCTTTTTACAAGGCTGTATAGTGATAGGACAAGGGGTAATGTGTTTAAATTGAAAGTGGGGAGATTTATATTAGATATCAGGAAAAAAATTCTTCCCAAAGAGGGTGGTGAGGCACTGAGACAGGTTGCCTAGAGAAGCTGTGGGTGCCCCATCCCTGGAAGTGTCCAAGGCCAGGCTGGATGAGGCTTGGAGCAACCTGGTCTAGTGGAGGGTGTCCCTGCCCATGGCAGGGAGGTGGGACTAGATGATCTTTAATGTCGCTTCCAACCCAAACTGTTCTATGATTCTATGATTCTCAGCTTTTCTTCCCATAAAAGCAGTTTAATCACCAACCTGTTACACAGACACAAAGCCATCTCTACCACCCTGTACTGTGACAACCCTTTATCCAGGACCGTGTGTTAATTATTCTCTAGGAGCACTTACCAGCATGGGTCCATGCAGGAATGTGTAGTCTGGGCTAAGCGTGAGACATGGATAGAAGTATTTTTGAGATTAATTTTGAACTCTAACAGAAGGTGTATTCAAATTTAAAGTATTAATTAAATGAAGAGTTTCAGTTGTTGGAATGAACACCTCCATTCCACCTTCACCTGGACCAGCTCTGGCCAGAAGTCAGTTGCTAAGTTTTCCTAGGAAGCTTGTGACAGAGCCAGGAAATTACCTCTTTAGGCATGAACCTTAGCTGGCTCCCAGTTTACAATAATATCATCAGTTTTTATGGGCAGCATTTCCCTTCAAGTTGCTTTGCAAAGTGGTTTGCACCAAAAAAGCTTGCTGGGTGATCTGCAAGAAAAGCCTGGACCTAACCTCTACTTTCACCTAAGACAGACACCTGCCTGTTGTCACATCTTGTCTTTTGAGCTGGATTTTCCCCAGCTGGCAGCATGAGTAGTGGGCAGGGTGTTCCAAGCTTCCTTAGGAAGCTACTGGATTTATCAGAAGTTGCAGTAGGTCTACAATAGAGTTGTTCTCCATTCAGAAATATAGTTTCTATCTGTCAAAGGGGCAGTATATACACAAACCAATGGAAAAATAAAAATATACCCTTCAGAGCCTCTTACAAGGAGGACATCATATTGAAATATGTCTTTTCTCCTCCCATTTCATTCACATGGACTCCACTCATGGCCTTTCGTACTTAAAGGGAACTTGTAAGAAAGATGGGGACAGACTTTTTAACAGGGCCTGTAGCAACAGGCGAAGTTTTAAACTAGAAGAGGGAAGATTCAGATTAGATGTAAGGAAGGAATTTTTTACAATGAGGGTGATGAAACACTGGCACAGGTTTCCCAGACAGGTGGTAGATAACCCATCCCTGGAAACATTCAAGTTCAGGTTGGACGGGGCTTTGAACAACCTGGTCTAGTTGCAGATGTCCCTGACCATTGCAGGGGGGGTGGTCTAGATGACCGTTAAAGGTCCCTTCCAACTTAAACCATTCTATGATGCTGTAATTCTGTAATTACTGCTGTAGAGACAAATCCTATGTGTTCACTGAAACCTCCACTTTAAAGCAATGTAAATGCAGAAATAAGCAACAGAGACAGGGATCCCCTGGGATTTCCAAGAGATACCAAAAGCCACCCAGATCATTTTCTCTGTTGTGAAGGGACAGACCTGCAGGCAGCACATTTTCACAACTTCCTAGAAATCAGTACAACTATGGCAAGTCTACACCACAGCTGTCTATAGCAATGAATGAAGTATTCAAAGAAACTCGGGGCAATATGTTTAGCTAATGTAAATTAGATTGGATATCTTGACTTTGGTACAAACACAATGATTCATACTGGCCAAAGCTATGGGCCAAAGCTCTTATTATACCTTTCAGCCATTAAAGATGCTCAAGAAAGGACTTTCTAAAAATAGAAGTTTTCTTCTAGAGAACAGGGAGTGTAAGAGAAACCCAGGGGTGAAGCTGGCCAAATGGATTGACCTTTACATGATCACAATGAAAGAAAAAAAAAAAAAAAAAGAATTATTAGGCTGGAACATATCCAAGATGTTTTTTCTTCCTAGAATGGAGACGTGGGATATTTTTGTTCCCATCTTGATAGCTTTTATTGGGCGATAATTCATAGGCCAGCTGAAGTCAGCATAATCAGGGTTTAGTATGATTTCTTCTTCTTTTTGCTCAGCAGCGCTATATTTATTAGTCTGTAAGCTTCATTTCAGTAAGGTGCAGCCTGAGCCAATGGAACATAACTCTGAAAAACTGTGGTGAACGGTGTCTCTCCATGCACTTCATACTCCCCCTCATGCTTTATATTCTCATAATATATTAAAGGCTTCTAATGTCACCTTCCAAGAAATATCTAACTTTTGCTCATAAATAATTTCGAAGAGTTTTGACTTTTCTGAACATTTGTGGGTTTTATTTTTTTTTATTCCCACTTTGTCTCACAAAATGACAAGTTCAGGGGCAAAGCCTGATTGACTGACCCACATTAGACATTTCACAACTGTCTAAGCATAGTTCAGATGACACCAAACCCACTCAAGAGGCCTCTACGGAGTTCAGCAGGTTATCATTTTCCTACTGTTTGATTTGTGGTTACTTTGCTTCAGTAACTGTAAAGAAATTAGCTCCCAGCCAGACAGGAACTGGTAAAACGAAAGTGGTGTTGATAAAGGTGTTACTGACATGGACTATTTTTTGCCCTGTAAGTGATATTTGTCCTGTCTTGTCCCAGTGTGTTTTCTAAAGTCATGACTTATTAATTGCTCGGTTAGCTTTTTCTTTTTTTCTTTAACATGTAGAAGTAATCACTCTTTCTTGAAGCCTTTTTCAGCCATTTCTTCTTTGCATTCACATATCTCTTTTTCACGGTCTGCAGTCAGCTACCACTGAATGCTGAGCTGGTCTGCTGCCTCTTTTCCATGAAGCTGCTCTTTCGTTGTTAGATGTCAGTGCATTCATGCATGCAGCTAGCACATATAGAAGAAATAGATGTGAATTGAGACCACAGAGCTAAACACTGCTGAAGTCTGCCGAAAAGAAAAACTGACCCCAGCTTGCACAAATGAAATCTGTGTCAGAAGTTTACACATCTCCTCTGGCATTATTCATGGTAGACTGAGTTTGTCCTATAACATACCTATTATTTTTTTCAAAACATGCTTTTTCAGGGCCAGATTTGAACTAAGAATAAATACAGGTTTTCTAGCACAGACACAAGAGAAAAGGCCCTTCATTATCTTGGTTATATTTTCAAGCAATTCCTGCTCAGAAAATAAATAAGCTAGAGGGATGTATTCTTCCTCTCCTATGGAACTGTTGGTATTTTGAGGAATTTTTTTCTTGATTAGTGATAAAAATACCAAGTCACAAAGTTTACTGTAGTTGGACATATTAAGCTATTTTTCTGAGAAGGAAATTAAAAAAAAAAAAAAAAAAGTTCATTTCTCTGAATTATAGCAGAAGTGCTTTTTGTTTTGCTCTTAGTTAAAATTTGGAAAGGAAACCTGCATTTAAACAAAACAAAAAACCCATGATATTTCTTTTTTAAAAATGCCAGAATATGCCATTTAGAGTATGATCTCTTCAAAATTTTGGGTGAACTGTCCTTGAGAAATGTGATGAACCTGGCCCTTCCCAGAGAAATTTTTGACTGTTAGTGAATCAACCTTTTTTTTTAAAGAAGATTCATTAAAAACTTTTGAAGAACTCTATGAGATGGCCCCTCATAAATAAATATACAAGATTAAATATACCGGATTCAAGAATCCGAATAATAACTTGTCCTCTTTACTAGGGAGTGACATTTGCTTTGACTAAAGTAAAACCATTGATAGAATGCATCCAATCCTTGGCTTGTCCAGTCCCATTCAATAGGGAAAATGAGTACATGGCAATCGCATTGTAAGCTGTTTTGGTATCTTAAGTTCAGCTTTTTGCTCTGAAGTTTCCTGGCTCAATCCTGGGTGTCTGCTAATGTGTTAGCTGCCACATGGGTATCAGCAGATGGTGAGAAAATCCACCCCTGTGTCAGGTCTCTGTGTAGTTTGAGTTTGCCTCTAAAGCTGTGACCAAACAAACTTAAACTGATTCTCTTAGTGTGATAGCAACTTAGTGGTTAATCAGCATGAAAAGCTTTGTTAAACAAGAGGAAGAAGTCAAAAAAAAAAAAAGAAGTGCAAAGAAAGGCAAAAATGAAGAACAGAAAAGATCCAGTCAAAAATTACCTGAGTTCATGCACACTGTGGCCCCTGGGTGAGCGCCACAGGTAGCCAAAGGCAAGAGCAGCCTATGCCTGGTAGACCCTAACAAAGATCCCTGGAGGTCAGAGCACTGGTGTCTTTTGCATCCTGAAGACTGGCTTCATGGGAAGTCTTCCCAAAGCAGTACTGATGTGGCAGAGCACAGGAGTCATGTACTCTACGGTATACCCTTGTAACGGCTGAGTCAGAGAAATTAGAGATGGAAAATGCACTTAGGTCACTTGGTCCATTCCCCAACTGTTTAAAGGTTGCTCCCTACAATGTGGTGTTCATTGCTTTGTCTAGTCAGCTTCCCCCTTTTCCCTGGGGGGACCATTCCACGTAGTAATAGAACTCGTTGTTAGGAAAATTTTTCTGATGTGCAGCCTAAATTTTCCTTGGCTCACATTCATCCCACTATTTCAGTAAAACCTCCTAGTCAGCTCTTAACTTCTCTCCACCTCAGGCCCTTTTCTTCCATCAGAGGAAACAAATGAGTCTGATCGTGTAAAGCCCTCTGTGTTTAAAAACTAATGACATCCTTACCTCCTAAGAGTGATAGTCAATATAGAATTTACATTAAATGTACAAATTGCCTTATTTGATACGGAAGAAATGAATAAGCCCATGTCGGTTGGCATGGTTTGAAAAGTCCAACATCTACCACCATTTACTAAAGCACATGGAGTCAGGTCCCATCTGGGACAGACCAAATTGCTCTGGGTGGTCAATCAAAGCTTGAAGTCCCATGGAAATTTATATCACCTAAAGGCCTGTGAGTTCCCTTTCCAATCAAGGTTAGGGAATAGAGCCATATACTACTTCACTGGTGACATATATCATGGACTGTGGGACCATGTTGTGTCACCAACACTTTCACTACTTTGGGTAATCTGGAAGAAACCGTGGAGTTTGGATTTCAGCTCACAGATACACAAGTTAACCTAAGAATTCAGTGTATTCTCCATACAAAACCACATGAGTACCTGATGTTTTCATTCTGCTGATGGGGAGAGGAAATGTCATTTTCTATTGACCCAAAATAAATACTGTCAAAAGATTTTGAGGAAATGGATGAAGTGGCAATACAGAGGAAAAAATGGCTTTAATTAATTCGTGTTCTATTGGCATGGGTTTAATATGTTTAATAAAACAAATATTAAGAATTAACAACTTTTCTGGCATTTTTTCATACTTTTTTCTGGGGACTTTTATTTTTGTTTTATGACAAAAACAATTTGCTGCCATCACCATCAATCACTAAGTGTTTCAGCTGGCACAAATCCACATTTTTCTGTTCAAAATATGTCTTGAATGACAGGTATAAGCAGTAAAACTCTTCGTGAAGGCTTTTCCAATAAGATCTGTCTCTGAATAAAATAATATTTAAGCCAAAGTTGAAGATAAATGGGAAATCCAGACTGAGTGGTAGATGGGAATGATGTGGATTAAATCAGATGTACAGCTAGTGTCTGGGAACCACTTCCACAAGCAAAAGCAGTAGTGAGAAGTTACTGTTTGTGCCCAGCTTATTTTAGAGAGATAGTTTGCAGCAAACCCAGCAAGAGGTTGTGGTATAATTTTCTGCTTCAACTTCTACGTTACTGAATTCCTCTTTGTTGAGAGGAACATTTCGGTTTCATGATATTGCTTGCTATTAATATTTACTTGTGCTGCTATGGTGCTTAAAATCCCCATCTATGCTAAACTTTGTGTGATGGCAGAATAAAAACATAGTACTTGCTCTGAAAATATACAACTTTTAGGTGTAAACCAAACAGGAGTAGAGACCAATCAGGATTATGGAATAGTATAGACCATTAGAGAGCAATCAGGATTATGGATAATGTGGACAGCATCCCTCAGTGCAGTGGTCCTGGCACACACAGGACAAAGGACAGAGTCTCATCCTTTCACACCATCTGAAAACCTTTTCTTTACATTTTACAGCCTCACTCTTCATGTCTAAGTCAAGAACTAAGCTTGAGTGTCTGTCAAAGGGAAAGGAAATTTCATGTGGCAGATGGCCAGAAGTATCCAAGCAAGTACAAAGTACCCTGCCTTTTAACTCACATGTGGAGTTGTGTCACATCAAGGTCTCCCAGCTCATCCATGGGCTGGGAAAGTCCGTGTGTTCAGGGTCATTCAGCTCCTGTGCAGTTTGGGAGTGGTGCTGCCTGCCTCGGTGTTTCTCTGGCACAATGGTCTCCAAACCCAGCTGGGACTGGACAAACTCTGTATTTCTGTGTGGGTTACATGAGCAGAGGGTTTCCCAGCCCATGGTATGGGTATGAAGTAGGTGTCTTTGGATGCTGGCAGGGTGACTCAGAGTTACCTTTTCCCAAGCTCAGCCACACATCAGCACACCCGCTGTCCCCCAGGACAGGGACGGCTCTGGCCACAGGACATCCTTGCTTACACTGGTGGCACAGTATCTTCTGCCCCATGACATCCAGAGAGCATGTCTCACCAAGCTGGCAGCTGTGGACTCAGGATATAGCTCTGTGGTTATGGGTGCAACCAATATCCTGACCCAGGTGTCCTGGCTAATTGCTTGGGGACTGAAATAAATTGAACAGAAACCCAAAGAACTCTGCAAAATGCTGTAGTGAAAGGCCTGGGAGGAAGCTGGAGGCACATAGGCCATATGGCTTTGTGGGCAGAGATAGGTGTCCACGTGGGCATCTGGCAGAGGGTACGTGCTTGATGCTTCCCAGACAGAGCTGAATAACCATCTTTGTAGGAGGGAGCTCACTCCCAGGCTCTGCATCCTGCCAGCTTGCAGCTGGGCTAAAGCGAAGGAATGCACTCCCTAGCAATGCTTCTTTATAAATTATTTTTACTGGGGGATTTGAGTGTCGTTACAGTGAATGTGTGTACAAATATTGGAAGAACAATGTGTGCTGGAGAAAACAAAGCGAAAAACCACCCGGCTTTCTATTCCTCCTGGGTAAACCTGTGATTTCTCCCACCTTCTTGAGTTGCAGTCTAGTACAATATTGTACAGCCTGCTGCCTCTTTAAATAATTCCTCCTGGAGTAGCAGACACTGAGTACATCACTCAAATGCCATGAAGTCGTTTAGCTTCCAGTTCCACATCCTGAGGAGCTAAATCTCTGGGAGAAGGGAATGACCTGGGTGTCCCTCTGGGTGCTCTCCTGGTGCAGGATAATGCCTGGTGTGGGACTGGAGATGGATATTTTACAGTGGTTTCCAGTTTTACCACCAGTCCTATTCTCCTGAGCTCCCATTCACCTCTTCCACCTCCTCACACATCTATCAGGGCTCAAATAAATGTGATATATTGATGCTTCACCAGTTTGAAATGAACTGCAATTACTGAACAGAAGATTCATTTCATTTACCTCCAGCCACCTAGAAGTTAAGCATCTGGCTTAAACTAGTTGAATGTAGTCAGGGGAGAGGGATGGACACTGCCAGAAGGCAATTGCCTTCCTACTTACTTTAAATACCTTTCTTAGGCTAGGATCAATCATACGCTGAAAGCCCTTGCCTCCCCATGGCTGCAGAGGAACCTACAAACCCAAGTTTGAGATAATTAAGGTTTGGTGACTTGAAACCCACCCTCAAAATTTGTTTATAAAGCAGCTGCAAAACATGAGAGCAGAGTGTTTAGGATTTTGATGGTGGAGAAAGGGGTGTGACGATCACCCGTGGTGACTCTAAAAATAACAACCTGGCCTCCAGCCTTTAAATTTTGCTCATCCAGAGTGTTTCAGGGATTTTAGCTGAAATCCAAAGAAGCATCTGTCAACTACAAAATGAATCTTGCTCTATAAATTTCTGCCTTAGCAAATAATAAGGCTGTAGGAAAGGAGGAAGAAGGACAGACTGAAGACATCCCATGAGAGAGGACAGTGGGGGATTTTTAATAATTTAACAGTGACTGGAGTGTGAGCCTATGAGGTTATTTCTACACAGGACTTTGAAAACACACCAACCATTATACCTTTCGGCCCCGCACTCTCTGAGCTGAACCAAAATAAATAATTTAGAGAGGAAAGTCTCTTGAACCGTTTGCCATGGGTTATGAGGCTCTGTTGCATCGGAGTAGCCTGGACATGCCATCGCTGCAGGTGCTGGCAGACTGTGGGGCCACGGAGTATGCACGATGCCAGCTGCACTGGGGTTTCTGCCCTTCTTTAGGCACTCTGCTGCTAGCTTCAGATGTTTTAGGAGACACTTTGTGATCTGAACTCCAGCTTTTGACTGGTGGAGTAGCATGTGGATTTGATCTACCTTGACTTCAGCAAAGCTTTTGACATGGACTCCTATGGCATCCTCATAGACAAGCTTGGGAAGTATGGACTGGACCATTGGGTGGTGAGGTGGATTGGGAACTGGCTGGAGGAAAGAGCTCAGGGAGTTGTGGTCAATGGGGCAGAGTCTAGTTGGAAGCTTGTGGCTAGTGGCGTTCCCCAGGGGTCAGTGCTGGGTCCAGCACTATTCAATATATTCATCAATGACCTGGGCGAAGGGCTGGAGTGTCCTCTCAGCAACTTTGCTGACCATACTAAACTGGGAGGAGTGGCTGCCATGCCAGAAGGCTGTGCTGCCATCCAGCGTGACCTGGACAGGCTGGAGAGCTGGGAAGGGAGAAATCAAATGAGATTCAATAAGGGCAAGTGCAAAGTGCTGCATCTGGGGAAGAACAACCCCATGTTCCAGTACAGGTTGGAGGCTGTTTTCTTGGAGGGCAGCTCTGGGGAAAAGGACCTTGGAGTCCTGGTGGACAACAGGATGACCATGAGCCAACAGTGTGCCCTCACAACCAGGAAGGCCAGTGACATCCTGGGATGCATTAAGGAGACCGTGGCCAGCAGGTTGAGGGAAGTCATCCTCCCCCTCTGCTCTGCGCTGGGGAGGCCTCGCCTGGAGTGCTGTGCCCAGTTCTGGGCTCCTCAGCTCCAGAAGGACAAGGAGCTACTGGAGAGGGTCCAGCGCAGGGACACTGAGATGGTGAAGGGCCTGGAGCACCTTCCATGTGAGGAAAGGCTGAGGGAGCTGGGGCTGTTCAGCTTGGAGAAGAGGAGGCTGAGGAGGGATCTTATCAATGCTAAAGGATGGGTGTCAGGAGGATGGGGCCAGGCTCTTCTCAGTGGTGTTCAGTGACAGGACTAGGGGCAATGGCCATAAACTGGAAAACAGAAGGTTCAACCTGAACGTGAGGAAACCCTTCTTCCCTGTGAGGGTGCCAGAGCCCTGGGACAGGCTGCCCAGAGAGGTGGGGGAGTCTCCTTCTCTGGAGACTTTCCAAAGCCACCTGGACTTGTTCCTGTGTGATCTGCTCTAGGGGATCCTGCTCTGGCAGGGGGGTTGGACTAGATGATCTCCAGAGGTCCCTTCCAACCCCTAACACTCCGTGAATCTGTGAATGTGTGCAGCAACCACTCAGCAATGCAAGTAATGCTGCTAAGCAATCAGAAAGAGGCAGCCAGACTGGCAGTGCCAAGCCAAATTTGGATGGTTGGAGATGAAAGCCAAGGAGAGCAAACAAAACCTGAGACAGAGGCAGCCTTCTTGCCATTGAAGAGATGTAGTCAGAGCAGCCACTCATTTCTTGCAGTGCTCAAGTGGCTCAATTAAGTTGAAGGAGTAAAATAATTCCTAAGGGACATGAATCTATTGAATGCACCAAGTAGAGAATAATGCACTTTATTGAATGAGATGCCTGAGGGGACGACCCATCTTTGCTTAGCACTGAAGTCCTTTTGTGCCATGGTGGGGCTGCCCAGGCATACCTGAGCTGGGCTTTAACCAGCTGGCTCAGGCGCTGGGAACAGAACTCAACATGGGCTGCGCACAAGCCCTCCAGGAGAATTTGCAGAAGTGGACCATGTGGTCACAGCGCTAGCAAAGCTTTGGCTGGGCTCAGGCTGGCTTGGGTCAGTTGGGACTTATGTGTTCGCTTCAACAGGACCCTACCCACAGACAGCCTCTGTTTGTCATGTCGGCTCTGGAGCCAGTTGCTGCACCCATGTGAGAGCCAGCAGCGGTTACCAAGTCAGTCCGAAAGCTGCCAGTTCTGGCTACAGGCTGTAGTCCTGCTCTGTTGTCAGGATGCTGCAATACCAGACAGCTCACAGTCTAGACTGCAAGGGTGTTTAGCATCTAATGTCTTTGGCTGTGGGACCACAGAAATCTCTTTCCTTTAGGAAGAGGCTCAGGAACAGCACTTTTCCCTTCCTGCCAGCTGGATCACATTCATAGCATCTCTGAGAAAGAAGAGTATTGCCTTTGCAGCTGAATATCTAATGCTATGGGCAACTTTTTCAGTCTTTTTCTGGATTTGTATGCCATGTAAACTGTTCTCAAATCCCTTAGACACCTAAAAGAAGCCAGGACTAACCTTGGTTGATAAAGCATCAGCAGTGGCACAGTAGGATTTTCTGAAGTCATCTGTGCAGAGGAATACAGTTCTGTGTCTTTCTCAGCTCTGCTGAGATACTCATCAGTACTCGGTCGTGAAAGGTTACTATCTGAGAACAACAGTATAAATCAAGCAAAACTATCAAGAGTGGAAGAATATGCTATTTATTTACTATGATTTTAAATTGAAAGAGGGAAAGATGGGTAAAATTAAAAATATCCCTTTTATTTTTTTAACCATAGAGCTTTCTCCTTTCCTTTCTGTCCTATATTTCCTAATGAAAGGAGGAAAAGTGATAAAAACTCTCTTTATTCTTGCTTTTTTAATCTGTGGAAACTACAATGGACAAATCAAAAGCCAAAATGTTTTTAAGACAGTCCTTTTATCTCCTTTTGTTGAAACACATAAACGTAAAAGGTAGTGAAGGCCTTCTATGATAGGTCTTTCTTTTCACATTTTTTGTTAAACAACTCAGAAGAAAAACATCTGATCAGCCGTAGAAAAAAACCATGATCAAACAAGGGCTGTTGCTTTGTCTTTCAGGCACAGACACAAAAATATGGATAGGTTTATATATAAATACATATACAGTAACCAAAACCTCAAATTCAAATACACCTGAGCTTTGGGGAAGTTTGTATATTCATTCAATCTTTGTGGCTTAGGCTCCTCTCTAACAGAAATATTTGCAAATAGACAGACTACTTCCTCTTTAATCTTATCTAGCTATCTGTCTGTTTGTCTGGGTTTTTCCTAGAGATGGCCTCAGATCCTGATATCTGAGGGCTGCACGGCTAAATTAAGGCGAGATCATACCAAACTTCACAGGGGCCTTTCTTTTCTCGTTTGCCACGAGCATTTGTTTCATTTAAATTCATTGGGATGAAAGACAGAGCAGCCACATAGCCTGGCTCAGGCTCCACCAGCCCTGTGCTTGGCCCACCTTTGAGAAAACATCTTATTTTTGACTGATGGATATTTGCTCTATGGGCAGACTGTGGTTGAGATGAACAATATGGCTCTGCAAGAGCTGTGAGTCCTCTTTCCTGGGGTTCCTCCAGCGCACCGAGCACATCCTAACCTTCGGCTCCCACCTCTGGTGCCTCTGCCAGGCCAGGCAGTATCTGAGGGTACCTCACCTGTTCCTCTTCAGGACACACATCTCAGAGGGGTGAGTCCTGGATTCATGCCCAAGAGTTCTTTCCCTATCCGCAAAGAGGATTGTTTGAGGTTTCACGCCTTCAGTGCTACCTTTAGGCAAGCCACTGCAGCTTGGGAATAGGAAAAAGATGGTGAAATGTCGGAATCTATCCGCGTGTGCCTGGCTAATTGCTGTAAATTTATGCCCTCGAAGAACCCCAGGCACCACTGGCAAATGAAACAGATACACTCCAGATAAGCGCTGTGCTGCCTTTGGTTCACGTGCTCTCAGAGGACGAGAGGTTGATGAGGCTGTTTAGCAGCTGTTCAGACCGAGTACCGCTTAGACAACTACCCTGCATTGTATTTTGAACAATTTATCACGGTCCTTACCTGTGTCCGTAATTGCAATTACCCCTGAGATTCAGCGCACTGGGAAGGGCTCCAACTTCAACAGAGCCGTGCCATGCAGCGTGGATGGAGAGAAATAGGAAACGCTTTCAGGGTTTTATTGTGTTCTTTCCTGTTTGTGTCCCTCCACGCTGCTCAGAGGGGTTTTGACAACTCCCCGAGCATTTTATCGTGGGTAACTTCTCACCACTTCAGATTCTCTACATTCTCTGTGCAAGACCTCACCGATTGCTACCAGTGCGTGTGTGGTTAATGGGTGAGAGGAGGGGAGCGAGCAAATCTGAACGGAATGCAAGAAATATAAACAATTTTATTAACAAGACCACAAAACTATTTTTTAATATATGCAGCCATTTACAAGGAGGAAATAAACAAACAAACAGAAAAACCCACTGTCAGAGAGCACAGCAAACTGGCAGAGATGGTGTGGGCAGGTTTGGGTAGGGTCCCTTTCCTGCACCCTGCCTCCACTGCGTGCTGTCCCTGGCCGGCACCAGCCCCCCATGAGCAGGGTGAGCTGTTGTAGACCCAGGCACTAAGGAGGTGGGGTGCCACGCGCATCCTGCTGCGGTGCCAGCGATGAGGCCAACTGCGTCAGGGCTCGGGCAATGACGGAGAGATGGCTGTTCATCGTCCGCAGCTCTGCCAGGATGTCGCTCACATTTGCTGATGCCTGCTCGGAGCTCGGGGGCATGGCGTGGGTAGCCGGGGGTGAGGAAGCAGTGCCCGGTGCCCTGTCTCCCATGGGTGCCGCCTGGGGGTTTCCGTCATGGGAGGGGTGTGGGGGTGTGCTGCTGCTGCGCTTCATGTCTTCCAGGGAACCCGTTCTTACGGGTGGCTGGTCTTCCTCCTTCCCTCGAATGGTGGCGAGTGTTGCAGAAGCAAGGAAGGGCAGCCAGTTGATGAGGTGGGTGGCACTGCCGGGTGGGACTACTGGCAAATAAAGCCCAGGGTGCAGGGATGGAGTAGAGGCGGGTGGTGCGGGAAGAGAAGGGAGTCCAGGATGAACAGTGGCAGCAGAAGCTGATGTTGATGGTGGAATAGGAGGCGGTTTGGGATGTAAGGCTGCAACACAGGCAGGCAATGGTGGCGAAAATGATGCAGTACCAGTGTCAGAGGAAGGTGATGCTGGAGCTGTGAAAGGTCCAGGTTCTTCAGAGGTTGGTGGTGAAGTGGCAACTGGTGGAGCATCAGGTGTGCAAGGGTCTGAGTCTGAAAGGAAGACACATCATGAGCATTGATTTGCATATGCACTTACAGACATAGGCTGTTGTTTGCTGTCACTTCACTGAGATTAGGCCTTTTTGATTTAAGGGAGAAATTCATCAGCTGGTAGTGATACTCTCTGTAGGTCAGTTAGAAAAGAACAGACATACTCAAAGACAAAAGTCTTCTTCAGGTATACATGAAACAGCATTATAAATGAAAAGTACCCTTCCACTCTCATCCTTCATAAAGCCTTGTGGACAGGCCTGAACATTTTTCTGGTTGACATCTCATACATCTGTTACACACGTACATACATCTCACACCAGCATTAGCTGGTGAATTACCTACTGTGTTTTCCTGGCCAGTCATGGAACGATGGTAATGTCCTAACTGACTCACATCTCCTATGGAGATGTGAGGGCTGGACAGCTGCTGCCAGAGCCAAAGTTAATTGCTGCTTCATAGAAGGTTCCAGTTTTCAGCATTCTGGTTTGAATGGACAGGTCAACACCAAAACCAGTAAGAGCTAGCTGGTGGCTTAAACTCCTCAGTAATTTTAATGTTTTGTGTGGAAGCATGACCGAGTTCACACAATTAGATTTAGATGTAGATCCCTGCCTGTAGGTATTTGGCAGCTTCAGCTATGAAAATCAACAAAGAAGTGACAGAAAGAAATTGTTGACACTATCCATCCCAGCTTGACACCTATGCTGCCTTGCAAGAAGTTCAGTGGACCTCATCCAATGCCCACTAAATTCATTAGCAACGTACTTGCTTGGACTGAGTCCAACAAATACACTGTGGGATGGGAGACCAGTCTCTGGGGAATATGCAAAGACCTGGAGAGCCATGCTATGGGCCAAGGTGCTCTACCCACTGTGCCCAGTTCGTAAAAATGGTACGGTAAGGATGATTCTATTTTTACAATAATTTTGAAGCCAGAAATATAATAAGAAGTGTTAGCCTTTCAACAGCCTCAAAGATCTCCATAAGTGGAATTATTATACCATGCCGCAGATCTTTATTTTAGCATTGGGAACACATTATACAGAAGGTGGTGAGATGCTACAGGAATGGTCAGTGTAAGACAGATGGATTTTAAAACTACTTCTGCTGCAATTAAGTGTAAATTTTAAGGCACTACTGTGGATACAAAGACACAAATTAATAGATTTATCTAGGTTAAGACAACCTAGAGAAAGCCAAGTACTGAGGTGTTAACACCATACTATTATTATTTCTGGCATCTAAAAAATCTGATGTGAGAAATCCGTTTTCCTTACTGGCTGGTTTGGTATTCCAGATAGCAAACTGAAACTGTGAGTCAAAAGCAAATGAGGGCTTTTCCCTGTCATTTCTAACACCAAAACAATTGGACATGCAGCCTACAAAAATCCATCTTTGTTCCACATGGGACCACCATGTTTTTCCTAACCAAACACACGTGTTGTTTGAAGGGGATTATAGCACAAAATTCAGCATGCCCTTATATCCCTGAGATTTTTATGGAAAGTTACTGCAGATTCCTTGAAACTGTTTCCTTCCTTTGTGTATTGGCTTTCTTCCCAACACAAAGTCCCTGCCTCCACAGGCGCTCGATCCCTGATCACTAGAGGTGGGCGGAGGATGCTGGATGCTGGGTTACCAAAGTGTTATTGATTGGGTTTTGGGTTTTCAAAACAAAAACAAAAATAAAGCAGACTTCAAATCCAGGTTCCATTCCCATCCAAACCACCAAAGTTTGCAAAGGGTGAGATGAAAGGTTCAGGTTTGGCTCAACTGTAGTGTTAACCAGAGCAGTGTTTATGGTCCATATATAGCATGGCTAATCCCTGTCCACACTGGTCAAACAAACCAAATTAGCCGTAATGTTTTTCCATACATTAGAGAGCAGAGGAAGCTCAGCAAACCCTGAGGTAATCTGGTTTAGCACTATGACAAATAAATGTCACAAATGATTCTTAAATGGCTAACTAATAATCAGGCTTAAAATTCAAGGAGTAGTAACTAATGCAGACAAAAATAGAGACAAAATTCTGGTTTCCAAAGACTCTTCATTTATCTTCAATCTTTCCAAACAGTGTGGATTCCCTATCAGACGCCACAGCTTTGTTAACTCCCTAATCCCACTTTAAGATTTAGTTATGCCATGCAGTCTTTTAAACACCTCTTGCTCAGTTTGATCAGGCTCCCACACTTGCATCTAAGAAATTCCACATGGGTGTCTGGGCACCCACGCAGGTGTGCACCCACATATCCATGACACGTGGAAGCTGTCGCACTGCTCAGATCAACAGCTGGGTATGTGCACAGCTGGCATAGCGCAGTCCGCACTTGTCTGGACAGGATCCAACCTCAATATCCAAAGACCCAAACATGATGACAACGGCAGAATCACAGAATCACTGAGGTTGGAAGGGACCTTTGGAGACTGCCTAGTCACAACCCTTGCTCATAGTAGGGTCAGCTAGGGTCAATAATTTTTTTTCCATGGACAAAATTGCTAGGCATGTTTGAGAAAGCCCAGGAATATGGAAGTCCTAAGCATGACGAAGCATGGAGCAAGATACTATATTTGATTATCATGTACAACACGGTGTTTCTATTTATTTCCTTCCTCTCTAATTTTGTTTATTTTATCCAAACGTTGCAACTCATGGCAATTCTAGTGCTTGTTTTTTTCACCTATTTGTACAGCCCCAGCAGAAAGATTCTTCTTAAATGTCGTATCCAGGTGCATGCTTATTCCTGGGGGTGTTAGATCTACATCTAGACAGAGCTACAGCTAAGTGGGGTTGGATGGATGCCTGTGAAGCAGAGGGATGTTGAAGACAAGGTGCTCAGACAAACACAGTGACCTTCCCTAAACCTATCAACCCACCTGTGCATGGTCATTTAGCATCCTCCAGTACATGCAGTCTAAAGAAGATGGGTAGGTACTATAGCATACTCCCACATACAAAGACTGTTCCAGGAAGGCTTGAGGCTTAGAATGAAAGGTATTTCTTTAGTTAAATAAATTGATCCAGGACTCTGAAAACCTCTGTTGTGATCCAATTCATCTAAGCAGCTGAACTGTAAGTGCCTAGTGAGGAAATTCCCTGAAAGAACCTGCATTTTCTATGTTGTATATAGAGGGACTACCCCAAAGGGAAGACACATAGGCTGTTATCTCTCTCTACAGATTCAGAGTCACTTACTTCTTTGTACTGAGTGCACAGGGAGCTTGGCCATATCCTTTGGCCTCATCCTTTAGAAGAACTGGTTTACTAAGATGGGATTCATATCGCCTTCAGTTTTAGCAGTCTACAGTACAGAAGTCTACATCATATGTAATTCTCTAGCCTTTTCTTCACAGTCAGTGGATTAAATAGGACTAGCACCACATATTTATTGTCAGAATGAGAAATATTTGTTCTCGTCTCTCGGCTGGGAATAATGTAGGATAACTACCTTGGATGTGGATGCCATGAACTGAAAATGCTTACATTTCAAAATCAAACTCCTATAACAAGCGCATGAAAATAAGATGGGCGCCCAGGTTAGAAACAGTGGACGCCTGACATTCACTGCTCTCCTGATCTACTGCCAATCTCCCAAAGAGAAAGCAGTTGCACATCTTTGTGGTACCTATTTGCAAGTAATAGGGAACACGCCTGCTCTGCCACCTCTGAGAGGACCTTGGGGTGTTAAAAACTCACAGGACTGTTAATGGGCCAGGTGATACAGTAATGAGAGAGAGCAGAGGAGCATGTCCAGGAGAGGATTTCCTGGTACTCATCCTGCCCATGATGATGGATGTTACCAAAAGATTAATGGGCTGCCCTGTGAGAATGGGGAAACTAAACTTATTTTAAATGCATTCACATTTAACTTTTCAGGCAGTCTTGGCTGTCTTAGCTGCTTTTGTTTGACTACTGATTTTATCTGCCTTGCAGTCAAATTGCTTCAAACTCATTTCTTAGATGATTGTCATCTAACAAGGGAAAGGTCTGTGAGGAGAAACCATGAGGGAAAAGCAGGGGCATGACTTTCCACTGGCTAGCTCACTGCATGGGATACAGTTCATCTAACATCATTAGCTGTTTAGCTGGCATCTAGTGCAAGGCAGTCATTCCGACTTCAGCAGAGAAAGAAGCACCTCTGAGGACAAACCAACCCAAGATACTAGGTCCCTAAGAAGGGTGGGAGGCTCATGCTCTGGAATGTCCTTCCCCTTCCAGAACTTCTTATAGGAATAAGTCCACTGGTTTAGATGAGCTGACTAAGTTCTGAATGGCTGAAGCTGGGTGAGCTGGATTCCTCACTTTATATATAGATGTAGCAAGCAATTGCCTGTCTAATCAGAATAGTAGATGGATAGTGTTGTCTCTGTATTCCCATGAAAGGAATAAAACCATGGGGATAAGGTTTAAGACGCAAGAGAGCAGATACTTAGGCCCCTAGAGTGGTTCAGGAGGTGATAATCTTTGAAGTGAGTCAACACTGAACAGCCAACCTATTTCAGTGATAAGGATATTAAGATGTTGCAATGAGTAATGCAGTGCCTTAGACAGTCCAGAAACCTGAGGAGGCCTTTCTGCACTGTCCTGTCTACCCGGGTTTATGAAGCTTCTCTAAAGCCAGCAGCGTGTGCATGTGTGCCTGTGAGATCGAGTGCGTGCATGCACTCCCACTTCATTTTGCAGCTGCTTCCCAAGAAAGTCTAAATATATACCTGCCTCCTCTTTCTGGTAAGAAGTGAAACTGGAGTCTTAACAGCTTGTGGTAAATGAAAGTCCAATAGCAACGTTTGCATAAGCGAGGGCGGTACTACTTTTGCACGGACAAAATCCATCTTTGGGATGTGAATCTGAAGTCATCCCTCCTGTGCTGCTCAGGTTTGACTTAGATACAGGGTGGGATTCCTTCCCACTGTGGGTCTGCAGTTGAGTTTAGAAGGACTTTAAGCTCTAAAGCAGGTTTAGAAGGGATTAAATTACAGCAGTGAGTAAAGACACTACCAGACACTACATCTGAATCGGCCTGGAAAAAACCAACAGTGTGAGCACTCCAGGATTGGTGTTTGCATATGTGCGATTTCAGAAACTGAATGTGGTTCTAGATATTGTGTCTAGCATCTTTTCTTTGTAAAAAAGCTAGAATAGCTCTGAACATTCACGTGCTTTGGTGTGAACAGTTTAGAAATAGAAAATTCATTAAAGCATTAGGCAATCTTATTGTTAATTATTTTTTAGACAAAGTAAATCACATTTATATTCTATGAATCCACTCCTTTCTAGATACATGGAAATATCCTAAAATATTGTATATACCAAGGTATTGCAATCTTTAATAACAAAAGCGATTTCATGTAATCAAATATGCCCAGGGGTGTTGTACGAAATGTTAATTTGAAAAACCACATCAATAGAAACAGTGTTCAAAATCAGTCCTATTCCTTTAGTTTTCAAACTCAATCTCACCCATCACTCCCACAAATTAAAAAAAAAAGGGGGTGGGGGGGAGGGATTTGGGAAATAATTGTAGATACCAGAACCATGCTGTAATGAGGCACGTGGCAAAGTCTGTCCCAGAGTCCAAGAAGTTTCACTAAAAATACCCCAAGTCTGTCTCTGTGCTGTCGAATTAAAAAACTACTGCTTGAGTCACACCAACAAGGCTCCTTCCTCTGGCTTCTTACATTTTAAGCAACCTAATAGCAATCCATGAGCTACTCTACAGATTCTCATTCACTTACAAGTTTTTCTGACTTCATAAACCTGTGTACTTCTTCGGAATTCTCTTTTTGTTTCTTTGTTTGGTTTTGGTTTTTTTTTTTTTTAAATTGTGATCTGTTTTGGGGTCTGTTTCTCTTCTCTCAGGTACAATGCACCAAGCCTAGCTGGACTGGCCTGTATGTGACTAATCACATTATGACTCCAGTGGAGTTGGGCTCTTTCAAAATTTCTTGAGTAATAGTCTGTTATGAGTACATACTTATTCCTATGTCATGCGAACAAATTTGTTCTCACAGTTTGTCATGGGCCATCTGCTTTTTCATCTTTGTCCCTGGCTTAATTTCAGTGAGATTTTTTTCACTTCCTGACAAAATGTGCATTTTTACACTCATTTGGGACCAGATTTTCCAAGAACCTGAAGTCCTGCTTTGACACCTATGGGACAAAGCCAGGCTTTTTGAAGTGTTGAGCAGCTCCTGTTATTTTCACAAAAGAACAGTCCCTGAGGACGCCCTGACATCTCAGCGTGGAGAGAGAACAGGAAAAGAGGAGGTAGGCACGTTAGAGAGGTAATATTGTTGGGCAGCAGGCAATTCCTCATGACAATATTCATTGCCTAACACATTTTTCCTGCTGTGCTCAAAACACTGCACAGACGAGTCTCACATTGGCTGCACTTTATGGGGGCCAGACTGAAACACATGAAAAATGAAATGCCTTGACACAAGTCCACAATGGAGTCAGGAGCACAGGCCACTTTCATCTTCCCCATCAACTGACATTGCCAATGTAGCCTTCCGATGGCTCCTTTACCCTACACTAATAAATGACATTAATGCGCTTTCTTAAATCGGGGAAGCCTTTTATTCCACCCCCTTTTGCAGCACAGAAATAAGGCACAGCAGGGAAATCTGTTGTGTTTAAGGAGAGACTGTGTTTAAGGAGACCACCAGCCCAGCCCTCCCTGTAGCCTTGCAAGGACATCTCTTCTCAATGCACATGTAACTGTACGGAGTACAACTGAAAGTAGAGCTGATGCTTAATTACCTCTTTGAGTCTGGCCATTAGCTACACCAAAATGTTTTTCCTGTGTTGAAGCAGATAGCCTTTCCAACATGTTTAATTCTTCTGAGAGTCTTGTTTTCTTTCCTTAATAAGTACTATTGTGTTTCTAAATGTCCTTATTATGTTCTTATTAGTCTTGTAAACATCCCATCCTTTTTTATTATTTTTTATTTTTCCTGTTTCTTTTTTTCTTCTCCTTTTTACGTTTTTCTTCTTCTTTGGCAAGGTTTAGGTCTCAATTAACTCCTGTAGCAATTAGTTTCTCAGGTTAGTTTTGTATCATGTGAGGGAGTTTTTCCATTTACACATCAGATTTTTGATACTAATCAGCCAGATGATAGCATTTTCTCTGAAACCACCTATGTATCCATGTACCTTTCTCAATAGCACTTCCTGGAACACGTGGCCCTAGAATAAGCCCATGATCGCATGAAATTCAGTAGATACTAAGAGACACAAAAGAGGATGATAGAATCATAGAATGGTTTGGGTTGGAAGGGACCTTAGACATATAATGTGAGTCTTTTACCTTTGGCATGAAGTCTGTGACAACCAGGAACATAATAGAAAAAAAATCCTGAATTTCCTGACATTTTGGTGGTTTTTTTTTAATTTGCTCGTTTGAGATTAGTTTAATTACTTTACATATATGCTCTAAGGTTTCAGAACAGATTCAGATCTTAATCAACTAAATGTAGTTATATTGACCTGGTCTTTTGTTCCAGGAAAAATACGAGACACCCATGCAATCTTATGGTTTTAGTAGCCAGTGAGTCAAGTCTGGAAATTCAGTACACATGAGTCAATGAGATTTCAGGTTCCTACAGAAAGTCCAGCAAGGACATTGTTCAGCCAGAAGTGGACAGGCTTCTGTTGCCTACACCAGATGGCTTTTCTAGGGCTGATTAATGGAATAAACTACATCCAGACTGGGTTACCCTGAACCTCTGCCATGTTATGCTTTAGGTAGAATTATCCCTCTCAAAGACTTGCCACAACAGTGTTCCTCACTGAAATATAGTACCTATGTATTTTCCTGTGTATTTACCATCTGACTGCTCCAGCACAAGGCTTCTGCTAAGCCTTATAGTCTACATAAGAATTCTATGCCATAGCAGACCAATGGTTCAGCAATCCTCCTCTTGTACCATTTCTCAATAATCATCTAGTTCCAACCCTCCTGCCATGGGCATGGACACCCTCCAATAGACCAGGTTGCTCACAGTTTCAACCTAAATCTCACCACTTTCAATTTAAACCTGTTATCTCTTGTCCTGTCACTACAGGCCCTTGTAAAAAGTTCCCCTCTAGCTTCCTTGTAGCCCCCTTCAGGTACTGGAAGGATGCCTTCTCTTCTCCAGGCTGAACAAGCCAAATTCTCTCAGCCTTTCTTCATAGGAGAGGTGCTCCAGCCCTCTGAGCATCTTCATGGCCTCCTCTGGAGTTGCTCCAACCAGTTGATATCCTTCTTATGCTGGAGGCCTCAGAGCTGGACACAGAACTGCAGGTGGGGTCTTACAAGAGCAGAGTATAGAGGGAGAATACCCTCCCTTGTCCTGCTGGCCATGCTGCTCTGGATACAGCCCAGGATACAGCTGGCTTTCTGGGCTGCCAGTGCACACGGCCAGCTCATGGCCAGCTTCTCACCCACCAGTACCTCCAAGTCCTTCTCCTCAGGGCTGCTCTCGATCCATTCTCTGCCCAGCCTGTGCTTGTGTTTGGGCTTGCCCCGACCCATGTGCAGGACCTTGCACTTGGAATATTGGCAATAAAGAACCCCTAGGTAATCTGAAGATGACAAGGGAATGATCTTGCCTTAAGGATGCAAGAAGTTTAGGAACTAACTCATGGAATTTATTAAATTTTCATATATTTCCCAGTATGTTTCATTCCCAGAGGGATGGTGCCATTTTTAGGAAAATAATCTTGTAACAAAATCCCCTGGCACTGAACAGCCTAAGGTGCTTTATCTCATCCTCATACACTGAGGAACAGCATAAGCTCTATCTTTCCTACAGAGTTCATCTGGGTGGGAGACAGCCATATCTGAACACCTGAGTTAGGCCAGCCTGGACGTGAATTGTTTACCTGAATGACCCTACTGCTTCTTTGCTGTTTGTGAACTTTCCCGAGTGTGTTGGGAGCACTGGACAACAATTTTTTGTATTTAGATACCATACAATTCTTTCCCAACCTCCTGTGTCAGATGTGGGAGAACTTGTTTACTCCAAGGAAAGACTTTTGGGAAAGCCCTGAAAGATTCAGCTCACTCGTGATTGAATCTGGATCCACACTGCAGAGCGGGTGAGTGCCAGCCCATGGCCAGACGGGGCCCGGGCCTCTCATCTCCTCCTTGGGGCTCCTGGCCTCAAATGAAACCACCTCCCAAGCCTGAAAGAAATTTTTAACAAATGTGGATTCAGTGTGCTGGAGACGTACCTTTCATTCTAACTTTCATTTTAACAGCTAGATATGCCCAGGCAATTGTGGCGGGCATCATGGACATGCTGTCTTCACAAAGACATTTTGTCTCCAAAACCATTTTCATTTTACACCCAAGTCTAGCCGGAGGTGAATTCTTTTGTTTAATGAAGAGCCACAGCTCCTTTGGAACAAAATGTTCTCCTGTAAGCCGTGTGAGCTGCTGGTTTTATTGAAGAACAGTCCTGCAGACCAAGACAATGCTGTACTTCACTACCCTTTTTGAATTACCACTCTGTCATTTCCCAGAGGAACATGATCGGCCGACCACTAAACTCTTGCTTTAAGATCTTATGCCCGATCTAAATGAGACAGAATGAAGCCCTGGAGAGATTTCAACCCTTGCTTTGTTGAAACAACATTGCTTTGTTTGGAATGTATTTGCCTTTGTACTGGAGAATGAAAATGTAACCCAGTGCCCAGTTTTGAAATACATAAATACAACGCTTTTGGTAATGTATCATATACAAAGAGATCCATAGCATATGCTCTTTCTTACACACCCCTTTTTCTTGGAGATCTTCAACCAGTTTTGAAACCTTCAAGCCTTAAGCCTTGTGACAGCTCACTGAAGGAGAAACATATCATTTTTGTGTACAGGCTGGCACGGTGACCCAGTTAGGAAATCTGCAGCAGACTTGAAATGAAACCCAGACCTGTGCTTGCAACAGTGAATTCAGCCTTCTCCTACATCCAGTTTGATTACACAAGCCCATAGCCACCCTAATGTTCATGACAGCCACCCAAAGCTCCAGCCAGTGGTCACCACCGCTTGACTCCAAGGTCTTCCCTGTGTTTTACTTTAACACCCTTAGATTATTAATGCTATAGATCTATGGATATGATCCAGATCTTGTCATCCTATGGTTGAATCCTGAGTTGGCAGCAGTTGGACTTTTTCCTAGCCCTTCTCACAAACTCACTGTTGCTTCAGTGCATCTTGGGGCAGAGATTTCACCAACTCAGGCCCTTGCTGTAACATTAACTGTGTATGGCACAACACCTTTATCAGCTGTGTACCAGCAGTCAGAGAATTTGGGGTGACAAGGATGGGAGAACTGCACTAGGAGCTCCCCAGTCCCTCATACCTACCCACCTTTCCCACCGCATGTCCTCCTGAATAACTAGAGGAGACGTTCACCCACTCAGAGAGCAAACAAACACGTCAGCCCTGCACAAAGACTCTCTTGTCTCTCTGTCTGAGTCCGTGTCCTTTGATCACCATGGGTACCAACACCATCTGATATTTTGGGCTGCGTAGGGTGGGCTTGGATGCTCGCTGGGTGACACCTAAGCAGGGCAGGAAGGAGTGATTCAGCCACTCCTTGCTCTGAGTCAATATTTACCCAATGGCTCTGGGTTTGGGGGAGGGATGGTCTCTCTCCAGGGTCACATGCCCACACTCCTGAGTGAGGTAGCCAGAGAAGTCAGCCCAAGAGGGTGCTAGCAGCCTTCTCCTGGGAGTGTGCCCTCGTTTTTTAGGCTGCATTTTGGATGCAAACTGGCGCACTGCAGCCGTGTCTCTTTTTCTTGTTTTTTTTCTAATTGTAGTCTGGAGTTTTCCTTAATGGGACAGAGAAGCCTTTGAGACTAGAAATGTGCTCTTCTCTTTGTTTCTGGTAAGACATAACACTGGCCTCATGGGACCGTGCTCCAACAGGGATATTTTAGTTCTGCCTGGCTCAACTTCTTGCTGGCCCGGGGTCTGATTGCTATTTGTCACTGGGACTGCAAGTACTGGGGAACAGAGACTGCCCTCACTGCGGCTGCTCTATTAGACTGGAGCCCTGAATTTGGCTGGGCTTCCCAAGCATTTCCACGAGGCAAATAGTAACACTAATTTCAGTTGGACACTGTATTCCTTGCTTACGTTCCTAAAGGGCCGTGGTGTGCTGCTTTTGCCTTGTCCTCCACGTTAAACGCATTGCTAGATTTTACCCTGGGGTAGTTACGTCCTGCTGGTAGATGATTAAATTCTACTGCATGAGAGATTGAAGATGAAAGAGTGCTTTGAGATCCCTTTTGATAGATGAAGAAACTCGTCTGGCTCGGTCCCTGATATGATTTTGTGAAGATGCCCCAAACTACAGAGTCTGGCCTTACATGTACCGGTGTAAAACAGGAATAATTCCATTGGCATCAGTGCCATTACACCAGCGTAATCATGGGAGAAGGAGAAGAACCAGGCCTCCAGGGTTTTTGTTTTGTTTTGTTTTTTGGGGGGGGAACCATGCTGACTGTAAAACCACAGCAAAATTATTTTTAAATGAGAAAAATTTCTTTAAGACAGATCAGCCCCTTAAAAAGAGAGACAAATGGAATGAAATGCTGCAGTTCAGAAAGTCCTGTGGTATTTGGGAAACAGGGCAGTTTGCTGCAGAGAAAGGAGTAAATAGCCAAAGCCGGGATAGTTGCAAAAAGAGAAAGACCCAGAAAATGAAGTTGCTTATGAATTACATTATCAAAACTTCTCATAGCACAAGAGATGAGATCGTGGAGGCAAGCTTATTCTCAGCACATGCGTGGAAAATGCAAACCTCACTAAGAACCACTGAGTAAACCTGAGAAAAGAAAATGACTGTGCCTGGAAATGTTTAGGGGATGGTGTTTGTTAATTAATGAAATGAGAGGCCACCACTTGCAGCTCAGTACACAGCAAAGGTGTACACAAAGTCCAAAGAAGGACGCTTTTTCCCCAGTAAGAAGAATGCAGGGACATTTTGCTCTGTGCTTGATCTGCAGTTGATTCTTTTCTTTCATAAAACCTGGTGATTGTTGAGAAGAGAAAGTTTGCTCTGTGTGACTGGAAAGGGGGTCACAATTACTCACACCACCAGGTTCCAGTTTGCCTTCAGGTTTGTTGATTTTGATGACAAGCCTTTACCACTCGGTTTCTTAGTTGTGTCAGCAGCTTTCCCAACAGCTTAGTGATGCCTTTTGTGTTACGCTGTGCAAATAGGAGAGCAGCTCAAGCCAAAAAGCACACATCAAGACCATACTCCTGATTTTAAGCAGCCTCATGGTCTGACTAAGTTTGGATCCAGCCTCATGGCTTGGACTCATCTCTGATAGAGATACACAGAAATCTCCAGTAATGTATTTTAATGGAAAGGGGAGGTTTTCTAAGGACATGAACCTTGTCAGGGAAGGTTCTTCTCTATGCCAAGAAGTTTCTCTCTTTCCTGGGGGAGCTGCTCGCTTTACATACAGGACTGCCTCAAAAAGGAGAGGGAGGGGGATTCCGGCAGCATCAGGAATCTTCAGTGCGCCAAGAGGAAGAAAGACCAAAGGGTCAGCTGCCTTGTAAAAGGAAGGTTGCTTGATTAACTTCATGGAGAGAACCCGAGCTGTAAAAAGATGGCATTTTGCCTTAACAAGGACTGTGAGTCAGGAACGCAGCCAGCTGGGTAGTCTGTGCTAGCCCAGGACTATTAGGACATCAAGGTCAGAAGGAGCCCAGACGCCACCAGGAATGAGAAAAGAGACAGACAGGCTGGGGAAACGGCGATGTGGAAGAGCCAAGGTGCAGCTGCCTTAGTTCCTAAGTGACTCAATGAGCAAACTCATGCAGGATCCCAGACTAGAAGGGAAAGAATTAAGTCTTCCAAGACAAAAAAAAAAAAAAAAAGTCCAATGAAACCCTCCTGCATCCATTAGACATCTCTTCCATAAATGTTGATTATATTGCCACAGAGGCAGGTAGCCCATTTCGAGACAACATTGCTGCTCAGTCTCTCTGGGCATTGTGGAAGTGGATAGGCTTTTGGAAATGACTACAAGAACCCCCAGTCACCCCTGCATAGCTCGCGCTACAGCTAATGCTTTCGGTGTAATAGCAGCAGAGGTTCGGAACAAAACACACGGTCCAGCACACAACGTCAGATGGAGGTACTGCACTTGGCCAGTCCCTGTGACATTATAATTAGAGACGGGGCTTGAATCAGACATCCAAATGCAGAGCAGTGCTGTGAGTCAGCCTAGATGCGCACACCAACATTGTCATTATCCTGAATTT
The DNA here is from genome assembly GCA_027574665.1 of Rhynochetos jubatus. Taxonomy (NCBI): domain Eukaryota; kingdom Metazoa; phylum Chordata; class Aves; order Eurypygiformes; family Rhynochetidae; genus Rhynochetos; species Rhynochetos jubatus. The sequence goes on from CM050650.1 coordinate 119,654,325, forward strand.
TGCCATTTATAATGAAATCCAAGCACTGCAATATGCAGGATGTTCAAAATTTGGGTTGAGAGACAACTCCAAACTCGGTATTTATCCCTTCTGTCCAAGGCCCAAAGTCAGTAAAATGTTTAAACACACACCTGGGATACTATGGGATTTATGGGCTGCATTTGTGAGACAGCTACCTGAAGCTGAGCTTTCCAGAAGATAGACCTCAGTTTTTAGGACCTCCCAAATGAGCACACGGCCCCAATTGAAGCACCCCTAATTTGACCTTAAGGAAAAATAATTTAAGCTCCATGTCTATCTCTGACTAGCAGGGGTCTGATGAGAGAAGAAAAGGGATTCTGTCCCAGAAAAAAAGAGCAAACAAAAACCTCAAAGAGAAAACTCATTAAAGTGATTTAAAAACATGGAATCACACCACAGCAGATGCCAGTGAAACCTAGCATTCTGGGGTAAGATCTGCCAGTCCTGCTGAGAACACTACGTAGCACAGCTCCCTTTCTCAGTCTGTCAGAGTATTCCCTGCAGACCAGCTTGAGCTAAAGGTGAGGTGCAAACTGTCATCTGAAATGCCCTGGTTCACAGAAACTTCTTTGCTGATGTCCCATATGTGAGCACGGAAAGTATTTCTGTAACAGAAATGAATGGGGAGCACTACAAAGCAAATGCTCCTGATGTTAGAGGACTGCAGTAGCATGGAAGCACATTAGTCTGCCAGGCACAGAGGGGCAGGGGGTTGTAGATCTCCTCTTGCTGGCCAAGGGAGCATTAGTAGGCAAGGCTGTTTTGAAGACCCAACCCATGGTCAGGCCTGCTTTGGGAAACCCAAAGTCCAGTGCAATGTCAAGTGTCTATACAGACCCCTTTAGGAAAGCTCATACACTCCCTGTGGGTCATTTCTTTTCACCCCCAAACTTCCTGATTTATGAGGACAGTCATGCTCAGAAAACAAGAAAGCCTCACTACCTATTTGCCAAGGAGCTATTCCATTAAAGCCTATATTAACTGTGTAAGCACAGTTTTACTAACTTCTGTCATTACTAGCTCCCGCAAAGAGGTAAGGAGCGCATGTATTCTCTCTTTCCGTGCTGAATTACATTCATTTAGCAAACTTGCAATTCAGACTAAATGTCTTGTAAAATCTACAGAAAGATACATTTTTATCCACTGTGTGGGATCAGCCCCTAAAGTAACAAGTTTTAAGGAAACCCTATGAGACATGTTGATCAGAGGTGGACCTGTAGTCTTAGTACCAGTAACCTGAACCAGTGTCTAAGCAGTCGTGCTTCAAGGTTGTGGGGACCCGTTTCTCCACTCCCTAATGCTGTTGATGTTCCTTACAACAATACCACAGTCTGCTGATAGATAAGAAGTTCTTCCCGGAGAGGGCGAGGAGGCACTGGCACAGGTTGCCCAGAGAAGCTGTGGATGCCCCATCCCTGGAAGTGTCCAAGGCCAGGCTGGATGAGGCTTGGAGCAACCTTGTCTAGAGGAAGGTGTCCCTGCCCACGGCAGGGGGGTTGGAACTAGATGGTCTTGAAGGTCCCTTCCAACCCAAACCATTCTATGATTCTATGAATAGTCCCAGAGCCATACTGTGCCATAAATTACACTTGTAAGTTTAAAAAATTGTGCTAGCAAATCAGAGTGGTTGAATTCAGTTAAAAGTCAATGGGACTGAGAGTAGAATTTGGCTTAGAGATGTAAGCTAAACATTTCCCTGACATGTACAACACAGTACATTTCCCAGGACTTGTTCTTCCTACAGAAGGAATGTATGTTTTCATGGGTTTGAGAATTATTTGGTTACATTTTTCTCATGATGTGTAAATACAGGAAGCTTACCTCTCTTTGATGGTTCAGCTGTATCTTCTATACTTAAAAAAAACCCCTATGATCTGCTGCTCCTAGTCTTCCCTCATTATAACAGAATCTCCTGCCCATCTGCAGTATACTTAACTGACATATGATGATGTTAATTTTATTTCCTATGAGAAATATAGCATTTATTGTTTCTGTAAGAAATAGTGAGACTTACAGGTGGGAAATCTTGAGCTGCTGTACAATTTAGTGGTTAAAAGGCAGGTAAAAAGAGTCAGGAACTCTTGATTTGGTTGTACGGACTTGTATATCTCCATTAGAGCTAGAGTCCTCCACCCACTAAGAGCTTTGTCTGAATGAAAATTGCTGTTTGCTTTATAATTTTTCTGTATCCCAAATTCTCCTTCCCAAATACAGTAAGAATAACTTTTCCCTCCCACTGACATGGCTATTCTTAACTCCATGTTTGCAAAACTCATTATAAGTTTTAGATGAAAGGTGTTAAAGAAGTGCTAAACAGATTTGGCACCTTTTTTATAGAGAGGTCTTTTGAGGTTTCCTGTGATTGTCCATATTTTTGGGGATTATTCAGCTTTTCAAAAGGATTATGCAAAGTGAAAGCCTGCAATAGCAGGAGGCTGGGATCAGTGACCCAGAAGGTTCTTCCAGTCGTGTGTTCCTGGAGGCTTTTCCAAGTCATACCAAAGATGTTAAAGACTACTTGTGTGGTCTGAACTTAATACCTTCAATACACATTCCCCATCAAAACTTTGTGTGGCATCTATTTAACAGGGTAGAAGCAGGGAAGGGATAAGGCCTCTGTGTAAAGGTAAGAGAAAGCACTTGCCGCAACAACAACGGGGAGCACCATAAAAGCTAGCTGGCAACTCAGCAGACTGAAGTGGTCACCCACATCAAAAAACACCTCAACAAACACAAACAGCCCCATCTCTCTGGCCTTGAAATCCCACCTCTAGCAGCATCACTTGTGTTACCACTGCCCATTCAGCCCTGGACCTCCTTTTTGAAACCCAACAGCTAGCAGCAGTTATGATGGTGGTTTTGTGGTGTAGACACCTGTCCATATGAAACTAATCTGGGACCACCAAGCTTATTTTCTTGTGCCAATCTACCAGTTTACCATATGGTAATAATTTTTGACAGCCACCATCTTGGACTGGATTAAAATTAGTGATCCAGTGATGGAAGACGCTTTGGTCACGCTCTTAGACAAGCTCATACTTTACCTAGCAGGAACGTAGGTAGTGGTGTTGTATCCCAGTGTTGGGGTAGGTATATGTTAGAGATGAATTCAGATAGTCTCACCACCACTCTCCCTCCCCCAAGCCTATCCCATCTGAGAAAACCAACAGTTTCTGATGTTCAAATGTGTTTTGCTAGCCAAAATGTCAAACCGCATGCCACCTCCAAGAAGGCCACAATTCAGTGGTTGCACATCAGTCCAATTGGTCCATATTTATAAAGTGCTTTGATATCCCAGATGAAAGGACGGTATATAAATGCCCCATTCATTTAGGTTACATACAGTAGCAGCAAACAGAAAAATCACTACCCACAGGGTTAGAAAGGCGTATTCCTGTTTATTAATTGAAGACCACATAAAGAATGCTTGGTTAAAGTGTTCCTTTTGGAGTGGACGTTTCAATGCCAGTCCAGCGAATGAAAATAATCCTGAAAATCTCATGGGCCAACGGCATAAACATCAAGTTTGCACAACTCAAAACAAAATTCTCCTTAAAAATGCAGTGAAAAGCTTTTTATATGGGACTATCCTTGTCCCCTACACACCAATGGGAAGTGAGGCAAGCAGTCTTTGTTAGGGTAGGACTACAGTGAAATTATTAACCTAGCAAAAAATAATTTAGGTTAGAAAATGAATAATTGATACATGGTGAGCATCAGTCACTCTGCAACTAAGTGCAACTAACACTAAACCACCTATGGGTTCATAGAATCATAGAATCATAGAATGGTTTGAGTTGGAAGGGACCTTAAAGATCGAGTTCCAACCCCCCTACCATGGGCAGGGACACCCTCCACTAGACCAGGTTGCTCAAAAGCCTCATCCAGCCTGGCCTTGAAGACAGACAGGACTCACTGTACATCTAAGTTTACTCTCTTTTATGCATATAACTGAGTCTTTGGATTTGTAGACCTGTATTCCTCACTTCTTTCTCTGTGTGTCTTTGAGATACATGACCCTCTCGGTTCATTTGGAAAGTTATGTTAAATAAAACCTTTTCTGTTTGTCATCTCCATATTCAAGTGCTGAGTAGATACTCATTCACAGTCCCTGGGAGTATGCAGTCTCTTTCATATATCATAGCCATAAAAATAAATAAATTACAAAGCAGCAAGGAGATAAGGTGCAGGTTTAGGCTGCCTTTTGAAGATTTATTAAAACAAACTGGTATTTCTTACAATGTGCATGTAACCAGAATACATAATTGACAATGATAATCATTAACAGGTACTAATGTTATTTCAGAACAGAGGATGGAATGAGACAGACTAAACCTCCGTGCATGCAGTAGAGGAAATCCAAACTGCGATAATTAAATGCAAATAAAGCCTGGGGGCAAAAATTCCTGGTCTCTCTAAGATAAGAGAAATGTATTTCTACCATCTATACTTCATTTATTTCTCTTGAAGACTCTAATTTGTTTTTAAGCTAATAGATCAAACATTCTTGTCACAGTTCGTACAACTGTCTCAAATATGTGAGAAGTACCCGCCAGGCGAGGACCACCAGCAATTTTTATGATTTCTTTACACTACAAATATTTGGCAGAACTGAAATCACCCAATAAAATAAACCTGCGGATTCATCTGCAGTTTTAGACTCTCTCCAAGTATTTTTTGGATTCCTTCCCAAAATAACTGATGCTCATGATATTCTAATATCAAATGAAAATATGTCCTAATTTTAATGTCTCACTACCACCATCTGTTATTAAAGAGAAAGTTGTCTTTTTCCTAGCAGGTCAGGTGGTTTGGAGACACCCATGCAGCCATGAGCAAAGCTCTGGACCAGCAGCACTTCTGGTCCTTCACTCTTTCATGTTGGTAGGATTCGGACATAATGCAAAGGCAGAACCATGGAGCAGTGGTGGTGGAATACCATTTCTTCCAGTACCAGCATCATCTGCCAGCTGGTACCCAAAGAGCTGGCAGCACTGCAACATGGGTGTCCCCATCTCTCCAGGGGAGAAACAGCTTGAATTTAATTATGTGCAAGAATGGCTTTAGGGAAAGGGTCAGGATCCCTTTTGAAACGCCTTTGGCAAAAGGAATAGATAAAAAAATACTATACTTGAAAGTCAATAGCTGAGCTTTGTAGGTATTCAGCTCCTCTTAGGATTACATCCATGCATTAAGTATAAGAGTAACGTCTTTCTCCTCCAAACCAAAGATGAATTAATTTATAAACCGCCCCAACCTTCTGCCTCTACCGTTGCCTTTGACAACCAAACCACAGCGCCATTTATTCACCCCACCAAGGCATCCCAGACAGCCTCTCTCAAACAGCTGACACTGCTTTTCCCCCTTCCTGCAGATATTTTTCTCTCCACGGGTCTTGAGCTGCACAGTTTTAGCAAGTGCTAGTTGCAGTATGTCTTGTAAATCCTACAAACCACTATAAAATGTGCTACACAGTGTCAATTTTACATGTTTTCCAGCAGAAAGGAGCATGGCTTTTGTTTCCACCAGCCTCCTAGCTGTACAGTGCCTTGTAGGTATTAACTTTTAGGGTTATCACCCACTCTGGTTTTGCTAAAGCACCCTAATTTTACGAGGCTTGTCTCACACCTTGTTAGGCTAGTTGACATGCTGGCTAGTATTGACTAGATGGCAGAAGAAAACCTCCTTATTAGTGTAATGCTGAATTAAAACATTGCTCTTTCCCATGGAATGAAATGGTGCCCTTTTTTATACAGCAGCATAGCTCCACAGCATTCACATCAAATCAAGGGAATGGGCCAGTAGAGCTGCTCAGAAATCTCCCGTTTTGGGTTTTTTTCAATTCTAAATTTGTTTTCTACGAAGATGGTGTTGCCCCTAGGAAAAGCTTGATTTTCCTGCAATGTTTCCATTTTTCCTCAGGAGAACTGAAGGAAAATGTTTAACTTTGGGTTAATGTGATCTGAAAACTGCCTAAGTCAGTTCTAAGCAAATTAAAACCATTGTAGGTCAAGCCAGCCTGACATGAATCTGTTTTAGCTGGAGTTACACATACGTGTTGAGATCTGCATATCTGTTGTGAAGCAATGGAGATTCACTCCAACAAGAAAGCTCAGCCAACAAGAAAACAACCAGAAGGAAACAACTTCCATGAGGTGAGTGAAGAACAACTGTGAATACAGCTTAGTGTTGAAACAGCCCAAACAAACAAAATATTTCAAAATATTTCCCACATTCACAATAAAAGATTTTTCTACAAGTATCTCATGTTAAAATAAAGTTTCCAACAGTTCAGTTTGGGACCCAAATTAAAGATGAAAATGAATGTTTAAAGGCAGGACACAAATCCAAATCCTTGTTCTAGTGACACATCTGCTCAGAGCCGTAAAACTATTTTGTTAACTGGCAGGGAATACTGGATCATGGTGAGATTTCCTGTGTTTTATAAGACCATATATATTAGAAGATATCGTACACTATCATTCCCATTCCACAGATAGAAAACTGGGACCACATGAACACTGCTACATGGGCAATATGGAAAACAGTGCAAGGACATTAGAGGGTCTCTAACTATTAAAACTAAAAATCTGTCACGAAAAACTTCCTTTGAGGTAAGCTGTCTTCCAGGACAACACCACAAAGGCACCACATGAAACTATTAAGTGGAAGATTAAAAAAAAAAAAAAGCAAAGACATGGTTCTTCACAAAATGTGGGGTGAATCTGCAGGGCTCGTGCTGCAAGATGTTGTACAAGAGCAATGTTTGCATGAGGTCAAAAAGTGATCAGATATTGCTTGTGTAGACAGGGGATGGGGGGGGGCGGGGCGCATTTTTTAAAGCCAGGGTGTTCTTCATGATCCTCTTTTGCTGAACAAAGACCCCTACAGAGAGGGGAAGGCTCTCTGTCACCCCTTGTCTCTCTAGATCTGTTCAGTCTCACCACGTCTGTGTTCTTGGCCCAGGCCACTGGCAGCCCATTGAGTCTGTCTTGCTCTCCTTCTGTGACATGTCAGCTGCCAGGCTTGGTCCTTTATTGCAGATCTGTAGGTGGCTGTAGGGGTCTGGGAGATGGGATGTGTTGTGTGGTAGCAAATGTTCTGCAGACACATCTGAACTTACTGCCAGTTCACATTTGCCTGTGATATGGAGGACTGGAAATGGTAACCAAAACGGTCTCTTCTAAATTTATGTTTCTGCTCACATGATCCCACAAAGGTCAGGCCAGGACCTGCTGAAAAAGGGCCATTCCCAGGCCTGGCTAAATCTAAAGGACCTACTTCTTAGGGATTGCTGTTCTTCAGGAAAAGTCTCTTTGTCCATCATCCACTGTCTACACAAGCTGTCCATGTTCTCCTCTCCATGTGACTATTTTAATATATAACAGGAGTTTGATTCTCCACTGTATGCAAAGGCAAATGGTAGAGGAAAATCTCAGATGTGAAGGGATAGTACGGAAACGCATAAAGAGCTGAGGAAAGCCGAAAGGTCAACATTAGTCGATTTTCCTGCAGCTCCAGTGCAAAGCAGCCTACGTATTCAGTCCAGACAACCTCCCAGTTATTCTACTTAAGTTTCTGAAGAACGTTATTTCAGTGCCAGCACCAAGACAGACTGCTCTCCACGACTCAGAAATCGCAGATGGAGACATCTCCACCAAATGTTCACCTGGACCAGCTCGGTGAAGACTGATTTCCTGGAGATGGAACTGAATAGACAAAACCTGGTAAGTGGGAGCTGTGTTAAGCCTCATATTGTCTACAAAGATCCTGTAACCCCCTCACCATCGGGTTAAGCTCCTACTGAACATGAGCAGAGCTCCTTACATGTTGTGCAACACAATGGAAAATTGAGACCATACCATAGATGAGGACATACGAGTTACGTGGTTTGCCTGAGGCCACACAGTGAGTCAGCGGCTAAATTATAAACTTGGGAGTCCCTGGCTCCAAGTCACTTATTCAATCTATGATGCCTCTAAGGCATATTACATTGGGGGTATTGTATGGAAATGACATTAACTTTAAAGAGCAGTGTACAGTAGAAGTGAGCAAAAGAAGTGGGCTTTATTGTGGCCTGATTTTTTTCCTTTTTTTAAGAAAAATCATGAAAAAAGTGACATGAGCAGTTTTGCAAGCCTATAGTGTAAATTAATTTTGCACAATTTGATTTCGAAACACCCCTCCTGGATTAAAAACCTAAACACCAAGTTTCAGGCCATAATGGACCCTTCTTTTCCACTCTTCTTTTTTTCTTTTTTTTTTTTTTCTTTTTTTTTCTGGCAGTTCTATTAACCCCAGAAAATAGAGGTTTAATATGGAAATGCTGACAGCTCCTGAAGGAGAGCATCACATTTGCTACACTGTAATTATGCCTACTTCAAAATGCTCCAAAGAAAACAAGATTTTCTTGTTCAAACAAATCTCGAATGGTTTTAGCCCTAGAATTAAATCATTCAGACCAAAAAGGACTGTGTTAAGCACGTTGAACCAGGGCTGTACCAAGGAGATGTGGAAAGAGATAAATGCAAACTGATTTTACAATATTTACGTAATTAGATCCACATCTTTGCTTTTCTCTCTTGAATGAGTAAAGACCAGATTAACCTTATTATTATGATGTTTATTTGATTCACTTAGGAATTCCATTTGGATAAAAGAGAATCTAGATGTCTTGCTCCATGCACGCCCAGCGTGAAGCCAACATGCCTCTCTAAGTAACAAATTTGGTTTATGTCATCTATCAGCAAGATGGTGTAATATTGGATATAGCTTTAGTTCAAGGGGTGACTGCTCCTTAAAGACCACGCAGCTGAGAGGTTTCCATCCTGCATTTTCATGTCCCCCCAGAAAATCCCTTGTCAGGTTTTCCACTCTCGTGGAGACGGTTGTAAGCAAATGTGCGGTGCAGAAAGCAGGCATGGCACATTTAAATGAGAACACAACCAGTATCTCAGGACTGCTTTTTTGGCGGAGGATGTTTGCTTCTTTTGCATCCCATTTCTCCACTGTAAAACAAAGGCAAAGGTGTTTGTAGGTGCAGGATTCCTATGGCAGTGATCAGTGAGTAAGAGGAAAGGGAATGATTTCTTCCACCACTCATAATGTGATTTTGATTGTTATGACTGCTTCATGCAAATAACCCTCCCTAACAATATGTGCTATATCCCCATTCAGCATAAATCGAAAGATCAAAAATGGGGAGAGATTTGGTGTCAACCTCATTGTAATTGTACAGGGAAAAACGTTTTGAGTTGCTAACAGGAGAAGTTCCTGCAAATGGATTGTTACTTCTTTTGAGCAGTACTCCTTTGAGAAACTATTCCACCAGCTAATTAAAAAACACTGTAAGGAACCTTCTTCTGGTAGTTACCCTAATTTTCCAGAGAAGAAGTATAATACAGTGGGCTGGGACAGGTTGGATTTATTTCCTAGCTTTACGTAACCAAGAGAGAGCCACACAACATAGCCTTACTGTCTCTGACCTGGACAACAAAAACAGTCTTTTCTTCTCCAATTTTTATCAGTCTCATTTGCTCAGGCTGCCATCATTTCTGGTCAGAGTCGTCTTCTGAGTACAGGCAAGTGTAACACCTAGTTCAGACCCCTCAGTGCTACTCAGGCGCCTGCAACTAATCGAAAGAGACGGCCTTTTGAATCCAACCAAGAACATTTCTATCATCCAAGTGGCCGTTTTGAAACTGTAAATGGACACCTTGTGAATGTTTCTATTTGCTCTGATTTCTCATTTCTTGCTCTAATAGGCACACGGGAATCTGCCATCAGGCTGCCATCTGAAATAGTTACGTTACATGAGACTCAGCACATTATCTCATTTGTAGGCTCCCTTTACCACAGGGACTTCCTCTCGTGCATTATCACAACAGATTCCAACTCACGCGCCTTGCTTTTCTGTTGGGAGGGAAAATATTGCGTAACCTACAACACTCACACAGCAACCCTTCCCCCACAGCGAAGGAAGCCTCCAGCCAAACGAAAGCTTTGATATTAAGAGCACAGCAATGTGTAAACCCATAATAATGCACTTGGACTGCAGCTCTCCGTTAGGAAAACAACAAAACAAAACACTCCTCATCAAGCTAATGGCTTGGAGGAGGTACCCAGTCCAAAATGATTTTGACTCCATATGGAATTTACATGGAATGCAACATGCAGTAAAACATCAGCACACCCAGATGTGGATGTTCCCCAGCTGTCTGTCTGCCGCTTTGATGGCAAGCTACAAAGATCCTTCCCTACGCACTCATCTCCGCGGGAAGCAAGAGGTGACTCCTCTGTGCCCGCGTATCACACAGAGCAGAGGAAAGGCAATTTTAGAAAACGAACATGCACGTTTACAAATGTAAATATTGCACTCAGCTTTATTTTATGTGTGTTCAAAACAGTGGGCTCTCAGTACCCGACGCCTCTCAAACTCAGCGGTGGGTCACACGGTGCCAATGGACACTCGGGAAGTTTCTCCCCAGGGTTTCTGCTTGGAGGTGTTGATGCAGATGTTATTTTTCCCTGCAGCTGTTGGGGGCAGTAGACAATCAATCCTGGGTTTCTGTAACCTGTATGACCTGGGTGTGGATCATATACAAGCTGTATACGTGCCCTGATGCCGAACAGATTTGCAAGCCAGCTGGCACATCTGGGAATCAAGGGAAAACATAAGTCCTGCCTTGGAGAAATGAGTATTTCAGTGGACCTTGAGATATGGATTACTGTATGCCTGATCGGGTCCAAATTCTGCTATCTTAAATTGCAGCATCCTTTAGCCAATGACAAATTATTTTGGCTAGAATTTTCCCATTTTCAAGCCATGAATATACTTATTTTAGATGCAGCTGCTGAATTTTCAAAGAAGTTCCAAGAAATTAGTTGTTTAAATCCCAGGGTCAGGAAGACAGATTTGCTTTGGACAGAGGAAAGAGAAACATTACAGACAGAGACCAGCAAGAAAAATTTTGGAGGTTGTTTTTACACTAACAGTTACCAAAGAAGATTTTGGGGAGACCTTATTGCAGCCTGCCAGTACCTGAAGGGGGCCTACAAGGGAGCTGGGGGTGTGTGTGTGTGCTTTTTGCAAGGGCCTGTAGTGAGAGGACAAGGGGTAACAGGTTTAAATTGGAAGTGGGGAGATTTAGATTGGACATCAGGAAGAAATTCTTCCCGGAGAGGGTGGTGAGGCACTGGAACAGGTTGCCCAGAGGAGCTGTGGATGCCCCATCACTGGAAGTGTTGAAGGCCAGGCTGGATGAGGCTTTGCACAACCTGGTCTAGTGGAGGGTGTCCCTGCCCATGGCAGGGGGGTTGGAACTGGGTGATCTTTAAGGTCCCTTCCAACCCAAACCATTTTATGAATCTGTGATTCTAAAAAAACACACCTTACAGCTATAAGGTGTTCTGGGGACAGTCACTCGCTGGGCTTGCATTGAAATTCATGGTGGGTTGCATGATGTAAGAAGGCCACAGCACTGATGTACAGCAGGAGCAAGGAGCTGGCTTCAGTCCATGCACCAGCCATGAATTACTTTACATTTCAGCACACTGTGAGATTCTCTGGTCTGCACTGACATCTCTGACCAACTTCAAAATCATTTCAAAGCCCTAAAGCACCAGAGTCCAAACTGTCCTCATCCTTAGACCACAGAAATTAAGAGATTTGTCTCCACTATCCATCGTAATCGATGGGCAAAATCCTAGAGGAGAGCTGATCCCAAAGTCTGAAGGCATCAGAAAAAGTGTCGTCTTCTTCTGGAAGTCACCTCTACTGTCCAGGTCTCCAGCATTAGAAAACAGCCTGACTTGTCCCTTTTCTGCCCTTTTCCATCCTTTTCCATCTCTTCTTTTTCTAATGAGCCAGAGGCTCATAAAAACAGCTCAGCATGGACAATTTGCGGCTTGCTTGAGCAAACTTTAGGGGAGCCAAGTTAATACTCTCAGTCCACGCCTGAGACCTCTGATAGTCCACTCAGGTCCTAGCAGGGCCCATCAGTTGCTGTCCCGAGGGCTTTGCTGTCTGTTCATGATGTTTCAGGTGCTTCCTCTAACAGAGAGCTTAATGCAAGGAAGAGCAGAGATTTGCAGTGTAGCTGCTCACACTTGGGTTACTAGTTTAGGCTTTAAGTTAGTGGGGAGAAATAGGAACATTCAGGGTACAGCTCACTTTTCCTAAAAGAAACGGCTAAAATAACTCTGGTTTTGTGTAGTTTTCATGTTTTGTAGGAAGCATTAACTCGGTGTGCTTGACCTTCTACACTCATCCCTCTTCAAAAGCTCAGGGATGAGGTTTTTTTCCTCTAGGCTACTCTTATCCTGTAAAGTAAGTGCTCTGTGGCATGCTGGTCCCTCACTTTGCCATACTGGGGACCTGCCAGAACAGCTCCAGCTGCCTTCTGGGCTGGGTTGGGACACGGAGGTAACTGGTGCACACCAGGGTCTGTCCCCATATGGGACTGCACCGTGGTCAGGTAATTGTAGATGTCTGGCACAACAGGTGCCAAAATGCTACTTTAATAAAATCATTGCTTTGAATAAGAGTAAGGAGGAATGCCCAGTAGCTAAAAGGCTAGGCCTTGATCCTGAAAATACATGCTCACATGAGTAATTATATGCACTTAACAGTCCTCCTACAGTGCTCTGAATTTCGGTACGGGCTGCTCTGGTTCCCATGGGCTGCAGCAGGGACAGGACACCCCGAGCTGCAGGGCTGATTGCACCCTGCATGAGGTAACTTGTGTTCCTGGGTCTCACTGGCATCAGACCCCCACCACAGAGACGTACCTCAGATATATTGGGAGGTTTACTAGCGAAAAATGGAGTTCTGCTGGAGGGGTGGGGGTGGGGGGTGGGAAATGTCCAAATCAGGATTTTATTAGTTAACAGGACATGGTTCAAGATTTTCGTATCCTGCAGCTTCCCGGTTTCCACTGACCTGTGTGATGCTGTGAGGATCGGCTGTTCCTCAGGAGATTTAACAGGGATTAGTGGTTCCCATGTTGGAGCTATAAACACAGTCCTGCCAATCACTTCACCCTCCCTACTCATGCCAGGAGAATAACACTTTCCTCTTAGATTTCAGATTCTCCTTGAGAACATTTTTCCTTTTTGAAAGATCGTCCAGGGGTAACCGGATAGGGGATTATTTCAACAACTGAGTTCCAATACCGGACCGTTTACTGTCCTTCTTGTTTACAACAGACTGAAATGGTTAATCAAAATTAGTAATATATGACATTCCCAGGTGTTTCATACAGTGGCTATATGTAATTTTTTTTTCCAGGAATTATTATGTTACTACAAACAGTAGTGAAATAGTTGAATATCTGTATCAGAGAATTTCCAGGAATAAAGAGATTTGACTGAAGGAAAATCCTGTAACAAAGGTTTTCCTGTTCGGGCAGTTGCACTCTGATGCTAACACAGCTCCTTATGACTTGACATTTTTAATAATGGGTTTGTGAGCAGAGCTATGAAAAGCTCCAGCCTGGAGACCTGATATTGCAGTGAAGCTCACTGGAGTGGTTTTTCTGTTCCACCCTAGAGGTAGCTGCATTTCCACTCTGTGACTAAGTAAGTGATACATACTTGGGAATAGATGGGTTTATTTTTCATTCCTACCATGTCAGAACAACTCCCCAGCCTGCAGTGGAGGTACCGTAGAATATAGGAGCGTGGATGGCTCTCAGTAGGTAAAGGACTTTTTGCTTTACACCTGTAATTTTGTTATATATGTTGCAGCTTGGACCTTCTATTTCTCTCCTACAGGTCAAAACAGTCTTGGGTTCTGTTTAGCTAAATAGGACATTTTCCTAATTCTTCCTCAATCCTCAGGATGGTGAGGAGATTGCTGAGGGAATGTGAGAGCTGTTTGTAAAATGAAGGTACCCTTCCTCTTATTCTTACAGCTTGTTTAATAGCCAACATTTAAAAGTAAAACAAAATAAAACAAAAATCTCTGAGATACTAGAGTGTCTGAGGGGCGTTTGTACAAGCGGAGGAGGTGAGTTCACGGATTCCACCTCTCGCTTTCCTTATGCCACAGGTTGCCAGTTGGTTGGGAGAAACCCTGATGGGCTCCAGCACAATAAGACAACCTCTCCTTAAGGAACAACGCTGTGGGCCAAGTGTACAACCAGTTCTACCACTAATTAAGGCCTGGAGTAGAAACAATCGTATGTTTTCCGCATGAAAAGTGGGAAATCCTGGCTCACACCACTCAGCTCTGCGCACTGACAGAGAATTCCTCCGGAGAGGCAGCTCATAGCAGCCGTATTTCTTGCAGACACATCTTATCCATCTTACAATCAATACCAAGAACAAGTTACCACTTTAAATAATTTCATTTCCATTTCCAGAGCACCAAGTGCCCAGCATGAAGCAGTTATCAGGAGTGGCAGGCAGTGAACCCTGTGCTTACACTGCCCTTGCTATCCCAGCGAGCGCTTTCTGCAGCATCCCTTCCTCACGGCGCTAACAGCTCTCTCCAGTGAGGGATGGTTGTCCTCAAGTGTGTGCATGAGGGACAGATTTCCAGCTTGCTGCATCTACTTTTGTATTTCATCACACCCCTGAGGTTTTCAGACACATCAGCATCTTGCTGAATTGGTGACCGCAATGACCACACGTTTTTAAGACCCTTCAGCAATCTAGCACAAATCATTTCAGGAAAAGTCTTGATATTGAGAAATCTTTTAGTTTGGTTATTCCCACCTGAGTATTCCTACGGTGTTTCTAAGTCCTGTGTTGGCATATGTCCATTCCCACACATCACTGCCTATTGATTTCAATTTATGTCATGGAATTAATTGACACAAACATTACAAGTGTCAGAAAATGGTACCTACAACCTAATTGCATTAAGCGAAAGGAATAGCAATCGTTCCACTGAACATTTATTATCTCGCTCTGATTTTTCTGTGTAAAAAATACAGCCTTCATCTCCTCACCCGTTCAAAATGTCAAAATTGCCAGTCATCAAAATTGCCATCAGAGAAGCCCTGGTTCACCCTCCTAGCAGGGAAGAGCTGAGCAGAGAGGACAGAAGAGCAACATGGACCCACAACAAGCAGACACAGGACTGCATGGTCCAGAAGATGCCCTCCGGATCTGTATTTCTGTGAAGTCATCTGTAAAGACATTGTTCTACTTGTGGGCTTCTGCTCACAGCTAAAGCTTGGAGGTGAGGACTAAAAGAACTCTAGAAAGTCGTACCCACAAGGAGGGACAAGCCCCCATGCCAGGACAAGATACCTTTGGATTTACTCTGCAAACTAAAATTGCCTTTTTCTACCATTTCACCTCATACAACCATTGCCTACTTACTCTTAACCACCATTACTAGCTCTTTTAGAACATCAGTGTTTTCACAGACCTCTCACCCTCCTATTAAATATCTGCGTTTTGGATTATTATTCCCAGATTTATTAGTTTGCCTTTTTCCAGACAGAATCTCATTCTGTTTCCTGCTCATATTTCTAACCTCTGGTTCCATTAGTGTTATTTCTCTGTCTTCACTTGGTTAACAGTTCTTTCCAGAGCAGTGTCGTGTGCAGACCTAGTTAATGTACTTGGTTACACCTCCTTCCAGACCATTAATAAAAGTATTAAATAATGTTGCTGCTAGCACAAATCCATGCAGCACCCTGCTGTTCACCTCCATCATCTTCAAGACCACAGGCATCCATCATGGGCACCATTTATCACTGACAAGCAGGCTTTGCAAACTAAAGCTGTTCTGTTTGAATTATGTCGCTAGCTCTGGGTGAGGACAAAAGGGAAGAAATGTTAAGTGTTAGTGGCAGAAGGAGGTGGGACAAAGGGCTGGATGATGATATCGCTCAAACCCACTCCTTATCAAGGAATCCAAATGGACCGATGGATAGAAACATAATCCCTCTCTGCATCCTACCACGTCCTGTAGCAGAGGTTTCCCTGATGCACTCTGGTCTGGCACTACCAGGGACCACATACTTGAGGGAGAAACTATATATTATCAAACAGTCGCTCCACCAGCCAATGCACAACGGGAATAGCTGTCACCAGCTGAAGAGAGAAACTGTTTGTTCCCACATAACTATTTTGTGTAAGAAATAATCATATATTCAGACATGAGCTAAAATCAAAGGAGAAGTTCACAGCGGGCACGTTGCCACTCTGCCTGACTGCCGGGATCTGCAATGAGGTATGCTGGTAAAGCTGAATAAAAAAAAAATCCCAGGCTGGAATGGGCAATTATCTGGGGAATCCTATCATTTCTGGGCATCTGCACTGAGAGGGAGGGTTGGCAGAAAGGGAGGAGAGGTTCTTTCCACCCAGGCTCCCTCTTTAGGAAAGCAACATATTCCCCATGTACTTGTCTAGGCGTGTGGCATGAACAGATTGATGTCAGGAACGTAAGCATTGCCCCAGCGAATGAAAGACCTGAGGTGCAATGAGCTTGAGCTCCTGCCTTAGGCAGTGGTCAGCATCACGTACCTCTGGGAGAAGTGTAGGTGTCCTGAGGCACGCAAAGCTGGCACAAACTCTGTCCTCCTTCTAGGGATTATTACTGAGGCTTCAGGAATGAAAGACTGTTTTAATCCCCGAAGCATTAAGTATAATAGTTTTTCAAACCGTTTGATAGAGCTGTGAGAACTATGGATTCACTGGTAAACCACAGAAATGTCCCAACCTCATCTGTAGAATAACGAGACTCCAGAAGTCCAGACAAATTTGGTGGGAACTACAGGGGTTAAGCAAGTGAGAAAAGTCACATCCAAAGACAATGCATGTTAATTAGGATGGCTGCACTGTCCTGACCAGTTAGTTAATATCTGGACTCCTGCAGATCTGTTGCTATTGGAAGACACTTTTCTGTTTCTCAAGTGTAATCCCGTTTAACTAAGAAATATACCTTCAAAATCCTGTTTCGTTGAATGAAGTACAAACAAAGTAAAGCAAGCAACTGGTTTGCTCTGAAATATTTAAACTTACTCCTGTAGCAATTCCTGTGCCCCAAAACCCATTTGTATTCAAGAAATCATTAAATAATATAAGTGAAATAAAGAAACGTGGAATTAGGCAGAATTAGAATTACGGAGCTCGACTTTGTCGGGACAGCTGGTGGCAAAAAGCACTTAAAGAGAATACCAAGAAAAATATTTCTTGAGTGTACACACTTCTTTAGCACCAAGTTGAATACACTGATAAATATTAAAGGAGTTGGTCCAGTAGTTTACCAAAGCACTGGGAGATCATTTTTGAGCAGCTATGGGAAATAGAGGCTATAGGACATACGTAGGAGAAAACAAGGGAGAAAAATATTGAAATTATTGTGTATTTTTAATTTAAAATAGCAGTTTGAGCAATCTAGTCAACTTACATTTCACTGCTCAGATATTATAATTACGGTTATAATAAACAAGTCTGAACAGAAAAGCAAAAGAGCAAGACAGGTAGCAGAGCATAAGGTTGAAAAGGGGATAATAAAAATATGAGCTATAGAAAATATGATTTCAGACAAACAAGAACGGAGACAATTTCTTAACTAAAAATTCAGAATTGCTGAGTACAGAGCTGCAGAGACTAGAGTGAACATAATGAATTCTAGCACAATTTCAAATAAATAGATCGTTTATCATGAAGGTTCCCTGCAGCGGGTCAGATTCCTGAATTCACTCATGTACTGCTTGAAGGAGCTCTTGTTTCTTCCACAGTGCTCAGGTGATCTGCCTGTCTGCAGATCATCTGCTATGATCATATCGGGTCCCATAAACAGGCTGTTCTTGGGTGTGCCACACTAACATTGCACTGGAAATTTTTATCCCACATATGTATGAGGTGGCATTCATCCTCCGGAGCCTGAATGGAGCTTTTGTGGACCCCAGAATGGTGCATCTGATGGCTCGGTGCTGTTGGAGTGAGCATGACTGCTTCATAATCAAATAATAATTTTTATTTTAAAATATACCTTTGCTCACAGTGCTGAGCAATAATTAAGAAAGGGAAGCAGTTGTTTTTCTTTCATAATTTTAGATATTGAAACTGCTTGTGAGACAAGGGTGTTGTCTGATGCACTGCCCGAATTTTGGTCGTGTGCTTACATTTGAATTAGTTTAAATTCCTATGTCATTCAATCTAATACGGCAATAAATTTCACTTTCTGTCCTAAACTATGGCAGCATTGCTTTCATATATTAAATAGCTGCTCACTGTCCAGGACTCGGGGGAAGAGATCCTTCTGGTTCAAAGCATATTTCATCCTGTCCCTCGTACAGACCATCCTGTCAGTGAGGCATCTCCCCGTGGCCCACCTCCCACTGCAATCACGTCAAACACACGTGGTCACGCCAGCCACGATGACACTGCGATAGGTAAACAACCTCCTTGCGACGTGACGTTGCGACAATAAGAAAACCCTGCTCCAGTGAAAGGTACTGACAGCAACAAGTGTTTTGGAGAGTACAAAGTGTCAGCAGTGAAAGACCTGGGTGACTGCAGGGTTAAGCACATCTTCCCTGCTTAACCAAACACAACAGTGAATGTTACATTTTTCCACTTGGTGGAACCACGTGTAATATGTTTTGGCACTTTCTCACTTTAGCCAGACAAGGAGATAAAGCCATCGGGGGGAGGAATTTACTTCTCTTTCTATAAGCGTCTGGACTTTAAGTCTATCCCCCACAATACCGCGCGGCAACTCCATGCTACGACCTTGTTGCTGATGGGGGGTCCTCCATCTGCCTGACAACTGTTTGCAATTAACTGATGATTAAACGTGCCGAGATAGCGAGCCGCTCACTTAGCCTGCCCTCGGATGCTGAAACTGGGAGCGCCAAGATCAGAGAGAAATCGTGTCTTGTTTTTTGCATAACCCGAGGTCGTGGCTATAGCTTCTCGGAGTTGCTATCAGTGATGGGGCCAACAACCTCTTCAGGAGCGAAACCACCTTGGAATTTAGATGCAAAATATTTGCTTGCATTAGGATAGACACCAGAGCTGGGCAGGCAGGACAAAATGAGTAAGCGTTTCCTGTATTTTCTGGTGTTTTTCTCTATTTAAGCAGGCCAGCACGCAGGTGTAACAACCAGCAGTGTTCTAGCCACTGGCAAAAAGGAAGCGTTTCCTGCTGCCCATCTGCCAGGGATCTGGTTTTCTTCCATGCAAAAGCGTGTGCACAACACGAACGCTTTATGCATGGAATTGCGGGATGAGACCACTTCTTAACTCAGATCATGAAAAGTGGGATACGGGTGTGAAGGGGCACATGCAGCTGCATGAAGAGAAGGTAAAATAGCATATCTTAAAGCCAGAAGAAAAACTGCTGTCCTCTGACAAGTGTGTCCTTGTCACTAGTGGGGAAGCCAGACACACCCTACCCATCCCAAGTGAAAAGGTTGTTCAGCCAGCAAGATTGAGTCCTGTTCAATCAGCAGCGCAACAAAAAGAAATTGGATTTTTTTAATGCAGAAAGCTGTCTGGACCTCTTCTTACTGTTAGGAAATGTAAGGAAGGGTGTGAACACACAGTCTAATACAGAATTTCCTGTTCTTTTCTTGATTGCTGACACCTTTCGGCAAAAGGCAGGGTTAAGATTATAAACTGACACACCAAAACTTTACGCTGTCTTGAGCTGACTTGCACTCATGTGCATACAAATTCTTATTTGCACAATTCACATTCAATTCACTGAGACTACTCAGGAAAATAAATTAACGAGACATAAGATGCAAGATCTGGCTACCAATATGTACAGTGTTTGCTCCAGCATGCTCCAGAAAGTCACCCAAGGTTATTTACAAAGATACATTATAATTTCTAATCTTAAACTATATTGTCTTTGAAGTCTTAGAAGCTACGCAGGAACAGATCCAGAATTATGTGGGTATCCAGTTTCTATTTAGATCCCAATTGATATCACTGGAGATCAATGCCTGGATGCTACTAAGGTATGAGCCTTAAGAGAAGTATTAATATTAATTCCACAGTACCAAATAGTAGTGTTAATGTTATCTCATTACAGTGCAATCTTTACCCCTAGTCATCCTAGACTATTTTTTCAGATAGTGGAGTGAAGCTGGCAATGCCCAGTTTACCTTATCCTAAAGCAGATAGATAAATTAGATGGAAAATCCCTTCCAGTATTTTTTCCCTGGAGTATACAGGCAACCTGGGATCACCAGCTCAGCTGTGCCCACCTGGCAGACACCTAAAATTAGCAGAGCTAATGCCACACAGCCTGTTCCCTCCTGCAGTGCTCACTATCAGTAGCGCTACCTTGGGCTTTGGTAGGTGCCTGTAAATCAGGGCAAGTCTCATGGGGAAGGTCTGGAGAACCTGCTAGGGAAACACAGCTCATGGACAGCACAGGCAATGAATTAAGCTACAGAACAAAAGGGAACCAATATTTAAGAAGAACTGGCGGGGCATACCTTCAGTAATCAAGAGAATTTTTTCTTGTGCAATAATCTTACAGAAGGCATTTCCAACAGAAGTTGCATTCTTTCAGCGACTTCTTTAAACCAGTGTTAACCCAAATAGGAACTCTTATTTATGTTTAGCTAGGCTAATAGGATTATGTCAAAAGGAATTATAAATCAGTAAATTAAACAATTCATCTCCAAGCACCTTAAATTAAGGTAGAATAAACTATAAGAAATGTCCACAGCCCGATTTTTTTAAAAGGGCTGTGCCAACTGATTTTATCCATTTTCTCTCTTTGATTTATTTCTTCATATCCCTCACGCTATAGGGAGCAATACTGATCAAATGCAAACATTAAACTTGAGCAAGGTACCTTCCTGGGCTCTCCAACCTGTCCCAGGAGAGGAGTGTAATTCATCTCACCTTAAAAAAACACCCTCTCGATTCAAGCCCACAGCCCTAGTTTCTATGCAGGGGCTGTCTCAGGTGTAGCAGAGACCTAGACGTCTACGGCGTATAAAGCTGGTGAGATGAATCCCATCATAGGCATCCCGGTTTGAGTCCAGCTCAGCCTTTAAATCGATATGTCTATTCCCTATGAATGTGTGTTTGGAACTTTCCCATGTCTCCTCCCGAACTGGGTTTGCAGAGCATTTCTCTGCCGTCTCACGGGTTGCCTTGCTGCTTCTCTAAAACCATTGGAAGCACCTGGGCCCAACTAGACACTTCTTTAGATAAGCCTCAACCTAACATTTCCAGTTCATATCAGCCTAAGATAGAAAAACTGGTTTTGGAGGAACAATGGTATCTTTAAATAGCTCTGAAAATGAACACGATGCACAAGGCTCCCAGAGGTATGTTTGTGTAAATGTAAGCATATGTTTCTGCATTTGTTTTCATATTAATGTTATTTCAGTATCTATTTCATTGCTAGCATTCAAAAGGACTTAATAACACACTGATAGTACACATTACAGTCCTCCCACATGAATTGTTCCCGAACGTAGCGATAAAGCTCTTCCAGCACTTTATGCATCAGAAATATGTATTCATTTGCCTTCATGGGAATATAAGGCAAAGCGTATTAAATCAATAGCTGTGCAGAGGGTTTTGTTTTTCCGTTAAGTCTCCCAAATAAAACTGACAAACTGATTAAACGGATCACATCTTGCAGTTTCCAAAGTCTGCTTTATGAGCTAGTCTGTGATATTAATCAAATGCTAAGCCAGAGGAAAACATTGATCAAACTCTTATAGAGAATAATAGAGTCGGACCCTTCACTGGTGTAAAACAGAATAATTCAGTATCCCTACGTCAGTTTATACTGGCTGAATGTCTAGTCCTCACGCTTTACACCAACAGCTCTTTTGAAAAGATCTGTGTATTTAGACAGCACGTATTTTCACTTTCCTACTCATGGTATAGTAAGAGACTTAGACAGCAAGTTCTCTGAGGCAGGGATTTCCACAGCTGCCTTCAGCAGGCTGTGTGAATATATAACTTCCATATACTGGGGGAGAAGTAGGTGCCCCCACCCTCGAAAGGGTCACCCTTGCTGAAGGAACAAGTCCCTGCACCTGTTTTCCATTGCGCTTGCAGCGTGCTGTGCTCAGCGCTGGCTGTAAAAACACGACTGAGCTCCTCAGAGCGAAACTGCACGTCAGAGCTGCGGCCAGGAAGGAATTTCCCAGAGGTCTCAATGTTGGGTTTGGTTTTTTTTTTAATATTCTTCTGTGGTAGGTGGCATGGTCTACTTCTAGGAGCATCTGAAATTTTGTCAATCGCGCCAGCTCACAAGCACCCATGTTCACCCAGCAGCTGTTCCCACCACCCCTGGGTGTCCCAGGTCACAAGGCATTTCCCCAAAGCCTAAAATATAGATTGAAAACCACAGGCTCAACGCGGCAACGAGAAGAGAATAAGAGACTCGAGGAGCCTAAGGTACCTACAGCAGGTAGGAACTGGTTTTGCAGTCATGCTTACTTTTATGCGATCTCATCAACAGGATATCTATGTCCCTGCTATGCCTATTATCTGTAAAACCATAATCCCACAGACAGACACCATGTGTCTGCAGCATCAAGCCATATATTAAAAAAAAAAAAAGAAAAAAGCAAGTGAAAGGAGAGTGTTCTGGTTCCAGATCACAAGTGACAATCCAGAAGTCCAGATTTCCTTCTGATCCAACTTCTTTCCCTTTCTTCTTTCCCTGTCTTTACTAGCCCTGTGCTTTCCTCTTGAACTTGCAGCAGATGCTGCCCATGAGTACCTCACCTGGGCAGGTGACTTTTATGTATAGGACATATATAAGTAGCCAGGTCACATCTAAGATCCATCTGGTCCAATATCTAGCCTCTGACAGTGGCCAGCAGTGGATGCCTAGCATAAGACAAGACAATGGCAGTGATATTTCTCCAGGACACTGCAGCTTGGGGCTGGTGGTTTGGGACATTTTTTTATTGTAAGGGCAGTTTTGAACTGATAAAGTCCATATAAGCCAGGAACTGCAAAATCTGGATTGCAGCCTTTCACCTCAGGTTACGATTTAACTCTGAGCTAACCACATCTTAACTAACTCGCTTGTGGAGGGAGTATTTTTCAGGCCTCCCCATCAGCCTTTAGCATTGTGGCAATGCAAAATATTTGTAAAAGTTAGAAACAAAGGGACCAGTGCTACACAATCCTGAACTCGTCTAGCTGAAGGTGCTGGCTGGGACCTGCCAGCAGGAGGGTGAGGGCCGTGGTGGATCAGCGGACACCAGCAGGCTGAAGGGCTCATCACCGCGATCAGGCGTTTAATTTCAGGATGTGTGTAGTCTCATGCGCAAAGCCAAATCAAAAGTGTCCTGTGAGTAGTTTTACTTGCTTATGCTCCTCTTATCTCAGCACAATAGGATACATTCAGCGCAATAATTAGGAAGACATTCCCCTTATAAACATTTTCTGCTCTTGTGTGTACTTTTTCCATTTTCAGGCCCTGTGGGACCATTAACAACGGACGAGTAAATCTTCAAGATCTATTCCCCATATGAGCACGATTCTCTGTAGTTTGCCAGTTTACAAGAAATATAATTAGGACTCCTTCAACTGACAGATTAATGAGTCGAACAGCAAAGGCCAGATAGCAGTAAATTAAACACCTAAACGCTGTGATCTCTGCACATAATATAATCGTGAAATAGCATATCTTTTGTAATGGCTTCAGTTGTTTCAACACATAAATTCTTTATAACATATCAATTTTATGGTACTTTTTTATTGTACCTTGGAATAAATATTTATACTTGTATCTTGCCTTGACAGTAAATATTTAGCATTTTGTTCTAAATGGTGACAGCCCCGCGTTCGTACACTCAAAATGCTGCATGCTGCATGGATTTGAAAGCATTTAATGAGCCACTGAGAATGTGCATTTGGCAATAATCACCTTTTAGAAGAACTAACAAATGCTGTACAAGCTGCTTGTTAAATCCTGCGTGCCCCCAGACTCGAAAGACAGAGCTCCCGAAGTGGTGAAAGCAGACACATCCGTCCGAGGCCAGAGTGTTTGATTAGGTTAGATTAACACACACTTGTGGAGGAAAGAAAAAAAACCAACCAAAGAACCCCAGATCTCTGCTAAAGCACTTAATCCTATTTGAAGAAGAAGTAGCAGGATTATGCGATTTTAGAGGCAAATTTTAAAAATACCCACAACTGATCAAGACATTTCATACCTGCAATGAGGCTTTATCCTACTGATGTCATCGGCAAAACTGAAGGGTTTTATTTGGGATACAATACTGAATGCCTGCTCTCTGTAGGCATTCAGAAGAAAACATTGTTATTCCTTAATTTGTACCATAGTGATGCCTAAAAATACAGGTTAGGGCACGAGGTGATTTCTCAGATACCTTAAAGTTCCCCTATATCTTACCATTTTGGTGTAAAATGAGATGCAACAAGCTGATTCAGTGGATCACCATCAGCAAAGCTGCTTGGTATGGCTATAATAACAAAAAAATGCTTGCCTGCAATGCTCAGCTTTTCAGTCCTCATCTTTTACAGCTACCCAAAGAGCCCCCAGCCCAGTCACGCTTTGTGCGGGCAAGCTCTCCACAAACACATACTCTAGCAACTCATTAGCTACCTCGATTTCCTTGGGGTGGGATTCATCTCACCTAATTAGCCATCACCACGCCAGCGGTCTGCACAGAGCCCATCTCACGGGCTCCCCCCCCAAGCCATGGGAGAGCCCGACACCTCCCGAGAGCAATTTGTTTTATCCAAAGATTGAGTGAACAGCCCCAAGAAGGTGCCTCCATCTCCCTGGGGTCGTTAGTGGAAGGCCGAATGACGGGTTTAGACTACACACCTAGGTTTTAGACAGCTAAAGTTAGGTGAGAGAAACCCTACCCTGTGAGTGGGAGCTGATCCCGCTTCCCCGTGCGGCCGCATTGTTCTGCACAACAAAAAGGTCTTTCTTTGGGGTGAGGTTCGGGATGGACGTCCCAATGAAGGGAGGCCAGGAGCACTTCCACTGGAAATTGTTTACACAAAAAAGACCTTTTCCAACCTTTTCATGGGAAAAAGTTCTCTTCAAATTTCTCAAAAAAACCCAACCTCAACCACAGCATTTTAACGTCCTGTCTGCTCAGAGCCAGGTAGCTCAGACTGTGCCTGCCAGCCCCGAGGGCTCCACGAGAAAAATGCTGTTTGCTGTTCCTCCACCTACAAAATTTAGCAGTTTTCTACGGTTATCATGCATGCAATGACTGTGTGTCTTGGGTAGACACCCAGCAAAACAGTTCTTCCAACCCTGCTGATACTTTTACCATCATTCAATGAATTAAAATAGAGCAATTCTGCTAAAAATCAGGAGGGTTTGAACATGTGCCGCCCAGGCATGTTATGAGCTAACACAGAGTCATAGTATCACCAAATTGTTTGGGTTGGAAGGAAACTTTAAAAATCATCCAGTTCCAACCCCCCTGCCATATGCAAGGACACCTTCCACTAGGCCAGGTTGCTCAAAGCCTCGTCCAACCTGGCCTTCCAGGGATGGACAACCCCCAACATCTCTGGGCAACCTGTTCCATTGTCTCAACACCCTCATTGTAAAAAATTTCCTACTTATATCCAGTCTGAATCTATATCTTCTTTAAGTTTAAAACTTGCCCCTTGTCCTATCACAACAAGACCTACTAAAAAGTCTGTCCCCATCTTTCTTATAAGCCCCTTTAAGTACTGAAAGGCTGCAGTAAGTTCTCCCCGGAGCCTTCTCTTCTCCAGGCTGAACAATCCCAACTCTCTCAGTCTGTCCCCATAGCAGCGGGGCTCCAGCCCTCTGATGGTTTTTGTGGCCCTCCTCTGGACTCAGTCCCACAAGAAGTCCATATCCTTCTTGTACGGGGGACCCAGAGCTGGACATAGTACTCCAGGAGGGGGTCTCACAAGAGCAGAGCACCCATCTCCCTTGAGCTTCTGGCCATGCTTCTTTTTATGCAGGCCAGGATAAAATTGGCTTTCTGGGCTGTGCACATGCACTGTCAACTCATCTCATCTTGTGTCATGTCATACCGTATTGTATCATCGTATTGTATGGTGTCATAGAGTATTGTATTGTATCATCAGGTTTTATCAAGGTAACACCTCTGTAGCGCAGTCTAAATTCAGGTTAACCCTAGAACAGCAGGCAGGGAGTGTCACTCCAGCTTGTGAGGTGACTAAACTAAAACCCCAATCCAGCCCAGCCAAAAATACAAATCAGAGCTACACGGCTGAACAATGCAGTCAATAGTCTTCACAGCTGAATTATCCATCCGGGCTTAACTCTACGTGGGAGGCTTCGTGTCCTCTTGTGGACACTTGAGTATTGTCATTAAGCACCCATCAGCTCTGGCCACTTTCTGCCTCCACGATGGCCACCCTTTCCCAGCAGGGAAAACAAATGAAACTTAATTTGCAAAGCTTATGAGGCACTTTGGGATAGAGCCAGTGGAGAGGGACACGTGCTAAACTTTGTGTGTTTTTTATCGTTTGGGACATGAACTTCAGGAATGGCGCACTGCAGCAGAGGGCTGTTACTGCCATGTGTTTGGTGCCCGTAAAGCACTGTAGAAATGCTTTGCAGGAACATGATGGTGTGGGAAGGGGTGGCTCAGAGTTGAATCCTCTCTGGTTCAGGTATGGATGTGCCCCTGTTCCCTGCACACCGAGGTACCATGCAGCCTCCTGGGCTCGCAGCACCCTTCAGCTCTTATTGTTGCTTTACTGAAATCCAGGACCTCACTTTTGGAGGTGTTTAGAGGCCTGCTGAGACTGTCTAGCACAGAAAGCCACCTGGCTCCCCTTGATGCCACTTGGGGTAATGCCCCACCTCTGCCAATTCCGGGTGCTGAGGTCATCCCAAGGGATGAGGCTTTGAGCAACCTGGTCTAGTGGAAGGTGTCCCTGCCCATGGCAGGGGGGTTGGAACTGGATGATCTTTAAGGTCCCTTCCAACCCAAACCATTCTATGATTCCATGATTCTGTGATTCTATGGAGTTCCCAATGCCAGTGCTGTGGGGAGCTCACTAACCATGAGGTGAAACATCTCTGAGAAACCCCTCCAGTAAGTGGTGCTGGTGGGATGGGTCATCCCACAGCCCAGGGGTGCTCCTGGGGCCGTGGCAGTGCCATGTCCCAATGCACATCCTCAGGGGACAGCAGCAGGGATGTGTTCACAGACCCTACTCCACATCTTGGGGTGCTCCTTCAGAGACAAGGCGACAACATGCACAGCACCTCATCTGTTCCTCAGCACCAGCAACTTCTTTTTGAGTCAAGGGATTGGAAAAGGATTTGTTGTCATGAGAAAAGGCCAGCGTGGCCACCAGACAGGACAGCAACAGTGCCATGCCCCTCATCTGCCTCCATGCCCTACAGAATCTACCAATGAGCACCCCCAGGCACAAAGTTCATTGGAGTGTCCCCCCAAAAAAACCCAAGCAGGGGAGATTTTTATTGCCACAAGTCACGTTTCTGACTTTAAAAACAGCCCCTTTCTTCAGCTGCTAAAATAGCAAAGGGTGACCACCAAGATCTTAATAGTCCTGACAAACCAGGAGTTGATGGAGGATGAGAGGCCCAAAAGATCTCATTCTTCGGGGAGGGGGATTTATTCAGCATTTTGCTGAGCTCTTGTGAAATAAAACCAACTGATCCCTGTGCAGGGGTATGAGGGCTGTCCCCTCCAGCAGCATCTGGACTAGACCAGCACTGCAAAACACAGAGCAGCTCAGGGTGTATTTTTCTCCCCTTTGATGCCGGGATACTGGCAGGTTGTGGCAGAGAGGAGGAAGGACGTGTAAGACCGAAAGGGCCTGTTTTGGTTACGTCGGCGTGGGCGTACGTCGGCGGCTGACGGTTTCGGTTTGTGTGAGCCTGTGTGAGCGCGGAGCCCTGCTTGCGTGGCGGCTGTGCAGGAGTGTGGGTGGCACAGGGTGCCTGTGTGTGACAGACAGTGTGGGTTTGGGGCTGCGTGGCTGTGGTATGGACAAGTTTGTCTGCGAGCATGTCCCGTAAATGCTTCTACTGTTAAAGGGAACCATTTCATAACAACATGAAAAAAATAATACTAAGAATGTGTGTTGTCTATTGGGGCAGGAGGCTGCGGGCTGGTACCCGGGTGGCTCCCCAGCCAGCCCCATCCGTGCTGCCGCACAGGCAGAACATTCCCCAGCTGTAAAGATGACCAGAACGTGCAGTTGTTTCTCCCCAAACTAAAAGCTTGTGTTTGGAAACAAGCAGTCCTTTGTTATATCATCCCAGCTTCTGACCTTGGACAGCTTTAAACCAAAATGGTTAGTGCGCCTTCTTTTTTTTTCTTTCTTTTTTTAAAGAAAAAAATCAAACCAATAAAAATAATCCTGTCCTCATTTCCATGAATGTGAAGAACAATAAATTTTCCCTGCTTTTGCCACTGTCATTTTCAAGTAACCGTCAAAGCCAAGAGGGTCACTCTGTACGTGCATCAGCCCGACTGATGGCTGAAGTCAACCTCATTTCTCCTGGACCTGGGTGCAATAAAACCTTTGTGGCCTTTGCTGGGCAAGGGGGGATGGGAGGGTGTCTTTTATTTCATGGTGCACCCAGCTGTTGGGACAGGATTAAGACATGGATGAGCAGGAGAGGGATAACGCCTCCAGGCTGCAAGCAGGCAAAGAAAGCCTTTCAGGGATGGCTCATCCCCATTTCACGGTCCCAGTAAACTCTCCCAACGCTGGCCCTTTTATTCAGCGTGAACCCTGGAAACTGAGTTAATCACAAGGGCTAAAGCAGATCGCTGAAACCCTGAGTACTGAAATACGCCTCATTTATCAGCCTATCTCTGTCTCCATATGATCTACATGATAGGGATGAATATTAACTTCCTTTGAAGAAAATAAAGCGAAGCAGCCACATGTTTTACCTGGCAAACGTATGCAGGGGTGATTCATTCCAAGAATGCTCTGAAAAATCCCCACCTCACTTTTACCTCTAGGAAATTCCCTTTTCATGGGAATGAAAATCACAGCTCCCACGCCCACAGATCGCAGGGCTTTGGCACTTCGAAAGGCTAGAGATGCTTCGGCACAGCCTCATCCATTGACATCACTCTGTGACAAGCAAGGCACGAGCAAGCAACACTTTCCCCTAACTGGATCATATACATTTTTTTTTAACCGGCGCATTTTTTACGGTGGGCTTAAGCAGCTTCCTATGCTCCTGTTGTTGCTTTTAATTTTTTTCCCTACTGCGGGTGAAACCCCTGCAGGGGGAAGAAGGAAAAAAAAAAAGAGAGAGAGAATAAATAAATAATGAAGAAAATGTTTCTCTTTCCCTCTCGCTGTCAGGAATGTATGGAAAGCTTTAGGCTGCAGCAGTATTTTGACACTGCGCGCAGTACTGCTCCCCTCCCCTATTCCTTTGAGGTTCATCTTTCAGACCACAGCTCTGTTCCGCTGCCAACTCGTTGGAAGTGTTTAGTGACTGGAGAACTGTTGCCTGCTCTCTTCAGAACTTCACACTTCATTTTTCCAGATCCCTGCGAGCAGCAGCAAATATTTCACCAGCCTGGTTTGCTGGCTACCACCATAAATCAGACTTAGGACCCAAAAAAATATCCAGGCCTGTCAAGGCATTAAGCTTTTATTTTCAGGCTGGATCCAGTGGTAAATGAGGGCTTGTATTTTCCTTTAAAACTGTAAAGGGATTTTAAGGATTGTCGTTGGACAATGGCCAGATTCAAAAGATACAATGCAGAATGTAACTGGTTAGAGGAGATTTGAAAAAGTCTTAAGTATGAAAAATGGCTTTTCTTAAAGGTTTTTCAATGAAATGTGAAGCCAGACTTGAATTTCATAAAGGCTTTGGCATAGGCTGTTTATGAGGAAATCAATTGGGAAAGCGAAAAGGGTGATGCTCCTGAGCATCTTAGGGGCTATTTGCCCCAGTCTGCCCCTTCAGATTCTCCTGGCAGAGATCTGCCATAGACATCACGGGCGGGACGGCGATGAGAAATGTATCAAATGGTTATTTGCTTGACATTAATCACTTTAAAAATTAGATATAAAACAGGAACCTGTATAACATTGTGGATTTGGGGAAGTTTGTAAAGCAAAGATACTCAGGAAACTTGCTCTTCACTGCCCAGGCCTGAATTAAATTGCAGTAAGTTTTTTCTTTTTTTAATAACAGGCTCTTGAAGCAAACAACCCCAATTCCCTCAGTCTGCTCTTCATTACCCTAAACAAGCAATGAATAGAAACTAGGTGGGGAGTCTAGGAGCGGGGCTGGATTGCCAGCATTGTCACAGGCCTGCCCTGCGACCTTGCGCCGCTAGGATCCAGCGGTCTGGTAGCTGTACATGAGTGGTCTGTCTTTTACATGATCATAATGACCAAACTCATTTGCACAATTTGGCTTTAAAACATGTCACAGAGCTTCCAGGCAGCAGCAATGTGAACATCAGCAGAAACTGCCAACTGAGGCATCGTCACACGTCCCATGTTTCAGTTTCCCCCACACCTGAGAAAGGAGGAGAAGGTTTGACCAGAAGTGATGAGGTGTGGAGATGTTGCTTTTGCCCCTTGCTCCCATCCCTGACTGCCTTCTGGCTCAGCCCTCCTGACCTGTGGAGAGCGGAGGTCTGATCCTATCTTTGCTGCATATTCCCAGTGTTATCTGAAGCAGGTTGGTTCAGTATTCCTGCCCTGGAGGGAGAGTTGTATCATTCACCATGGCAAGGTGTTTTGAGGACAAGCTGCTTAACACTTGCTTGGTGACAAAGCCACACAAAACTGTAATTAGATCTATTGGAACTTTTTTCCCCCTTTGGGCAAGTATCCCTTCCCCAGCCTCAACATTAGCCTACACCATCCTGTTTTACAGCTCCTGGGATAGCAATTCCAGCTCCTGGTCCCAAAGAAGTTGAGGATAAGACACCCACCTTTGCATACTGTGTGCTTCTCTGCTTCCCTTAGTGCATGGGCTAACCAAGTGCCAACATTCACAAAAATCAGCTACTCAACCCCCAGAAATGCTTTTCCTTCACACCATGCTCTTCGGAAATGTCAGCATCCTCCTCATTGTGCAGGCGGCAAAAGTTCAAACGTGGGGAGTGAGACGGCTTAACAAATCACCTCGATCAGTCAATCCTCCGTAACTGTCTGTGCATGTGCCCTTGGGACACCTCAAACGGGACTCTGTGTGATTTAGCCAAGCACGTGTTCACTGGGGGGTTAGGCTGTGTCGCCTTCCCGCACAAGCCCAGTCGGTGAAAGTGCGCTCCCAGATCATGCCCACCCCTCAGCCAGCCCTGAATTGGAAAGGATTACACTGCCAGTGTCTGAACTGTCCCGTTTGCATGACCTGCTCGGGGTTACACACAGTCGGGCCCTGCAGAGTGGCCTCCAAAGGCGTTTTGATAACCAAAGGATTCCCATGGGATGTCAGTTCTCAGCTACCTTCGAAGAGCTGAACCTTGGTATATCAGGGCAGGCAGAAGTTTTGGCATACTCTCTGCGTCACAGGCAACAGGCGTGTTCTGAGAGCTCTTTTTTCTATGAAGATTCATAAAATGAGAGCAAAAGCATTGAAGCCATAGAAGACAAGCCCTTATGGAGCTGTACCCAACCCTTGTTCCTTTTTTCTCTCGAGGAGCTGACTCCCAAGCAGATGGTGTGCCTGAGATAAACTACATAATTTAAGATTTCTTTACACAGTAAAGATGCTGTTCTCTGCACTCACAGGAGATGGTCCTTAGGGTGCTCTTTGTACGTCCTGGCTAGAGGCAAGGAGTCTCTGGAGACCCCCACCTCCCACAGTGAGCCGGGGGCATTGCCTGCCGCAGGCATTGCCAGCTCCCCCAATAAATACCAAAGCCTCCCAAGGTCCCTTTGCCTTGTCTCCCATGGCTGTGTCTGATCTGAATAGTTTCCTTTTACATTTCCCCACTGGTGCCCTTATTCTGCTCCGCTTATTGCTTGCTACCTCTCTCGCAAAATTTCCCACCTCCTCTGACCTTGCTACCGCTGCATCTTGGGTGTTCTGCGTTTGAGGCTGCTTCAGCGGTAGGCTCCGAGTCAATTAATTTTCCAAATCACAGCTAACTCAGCAAGGCATTCATGAGCGACAAGGTGGGGAGGCCAGACGTACACCGGGAAAAAAAAGAGTTCAGTTTCCCAATTTAGCCTGGCGTGTAGCAGGGGTGGCCAGGAACCAGCGCTGGCTGCGAAGCGGGATAATTTTCCAGGTATGCTGAGAGCGCAGGCACTATGCTCAGAGTAAAACAGAAACAAAAGCACTAGCGCTTTCCCTTGCAGTAAGATCAGACCCCCAGCAAAATTACTTCCTATGCCGGGAGCTGACATAAGACTCCACACTTCCAGGCAAATAAACACCTCTTCATTTCAGTGGCTATCTGACACGGGTGGAACAGAGGGCAGGTCAAAGATTACAGCTCCTTTATATTTTTAATAGCTATGAGCACACTGCTGGTGCTTAAGAAATACTCCTGTTAATAACTGTTGAGCGTGAAACGGCAGCTTGGTGGTTAAGGCAGGCAGTTCGGTAGAGACCAGTTCCACCCTTGCCTCCGCCACGGACTTCTGGGGTGATCTGGGGGCAAGTCGCTTTGTACAAGCATATAAACAAGTTCCCACAGGGTGAGCTGTGGCGGGAGCTCCAACTGAGTCATCTCCACCGTTGCAAGTGCATTTCTTTGCCCCTCAGTGCTCTGGGAGCAGGCTTATCCGTAGCAGTGGGGATGGGTACCGGGTACCTGGTACCTGACACTGGCCGTTGGTACCTCAGGGTGACAAGCACGCACAGGTACGGTAGTGGAGGAGAAAGCTCACGCCCTTGTTTACCCTGCGGCAACTTGTTTGTGTGCCCACGCTCCCAGTCGAGCACCAGTGTGGTCGTAGCACACGTAGGTTAATCCCCACTGCTTAGAATGGGTCAGAACCACAGTGAAGACATGACATCACAGCTTCCACACTGGGATTCAAGAAGCAGGCAACTACTACATTTTCCAGGTCCATACTGCGTCTTTACAATGTTTAATCTCATTAACTAGCCCGGAGCCAGTTTCGTCCGACTGTGCTGCTGTGCGTTGGTGTGCAGGCAGCCTTCCCTCCGCCTCCGTCCCCCATCGCTTCAATAAGGTTAATAGCTCTCTCCTACCTACCAGATGGGTTGCCAAGATAAATACATCGCGGACTGGGAAGCATGCAGACACGCTGATGATAGGGTGGAGCTAAATGCTTTGGAAAGATAACAAAATGAATATGCTTGGCCACATCAAAAAGAATAAAGCACCAGGGTCCATTCTTTGGACAGAAGGCCAACAGGCATAGCTGGGCCATGTCCACAGCATTCAATTTAGCCTCCACAGCAGGGTGGTCATATCCAAACTGCCCACTGGGAATGGTCCCCGGCCTGTGCTGGCTCCTGAACTGTGCCAGGCATTGTATGGGAAAGCCCAGGCCAAGAGCTTGCCCAGGCCTCTCCTAATGATTCTGTTAGGGCAAGTCCATGCTAATAACAGACAATCAATGTGTCCATTGAACTGTTTAATTTATTAGTATAAATGTCTCCTTTCAGACTGGCTTTCACCATTGAAATGCCTTTTCTTTGGATAATCATCTTTATTGTCATTTTTTCATTGCCCATCATGGCTCTGTGCTGTGGACATTTGTGCTCATATGGCATCAATTATTTCATGTAATCTCTGCCTTCTCTCCCAGATGGACCACCTCTTTTTCCCTTTTCCCCACCTCCTTCCCTAATCTAAGGAAAACAAGAGTGATTTTCATTAGAGGATCTGAGAGCCTCCTACTCCCATGCCCAGGTTCACCCTTGCTCCACCTGATCGCAGTAGAGTGGGTGTAAAACCAGAATAACTGAGGTGTGATTTGAAGGAATTAGCAAGTCTTTTTTGAAGTCCCTGCCCCTGTGGCCGTTGGCAGTGGTGAAGAGCATAACTGTGCCCATCTGATCCTCGGAGCCTCAGAACTGAGCCAGCTCACAGCCCAGACCCAGAGCAAGTCAGATCCTTCACACCCACCCCATCCACATCATACCCACAAACCTGAGATGGACAAGTGCCCTGGGGAGGGACAAGGTAAATTTTAACATGGTTTGCTCCAATTGGCATGAAATTGCAGGAAGTGTAAATCTGGTTGAGAGCTTGAATGCTGTTTTCTCTTAATTTGCTCTTAAATTGGTTCACTTGTTGCATGTGAACACATTGAGTTCCTTTAACGTGCCCTGCACTAGAAAGCTTTTTTCCATCTTTTCAAAACCCTTACCCAGTACCATCTGCCTCTGCAGTGGGCTCCTCCAGATATTGCCTTTGCCATCTCAGAGTTGCCTCTGGCTTTGTCATATGACTGGGCTGTGAGGAGGCATGTCTGGACAGTCATGCCCCTTGAGACTGCCATCTCCTTTTATCTCACCTCAACTCCATCTGGGCCTCGCACACAATCCTATTCTCTCTGACAATTGGGTTTTGTAAGCGTGCCTTGGAAGCTGTGCGAGTGGAGGAAGCATCAGTCACTGTGCAGGCGGCATGTCCCAGTGCGGGCCTGCTGCTTTCACACGCATTTTTATATATTTATACAGCTCCTCCCTCTCTCCCTGAAAGGTGTCTTTTATATTCAAATGCACAAATATAAACAACACTTAGTGACAATCTCAGCTCAAATTGTGTGCCTGGACATGTCTGGCTGGGGTTTTCCAAAACATTCCATCCCATCCTTGAATTTTCTCCCAGCATTATCAATGGCAACATGTCCTCACTTCTGGGGACTGTGGCAGATCCCATCTTCCAGCTGGGAAGTCACAAACGGGTTGGGTGGGCCTAGCTCCGTTGAGGTAGGTCATCAATGAACAGCACATTTCAAGCTTTTCAGCTCTTTCCTGCCCAAGTCCCATCACTTGTGGGGCCCTTTTGCTGCCTCTCTGCCCCCATTCTGGACACGGCCCCTCCTTACAACGAAGCCCCAGCCTGCCTCCTGAATTCAGCATCACTAATGGTAGCTCTGGCTTCTCCAGAACTCCCAGCTCCCAGTAACAACCCAGTCACACACCCAAGACAACCCGCTCATAAGGCCAGAAACCAGTGCAGGACAGTTAACAGCGATGTTGCGTTAAGGAGGAGAAGGTGGTGGTGAGATGGAGCAGACGCATTCCCATAGCAGGTTGTAACACTGATAAATTGAGACTCTATAAGCTAAGTCCTAGTCAGGCTTCACTTGTTCCTGTTACTTTGGTATAAATAATGGATTTTGAAGCATTACGACTTGATTTCTGGGATAGGGCAGGGTTGGTCAGCAGTTTTGATGTAGTATGAGGAAGCCTCAAGGAAGAAGCAAAGCTAGAACTGGAAAAAAACACCCATGAAAATTGCTTCCTATCAGAAACTATGATTCAAGTAAACTTTCACTTTTTTTTTTATCCTTCCTTCCTGACAGAAAGCCTTCGATGAAAAAAGATATTTTCCTGAAACAAAAGGATTTCTTCAGGGAAAACTAATTTTTTCTTCTGGTCACACTACAACTGCTCTTTTCTTTATAATGTATTTGGGTAACTGATTTCCTAATGTCTTAGTAGTAGTGTAAATATAACACAGCAGAGAAATGAAGTAATTTGAAACTGTAGCAAGATGTCGAATAAGACCTGGTATAGTAGATGAAATAGCCTATTTATTTATTGTATATAGTTTCATTTTTTAAGAAATAAACATTAAAAGCAGCTGTTAGCACAAACAGCAGAGCTTATCTTATTCCTTAAATCAAAGTCTACCCTTTTGGTGATGTCATATAACAGTTTGACTCTGACACGGAGCATTGGCATTTCCTGCGAAATGGAAATAATAAGACCGTGGGTTTTGCTGAGCACTTCCTCCACACATACGTAGACACGTGTTTCTGCTCCTACCTCCCCCCCCAGTCTGTAATCACTGCTCTGATGAAGTGTGACCAATCCAGAACAAAATTATTATGTGGGATGGTGGATTCAATGGAAAAACATCATTTATTTTCCACCCAGCAAAATCCTTTTTGTTACTGCTCTTTGATAAACCACGGTTTGTGTTCTTTTCAGAAGCCTCGACAATGGTAGACTGTGCCTTTTCATCACTTGAGCGCTTTTGCTTTCGGTCGCTCGGCTATAAATAGGAAAGTCTTTGTTCTGTCCCCTTTGGATCACAGCTACAAATGCGAACCATGGAGGACACTCGAGGCTTTCTATGCTTCTCGGTTGTTCTCCTGCGAGAAAGCAGCCCCACAAACAAACAGGCTGCTTTGTTTGTACTTTCTCTGAAGTCGCAAGTTCTTCCACTAAATGTTTATGCATTCCGGAGTCGAGCAACTTGCCTTGCATCTTGGGAACCCAGCGGTGATTTACGTTACTTTAAGGAAGATTTGGAAATGTGTATTTAATAGGTTCAGTTAACGAGTTAATTAGCATGGGGTTTTTTTTTCAAAGCTAAACTTTTGTTAAAATCAAAACACAGCTAGCATTTATTTTGGTGCTAATAGGAGCATTTTCATTAAAAAAAAATTTAGAGCCAGTAGAAGGATCCTGACTTGGCGCATTTTCAGGAGAAGGGCTTGATCCAAAGCTCTTTACAAAGTCACGGGAGTTTTTCCCTCTGTTTCAGCAAGTTTGGAGTCAGCTGCTCAGTTTAGATGTAGACCGTATGGGATGGTAACCTCCCACTCAGGGTCCCCAGTGTCCTCAAGCCTGACCTGGAGGATGTATCTCTAGGAATCCAAGACAATGATAATGTTAATGGTACCTTCAATCCCTGGCATCTCAGCATGGGATGCTGCGCTGGTCACAAGTGACAGACTAAGAGCAGCAGTAGCTCCTGAAAACCCTGATGCCTGTTCACTACTGTGTCGTGGTTTAACTGACTGAACCCAGCAGAGCTTGGCCCAAGACTGAGCCATGGAGAAAGAAGGAAGAATCTGTTCTTCACAGGTGTCTTTGCTGGGTTGCCAACCTCCTTGGTTACTCATTTGTGAAGCCTTTCTCTGCCTTGTTTTTATTTCTCTTTCAGATCAGCCTCTTTCTCTTTTCCCTTTTTTTTTAAGTAGAAATGAACTAAATTCTCCAAACCCATCTGCGCTGCTATCAGACACTGTTTTTTTTAAAAAAACTTGGCACCATTTCTGAAGTTTCCCTATGTACACTTTCCTGTTCGTGTATTTCCGTCATCCAGGTATCATCACTCAATAACCATACTGTGGCTGTAATGCTTTTCACATGGAAGGAATTGTGTTTTATTGATGGCAAATGTTGTAATGCACTTTCATGTCAAGATGAAAATCTGAAAAAGAAACTTTTAATAGTGTATGCTACATGAAACCTCTACACTGAACCAGGCTGGAGAGAGAATATATTCAAGTACACATATGCTGTGGCTATATATAGCAAATTAAACAGTCCTGGCATGCTGGAATGGGCACAAGAACACATCCCTATCACAACATTTTTAGTATGGGCACAATCAAGTAGCACTCTCCCAAGCCATTTCCAGACATGTTAGCAAAGCCAAGGACCACTCTGAACACGCATTTTGGATGTGGCTGTTCTCTCCTAGGGGCTAAGGGTATTTAGCATATTGGATCTGACCAAAAAAAAAGTCAAGTGGCTTCAGGACCAGAGCCTGAGCCCAGGCTCTCTGGTTCATGTAGCTGCAGGGATCAAGCATACCACGGCCAAGGGGAAGGACACCTTTGGGTATGTCATTCTCCCTGCCACCTGATTTCTGTGATCACAATAGGGACCAAACGCTGTGTGGGCCACTTTGATGATGGTTTTATTTGGCAAAAGGGTGCCTGGTGAAGCCCTAGCACCTCATAGCAAGGGGTGTGGAACAGCCTGCTCCCCAGGGGTCAACCTGCTTCCACAGAGGGGACAACTGCTCAGTGTGTGATGTGAGAGGAAAGACGGAGTCTCAGGGTCCACTGCTGAGATCTTAGCACAAAGAGAAATCAGAACACCACCATCCAAAATACTGTGCAAGTAAAATAAAGCCAGTCTGCTGGGGACTGCGTGGGAATCAGTGGCCACACCATTAGTAAGTAGGAGCAAATGGAAGGGCAGCCTGCACAGGGTACCAGCTGAAAGAGATCTCTGTTTCCACAAAATCAGAGAGTTTCCCCTTCCAGCATCACCACCAGAGGGATGCTGATTTCTGACCACAGCCGGAAACAAAACTCCCTCTGGAAGGCACATGCGCTGCCTTTGATGGTGGGGAACCCTGGTGTGCGGCACCGCCAGCTAATACAAAATGCCTGCTTGGCATCAAGGGGTGACTCCACAATGCAGCTGGGGACAGCAGTACCTGCAGGTGGTTGTTACCCCACAATCAGCATGATTTTGTGCAGCTGATTGAGGTCCCTCTTCCCGCTACTTATGGAAATACTCAGCCTGGCCAGAGCCCTCAGTTGGGTGCCACCTGCCCTCAAGCCACAGTTCTTCTATTGCCAGAGCACGAATCTTTCTCTCAGTATTTTTTAGGTTCCTTTGCTCTCCTCAGGACTGGGAACGATGTGGCTGAAATGCAGAAGACCCATTCTGAACTGGTTTTGTCCCAGTTGGGTAACCTGCTGCCACCTACCATCAGCTCCCCTCCAACCGCCCCAACACGAGTGAGAGTTGTCCCAGAGGGATTTCAGCCCCATTGGAGCAGGAAGGTTCAGACACCTCTTAGGAGAAGCTTCCTGGGATGTTTCCAGCTTGTGTTTTTTTTGCAAATGTAAAATACTTAGCTACACTTTGGGAAAGCATCCAAGTCTACGACTGTTTATCTGAAGGAGCCCGGAACCCTTTTTGAGGTTGGATTGTCTCCCCAGTGCAGTCACCATTTGTGCAATTATTTAACATTAGTGAATTGGCATCTGCTTTATGTACCAGAGAAGCAAGATTACCACCCATCCCAAATGCAGAAGAAACTGCCCTTCTCCTTCTTTCTCATTTGATTCCTGAAGCACTTTTCTGTTTGCCACTGAGAACACTAGAAAACTCAACCCAAAGCCCAGCGGCTAACGGTTCGGGTCTCAAGTCTTGCTTGTTCCCGTCGCTCAACAAGACCAATTCAAAGGCTCTTGTTATTGCTAATATCTGCTGAGGCAGTGTGTGGAGATGCCAATTTTCTACAAAAACCACTTTAATTTCAAAAATATGTCACTCTCACTATTTTTGTGAACAACCATCAATTTAAAGGATTGAAAAATAATTTGGACTTCAACACCCAGAACTATTTTCCAGTCACGAGGTATATGAAAGCTACTGGTAGATTGGCTCCAGGGCCACGGTTTTTTGCACCTCCTCATGACCCAGAGCTCAGGGCAGATGTCTCTGGGCTTCCTTTCCAATTAAGGGGAAGAAATATACTTCTAGAGCATAAGTTATCTCATCCTAAACCATTTCAGATCAAAGTGCCATTTTCCCTCTATAAAGGGAGCAAATGTAGGGTAATGCCCGGATGTGGAAGTCTGTCCTGATTTAGGCAAGATAAACCTTGCCCTGCCTCTTTGAACTCCAGCACTGGTTCATTTGCAGCAGTTCTCCTCAAATAGCTCATCCCCACCTTGGCCTGGGATTTGGGGGGATGGCTGCTATGTGCGAGCATTAATTAGTCAGTGATAGAGATCCTGGAAAGATTCACACCTGGCAAAACCAAGATGGAAAAGCACTCCTGCATCCTCCCAAGGGAACATCCTTGTTGGTACACCTGTTCCCTTTCCACTTTATTTTCTCTAAGGCTTCATAAATCTCGTTTTCCTTTCCACACTGCAGCCCAATATCAGGAAGTGTGAACGCTCCTGTTTGCTCAGCCAGAAGGGAAAAAACCAGATTTCCACAAGCTCAGCTTTCCTAAGGCAAATGAACTCTGGTGTGTTAGGAGGTCAGTGCGCCAGGGTGGGGGTCCAGGCAGGTGCCGGGAGTGCAAAGGACAGGCCAAAAGTAGCCCAAAGTGTGCAAACATATAGCACCCAGAAAGGCAATCCTGATAAGGGAAAAGCCTTCACAAACAACTAGCAGAGCCAGGAGGAAAGATCTACTCTCACTGTGTATTATTTGCCTATCTAGAAGTTTGGGCTACAGCAAAGACCTTTCGAAAGTTGCCAAGCCTAGTTTAACAGTTACTTGTTTTTCATGGACGGAAAGAGAGAGCTCGACCTTTTCTCTGAAAACACCCCACCCAGGGTTCCTGGAAGAGGCTGAAGTCTCTGGTTTCTACAGTGGCTGCCTCTTATTGAGGGCTCAGGCTCAAGCCTGCAGAAGATCTGAGGAATAACCCCAGGAGTAGGGCAGGGTGTTCATGGATGCACAACGTGGTCGTCGCTGGTCCAGGAGTATCATATTCGCGAGGATTTGGAAAGTGTGAACTCAAATTGTTTTAAATGGAGCATCTTCCCATCTTGCTTCCACACTGCTGGGACTTTTCTTTTAAAATCTTAGTTCTCTCCTTTTCTGGTTTCTAGGGTTTGAGTGAGAAGACTCATCCTCTCCTATTTTTTAGATGTTTATGTTCAACATCCTGAGTTTATTCATAAAGCAACGAGACTGCCTTTAAAAATCAAGGCCAAATCTAGGTCAAATCTGATAAACACTTTATCCTTTGCTCTGCAGAACTGGAGCGCTCAGGCACACAATCATGTCACTGCAGCTCAATGAGTGACACCACGTCAGCTTCACCACACCAACGAGATGTGCACACTGAGCTGCGAGGGTAGGACCAAAGGTATTAGCTTGAAACCGCTTCTAGTGGGCTTTCAGCAAATGCATGTTTTCTCACATTTGCCAGCAGTCACCATTTGAGTGCCATTATTTCACTGTTTGTGAGCCCAAAGCCTTTTCATAAGCTCTTATTTTTCTATGTAAAGGAATTTCTTGTGGTATTTAGAAAAAGGAACAACAGCCTATAAACCAGGGCTAGGCAGTGCTGGTCTGCTAGTTGTCCTGTTGGGGGGCCCACTTGTGAACAAGCAGGGCTGTCCAGCCTGTATTTCCTTTGAAGGATGCCCAGTTGCATAGGGAAATGGTGCATGGTACAGTTTTCTCTCAGCAAAAGAGTTGGGACATGACAAGAATG
The DNA here is from genome assembly GCA_027574665.1 of Rhynochetos jubatus. Taxonomy (NCBI): domain Eukaryota; kingdom Metazoa; phylum Chordata; class Aves; order Eurypygiformes; family Rhynochetidae; genus Rhynochetos; species Rhynochetos jubatus. The sequence goes on from CM050650.1 coordinate 119,695,373, forward strand.
CACCCAAGCCACAAATATTTTGATGATTAGAGATGAAAAGGGCATTACAGAGCACTTCTATTGCCTACTGTAGACTCAGTCTTTGCTATATTCCAGATATGAAATCATCGTGTCCTTGAACACTGAAGAGCTGCTCCAGACCCCACTATATGTAACCAGCAGGCAATGAGCTCAGAAGGCTCCTGACACCATTTGCAACAGAAGCACACACACATACGCGTTCACACAGGCACACCCAGGTGCTATGGCTGTGTTACCCTTCACATGTCAATGAGCCATTTGAAAATGATGTCGACTTCAGGATAACATACACTGAAAAAGACACAGTATGCTTGGATCCTGGGATGAAGTTATTACACAGACATGATTAAATCCTTTCCTATTACTGTAACGAGCGGTAATGTTTAGTGGCAATTGCCAGCAGTCGTTCAGTTTGAAGCAATGAGCTACTGCTGGAACATGGGTGGGACAAAGATGTTGAACAGCACCGGTCCCAATGCCGACCCCTGAGGAACACCAGTCGTTACTGGTCTCCACTTGGACATGGAGCCGCTGACCACCACCCTCTGAGTGTGACCTTCCAGCCAGTTCCTTATACACCGAGCAGTCCAATCATCAAATCCATGTCTCTCCAATTTAGAGACAAGGATGTCATGATGGAGAGTGTCAAATGCTTTGTGGAAGTCCAGGTGGATTACATCAGTTGCCCTTCCTTTATCCACCAAGGACATGACCCCATTGTAGAAGGCCACCAAATTTTACAGGCATGATTTGCCCTTAGAGAATTCATGCTGGCTGTCCCCAGTCACCTCATTATTTTTCATGTGCCTTACCATATTTTCCAGGAGGATCCACTCCATGATCTTGCCAGGCACAAAGATGAGAGTGACTGCCATGTAGTTCCCTGGGCCTTCCTTTTTCGCATTTTTAAAAATGGGAGTTACGTTTGCCTTTTTCCAGTCAGTGGGAACTTCACTGGACTGCCATGACTTCCCAGATATGATGCATAGTGGCTTAGCAACTTCAACCTCTGGTTCCCTTAGGACCCACGGATGCATCTCATCATGCATCTCTTCATGTTCATAGAGCTCCCTCCTACGCATGGAACGGCTCAAAGTGGCAGTGGCTATTCATAGAAGTTGCTTCTCCACGAGTCAAACCAGGCAGTAGGGATGTGACATCCCAGACACAGTCAGAGCAAACAAAATGCAAATAATGAAACTAGATTCATGTGGTTCAGCCCTTTTCCTCTCCTATCTTCAGCATCTTTGTGACACCGCTGTGATGGCTGATAAGAAAAGAGAGGGTCATAGTGTCAAGAAAACAGAGGTTGTTTCCTTTGCATCAGATAGGGAAAGAAACATCTCCCAGCTTCCTCATGGCTTAGCCCAACTCAGAGAGTAGCTAAGCTTTGCTCAGGTGGGACTGAGAGGTGCTGGCTGCAAAGGGGAGGCATCTGCACAAGAATGTTGAGTCAAAGCCTGGGACACCTCATTTTTTCTGGATGCTCTGCTTCTCTGCATTGAGCAAAGGACTATATACCATCTCTTCCACCCCAGGAAACGTATGCAAAGATTTGCTGATAATGGCCAACGTAACAGTTATCTCCAAGTTATCTGCTGGGGATGGAAAAGGTCTCTGTGAGGGATCTGCCACTTCCACAAGCAACCCACTGACCATGCAGTTTGCCGTGTTCTTGCTATTATAATATGGGGCTCAAAGTCCAGGCTTTGTACTGAGAAATACATAAAACGTCACAGACTTAAAAGTCAAGCTGCTGGAGTCTAAGGATGCAAACTTGTTGAAGGAGAAACAGTCAGGCTTGGGGAGGGACAGCTTTTCGAAGCAGTTGATTAGACCAACGGATAAACTGTGAGCCAACTGCTAAAGGCTACAAGGACAGGGGAAAAAAAAGGAAATATGTATGACCTCTAAGTCCTGTAAGAGGACGACCAATGCAAGATTAAGTCGAGAGCTGAAATTCAGAATTGTTCTAGCTAGTAACCATTATGGATACAGTAGAAATACTGCTTTTATGGCACTGAAGCTTTTCCCTCCTCTCTCCCACTGCAAGATCTCTCTCTGCTCTACTTTCATGCCTCAGATAATTTATGAAATTACAGTAAACTCAGAGTAATTTTGCCCGCTTTCTGCAGTTTCTTTTTTTATTTGGAGTCTTAAAAATTACTTGGCCAAGAACTTGCCATTTTTTCCTGAGTCGGTTGGTCTACCAAAGATATTTCTTTGTCTCACTGCTATTCAGTGAATTGGTCTCCAACACCAGCAGTATCAGACACTGGAGTTTACAGAGGAACAGTGGGATACATTACAGCTCGAATGACCAAACCACTAACCAAAGGAAAATAACACTTCCCCCATCTTCTGAAGTCTTCAAAACTAACTGGAAACCTCCAGTTCAATCACACATATGATTTTGGGGTCAGGGTGCATGGTCTAGCGAGGGTTCTGCACACAGAGGCATCCCAAAGCACTGCAGCAGTGAAGAGTATAACTTAACAATTCTCAGCATTGCCACCACTCAGTTACCCATATCACCTTCAAATCTGTATATCTAGAGGTCAAAATTCTTATTTTCCCGGGAAACAGAAATCTTTTCTGTTTCTCTGCAAAACCAGAGGCAACCCCCACCTCTTCATCAGCACTCTCTCACCTTCTGTTTTCCTTGGGAGGGCCAGTTTGTCCTGGATCACACACACAGATGAACAAACACACTGGGGTACAAGGTACTGGTCCACTCACATGTTCGGAAAGCAAAAAAACCCCAAAGCCTAAAGAAGACTCTTAGGCTTACTTCTTTGCTTCTCCCAGCAAGGAAGCTGGAGTTTTCTGATTTTCCATTCTTAAATATTTGAGTATCACATAAGTACTACAATACTGCATAAATACATATATAGGGGGAAAAAAATCTATAAACTATTGGCCCTAATCCTTAAATCTCAGCAAATTACCTCTTGTCTTAAGGAGACCACCTTTTGAGCACATCTTGAGCCAAATTCTTTTCTCTTGGTCATCTGCATGGCAGAGGACATTCATCTGGCATCTCGCTTTGATGTCTGAATTAACAGTCTGTATAAAACTTCCCATACCGTCTGTGAAACCTTTCCAGGGCAATTTAGGTCTTAAGATCCTGCTCAGTGAATCAGTTAGTCATTGTCATCAGAGGGCTGGAGCACCTCTGCTATGGGGACAGGCTGAGAGAGTTGGGCTTGTTCAGCCCGGAGAAGAGAAGGCTCTGGGGAGACCTTAGAGCACCTTCCAGTGCCTGAAGGGGCCTACAAGGAAGCTGGGGAACACCTTTTACAAGGGCCTGTAGTGACAGGACAAGGGGTAATGGGTTTAAATTGAAAGCGGGGAGATTTAGATTGGATATCAGGAAGAAGTTCTTTGTGGAGAGGGTGGTGAGGCACTGGAACAGGTTGCCCAGAGAAGCTGTGGATGCCCCATCCCTGGAAGTGTTCAAGGCCAGGCTGGATGAGGCTTGGAGCAACCTGGTCTAGTGGAGGGTGTCCCTGCCCATGGCAGGGGGTTGGAACCAGACGATCTTTAAGGTCCCTTCCAACCCAAACCATTCTGTGCTTCCACGATTGTCCCCAGCCCTGAGCTCGCTGGGAGCTGTGAGGGATCATCTGGCCAGTGAGAAGTCACAAGCTGCGAGGCAATGGCGTTCAAGGCTTTGCTTCCCACTGTTATCTCTTCAGAAAACATTCATCTGGCTTTCACTGGCTACAAAAGTTAAACCAACAGGACTCAATTCTACTATTCTACCATTCTACTCAATTCTACCTAAAGCAAATAGTTCCTCTGTGTATCTTGCTAATAAGGTTTTTAACCCTTTATTGTGAACACAAAGAGGGCAAAGTAGAGTGAACAATTATAGCATCTGTGGCAGAAAAAAAAAAGAATCCCAAATCTGAAAACCTCACTTTTTCTTTTTAACTGGGTTTGGTATTGACCTGGGAAGGAGAAATGTGCTTATTGGCAAGGTATTGGCCTTTTTGCAGAAAAATGGCATCACAGCCATTCAATTCTTTGAAATTTGCCTTGTCACAAATATTAACAAATGGGTACATATTTTACTAAGAAATACGGATTTCTTAACAACAGTTGTAAAGCAGCCAAAAACTCTTGGAAGAAAAACAATAACTGCATTTTAAGCTGAAAGAAGTAACTAAATAACAATCGTTTTTTTCCAAATAAACCAGAAAGTGCAGGATTCATAGTAACATCAGCTCCATATATATTTTACTCATTTCTGATAATATTTCAAAAGCCATCTTTTCACTTAACAAGATGGTAACTACAGAGGCCAATTCTTATTCATATTCAATATTTTCACCAATGCATTACACAACTTTTATTAAGTACCCATCACTTCCGGGCACTTGAGAAGAATGAGCTTAAGAAAACATCTTTTAAAATGAACTACTCATTCTGGGAGGCAGACAAAAATTTTATTTCCCCCTTTCTCATACTGCATGTGGGTAAGGGTGTGTTTCTGTCCTTCACATCTTCCGTCTTTGAGGTCTGCTTTCTTATTTGCAGTTGTTGTGGCAAAGAAGCACTAAAGAAATGACTTTGACATTTCATTTGCATGGCCTGAGGTCTGTGGTCATTCTCATCTCTAGCAGGAGACCTTTGCAAATTCAGTATTATCCTTTTCTCTGTCAGGTGCACATTTTCATGGGTCTTGAGGGGCACTTCAAGGGGCACTAGTCAGGCTGCTATAATTTTCCCTCATTTTAGTCTGCAACACCAGTGTGGGGTCAAAAGGACACACAGAATGGGAGACACCCAGCTTGCCCAGTGATGGGCTTGGGCTATACACCGAGGAAAGCGATGGATCCCTTCGTGCAGCCCTTACCAGCCTTCACGGGTCAGGAAGGGTTTATCATGAAAATACTTTAACACGGCAGTAACTGAAATGCCGAAGGGCCAACAGCGACGTTAAATCTGTCAGAGACTTCAGCAAGCCTGCACTTCCCCAAAGCGCAAACTGGGTCTGATTTTAGTTTTCCTTTTTGATAGAAAGAAAGAGCCAAATGCAAGATCTGAACGCTGACCCTAGATGCTCAAAACCTTCTGGGGCAGCTGGCACAGGGGGGTACCTATTACATCTAGAGGAATGCCAGGATCTGAGCATGGAGAGCTGCCTCTGAGAGGACTTTTGTTTATGTTATGCATTCATTTATCAGGGTTTCACCCCTCAGCCTCACTGGGATGGGTGCAAACCCCCAGCGACTTGACCTGAACAGACTCAGGGACGTGCTCATCTCCTCCGAACTGTGCCACTACAGCGGTTTGTGTTTTCCTGTCTCTAGGTTGTCACGCTGCAGATGACCTAAATTATCTCTCTTTCTTTTTTCTTTTCTCCAGATGGTGAGGTCTGATACGGGCAGGTGTATGAGCAGCTGACTGCCCTGGCACAGGCCACGCGCCCTCAGCCACGAGCCGACGATCCCCTTTCCATCCTTCACCACAGGTACTGCTGACACAGAGCGGGGCAGGGTCTGTCCCTCTGCGCCCCACACGCTTGGGTCAGCAAATCGGGGAGGCGACAATCAGGTAATGCTGCAGCTCATCAGCACTTTATCTGTGGGTATTTTCTGTCGTGGGGGAGCTGGTGAGTCACACCAGGGCAGATGCCCACAATATATAAAAGGCCAGTCTCAACATGACCATCCCTCCAAAAATGGTATCTTTTGTAGACAGTCTCAACATGACCACCCCCTCCAAAAAAGTATCTTTTAGAAATAAATGCAGTACACAGAGAAAAGTATGTCCTTGCGCCCTGTTAAATGGAGCAACCAGAATGAGTTCCTAATTGGAAACTTATGAAAACAGCAATTGGAGGGATCCTCTTGGTCAGGCAGAGATGGGGAGGTTTGAAACGGCACGTACAAAACCTTCCCTCGCTGGCAAGGAAAAGGGTTGCACAAGTTATCTGTAAGCATCTTTATCTGCAGTCATTAGCCGGCAATCCTAAACACTGGATGAGTTCTCCCCATCGTTTCACAATGAGTTTTTTTCTGGTTTCTAAGAACTGTTTTCGAGGACTGCCATTCACCATATGAGAAAAATGTGTGAACATGATGCACAGTCAGTTTTTTCTCTTGGACATTGCCCCATTGCAGAAATACAAAATATCACGTCACCATGTACCCTACTTTTCTCTAACGCTTTCCATCCATTACCTATAAGCACATTACAAACAGGAGTGATTTTACTGTGATTTCCAAGATCCCTGCCCAAAGGGAAATGCAGTTTCTGTGCAGAACATAAGGAAAAGATGATTGAAGGGGTAGTGTGAGGAGAGTAACAGGCATCTTTCTTAATGCCCAATACAATGCCTTATAAAACAGCAATCCTTTCTCTATCTAGTAGTCTGAATTAATTTGCCTCTTCCAGGCAAACAAAATAGACTATGGAAAGAAAACAGGGTGGAGAAGAAAGTACAAAAAGGATGGAACAAAGATGCCATTTTAAATCACTGGCCCCAACTCAGCATGTAACCATTTTCTATGGCAAGGAGCATGTCAAACAAATTCCTCATCGACTGCTACTTTCTACAGCTCCACGAAAGCCAAAGGCTGTGGAATTTGCAGCTCTTTAAAGTACAGGGGGAAATCCCCGGCAGCGCTGCTCCAAACCCCTGAGCAGTGCAGGAATTGACGCTCAACACGCGGCGACCGACCAGCGAAGGGACAGAAGCACAGGCTGGATTGTCAGTCCTGACTTTGAGGTCCAGCTGCCAGACGGCATTGCAAAGAAAGACCTCTGGAGATTTCTCCTCCTTTTTTTTGGCTTATTCTCCTGGTGTATTCATCTTAACAGAAATCAGCTGTTCTCCTTCTCACTTATACAGTATTTGCGGAAGAGGCTTTAGCATCTGGCCTGGCTATTATTAAAAGATGAGAACATCCTGCTCTGTTACGAGAACACCACTACTGGCAATAAAAGGACAACGATCCTTCACATCCAGGTTTCCCAAGATCTGTTTGGATTATTTGGGGATTTTTTCCTTTCTGCCGTGGCCTTTCCTTCCTATTTCCTGACATTTGCTCACCGGCCTTGCGCACCCCGGAGCAGGGATAAAAACCATCTCGCAGCACTTGGATGTAACAGCATCTTTCTCAGCTACTAAGGACTTCTTTTTCTCACTGTAGAAATGAAAAAGTAAACAAGCTGGGGGGGTAGAGGGGCTGCCTTGGTGTTTAGGCTCTGACTTTATTTTTAATAGTGCTCTAAAGACAGGGTCTGGAGGAATACAAATGAACGGGTGGAGAGGTCACTAAGCACTGGACTCCTACAGGTTGCAACAAGGTTTTAAACCCTTACTGTGCCCTATGTGTCCAAACACAGAGGTAGGGAAAAAACCAAAGCTAAGCCTTAACCCACACCCAAACCCAAAGGCTGGGGAGAAAGCCACCAATTTTGCTTTGGGAGGCTCAGGGTGGACATTAGGAGAAGTGCAGGGACAGGATGCTCTGATCAAATACCGGATCCACCTCCACTCTTGGAAGATATCAAGATTTATTGGAAGCAGCCATGCTGAGCCGATCTGGTGGTGGCGGTCCTGCATTGAGTCTCCCTTGGACCAGCAGACCCATGGAGACCCCTTCCAACCAGCATTTCGGTGACCCTTCATTGATAACAGCCACATTTACATGTTGAAAAATGCTGGAGTCCAAAAACGTGGAGTTATTAATAGAGGGACTTCAGCTGATCTCTACTGGCGTAATCACCATCAGAATTTGGCCCCGCGGTGAACATTAATCACTGGCAAGTTCTGCGGCGTATCAACTTTAACATGGGTTGTTTGCTTTTCTCTAAGTGTTGGGACATCCCGCAAGCTCCAGCTGCTCATCCCAAGCGAGCTGCCGGGAGGGAGCGGCCAAAGGCTGCCTCCACGGATTGCAGCGATCTCTGCTTTTCTTCTTGCCCCACCGCAAATCCTGAGTAAATCTGTTGAGACAGCAACACTTGGCCTTAAATTCACATTGTTTTTTGACCAGATCAGCAGTCTGGAAACTGGGTCAATTTTTCTAAACATGTGGTTTAGAAATGTGCTGTTTCAAAGGACACTATCCAATGGTGTGAGACCAAACACTGGATTTGTAGTAAAAAGGGCTAAACAACAACAACAAAGAAATTCAAAGCTCACTATAAACACCGAGTCCATGGGACACCCTGACAAAGTAGGGAAATAGTAAATTCCATGTTCTATATTTAGGGAAATTGAGGCATAAAAAGAGGAGTCCAAAGCTGCCTGGAGAATGCATAGACGATACTGAAATTTCCCAGCTACAGAACAAAAGCTATTTGTCTCATCTTTACAAGTTCTTACAAATATCACTGTAGGGATTTTATTTTATTCTCTCACCCAAACTGCAGTAGGGAAAGTCCACTTGTTATTTAGGTAACAGAGTTGACATTAGAAACGCAGGTTGCATCTACCCTAAGGGATATACGTAATTAATCTTCATGAAAGTAGCAGCACAGGGCTGAGAACTTCAATTTTATATTATGTTGTAGGTCCCAGGTTACTGCGGTGGCACTGCATCAGAAGAGCTTTTGGAAGTTTGGGCTTTGTTCTCTTTGCGTCTCATAGCCTTATCTGGGAATACAACAGCTTTGTATTCCCAGATGGGGAGATGCCAGCATCCCCCATCCAAGGCCATATAATTATCACAGAGAGACCCCATGGGAAGAGCTCCATACAGCCCAGACTGATACTGCACCAGCAGATCTACAGGAAAAAGATTATCATTACAGAAGGCCAAAGACAGCGCTTTGGAATGCTAAATATTTGAATTTTTGCTTTAACCTCGTGCTAAAACTTTTCTTCAAGGCATTGAGTAGAAATGTTCAACCTGCTTCCACTATTTTATCCGCCACAGTCATCCCCATCACCTATCCAAGGATTATGGGTTGGTAGTGAATTTGCATATCATTTTAACCCGTCCAACAAATATTTCTGGTGAACAATGCTTCCAGACTGTTCTCTGCAAGCATTCAGCCAGCTGGTGAGTGCCTGAGCTGCAAAGCCGGTCACCCACACCGCACCATGCCTTCTCCTACTCAAACTTATGATCTAGTGTGACCCCCCCAAGTGCTGCAGAGCACTGCTGTGATTTATGCAGAGCATTGGCCATCCGCGAGCTGTCGCCCAGGGGAGGGATTTCACCCCCAAATACCGATTCATTTCCTCCTGACCACACAGAAGGTAACTAGACGGTATATGTCAGTCCTTGGATATATAACTGAGGTTATTTCCTCCTCTTCCCCAGTAAACAGCTTGATGGATTTTTTATTTGGTGCCAGCATAGGGCTTGGTGCTGAACCATAAAGTCAGACCCTGCTCCTTCTCTCCCCCATTGCTCCCCAAGAGCTTGTTTTAAGCACAAAAAGGGCTGATTTAGGCCTGTGGCTGCCAACACATGACTGCTCTGAGCCCCTCTGGTGTCGCTCACAGCCACAGGAAATTAAAAAGTTAAACCCAAGGCCAACAGGGAGAGGCAGCGCGAGATGCTGCCCCGTACGCACGCTGCGTGGGACCAGCAAAGGCCTGATCCAGCGATCCAGAGTTGACATTCAACCCTTACAACCCAAAAGCAAGAGGCTATTTACTGACACCAAAGGTGGGGAAGACAATGCACCACCCCTTGTAGGAAGTGTCCTTAAATCCTATCTCCTCCAAGGACCCTGAGGTTGGTCTCCCACACGTGTCTGTATCAGGCAGTCCCCTGCACTCACCAGGGGTGGTCGTTTTGCCTCCAGAGTGGTTCGTCTCTGGTTAAGGCAAGAGAGTAACCTCAAGCTGCAAAAAGGTAAACAAACCAAAAGATCAAGTGCGACATCCCCAGCATGATGTACCATGGGAAAACACGAGGGAATTACTGTGATCAGAGTGATGGTTTGGATCTTCCAACTCTTGTGCTGACCATGTCTGCCACAGATACCCCAAAGAAACACGCCAGAAACCAACAAAAGATGGAGGGATCACTGTAATCCCTCAATAACCTGTCTATGTAAGAATTCCATCTTCTGAAACCTCTTTATTCAGAGTGGTTTTAGCTGAGTATGTGTTATCCGTACAATCACACAAGCCGTTTTCAGCTTAGACAACAACCTGCAGCAGATAGTTCCCAGCCTGACTCACAGAGCCGTGGGATAATTTGGACTGGAGGGGACGGCGGGAGGTGCCCAGCCCAACCTTCTGCTCAAGCAGCCTCAGCTCCAGGGTCAGACCAGGCCACTGCGGTTTGACTCAGTAAACAGGTAAAGCTGTGGGGGACTGTGGGACCTTTAAACCTCCAAGAACAGAGGTGTCAAAACATCCCTGGGCCCCTGTTCCACCGTTTGACCATTCAGAACAGTGAGAAATTGTTTATTTCCCTTCATGAGCATCTGGAATAAGTGACCATGCAAGCAACAACATAATGAAGGTCCCCTCTGTGCTCCAAGTAGCTGTGATGTGTTAACCTTGGTACCAGAGGGCAGCAGAAAGACTTAGCACTCATGTTTATAGCAGAATTCCCTCTAAAATGTATACAGCAATATACCACAGAGCATTGATTGGCTTGCTTGGTTCCTGACTCTGGTACAAAGCTTCCCTAAAACCAGGACTCTGATTATGGGCTGGAATGAAAGCACCCTTGAAAACCTCCAAACATTATCTCAGTCTTCAAACACCACACAAGACATGTGTAGGTCCATGGTAAAGCCAACAGAACTCTCAAAGTCAGTATCAGTGACATTTAAACTTCAGAGTTAAAGGTCTCTTGAAACGATCAGCACCTCACACCTCTTTGTGCTACAATTTCTCTTTTGCAGGCTCAAGAAATGGCTAGAAAGTATAAAACTTACAATGAAACCAGGCACAAGCTTGCAAACCACTCCTGTCCTCTCCTCCTGCAGACAGCCCTGGGTGAGCTTAACCTCCACTTCATCAGCTGCATCCCCTCCTACCCCTGACACTAGGCTGGAGGAAAAATAGCCTCCTCCCTATCCGTGTATCTTTTGCTGCTTGGAAACTATTCTTGCCTCAGGCCACGCAAATCACAAGATTATCTGTTACTGCCTTCCTCAGGTCTGACCAGGAAGAAGTGGGGATAGTGCAACCCCCATCCTGGAAAAGCGTCGTAAATCCAAATCCCTCCCCCAATTTGGAAAACTATCCCCGCCTTTCCTACACTTCAAGCTCTGCTCAGGGCCCTAGCAGCAGTGTTCTCCCTAATAGCAGTTGTTAGGTTTCAGATTTAACAAGTTATCAAGATCAATGGAGCAGTTTGTGCTCATCTGAGAAACACAGGTTTTGATAGTCTGAAGACTCAGGAAAAGAAGAAACATTTGAGATCAGATTCAGAAGGTGTCCTTTACCACCCAAAGGTCTGGATATTTGCTTTTTGTACTTAATTGAAAACCTGAGTGCTGCAAAAATTGATGGGGCCACCACAGAAGGGTCAGTACTGTGTTCTACCGTGTACTTACTTTACCCTGCCTGGTGCTAAGAGGAGACAGCAGAAGAAAAAGAAGCATAGAAGAACATTAACAAAAAAAAAAAAGCCATTTTATTGAAAATTAAATTCAAACTTCAAATTAATATTACAATCATGAGAAAATGCCAAACAATTCAATTTACAGTTGCAACATACAATACAAATAGTCCCTTTGAAGTTGAAGTAAACTGATCCACAATCATCGTCTGTGGCATAAAGCAGAGTGTGTTTGTACAATATGTGCATGAAAAGCAAATCTCGGGTGACAGCATTTGAAAAAATAAAAAAAAAAAAATTAAAGCTTGTATTTACACAAAATGCTACAAATATTTTGTTCCAGCGGAAATTCAAGACTGGTAAAGCATATTTAACAACAACGAAAAAAAATTGGAATGTCACTCATATTACCTAAAACAAAAGTTACTGTAAAAGTATGGTTTTGGCTGATATACTTAAAAGTACTGCATTTAAAAAAAAAAAAAAAAAAAGCAAAGAGTTATCTGTAAACATGGAAGTAAACAAACATCTAAAAAAGTTCTCAGAAAAATGTTAAAATGAAATGCATTCTATTTAAAAAACAACAAGAAAATCAGGGGTTCAGAGAATGGGGCTTCTTTGAGCTCATGGCTGATCCAGGTTTTGATTATTGCTTTTGCTCATGGCTTCTCGGCCGCGTGCAGCCCGGCGCGGGGCTGAGCTTTGCTGAGTGTGAAAGTGCAAAGTGTTCCCCGCTCAAGATGTGGAAACCGGTAAATCCTTGCTCGGGGGACTGCTAGCAAAGAAGTTCAACGCTAAGAAAGACACAGCAGCTGGTCTTTTAAAACAAATGATAAACGCCACATCAATGATGCTGTGGGTTAAATAATTTGCATTACTTTTCCGTCCCGACCCGCTGACCCTGATCTGGTTACCCTTAGGAGGAGGGAGAGGAGGATCTAATCCTCCATTCGGCAAAAGGGACATCGTGCCTGTTATTCTGGAAGTAAATCTTTGGTAGGATAAGAAAGCTGGAGAGTAAAAAAAGGTCATTTTAAAATCTTTAAATCTATGACCAGTGCCAAAGATTGCCACTCACTGAAGGGAAGGGCTGTTGTACCTTTGAGAAAACTCCTTTCTGCTGACACTCAGCACCTCGCAAAACATCAGATAGTCTGATGTGATTAAGTACCTAGTGCCGGCTGGGTGGTTTTTTTTGTCTGAAATCCTGATTCAAGAGCATTTCCAAATGAACTCGGAAGCATTTTCCAAAAGTTTTGATGAGCATCTCTGCCTCAGCCGGTAAAACTCCCTCCATGACCAGCCTGACACACCAGGAGAGATTTTCCAAAGGCACCAGGAGGGTTCAGGAGCACGGGGGTCTACTGAAAGTCAACAGGCTGGTGCTCCTCCATCCGTAGGTGCTTAGAAAATCCTTTCCTTTCTATCCCAAGCAGGCAGAGCCAGATGCCTTCCCACACGGCCAGGGAAGACGAAGGCACGGATCGGGCACGCGTGCCTCGACCGGGAGGAGAAAACGTTTTCGACGGCTGTCCCTAATGGTCCAGCTGAAAGACCGCGGGGACACAAACAGAGTCCTGTTGGTACTGAGCAAAACAAAAGTCTGGTCTGTGCTGGATTTATCCAGAAACAAAAACCAAGTGCTTGAATTTTACAACAAAGTCTTAAAAACAAAAAAAAAAACTCTGGGTTGCTGCCTGCAGCCACTCTTAACAACATTTCAACACAAAAGCACCCTAAAAATTACTTAATATGCATACAGTAAACCTTAAAAAGCCCTTCTCAGCAATAACAAATAATGTACAAATATAGTACCTTTTATTAAATAGGAAACAGCTTGCACTGGCAGTACATCTTTTTCTCTTGCTTACTAAACAAAAAACAAAACTGAAATGTGTAACCAGACACTGGCTTTTTTAAGTGCTGCTGAGACTAACAAACGTATTTTACAGTTACAAATAAATGGACAGTGGTATGCTTCAAGCTACCACAAACCAACAATAAATAGAATCAATTACAGCTTCCATCTTTGAAGGAAAACTAAGTATTAGAAGAAAAAAAAAAGTGTCTTACTTATACTTTAAGCATACTTGGTATACAACCTTTAGAAGGCAAAGACTTTATTAATTTATTTTTTTTAAGAGCACGTCATCACGCAAATCGGAGGGATGTACTATGCTATTGTCAACTCGCTTAACAGCTTCGCTGTTAACGAGCGGTGATTGTGTTGTCTGGCTCTGTATGGCTATGCCCACCATTGATTTATTGCGACACTTTGGAGGCAGCCAAAGTACAGCCAAGGAGCAGCGTGGTGGCCAAAGGCCCCCCTGAGGAGGCTGCAGATGGCGATGGCTAAGGCAGGGGAAGGAGGGAGCACCATCAAACCCCATCAGCACGTGCCGAACATCCCACTAAACCAGGCTTAACATCACCTGCTTAGTGATAGTGTGGGGAGGGAGGTTCAGCTCCCACCGTGTCCAGCCAATGCCATGTAGCCTCCACGTTTGCTGTAGCAGCCCTGGGCTGGGCGAAATTTGGCTCCCTCTGCTTGAGAGTTTGGCAGCAGTCAAGTTGGTTAAGGGTTTTGGGTGCAATCTGCTCTCCCTGTATCATGCCTGGGAGCCCCAGGCTGGCTTTTAAGGTGACTTTTTAATCTTCAGCATTTGCAGAGGTGAGTATCGCTGCCGCTGGGCTTGTCTCTCTAATACGGCAACAGCCACATTGGCTTCAAAGTCAACACAGCATCCTTACGGCTTGAGCATTTAATGCTAACGTGAGATGATGCGCTACCAGGCAGTTTCTGTCTCAAGTTTTGAACTTTTTTAATCCATTGAGTGGGCTGAAATTGCATGGGGAGGGGAGAAAGTTTCACCAATTCTCCCTTAATCCCATTTCTGAGATATTTAAAAATTCATTATTTGTAAAATTAGGGCTTTGAAACAGTTTTGATTTTTCTTTGGGAATAAAAAAAACCCTGTTGAAATCCAAATAATGCTGTTGAAACAGAACATTTTAAAGAATATGAATATTTTCAAATTTTGAAGTTCTGAGAAAAATCCTGGGAGAAGAAGAAATTAGGGGAAGGATGGCAAATATTTCATCCTTCCTACCATTTTTCCAGTGTCTCCACAACTACTGATTAAAAGGCAAGACTGTGTTGAAGGCAACCAGACAGCTAATAAAAATATTTTAAACACAATATTTCCTTCATAAGTTATATAAAAAGATCCTACATCCAAAATCATTTGATGTGGATGCATTTGGGTTGGGTTTGTCGGTTTTAAGTCACGTTGTAAACTGGTTCACACTGGAACTGCTTTTCAGAGCTGGGTAAAGGTCTGAGGTTTACACCATTGCAGAAATGAAATAAGTAAAAAAAAAAAACCCAAAACAAAACAAAAAACACCAAAACAAAACCACCACTTTTAGAGACCGAAGTCAATATATCATTACATTAGGAAACGTTTAAAGGGTCCAAATGTCATTAAATAATTATAAATATTCTTTTAAAGTTATATGATGATTCATGTTAGCAAACAACCTCAAATTTTACACATTTATAATTTAAAAAAGAAAATAAAAAAGAACATAGCCAAACACAAATACTATGTATACCATTTTGACTCTAGTAATATATATTGCCATTTTCATATTTTGCATAAGGAATAACATTTTGGTTTTTATTTTTAAAGGTTTTGGTTGTTATTTTTGGTTTTTGGCTAATCGAAGGCAAAATTAATGGATCCAAAAGCAAAAAGGAAACCCCAGGGTTGTCTAGCCTAACTTGGAAGACTCATTAAGTACCCAAAAACAAACCAAAAAAGCAATGAACACAGAGAAGTTCCAACTGTTATCTGCTGCAAGGCTCAGACAGAGTTTTTTTTTGGGACAGCTGTTTTCATCTGAATGTATCATGGCAAAATGGAAGCAACTCGATCTTTGCTTTCCATTTTATGTGCACCAATACAAGCCAGTTGATTTGCTTTACGAGTGTGAAGAGGGTCCCATACGTTGTATGATTGCAACTGTATCTGGAGTTCATGGTTAGGGGGGGGATTTTATTAAAAAATAAAAGGGAATGTAGCCTTTGCCTTCCATCACCATGTTTCTCCTGATAGCTGGGGAGTCCGTTCTCTCCTCATTGGCAAAAGAACTCACTAGTTATTATTACAACACTCTAGACCAAAAAAAAAAAAAAGAGGAGGGGGTGATTTTTTTGGTGTGTGTGTAAAAAGTACATTTTAAATATAAAACAAGGTAAAATGGTTCCAAGAAAAAAAAAAATGTGCTTTGATCCACATAATCTGAAACATGGGTTGTGGTGTGTTGGTAACTCTTGTGTTATTTATGGCCTTTATCATCCCATCTACTCAGTTGCACATATCGGTAAAATCTCTTTTTAAAAAAAACCAAAAAAACAAAAAAACAAAAAAACACAAAACCCAGGCACTTCATAGTTAGTCGACCGTGTGTTTGGTTTGGTTTTTTTTTGGCTCACGGAGGTCGGGCCGGCTACAGAAGGAATCTCAGTACGGCCTCCAAACGGACTCATCCATTCTGCCACTAGAATTCAAGACAGTTGGGGAGCTGCTGTGGCTGCCATCCGCCTCCACCCCGTCACTCTGGTTGGGCAAGTTAGGGTTTAACAGCGTGCTGCCGTTGGACGTGGTGGTGCACGGAGGAAGCATCCTGGAGGGGGAGCGGTCCCCTCCCGGCACCATGGGGAACTGGTATGATCCTGACGAAGTGCCATAGTAGAGATATGGAGTGCTGCTGGTCTGGAAAGGTCCACTTTGGTTTTGGGAAGAGCCGGGGTAGGGTGGTGGTAGGTAGGTGTGGTAGTGAGTGGTTGCGGACATACCCAGTGACATGCCTGAGGTGACTGGCGGTGTATAGGTAAAGGTGGCTGGATAGTGCATTCGTGGGTTGGAGAAGCGGCTCTCAGTGAGGGATGAAATGCTTGTGAACTGCCTGGGATCTGAAAATGGGCCCAGCTCTGAAGCACCTAAAAAATTATAACAAAAGACGGGGGAAAACAATTCTGTAAATACCATTTTTTGTATCAAGTGATGATAGAATTTTATTTTTCTAAGAAAACCCACTTCTTTTGGCCCCCAAGAGAACAGCAGATCATATCAAATAATACATTACAAGGAACAGAGTCATACACCTCTCTTCTACAAGCGCTGGGCCAAACTCATCCCTGGTCTAACTCCAACGATGCCAATGGAGGGAGCAGCATTGCCAACCTGAAGCGTTCAAAGGTCACAAGTCAGGCCGGGGAAAAAAAACAACCAAAAACTCAAAAATCAAGAGATCAAAAAATAATCTCTTTTTCAAAAAAAAAAAAAACCAACCCAAAAACAGAAACATGGATTTGGAGTTGATTTGCCTTCTGGTTTCTGAGCTTTGAGGGTTACGCCTCTCTGGGTTTTTGCTATAGCCTCTTGAGAAACTCAGGTCTGGTTGCAGACGAAAGCTGAGATTCCCACCTCAGCACATGCCATCGGGAGCTGGGGTTTCAAGAAAAGCAGAAATTACCGTGCAACTTGTAATAAAACTACAAGAGTTGGCAACACCGAGTTAGTTGCACCACTGACACCAGGGGAGTTACACCGGGGGTGACTAAGCCCCGCTTCTTGCCTTAAATGTGAGAATCTACTCAGCTGCTTCCTAAGGCTGGAAAATATCATTTGCGACATCCGAAGGACGGGCAAGGCCACTGAGCTGATAGCAAAGATGCAAATTTTACTTTTCAGTGCAGTCGATGGAAAATTACAAGCCAAACACTCTTTTTGCCATTGAAAAAGAAGTTGTTTTCATGTGTAGCCTGTGCAGTCTGGTTGAAAAAAAAAAAACAAGACCACACAGTTTATGGCTACTGTGAACGTCTGGATGGTAACGCTGTGAATTGGAGTCTAACGCAAAACAGGGATGGGTAAACTCATTTCGCCTAATTTCTAATCCCACATCAAACACCCAAAATTTCAGAGCAGAACTGGAAAGCAAACGTTAGTAGCTTGGTGATCTGCTTAGGAGACTGCGGGATGGACAGGAGCAGGAGAAAAAGATGGTGAAAGCTCACGTTGAGAGACAGAAAAGTGGAAAACAAAAAGGGTGTGGGAAAAGGAACAGGGGGAAAGAGGAAAAAGCCTAATGAAGAAATACAGTGCAAGGGGGAGGGAAAGTCACCGGCCAGTGTGCAGTAGATACATACATGGATTTTTAGAGAAAGAGAGAGAGCTGGAAAGAGCGGGGTATAAATAAAGGGGAAAAACCATGAAATCAAATGTGCTCTCCCTGTGTTTCCCAGCCAACACTTCTACAGCTTTACAGTCCTCTAGATCCAAGGGTTTACCCAACCCTTTGCCAATCTACTGAACCCAAATTACCTAAAAGGAAAATACGGCATATTCTAGATGCCAAACTGATGTGCCTAACGCTGAAACACCCTGTGTACCCTCCATGTAAAATGCAGCAATGGTTTTCCTTGGGGACAGGCTTTGGATCTGACCTGCTGACACTGATTTGCAGAAGGACGGTCCTGCCAGCCCTTCTGCCCTTGGCCCCCTGTAGCACCCACAGTGGTGGTTGCTAACGTAAGCTTCAGGCAAACAGACCCTGTCACCTTCCGTGGCACATTTTGTTCTTTAGACCACGACTACCTCCTGTTCTACCAGCTCATTTAACCCACGCCTTCAACGATATCTAAAAGCAGCAGGGGAGCAAAGCTCAGGCACAGCTTGGGTTCAGGCTGGAGGACCCGGGCCACAGCCAGCCAAGCGTCCAAATCACGCAGCCTGAAACCCGAGGATTATAATCTGCCGTCACAAAAGATATGGAGTCCAGAGCTTTAAATGGGCAGTAAAAGCCTATTTTTAAGTCTGATGACAATGTGATTACTATTATCTTTATCTGGAACTGAATCAGTGACCTACGGGTGAATGGGTCTGTCTCCATCATCAACCCCTCCAACCACAGCCCCCTGGAATGTAATATAACTTGTACCTTTACAGCAAACACTCTACTACTTGATGCAACTTCTTTCGTTCCCAACTGCAAACAATAGCCAGAGGCGATACCACCCAGATTCAAAGCTGTAATTTTGGAACACTATCCTTTATATTGTGAACAGGTCTGATATGTATCTGGAAATATAAGGTTAGAACATAATTTCCCCAGCTGCTCAAAATACTGAGTTTCAATCTGCTACTGCTTATACCCCTTTTTTTTTTTTAAATTGTTATTGCAACTCTCTCAACATGAAGAGAGTTGCTCTTCGTTTACCCTAATAGAAGCTAAACAAGACTTTTATAATCAAAGGTAGAATTGGTATGAGTGTAAAGGTGTAGAACATCGGCATTTTTGGTTTCTTTGAGATCAATTTTTTTTTTTCTTAATAACAAATTATCAACACAGCTTTACCCACTACAAGGCAATCTCCCTTTCACAGGTAGAACCAAATATTGTCTGTATGGGTGCTGCCAACAGAACACGTATGTGTCGAATGTCTGGGAATGTGCACACCACACGTAGGCATTTCTAATGTGGGGCTACAGACCTCCTTACATATCCTAGTAAATCCACACTTGGTTGTTTTTACCATTGCTTGTAAAGCTCAATCTTATTTACCCAAAGGCCAAATAACCATAACCCTTTCTTATTTCACTCACGGCTGTCTCTGCACATTCACTTCTCCAACTGCCTTTTGCCCAAATGCCTTTTGCTGTCTCCATAACTCCCTGCATTAGGCTGCAGTTTCTTTCCAGCCTTCTGTATCTCCATTGTTGGAAGATATTTTTGGAGTTCAGAAAAAGTTTTCTGTCAACCCTGTTCTAAAGTTTCATTTCGAAGCGAGTCTAGAAACATTTTTAAAAGTCACTTCTAAAATTCAGCTTCTTGCCGTCCTCACTGCTACGCAATCTCACAGATAAATTTTCACCCTCCTCCTCCTCTCTCGGTGGGAATTCCTCGTGTTAAGGTTGATTTTGATTCTAACTTGGAAACGCCAGATGCATATTCATTTAGCTCTTTGCTGAACTGAGAAGATAAATAGCTCTTCTGGGCACGGCACCCATCTTCATATATCTAGTTGCACACAAATAGTGATGTCGATCAGCAATATAGTAACATGACAGTGCAGGTAAATAATTTATTTATTCCTCTCCCCAGCAGGATTAAAGATTTATGCTAATTTTTCCTCCGTCAGAGCAAGAAAACAATTTGCATCTGTGAATTCCCACTCTCGTGATAGCTTGTATTAAATGGGTGAAGCACAGATCCTCCGCCCTATTTTTGGCAGAAAGATCGTGAAACCACAATTCTGTAAAGAGAAGAGACTTTATTTTGTGCCGCCAGAAAGAGAAACACGGCAACAAGCATGGCAAGTGATCTTCTTTTCCTATACAGTCTGATCAGTTCACCATGCTTGACAATGGGGGGGGGGGGGGGGGGGAAGTATATTTAAAAAAAAATCCTTTGCATCTGAAAGAGTCCAGGTTAAACCATTTTTAAATCTTCCAAGCTGATCCCTCCCTAACGTAACCTGGCACTGAAGGTTTTGGAGAGCTATACGTTTAGAGCAGAAAAGCAGTCATGTTAATATGCCAATATATATGCTAACATCCTGGATTGAAGAATACTGCTTCAGTGTGTTTCATATTTAGAATAAGAACAATTAAAATTCCATGTGGTTTCACTTATTTTGATGCAGAAGCCTCATTAAAAACCCTAGACTTGGGCATATGCCAGCAGCCAACTAAAATGGTTTTGCATTCGCGCTTAAAAACCAATTTTACCTGTTGCAGCTTTGCAGATCTACCGTTTATAGCTGAATGCGTACCGTGGTCATTTCTCTTTTTCAGTTTACAGATGCTAGCTAATGCCAGTTAATGTTCATTTCCCAATTAATAAGCTGCACTTGTGGTTTGCAGAAAATAAGGCAACAAATTTCTGCCAGGTTTACAGCACTTTGGCCAATCGCTTCCAATTATTAAAGATCATAATGTACCGAGGATAGATTAACTCCTTGTGGGGAGAGCAAGCTGATATCTACTTTAAAGATTAGAGCATGATTTTACAAGTTACAAGTATTGCAATTTGCTTTGTCATTTAGGTTACTAGTAAAAAAAGTTCCACTTGGCTTATTGTACGTCTGATGATAGAGAAATTTTCAGCACATCAAGTCAATGCAAAATCACTGGATGCAAGAAAACAGAGTGGGGCTGTATTCAAAAGTCACTGAACAGTTTGTCTCCAGGAAATCAAGCTACATATATAGTAGTGTAATACAGGTAAATATATTTACTGGTAGCTAAATGATTCACTTGTGTTTTGGGGAACTTCAGTGTTAAAATATTCCCTGAAGCAGATACTAGATTTTGTGGGGTTTTTTGTTTACTAGTTACATTCAGGCTAGGACACAGCAGTAATTGATCTATTAAAAGAGGTTTTTTCCTTCCCTAACATCTACCTCTATGAATTATATGTGCCTCTTGGATTACTTGCAGCTGATAATATCGCCTCATATGAAGCATGCCACACACTTCACATGACGAGACGATCGTCAGCCTCTTACAGCTTTGCCAAACTTTAAATGTTCTGGCTGAAACTGTCCATGCTGGGCGTCTGTCTCAGGCTAAATTGTGATTTATGCATTTATTTGTTTTTAAAATTTCAGCTGAAACTCTTTTGCTGGGAAAAATATATTGTTTTACTAATCTTAAACTCTGAGGAGCCTGCCTTTGAAAAGCTGTACCAGTTCCACGCTTTGAAGTAAGGACTTGAACTTTAGGAGTGGCTTTTGTGTGAGAGATGTTGCCATGAAAATCCAGCCAAATATGAACAAATCGTAAGCATTCTGACTAAAAATGGGCAGAAGAGTCTGTGCCCCTGCAAAGACACTTGTTCAGAGTCTGAGATGAAATCCAGGAGTCCCAAGTCCCAGTATGTTTTCTGCAAATATTGCTGAAACATGGGGACATCCCCACCCATCTCCATGCCAGTCCTGGTCAAGAATCGGTCCATCGGTAGCTCCGTTCACTGGAATGGCAGAAGCCTAAGCCAAAGGAGTCCACATGGATGTTTGTATGATATTGCAAGGAAAAATTTGGGAAGGCAGGGTTACTCGGGGTTTGCTTTTTTTAGAAACCTGAGACACTATAAACACAACTAGAGACAAACAAAAGGATATTAAGGTTACCATGTGAAGAGTGAGAAAGTTAGGAAATGCCAGCATTCAAGTTACTTCTCCATATGCGCTGCGATACAGCATTCAATTACAGGAGAAGATGCTGTTCTTTTACATGAACCCTCCTGCAGACAGCACACAAGCTGACCTCCTCCAGAGATGTAATCAGAACTGAGGAACAGAGGAGTCTGTTGTCGATATATCCCCCAAATCCTCTACTGGGAGAAATCAGGAGGGGTGAAGTGAACAAGGCGAGGGAAACCCAATTATTTTCCTGAGCAAACTGGATTTTAAACATGTTTCTGCCACACAGCTACTCCGTGACTCAGTTGAAATCTCTCCAAATCGCATTTTTATTTCTCTCATTTTCTGTGCCCAGCAAAGACGTTGGCTTCTGATTTGCATGTGCGCTGAGCATTCACAGCTGCAGCTGAAGCCAACAGGAGCTCAGGGCGAACATAAGGCTAAAGACAGGCAGAAATGCATGATGTAGGGGACACACAGAAGGTGCACTGAATTACAGGAGACCTTACAGTCAACCTCAGTATTCTTTTTAAAGCGGTTTCTTTCTTTCTTGGGAATACTGCACTGCAACGAACTGCATACAAATCCTATGGCAGAAATATTAGAGCAAAGCTCATCAAGAAATTAAGAATTCCTTCTTCAGAGCAGAATGTAATGCTCTGCAATAAGCAAGGCCTGAGGAAATGCAAAGAACAAGAAGAAAACAAAATATTGAAGAGCTGCTCATTAAGTTAGCACTGTCCATCCTGCGCACTGAATGAGACAGGAATCCCGTGGGAAAAGTATCATGTGATCCTGTAATTAAAATCTGTAATATAATGCACAAGCAGAATGAGGCCGATTTAAAGTTGCACAGGCAACGTAAGCACTGAGATTTCCCAATTTCTGAGCACTTCATTTTGCAGTCTTAAGGATTCTTTGCAACGTGTTTGGATTATTTGCTAGCTCTCTTTTCCCCGAGCACCTTTCTGTATCAGGGGGAGAGTATTATTTTGCTCTTCATTTTGTTAAACTCTTGTTACCTACCTCTGCTAGTAAGTGTTTAGTGAATCACACACAGCACGATCCTTCTCCTGCCTCCTTCCAAGCAAGATTTTGATTCTTGAGGGTGCTGTACCAGCTTCCCTCTGGATGCTGCTGCAGGATGGAGCCTGGGACTGCAATTCCCACGGATCCCTAAATCTATTCCTTGCTGTAGCTGATCCTGCAACCCAATCCGGAGGGACACTCATCCCACACATCTACCACAGAGCATGCGTCTCCGTGCTGCCAGGGTGAGGGTCTGGGGAGGGCTAAGCCCTCACTTTCGGGATGAAGCGTGCACAGTCTGGATACTTGCAACTCTTCATCATAGGAAATCATATTTTTTCAAATGCCTTTTCCCTCTGTTTACTTCAGGGAGGGGAAAAATCAGGGAGAAAAAATATAAAGAAAAAAGGCATTTTACATCCTTTTTTTGCTTTTTTCCCCCATGTCACCCTTGCACACCAGCAAGCAGGTCTCCTGGCAAACAATAGCAGGAGAAAAGGTGTGAACTGGCCCCCCCTCCTCTTTCCTTCACCTCAACAAGGTGTTAACTTCAAGGCCTAGTTGGGACCATTTAAACTGCAACATTATTAAGCACAGCAGTCTCACAAAAGTCAGAGGGAGGAAGCAACATTTTAACCCCTTCAGAGCCTCATGCAAAACACGTGAGAACCTAATTCTAGTGCATCTCCTCTCGCCGTCCCTCGGTACCCCGGTTCACACAGTAAACTGCACGCTCCTGCCTTCTGATAACAGAACTTTGGCACCTCAAATACCATGGATTAATTTGCAGATAGATGTTTTTACAGAATTTATGGTGCAGCACCTAAGCCCTTTGCTGGGAGAAACACCCAATAAATAACATAATTAGCAGCAACCGTTAAAGTACCACGCGTGCAAAGAAAGGAGAGTGTTTCCCAAGCAGAGCTGTTACACTGCTTAACAGCAAAACCGGGGTCTCTACATTTCTCCAGCCGGGGATCCATCATTACCTGCCCTGCTCCCTCAACAGGACTTTTCTTCTGGATGAACTACACTGGAAGAAGGTGTTTTTCTTTAGGCACCCAAGTCTTGCTGGGTGACACTACACATCTAAACACAGATGGCTGCTGCCTGCACCTCAAGAGGTAGCTCGTCTTAAATTTAGCAACGTGAATGGGTAGAAATTCCTCCCGTGTGTGGAAAAAAGCAACAACAAACCCCTCCTAGATGGACTCTCGGAAGCAGAAATGGAACTACAGAAACATCAGTCATCACTGTCTCATTTATAGATGTTACCTTTTGTCAAGCTTATACAGGACTCGTAAACCTTTCTAACGAGGACCACAGGAGGGGGACAAATGGTCACATTAGAGAAATATGTCCTTGGCTTGCGGCTGTGACCTGCCACCCACGGATGCCCGCTGACCTGGTGTGACGGGGAGCCTCTTAACTTCTCGGTCTTTACTACCTCACCTTGGTGACTTCAGTCTGGAGCTGTGACGAGTGATCCAGGAGGAAAGGAACTGGTAGTATATCAAAATCCCTCTGCTCTCCTAGAGTCTCAGGCCGTCTACGTGTTACGTTGGAAGGAAAAAGTCAATAACGTTTCCTGGAAATAAGTCTAGGAGCCCTGCAATGCTGCCTGGCACAATCACGCACACAGGCACGTACCGCGCTCTCTGCAGTTTCCCCCAGTTTTTCCTGCCTGAATTTCAGCCGCTGCTGTTTTTCGCCAACCCCAGCCGAAACGCATCAGAAGGAACATTTGAGGCTTTTCTTGGATAGCAACCACAGTGTTGTATACAGCAAGGGGGTGAAACCGCAGGGCTGGGAGCTGCAACGCATGCACGGCGATGGCGAGCATCAGTACGAGAATCCTGGATAAATCCAATGAATGGGAAGATAATATACAGTGGGGCTAGTAGTCTATTACTTTTTTTTTTCTTCAGAAAAATGTGCCTTAACTATCCAGTATAAATATTTGTTTCCAATGTTGTCATGAATTGTACTTTTCCACTGCATGCTAGCAACTCTGAAACCATCTGATCCTCAAGCAGACACAAAGAAACTATGTTTTTCAGGGGTGGGGACGGGGGGGAAGCCCTTGGCATTGCTCTGTAATTTCACCCTTTAAACCCCTCTTTTCTTCCTCCCCATCCAGATTTTCCTCTCGAATCTTGTTCAACTAATACACGTCCCTCCTGAGGACAGAGGATTCCTTGCTGATTCTTGATTAAGAGTTTTTAAGAAGCCGGGAAGGAAGATATTCTTTGAAACTGGATCTACTGTAGGATGAGAGCCAGCACACAGGACACCGTGTCTTTCAGAGAGGGCCACACACAGTGCCACTCCAGTCATATGACTTCTCTGTCACATCCTGAAGCCATTTCCAGCTCGTGTGTGAGTTTGTACTCCCATTTAGAAAAGGATGGGATATATTGGGAACACACATATGGAAACACTTTCAGGGAATCAGTTTCCATGAAATCCATAATGAGCCAAGTGGCTTCAGATGTGGCAGTGTGCCTCAGATTAGCCAAAAAAAAAAAAAAAAAAAAGGAAAGAAAAAAAGAGAGAAAAAGAAGGACAAATCTACCCTTTCAGCCCTTATTTCAGTTTCAAGAGGGAAAAAAGAAAAAAAAATTAAACCCACTAATGACTTATGGCTACCAAAACAGGGAGCCACAAAACACAGCTAACGAGAGCAGTCCTCCCTCCCCCAAATAGCGGCGCTGCTATCGGCACTCCTGCGGCTCCCAGAAAGCCCTCCCGGCATCCGCCGGCCCGCCGAGCACACGCGGGGCTGGCAGCTCGGGGCGGCAGCGGGGCCCCCGCCCTGCCTTCGCCAGCACGCGTGGGTCAGGCAGGGAGCCCACCGTGCGAGAACGTGTGCGGGCAATTAAGAGCGTTTCCAAAAACTGCAGCTCGGTGATAAGCTGTTAGAAGTAAATCTCCCGAGAAAGGCTGGATTCAGGAGGGACATCCTCTGAATGGGATTGACTGTACCTGGGTCATATTAAAAGCAGGATTTATGGTGGGGGTGATGTTTTGGGTGTTAGGCAGCGATGTCAGGCTGGGTATCATCTGCCTGACAGGCTCCAGTGGGCAGCAGCCCAAGGTCCAGAGCAACCCCCAGATGCCCTCACCGACGGGTACCAGCGAGCAGGAGCTGGGAGCACACAGCCCAAGCCCTGCCGATCCCAAACAGCATGGCAAAGGGCCGGAGGCCACGTCAGTCCTGGGCAGGAGGGAAGCAGCCAGCTCATCTGAGTTAGCGTGGTGCTGGAATAATGTTTGCATGGCCGAGGAAGCGGGAAGAAGCACGGAGCAAGTGGCAGGAGTTCAAACGGGAACCCAAGAGATGCTACGTGCATCTCGGTGACAGCTATCTCCGTTTTTATCACGAGAAAATAACCAGGAATTTGGCTGCTAATTGGGGCCGTATCCTACAAACCTTACTTTTCCTGACAAACAAACGACTCCACAAATAGTCCCTCTGTTTTCAATAGGGTTATTTGCAGTAGGAGGGACCACCCAACACGAAAGGATCAGGCCCTCTGCTCCCTCACTCTGCAGCTCGCTTAAACCTTCCATAGCCAAATCCGAACACAAAAATCCCCACAAACTGCAAAGCCTTTTCCTTGCTGCTGCTGGAAAAGCCCTGGACGAGAAGCCCTGTGGAAAGGTCTCATGTGCTATTAATACGATGCTCTCCCCGACTTCCGCCTTCGAAATGGGGATTTGCGATTTGTTTCTCAGGCTGTTTCTTTCCACTCGAGCCTCGGCACAGTAAACTAACTGAAAACTTCTGCATCAAGGAGAAGGTCTCTTTTAAAGTTTTGCTTGGCTTTGCTTTCAAAGAGTTGTCTGTATATTTTAGAATATGTAGAATTTGCCTTTGATTTAAACCTCTCTCTTAACAATAGACAAGAGACGATTTCTCTACTGAGCAATTTAAACAAAAACAAACGTATTTTGGTTACTCGGGCCTTGTTCTCAAAAGGCCCTTTTTTTTTTTTTTTTTCCAGAGCAAAATCAAACCTTACAAACTGTTACACTTCTGGCCAAAAAACCTTAAATTCACAGACATAGATAGTCCAATTTTTTTTTTCCTGAACAATACCGTACACAGAGAAAGAAAAGGCACCTCCCCTGCCCCCAGACATCCATAAAAGACAAAACCCTCTCATCCAAACAAGAAAAAACACACTTTTCCCCTCCAAAATAACCTCTCCCTTCGATGGACATTTTCAGCCCCGGTCCCTGTCCACATTCAGGGCCATGATGTTGGGTTTTTTTCTCCTCCCCAGCATCAAGTCCATTGTCCCTGGAGGGTAAACAGACACACCTCATCCTGCAAGGAGGCAGCTGAAAGCGGCTGCTTGTGTGCGGAGAGAGAGCTGCACGGAAACCCGCAAAAGCAACCGCTCAGAAGGAGATGAGGGCGCTTAGCTCTGGAGAACTTCTGTATAGCGGGAAAATGAGAGGGGAGATACCAGGGAGGCATTTCCATCTTAGGTTAAGGATTTTAGCAGCAGGCGAAATAACTGTGTTGGAGTGGAAACAGTGGAAAATAACTCACCCAGTGACGGCCAGAGTTCTTTCCCTGACAGTGAGAGCACATTTCCCCCAAGTAACATGAACAGCAGTAACGTCAGGGCGTGATAAAATTGTCAAACACGTCAACATGACTCAAGACCCACCAGTCAAAGGATTTTTGAGAGGCTCAGGGTGCAAAGAAGCCCTGAGGGGAGATGCGTGGGCAAACACCGAGCCCACCGAGGGACATCACGACCCTCGGCATCGCAGGAGCAAAGCTGTGGCTCTCGCCAAGCTGCAGAGCAGGACTCGCCGCTGTGCAATGCAGACTGCCCCGTCTCACCGCGAGCTTCGGGGACACGGAGGAAATCTTTGCATGCCCACCACTGGGCTGCTTTCGCTGGAGCAGCTGCTCTTACATCAAGAGTCAAAATACTGACTGGTGCAAAAATCTACAGAGGTTTCAATCCCTGCATTTAGGCACCACTTAGATACCGAACTTCCATCAAATTCAGCAGGACACAGATAGCTGAACACAACTGTATAGCAGGGCTAGAGGCACTGTATCCCTTTCTATACACCGCTGTACCACTACAACAATATATGATTTTCAATCTCATTTGATAAAAGCAGTGTCAATCCCTCCACATTTTTTTTTTCCATTCATTTCAGATCTAACCTGAGTTTCTTACTAAGTTAAGGCAAACTACTGTAAGCTAAGTTTCAACCCATCATAAACTTGTCCACACAGCATCTCCATTCATCAGCTGAGCTGAAGCCTTAACCAACCCAGCTTTGAACACCTCTAAATAAATGCTTCTTCTCCATAGTGTAAAGTCTGAATATGGTTTTTATCCTCCCAGGAAACTGGTGATGAGAAAGAGAAACAGACTTTGGTCTGTAATAGCTCACATCATAAACATGCTTTAGGCTGTTCGCTGTATGGCAACTTAGGCTATACCACCAGCAGCTCAAATCACTGTTGATGGGCTAAACTTAAAATCTGAGTTACCATGTCTCAGACAAACCACAGTAACAGTCACTTGAATGGCCACAGCTCAGGGTAGATGTGAGATACGACAATTCCGTAGCGGAGGGTTAAGACTCACCACCTTGTGCCTGTTGTAGAAATGCACATTCCTACCGAAGCCTGACTAAGCCTAAGCCTGTAGTTAAGTCAGGATAACCTGACTGGTCTCTGAATTTGCTCTGTTTCAATAGAGAGCTTGGACAGCTTCTAACTGGGCTGGCAAAAAATAAATGTATCACAGAGATACTGCACAGGATAATTGCACATTGGCAAAAAAAGCGCATGTTATTTAGAAGTTTAGAAAGCCCACTTATCCATTAAAGCTGTTGAAAGGGGAAATGTGATGCATTGCTTTCTGGCTCTTGCTACCAATTTGTTTTGTGACTTTGGGCACATAATTTGATTTTCCTGGCTAAATTTTGCTTGCTATAAGATGGATATTTTAATACCTCGTTTTAGCCAAGTGACAAAGGTCAGTATCGCAGTTTGGAAAATACTATGAAATCCTTTGCTGGAAGATGCTGTAAAGTTACAAAGATTAAAGGCAAAGCCCATCAGAGATTTTTTATAAGTTCTTCAGCAGGTGAAGACACAGAAAAGGTGGAAGTTAGATGGAGTGAAGAGAATTTGGCTTAAAGTAAACCTCCACATGCAATCTTGATATCTGAAATAAAAAAGGGGCGTACAAAGTCAGCCTGAATTATTGCCTTCAGTTGTCTTCATCTGCTTGAGAAAGCAACAGCTAGAATTGCTTTAAACTAAACGCCCCTCCAGCGCATCTGCAGAGCAGACCGGTGAGAGCAGAAGCTGGCCCGGCTGAGGACCAGGCGCCGTGCTCCAGCTCCACTGCGGCTGGAACGGTTTCCTCCACGGGCAAGCAGCCTGTCCTCAAAACAGCTCCAAACCAGTCTGGCCCACCTACGTGGGCCAGGCCAAACTAGGAACTGGTTGGGTTTGGACTACCCTTAAACCCAGCTTCCTATCTAATTTTGGAATCTAACATGATGGCTCCTAATTAGGCACCGGTGGTACTTAGATCCTCCCCTGCGCTCGTTTTCACCCATAAAAAACAACAACATGGGTTGGCTTTTAGCAGGAATCGAAAACAAAAACAAACAAAAAATCCCTTTAGAGCGAGATATTTGAGAGAGGAAGAGGGAATAAAGGGGGAAGAGAGATGCCTTTTTCCCATTGCCAGGATTCCTCTGTGGCTCCTCTGGCCATGCCAGCATCCACATCACAGTTCCCGGGGACTTCCTCTGAGGAGCTTCTGCGAGACACCTCTTCCAAATGAGCCATTTCATCTCAGGCTCATGTTGCAGAGATTTGGGGTCAGCAGCCCTCCTGGTGTTTTTGAGGCACTTGCTTCCCTTCCCATTTGGTAAACCAGTCACCTTCACAGAAGGTCTAATTTTCAGTCCTCAGACCCTAGTTCAGATCACAGCCTTTGCAATCTGTGCCTAAGAGGCTATTTAAATGTTGATGCTCTTTCTCACAGAGGTTTGTACTCGTTGCCTTCCCTCTGTCAATGCCGACAAACCCTACGCAGCTCTAGGTCTGTTCACCATGCCGCAGCAATGACTCCCACTTTACAGCCCGCAGTCTCACACAGAAGTCCGGGAATATTTTGAAAGTATTCATGAAGCCCCCATCCCTTCTCAAGCATTTATTCAGATATACTTTTGTAATGTTAGCTTTGACTTCGTTTTTAAGTTTATTTTCTAAAAATCTTTCAATTGCACCAAAATGATCTATTTCAACTGTAATGAAGTTTTTTGGCTGAGATTTTTTCTTCTTTGGGGCATGTTTCTGGGTTTTTTTCTTTTGTTTTCAGTGGCAGCAATACACATAACTAGTTGGCTACACTTAACAGGAATGACCTGCAGATGTTCAATCCTATTTCTGCCCAGAGGGACACAGATCATATGATCTCATGAGGTCCCCCTCAGTCCTATATGACTGAGACACTACAGACCTATAGGAAATAGAAGAATTGTTCTGGTGGCTCCTTTGGAGTTACTCCCACCTTCCTAAGGGTAAGTAGATTCACAGAGGTCTAATAACAGCTATTAAATCCAATGATCCAGACATAAACCTCCAGTTTTGGAAATAGCTTGGGAATATATATATTTTGGGGAACTGAGCGACCACTTTTGGCCATGGTGAGAAGGTGATGGGTCCTTACTTCTTACTACAAGATGTAACAGCCAGTTTTGTGCTTTCTTTCCTGCTTTCCTGCTGCTCCTAAAGCCTGGGAGGAGGTGAAAAGTCACAAAGCTATCTCAGTACCCTCCTTCAAACATCACCCTGACATTCCCTTCTGACCCACGCTCACCTTCACCCGGCTCTAGCGAGGCTGCAGCCACTGCTATCACCTTGCTGGCTCTATTCGTGTTTCTTCAATTCCCTCTTGTATTCTGTTGTACCTCTTCTAACTAGTTATACTGTATTTAAGAATGCAAATTCAAATCTCTTTTTTTTATCTCCTTTAATTGTGTAGTCCTTAGCACAACGGGACTGGACTTCCAGACGTGACCGCAATGCAAACAGTATTAGCAGCCGCTGCCTATCGCGTGGTCAGCGGTGATTCCAGCAAAGGCCCATTAGCTATTCACAAATACAACCATTACTGTGATCACTGAACCGCATCGCCTGCAGTAGCCAAACTTGGTTGCTCCAGCTCAAGCCAAAACCTCATGCAAAGCCTTGTCAAGGGGACTGGCCATGGGACTGATCTGCAGTTCATGGAAACTTTTCAATCCCAAGTTCAGCTTTCAACACAACACAGAACATAACTTCAGCACAGAATTAAATATGGCAAGCTGTGGTTTTGCAGACATCAATCACCTAAAAATGATGTGCCGTATACATCTGGATCCTGTACCTGTGCTGCAACAATGTTTTCCAAGCAAGCCCATTGTACAGCCTAATTATATAAACTAAAACAAGGTGGGCATACCTTTAGCTGCTGGCTTCATAATATTCTGCCAATTCCAGACAGTGCTTGTTTAATAGAAAAAGGCACAAAAAAGCACTGATTCCTATGGATCGGACAGCAATAGCCCAGTTAACCATTAAAAATAACGAGTGGAAACCATGCAGGTGGCATCACTAGAGCTCATATAGGGACTTTCCATCTCAGCTAAATGAAAGAGGCTTTGTGGGTACCGTTCCTAATCCAACCATACCACCTTCCACTTCTCCCCACAGGAGAAATGTGATGTTAAGAGGCAGAAAGATTGCGATGAGATGCCCTACCTCTCACATTTTGCTTTCAGAATTGACCCTTGTTTTAAATCCCCCCCCAGGCGGTTTTTCTCCAGTGGTGCTCCCCTTCTCTCACCACGGTTGCCCCTCTTTCTCACAAGAGCCCAAGGAGGCTTTCTCCAGCTGCCTACACTCAGCACTTTGATATTACAAAATAATGTATTACAGCAAACATTCATGGCTACAAGAGGACACAAGCTCAAGTAGATAGTTAGGGAGACCTTTGGGAAAAACAACCGGGAAGCTTGGAGGTGACATGAGGCTGAGGACATAGCACACTGACTTCTCTCCTCCTCCACAAGCACTTTTAAAATGCCATAAAACTCCCTCCATTACATGTATAATACCTCTCTTGCCAGAACTAAACTTCTTCACGCAACGAGAGCGTTGCCTGGTTCAAGTAATCCCAAGGATTTAATGCAGTTTCAACTCTCTATTAGCAAATTTGCCCGTGGAATAATTATGAATGCGGAAACCAAAGCGACTGTTTTGGCTGGGTGGCTGGTACCCAGCAGGGCCACAGCCTGAGCTCTGAGCTGCAGGCTGCTTTTTGCTTTTGACAGAGCAAATGCTTGCTAAACCTGGAGGAAAAGGCCCTCATGACTACACCTGTGTTTCTTAAAATGAAAGGTTAAAGAGCGTATGAAAACTAGGGGAGAATGCGTATCCTGCTGTCCTATTCCTGTATCTCCATCGAGGGTTGTGAGTGAGGAATTAAATTCATTTTTATTAGAAAAGATAAGAGGGACTTCACAATTGAGCAAATATAAAAGCAGAAAAATTCCTAAAGGAACTGCAGAAACCCACAAAATCAGTGAAAAATGCTTCCTCAGTGCGTTTTTTCAGGTGGGTTGGAAAAGTAGAGTCCCACTAGTAATTCAACAAAAAATAACTCATTTTTCAGAAGTTTGGCTGATTAGGGAAGGGAACTTCCACTATTTCATAGATCACAGTGAACACACAGCAAACTTGAATGACCAAAATATTTTTGCACAGTGCCCCTCCAGCCTCCTTGCAAGTCTAACCAGTTCTGCCTCCCACAACATCCAGTTCCCCGTGGCTTCTGTCATCTCCTTGAGACCCACAACAGCAACCTCCTTTCTTATCCACTCCCTTGTTTTATCTGTCCCTGCCACAACAAAACCTACAGGAACCCACTCAACCTCAGAAATAAAAATTGGTGCTGCAATCTGCAGACAAAATTATAGCAAGTTCAAATGAGTGGAAACTGAAGTTAGACAAATTCAGACTAGTAATACGACCCATATTTCCAAAGCGAGCTTAATTAGCATCTGTAACCAAAGGTTGTGGTGGATTTTGCTTCCCTGGAAATTTTTTAATGAAGACCAAGTGAGTTTTGGGGTCTTTTTCTCAAAGGTTATCCTCAAGTTCAAATGAGAGCTAAATCGGGGAAATCTTACAGTTGGGTTGAAAGCAGACAACCACATGGGCTTCACTGTACTAATAATCTATATATCTGTGTAGAGCTACTTCTATCAAATTATTTTCCCCTAAGCTTTATAGATGAAGCTTCATCACTGCTAAAAATCCTTGCCCTCCGCAAAAACTCCTCGGACACAGAAGCACCAGCAAGGACCGCGTGGGTGCAGGGCTGGGTCCCCCCAGAGGGACCCTGCACTACCCGCACACCGCTCTTGAGGACATGGGGAACCTGTCCCAAGCTCCGGAAGGCATCACCTGCTTTGATCCCTTCCCTCACTCTTTCTGAGTGAGTCTGAAAGCAAATATTACGAGATTTCCAGATTAGCGTCCCCAAATACCCTTCCTTTATGCATATGAAAAAGTTACTTCTCTCTTAATAACATCCTTTATGAGCCACGTGAAGGTGTGCACCTTCATTTTATCTCATGCATCTTCCTCTCCTTTGCTGCCTACGTTGTTTTCTTTCATACAACCAAAGACAGTCTGAACCACTTGCACAGCTCTTTCTTCCCTTCTCTTTCAGTCACCAGTGTCAGCCCAGTATCACCAATATCAATGCTCTTTTAAATCTGGCAACCAAACTGGCATGACACCAGATCCTCTTCTGCTAAAACATCCATCAAGACGGGAGGAGTTTTGAGCATCTGTAAAATGGGGCCAACAACTATTACTAAACCACTTCAAAAAGGTGTTGTGAAGCTCTGCTAGGCTATAACGCTCCCTTCATGACCCAGTCGTACATGGGCAAATTCTGCACGGCCAGAAATGTGAGGAAATTTCACCAAAAGTCAACACAGCTTCAGCTATTTCTACCAGCAGCAGTTTTTGCCTCTCAAATTGTATTTTTTAGTGTAACATTTGCAGAATTGGGCCTTTTAAACCATACAAGTCCTGGAGAGCATAAGATACTTTTCTACTTGTCTTGTACCAAACTCATTCCCAATCTGAGAAGGACCAAATTCTCCCACATTTTGCAGAACCATTCAGTAAATTCAGCTTGTGCAATTAATTGAACCAAATTCAGTGCAACAATGACTCATGGCCACAGAAAGTTAAGAGCAAAACAAGTGACCCTGATCACCCCGTATGTACCAGAGAGCTTCACTTATGGGCTTAGATTCTATCTCCATATCAGGCCACACACGGTCCCGCATCAGCCACCACTGCTGGCTCCATCCTAGGTAGAAAACCAATGGCAATTCCACCAAGGGAATGGAGAAATCACCACATGCCTTTGCACGAAGATGAAACAAAGAGCTCGGTCCCACCGCATTCCTGTTAGGAGCTTACTGACTTTATTGGGAGCACACATCTAGGTAATGGCTCAGGATCTGGCCCTTTGGAAGTCTGGAATCGAGCGCCCGGTTGCCCCATTAGCAATTAGCATTCTGTTTACAAAACCCAGCAGAGTCAGTAAGAATAATCATTACAAAACATGCTCAGACTGTGATTCCGGTTTAAGTTAATATAATTTTAATGAGTTCTTCAGAAAAGGCCTGGCACTTATGGAAAAATTTCCTTAATTAATATCAGACCCTAAATTAGTAATAAAAAAAAGCCCTGAATATCATTTGGTCTCAAGCTGGAACTAAAGTATGTTTTGGCATCATTACTAACTGTTAGCAGCAAGTTCTGGAAACAGATGCAAATCTTGATATGTGTCCTAAATATAAAACACATTGCAAAAAAAAGCTCAGATAAAAATATATCTATACATCCACATACATTTGAGTGTGCTATTTCCTGCCTGTATCAGCAACAAATTTATTTCATTTAAAAACATTCCACTTGTTTCTTTTTTGTATTTTTTAAATCCCTTATTTCAGGAATAAAACTCTTTCCCTCTGCCTTCATTTTTCCTGTTTACTTCCTCTCCCGACAGCCGTTTTAAGTAAATGAAAAGGGCTTAAAGACACGCATTATAATATTCAAACATCTGAAAATCAGCCCGCTGTTTTACCGCCTAAATATGGGTATAGGTGGCTAATTTGAGGCCACCCACGCTAGAAAAATTTGGCGTTCGTCCTTGAGGTAGGGATCATGCAACGCATCTTCTGGACAATTACTCCAATGAGAGATTCTACCCAGCAGAGAGGCTGCTATTGAAACCCCACAGAAGAGTGCCAAGGTACTGAGATTCCCAGGTGGCACCAAGTGGGAAGGAGACTAAAAATGGAAAACCTGTGGTAAACAAAATAAATAGAACCACTGAAAAATAATGAAAAACAAAAAAAAAAAAAAAAAAAAAGGGACAAGTTACAAGTTTAGGGAGGGTAGCAAAATGAGCGGGTTGTTTCTGAAGACCTGAGCTCTCTGAAGTTCTTTACTTTGCCTTAACTCAGCGTCACCTCGCAGGGAAAGCGTTGAAAATTAGCTAGGAGAAATGGAGACAGAGACAACCTTGAACCTCTCAGCTTCCATTAAAAAAAAAGAAAAGAAGACAGAGTGAAAATTGTTATAGTCACCAAGAAAAACATCGTAGCATAGCGAGCGCACCAGGAACCGAGCTGGCTTCTTGGGTTTGCCAAGAGCCTGAGACAATATTGCTGAAGCGTGAACTGCCCATTCATTTCAGGAGCTGCTAACACCAACGCGTTGCTGGCAATAGCCACGGTATTAACCATTTCTCTGCTCCCTAGAGCACATAAAGAGGAACAGAATTGTATTTTGGAGACAGCCCTAATGCCTTCAGGGTCCTAGTCTTGAAATGTGCTTATTGCCCATAACATCTAATGAAGTTAGTAGGAATTAAAGGATGCAAGAATAGCTACTTCACAGGACCATGGGTTTTACTTATTGGCCGTAAAGTTTTCTGAGCTCCTTAGAAGAAGATAAACAACTTTTCTTCCTTAATCTTAATATTTTTCAAAGACCAAATCCCCCCCAAAAGTGAAAAACCTTGTTACAAAGATCATGTGTGTACATGACATCAAGCAAAATCCAAGATAATCCATTTTCAGGGTTAGAATACAACCAGTACAGAACTTCAAGAGAAACCAGCCCATCGCTGTGAGCCACTTTCTCATTAACATACAAACACTAAATCCAGAAGTTCAGCTGGAGCTGCTCCCATTATATGTGATTTTTTATTTTAAGATCTGTAGGCTTACAAGAATGAAAATTCAATTGTGTAAAGAAATGGTATTGTCACTAATTAGGTCATGGATGGCATTTGCAGCGTTGCATTTCTACTTGCCAGCCCTCAGTGAGCTTGGAGAACAGAAAGATTTCTTAAATTCAATATCCAGTGAAGGTCCAGGATAGTCCAAAATGATGCAGTGAAATCTACAGAGTGAGACAAATTAACAGGAAAATATGCCTGCACTCGAACTAGCAAAGCCCAGGATCAGAGCCCATTCTCTGGGATGATCTGGCCACAGCTGTACTAGTAAATCCTTTTAGCCTCCACAATGGGGTGGCTGCCTCCGAGCTGCCCACTGGAATGGGTTCGGGACTCTGCTCATTTCCAAACCACGACTGGAACCTGTTCGGGAGCATGCTGGCCAACCCCGCTCAAAACCGACCTCGCTGACAATTTAACAGTACCGGTGCTTAACAGCCCAGGCTCTACCACTGAGTAATTTATTGGTAAAGATATTCTTTTCTGGCCATTTTAGTACAGAGGGATGGGTATGCAAACTTCTTTTGTTGAGCAGCTGAGCCCAGTGTGTCCCTCATCTACCTCAGCGTGTCCCTATCCAGTAAATACAAAGACACCAAAATCCACGCTGCACACTGCGGGCACTCCAGTGCGTGCGATGGGAGAGACTGGGCACGGTGGCACGAGGCCAGCATCCCCAACTGACAACGATCTGCAAAGAGTGAGAGCCCAGGGCTGAAAAGGGTAGTTTTTGCTAATTTATCCTGCTGTGTAGACTCAGTTTTAATTTTCTCCATTGTCACATGGGCATTTGTCAAACACTGTTGCGTAGGACAAGCTCTTCCACAGCCCACGCTGAACGTGTTCACGTTACACCAGCAAAGCCAGTCCTCCAGCAGCTTAGGACCTTGACCCCTTCAAATTTTTCTCAAAGGGGAAGCATAAAGCAAGAGACTAACTTTTAGGCAGAAGGGTGAGGAGGTCCAGGAGAAGTGCAGGGGAAGAAAAATGAAATTAAACAACGAAATTAAATTCAAGCTCAAACCCTGCAGTTGCAGAGCAGGTAGAGGTCAGGGTTAGGCAGACCACAGCAGGATTAAACCAAGAGTGATGTGTACCAAGGCTGTGATATGGCTACATTTATGGGACAGTTAAATCATCTCTTAGATCATCGCACCAAAAGCAGACTATCAGATCAGACGTGCCCGTACCTGAACTACCCATCAGGCCCTTCCAAGACACCGCCAGGGACCAGTACAGCTCACCTACAGATTGGTCAGGTCCTGAAAATGCCAGTTTGCCCCCACTGACTCAAAAGGGAGCTGAGGGTGACTGTTTCAGGTATGGATGTCTACCCTGGGGACACCTATACCCAAAGCCTTCACCTGCGGAGCAGCCTTCTTGTGACTGCAGAACAACCCAACCTGTACTCCCTGCTCTGAACCTTGCATGTGCCGAGGACTCGTTGGATCTGTCCCAAAGCTTTATGTAAAATGGCTGAGATGTGTATTTATATGAATCATATACATTAATTACATAATAGACACTCATGCTCCCCATCCCACACGCACTTTGGTTGTACACAGGACACAAAGACTGGGTGCATTCACTGTGAATCATGCAATAAGACTACGTCCCTCAGGCAAAACTCCCTCTAAAATGACCATGTTCATATATTCCCATGGTTTCCAGTACAATATTATTTAATTAAGAATATTAATCTGCTGGGCCACCAACTTTCACTGTTTTCTGAGGAAGTCTGAGCAGACAGATATTTTAATAAAATATGAGGAAACACAAACAAAACTCTTTTTATGACTGAGTTGGTGCAAAAAGGTCAGTCAGTTGCACAGCCTTGTGAGCTTATTTTTTATTTATTCTTCATAAGAACATGAGACTTCTGCACCAGATAAATCATTGGTTCAAAAGTTACATGGGTGATGCCAGATTTTTTTTTTTTCGCTTTGCTTTTCAGCTATTGCTGTTGAATACTGCCCCAAATATGTGTGACACATCATTGTTGTACGACACTGCAAATACATCACCCATCAGTCCCCGTTTGGAGAACAGAGGATGAATATTTGAAGTTTGACAGCCGTGGGCACTCATTTGCACGTGCCTGCAGCATGCATGCAAACATTTCAGTTGTGCAAAGAAATCAGTCTAGACACTGACACGACCAGTTCAGCCACATTACACCAGTCTGCCTGAATAACTCCTCAGGGTTGCAGCCTGCTGCCCTTTTCCGCTCTCCCATGGGACAGAGAACTGCATGAACGGCTATGGCAGTCCCCCGTCACCTCCTGTCCAACAGCCCCAAACCTCTTCTGATGCTCAGCCTAATCTGGAGTTGAAACACAGGCGTTCTCATCACCAAGAGATGTACCCATCCCAGAACAGTGAGGAACATGCCTGTTTTGGCCATGGATGTGTTTCTGGTCATGGGACTACCATCAGAAATTCCTCTTGAGGTCTGTCACTGACAATACAACCAGGAACCACTCTTTTGAATCACAGAACGGTTTGGGTGGGAAGGGACCTTAAAGACCATCTAGTTCCAACCCCCTGCCATAGGCAGTGACACCCTCCACTGGACCGGGTTGCTCCAAGCCTCATCTAGCCTGGCCTTGAACACTTCCAGGGATGGGGCATCCACAGCTTCTCTGGGCAACCTGTTCCAGGTTGAAGGACACATTGCTTTATTAGATGGCATATCTTATGTATCTGGGTGAGCACAACTCTGGGCAGAGCCATGGAGGTCTGTGAAATGGCTGGGTGATGTGAAATTGTGGCAGGTAGGAAGTCCTGTGCCTGTAGGTGTGACATCCAAGGCCTAAGGGGGAAGTTTTATCCATTTTTCCTCCTGCATGATGTTAAGCAACAGGCAGTAAATATGGCTTTCATTAAAATTACCTTGTATACTTTTAACAGCCTTGATAATCAGATTTCTGCCACTGTATCAGAAAGCAAAGTTTGTTTTTATTCAAGACCTTGTAAAACTCTAATTTCTCCCTCATGCACTGGAGGTGCCTTAAGTTTTCTAACATTTTAGGTGTTTCTTAGCCATCATATTTTTCCACCATCAAAGCTCTATCCTCCTCTGAAAGCTGTATCAAGTACCTGAGTGGAGATTTGCTTCTGTGTGTGTGTGAGGGCCAAACTGGTTGTTGTAAATGGCAGCTTTAAACTTGTATTTCTCTCTATACTTTATACACAAAAGGAGTCAGATCTTGCCCTCCTTCCCAGTGGCACTTTTAGGCAGAAACCCTTGAGAGGAACTGCAGGGTTTGCAGCTGGGGCTGCAACATGTCTCCTTGCAGCCTGAGCATCATCTGCTCTCTGTTTCTCATCGTCAGCAAATGCTGCAGACAACCTCTGGCACTTGTGGAAGATCAAAGTTCCCTTTTTCAATCTAACTGGAAGCAAAAGCCCCATGCTGGGAAAAGGTAAGAGCATTGTTGAGGCCTTGGTTGAGCCCCCAAAAGATGAAGGGCAAGAAACGTGAAGGCAACCGACTGTAGTTACAGCGGCAAAGTTCAGTTCACGGCCACATCATGTACACAGCCAGGTCTTTTAGGCATTCTGCATGTACCCACATGCCAGGCGCTCACATCTGAATACACAGACAAGCAAGGGCTGCAGGGCAAGTACACCATGCTACAGCTGCCACAGTCCCAGCCGAGCCTCTCCCGGAGGTATTGCTGGGGGCACAATTGCAAAAATAACCCATTCGACAACACAGACCGTCAGGAGGCTCTGACTCAAAGGGAACCTGTTTGAAGCATCTCCTCTGCATCAAGCCCATCAAGTTTTTTGTACGAAGTCAGCGCATTGCACAGACAGCCCGCAGGAACCTGCTCCACTACCCTCCAACCCTCAGCCCACATGGAGATGTTTGGCATCTCCGAGAAGGCAGAGCACGCTAGGACCACAGAGTTTTTTGCAGTTGTTTGTTTGAGAAACAAAGCTTCCCTCCTCCAAGATGAAAGAAATCAAGGAGTCTACGCTAATCAAATCCTACACGCCCGCTGGCTGAGGTTCAGCTTGTCAGTGATGCAGCTCAGTGGCAGGATCAACATTTCCAGCGTTATGAGCTTGGTGGAAGGGGAAAACACGACAGCAAGAAATTCACCTGGCTGCGAGTCAAACAGGTGTATGGCAGCAGCA
Organism: Rhynochetos jubatus; assembly: GCA_027574665.1. Taxonomy (NCBI): domain Eukaryota; kingdom Metazoa; phylum Chordata; class Aves; order Eurypygiformes; family Rhynochetidae; genus Rhynochetos; species Rhynochetos jubatus. Next base: position 119,735,656 of record CM050650.1, read on the forward strand.
TCCGAGATTATAATAATATCTTGCAAACATGCAAAAAATAGATGTAATAAGACTGATTCTTTGGTTTTCATTAATGAATCATAAAGGCTTTCTTTACATTACACATGCTTTTTTGGCATACGTTGCTAATATTTCCACACTTGCAAGGTTGGAGTTTTAATACTGAACCTCCGTCCCCTAAGGTTCCTCATTTTTGGCAAGATACATAAGGTGACTGTGTGCCACGACAGGCTCTATCTTACTTTGGGGCAATCAGATTACTTCACACAGGTGGTTTTATCACTGAGAACATTAGAGGTGAATTGCACAGTATGTAAATGTACATTTGTTTGATTTTTAAAAAGTCTCAGTGCCTCGCTGCTGTCTTGACTATGTTCCTAAACATATTTCCTTTCTCCTGCATCATTCCAAAGCACAATTTGTCCAATCTTTACCCTAAAGTGACTCAGCTAGTTTCTGATAGGCATCTTAAGTACACATTAACTAAGGAAGTAGGCTTTCTTGAGCTACTAGATTGAAAAGCAGGAGAAAGAACCTTAGCCTTAACTTGAAGAAATAAGGGCATCTGTCTGTCAGGATGCCTATCATCACACACACCATAAAAATAAAGCATTAAAAAATAGAGAATATCACCATTACTTTAAAACATGCAAGTAAACATCCTCTTGTAGGGGGAAAAAAGTGCGAGAATTTGTTCATAGAATTAGGTTCACAATTTCAAAGTAGTCTGTTCTGAAATGGACCTAGAGACATCCAAACGATACACGCTCAGAGCAACACAGTAGCTCTTCAATTTCAGGAAAAAAAGGGACTTTAATCCCCGCCTGCTCTGCAGTAACCCTGTTAGCACCAACTGAGCTTTGCTCTCCTTACTAAGGCTTGTCTGGAGGCAGCCTCTGCCAGTCCTGTTCCGATCTGCGTAATTGTTTTAGCCAAAATACGGTCTTTACCTGAGAGGCGTCTGGGCACATCGGTGATGGCTGGAAGTCCTGTGCCTCGAGTGGAGGACAGAGGAGTTGTGGAGTGAATGGACGGTGAAGTCATTTGGCTCAAGTAGGATGGGTAAGACTGGTCATAGGACCATGGCGGGGATGACTGCGCCTGCCTGGGGTCTAGGGTAAAAAAACAAAAAGAATTTTTTTTTTAAAAGGAAGACAAATTTTAGGGCATCAACAGCCTAACTGAAAGAGGTGGCATTACTGAACATACACACTTCGGTGCTACAAGGACAGAGAATGCAATGAAACATGAGCTGCTCCTCTAGGCCTCAACACCTTTGAGCCCTCACCCCCTGTTCTGTGCTTTTCCCTCCTCATAACAATTTTTTGGGGAAATGAATGAAGCAGTGAGCAAAGTTTTAAAAGAGCTAGCAGCTGTGCTGCAAATTCCTGACGTCTCTCATGCAGGTCTAACAGCGTGTTATATCAGGACCAGTCCTCGAGGATTTGGACAGATAAGCAGACAGCAAGTACGAGAGACAGGTCTGAGCATAGGAAGTGGACTTCAGACGTGGGGAGACTCTAGAGTGAGCACTTGGCATGCCTGTTCAGTTGTCATCCAGTTCAAACATTACACAGTAGTGTTTTCAGTGCTGCAAATGCTATCCAAGAAGGAAAATGTCATTAATCTTATCAGCATCCGTCCAAAAATGTCACATTTGGATGCTGGCCCAATTACCTACAGTCACCTCAATTACAGCATGAAACCAAATGGTTTGGGATAACTATCAGAAGCTAATGATGTCTTTTGATGTACTTGCTACAGCTCACTATGGAGGAAATGATTTTAGGATAAATACAGTTTATTTTTTCCTGAAGCACTGATGGATTGGAGCGAGTGAGAGGGAGACTAAGTTTTACTCACTGGTGTTTGGATTTATAAACCATTTGCTCTCAGTTAACACGTGGTGATAAAGATACAACAGATTGCCTCATAAATTATTATTTTCATTTCTTTACATTGAAAAAAAACCCAAAGCACTTTCAACCCCAACGTTTGTTTTGGGCACCGCACAATAAACAGAAAACTGTCTCTGAACTGGCTCACAGAAATGGTAGCACATCCCTCCAAATCCTCCGCAAGATGTTCAGTGAAGCACATCAGGTCCACTGATTTTGGAGAACCTGCTGTATCAGAGCACTGAGCTAAGGCCCTGCCTTGCAGACAGCAATGTGATAGCCACATGGCATAAGCAAAGGCACTTTTTCAGGAAATTCAACTTTTTCTTTTTTTTTTTTTCTTTTTTTAACTCCTTTCCCTGCTCTTCCACACAGCAAAACCTTGCTGTTTCAGCCATTCCATGTTTATTTTTTCTGTTCAGACATGATTTGTTTGAAGAGATGTCTGGAAAGCAGATACTTCCTTGAAGCAAAATAACTGTATAGATATATAAAACCCCCCCAACTTTCCAATTTAATTTTAAGAGGATTTTCCCTGAGTTTGCCATTATATTAGAGCTGAGTAATATAAATGGTTAACATAAACTCCTCAGAAATCTGAAGGACACTTGATCATTAAATGTAATGAACTTCTTTGTTTTAACAATTTCAAGGCTAGAGTTGTATAGATTGGCACAGGTTCAAATCTGACTGACTGCTCGTTGTTATATCTGATATCGACATATTTCTCCGCCTCATTCCACTACTATAATTCACCATTCAGTCAATGGTAAATGATCTTCAACTGGGAACGGAAAGCCTAGGCTTGCTGGGAAAACAATCTTAAAATTAATGATGTGTCGGGAGCACAATCTCAAATCCAAGCTCCTTCAGACTCCAAGAGCTTTTCAATCTCTGCTTCCGAATCCAAAACAGAGTCCCTTAAAGTTTTGGTGTAGGTCGGCTCTAACGCTGGAAGGAAATTATATAGCAAGTAAAGACCAGGAAAAAGAATCACAGCAAAGGATGTTTTCATAGGATTTTGGTCTAAGACGGTGAAAACCTGAGGAAAGGAGCTGCCTTCTGAAGGTTCATGCCATTTTGGTAATGCAATCCCCAGGGCATGAGAAGATCTTGAGCATCTCTGGCACCCTCACCACTTTGAACACCCATGCTAGACCTCGTTTTACACCTAACATCCTTGATCTGACAACTGTGAATGTCTGCGCAGACACAAGAAGGAAGGGAAGAACGGCAAAAAGTGGTCTTTCAATGGCTCATGTGGTCCTTCAAAGCAGCATCTCATACTGAGCTGTCAGAGGCAGAATATGGGGCTGGATGGACCAGCTGAATCAAAAGCATATCACATATTCTTAAACAGCTAACTTAAATTTATGCACAGCTTCTATAGCTCATTCCAACCTCAAAGCTGCAATGCTACACTTCTTTTTTATAAATCTATTCGATTTTAGCTCCCCATGAGCCTGCTACTGTGAGATTTTAAACTGCAATGTATTTCAGAGAAAGAGAAAAAAAGAGGATGGACTGTTAGTGAAGACACTGTGCTGTGACTTAACTGCCTCTGTCCCTGAAGCAGATCTCCTGTTGGACTTGGGTAACTCACTCTACTTCCATTTGATGCAATTTTAACCTAAATTTAATGACAATAATGATATATTGCATGTTCAGTTGGTCATCTCTTTAACGTGCAGGCACTCTTTGAGCACCTCACTCACAAAACGGGGTGTTTATCTCATCTGGAAAATTTCAACTCCGATATTCAGGTTCATATTTGAGCCCCTCTGAAACTAAAGTGCAAGCAGCTTAGCTCTAGGAAAATGAGGTTATGGATTCTCAGAGAATAGGAAATAATAAGGAGGAAAATACTCAACCAAACTGAACATCAGATGATGCTTCAGAGCTCAGTGACCAAGGAGAAGGACACAGTACCCCAGGCTGGAGGGTCACTGAGGTTCCTCCACACCAAGACATGGCTGAGGTCATGGTCGAGGTAGGGTGGGGAATTTGGCCCTGGGGCTCAAGCATTATCTTTGGCCCGTTAGGAAACCGGAAAGCAAAGATACGAGTTTTACCAGACCCTGGAGTAAATGCCCTAAAACCAGACTTCGGTCACTGACAGCAACCAAGGTTTGCACGACACGAGAGGAGAGAGCAGCGAAACACCCTCACCTTGCCAAGCCAAAGGTGATCTGCTGGCCCACAGGGTAAACGTTGCTGCTCAGTGGCATTTCCCAATCCTGACTAAAATGCTGCTCTGTCTAGTCCTCGAACACAGACATGCAGCTGGGTCTCATGCGGGACCGTTTGGTCCAAACAGATGATCCCTGCAACGTCGCTGAAGCAGAGACTTTGGCCATCAAGGCCCAACCAGCCTTCTCTTCTGGTGCCACACACCACCCAACCAAACATCCTGGGGAGAAGGAGGGTGCCAGGCGTGTCACGGGGAGATGCCTGTCAGTGCATCTGGGGCAGATCCCAGCAGATGCTTGTGGGGGAACCACAACAATGACAGGTGGGTTACCTCTTTCTCACTTGGGCATGGAAGGGGCGGAGGGGGTATTTAGCCCGTACCAGCAGAGATGAAGCTATGAGTGGATTTGTGAGAGGTTTTCCTTGCTCTGCTGCACCAAAGACCAGCTTCCCCATTCACTCTGGTTGAGGGGCTCAAGCGTGTCTGCCAGGTTGCTGCAGGCCAGGGGCTTTGTGCCATCACCTGAAGCACCACAAGCTCTGGCAGACACAGCACATCCTCACAATCACAAAAAGCCTAGGACAAATGAGAAACACCAGAGCTCTGAGGCAGAGCAAACATGGATTCCTTCCTAAAGGAATCCCTCAAAACAAAGGGAAAACCCTGATACAAAAATACACTGAACAGCTCGGGAGAAAGTGTCCCACCTTCCCGTACCGCAACCACGGGGAAGGGCTAGTTCAATGACAGCAAAAGAGACATAAGGCCACTTTGAGTTGGCATTTGCACTTGAAAATTTTGGAGTAATTACTATGAGCAGTCTTCCTCTTGTAAATATTTCTGTTACACTTGTGTATGTGTGAAGTACAGCTTTCATCATGTTCATTCACAACAGGGCATATCGTGTGCATGCTAAGAAGCTCTGGGCATAGTTCAGCTGAAACAAGTCAGCAGGGCCAGGTCTAAACTAACGCACAAACAGCTCCGTCCTGTTTGCACTGGTAAACCACATTGAAACAGGAAATATTGAGTATTGCAAATTATTTTGTGTCTAGGTTTCACTGCCACATTTACAGTCAGTGGGAGACATCATACACAGGTGTTGATGCTTGTGGTCTGTGACTGACTGCATCAATGGACAATTGACATTTGAAATTAATGGTCAATGAGCGGTTTTAAAAATTAGTCTAAGACTGGACACACTGTAAAAAAACCCCAGAAAGAATGAAAAAAAACCCCCAGTGACCCGTTCTCCCACCGATGACATTGGCTCTCCAGTAGCATGACTTCCATCAATGGAAATGTTAGGAAGTGTCAAAGGAGAGAAGAAAAAACCCATGAATAGTCCTGAAGAACGATTTTTCCCACTGCTTTAGCACTGGATTATGAAGCACACTTATTTATTATAGATAAAAAAAGCCAATTTCCCATTTCCTAAGCTGAGTTGCATTATCAGAGCATGATCACAGGCTTGCAGATCCTCAGCGTGCCATCTATAACACCCCAGCGTCACATGAACGCACACACGTCGCAAACCCACTCTCATCTAAATCCAGCCACCAGCTCTACCACTGGCTGTTGCTGATTGCATTAGTGCTACTGACAATACTAAAAAACAAGCTGTCTGGAGCTATCTTTGGTAAACACTTAGAGCAAATATCCTCACTTCTGATCTTAACGAAGCCAAGATGACTTTCTGCATGAGTAACCCAACTATTGTTGTAACATCACCACCCCCAGCAAAACAACAACAACAAAAACGCAACCTCCTTCTCTTCTTTGACTATTTCTTAGGCATCTTTAAAAGCCCAGGGCTTGATCTGGATTGTCCAGTTCAATCAATTAAGTCAAATCCAATGGAGTGACACCCCAATGGACACAAGTGTAATTGAGACCAGATTTTGGCCTGAAGAACCTCTAAAACCATTTCTCCTCCCACCCCACCCAAGAGTCACACTTCCAAAAGAAAAAAATACCAAAAAAATGAGTAAGTCATGCCAGCCGGGCAGCTAAATGGCAAAGAGGGGCATGGAGGAGCATGGAGGGGAGTTAAAAGAACACTTTCATAGGAGGGATACAAGCTTTACCAAATGGAGGATCACGATGGCAACTCGCCAGCCGCCTGAAGGATGCAATCAATTTGTATACAGCGCGGCAGACTGCAGCCACCCTTGCGTTCACGGCAGCAGAAATTCCAGCTCCACCACCTCACCCACTGAGTCCCGTACCTTTCATTCCACGTTACAGTAGGCTGAAGGCATACTTCTCCCTGTAAGCCTATTACTTGGGCTGTTTCTAAATGATCTTTTGCAGGCAAGCACGAACTTTGCATGCCACGCTCGCAAATTGCCGTGCGCCAGGCACAAACTGGTTCAGAGTGCTGCTGGTCCCAGTTAAAACGCAGCCAACCCCTGGCAAGGTACTTGCATAGTGCTGGTCTAACAACAGCTACACCGTTTCTGTTTCAAACCTGTCCTGCAGCTGACGGTCTCAGAGAACAGACATTGCCTTTGAGGGAGATGCTGCACAGCTTCAGATCCAGAGCCCAGGACGACGCTATGATGAGCGCGGCTTTCCGCCTTCTCCCTGACTCTGCAAAAGGGCAGCATCCAGCCCACTGCCTGCAAGTCCTGAATGGGAGAATTAAGGAGTGCCCAGCCGGTACCATCCTCATTCTCCATCTGAGAGTCGAAGCTGCTTTCTGCCCACGGTTTTCCCAGCAGATTCAGTTTACGCTGCCCCTGAAACCAGTCCCTGCCTGCCAGTGGAGATGGGTCCACTCACTAAGCCAGCTCTGAAGTCCTTAAATCTGCTTCCTTCAACCCTAAAAAGGATGAGAAACAAAAGCGTAACGTCCCTGAAGTGCATGGGAAGGGGAAGAGGAAAAGGAAAAAAAGAAAAGATTTCATGGGACCTGCTTCTGAGTGCTGTTATTTCAGTGATGAAAGTCACAGGTTGCCTATAGATCAGACGGTGCCACAGTGGTGATGGAGCATGAAACCTCACTTAACTCCCACTTCGCGGTCCCTGCAGCCCAGCCGCCCGGGTCCTCACACCAACCACATTCCTGCCATTACACCCGTGGCTTTTCCTGGCCGATAGAAGCTAATCCTCACCGGTTGCATTTTAGAAAAACAACAGTTTTCCTCGTTTCATACTGAACTACTGATGCAACAGCTCAGTGTCTGAACGGGAATGTAATCGGATACATGAGAGAGTTGTGCAAGTGCCATTAAGGAAAGGGAAAAAAAATAAAAAAGCAAATATACCATCATCCAAATGTGAACAGACAGGATTCCTGATTTACGGGCAGCAAGTGGGGTTCAAATTGAATCTGCATTGCCTCAGCAAAGGCATCTGCTTATTGGACGATTTGTTTTTTAATGACCCTTCGATGTTGCTTTTGCAGAATCCTAGTTAAAATGCCATGTTGAATAAGGGCAACTCTGTGCCTTGCACTGCGACAGCCTGGTCCCGTGGTAAGTTTAGGACTGTGCCGTGATTTGTAAAACCTGTACTCGGATACTCTAGGAAAATAAACACAACCTAGACAGAGAAAAGAAATATAAGAGTGAACCCCAAAGTGCTGAGTTCTTTCAGACTGAGGTGTGGGCCAGCCAGGCTTTAAATATTATTTCTGTTTAATCATGCAATAGCTATGCAAGACCTCAGGTGGAACGAAACAAAAACAGTTTATGTGCTTACTAGCAATAATATGGAATTTGTCATAGGAAACCAGTATTTACTGTTAAAGTTATTAGGAATTAATTATTTTCCTTAAATTACTAGGTTAAAAGATTAAGAAACAAAGTTATTTCTAAAGGAATGCTTGTTTAACGCAATAAAAAAATCCTTGGTTTTCAGACAAAGGTCTATTCTCTTTTAATACATACCCAAGGCATACCAGCCCAGTGACCACGTTAAGAAACCAGTGGTATTCCCACTGAATATTTCACCACAACAAGGAAACCGGTAGAGATGGACAGCCCGAACAGCTCACTCCCTACTACCACACCAAACAGGTGGACATTTAGCAATTTCCCCTAGTCACCTAACACCCGATCAAAGCGGTGCCTCGTCTGCGGCACCAACTTTGTCTCTCGTTGGCATGGCTTGTGTGGCAATAGGCATCCATTCATCCCAGAAAAACTCAGAGGTACAGTCCACAGAAAGCATCCCAGCACTTTGGTGGAACATCAAAGTGCCTAGAGCTTTACAGATTACAATCAATGTCCTGAAGAGCATCAAAAAACCTTGGAGGAAGGCAGCACAATTCACAGAGCTCACACCGATGTAACATGCTCACGCTAATTGCTTTATTAAATAGGAGGGCTACCAGAAAGCTAACGAACAGCCTTTGAGGGCTGGGTGTTCGACTTTTTTAAACTGAGGAGGATACATGGAATAATATGGCAAATACTGTGTCAGACCACGTATTCAGTGCAAACTTTTATAAGCAACCGAGTCCTCGCTGTTTTGGGGGAAATGAGAACAATTTGGGATTCTAAAGTATCCCCACGAACATGAGTTTTCCCAGCAAGAACAGCACACAATCCACAATAGATGGGAAAGTCAGCCTGCCCTCCTCGGTTCAGCTCACTTCCCTCTGCCCTATGAGCACCACATCTTCCCTCTCTGGATGATTTCTCAGCTGGTACTTTGAACCGCTGACTCTGAAATTTGCGGAGAAGACAGCAAATGCCACACAGCTTTGTTTCCAGTCAGGCTTATTTAAAGCTCATCTGTAGTTTTCACCTCCCGGATCTGTAAATGCTGCTGCTGATTCATAACGAGGCAGAGAAGTACTCTATTAATCAAAGCCAGCAGAACATTTTCTACAGGAGGCATTTATGTGAATGAGAGCAGCATATGAGGTTACACTTAGCTAGGAACAAAATTACAAGGCGATCTCAGTTCTCGTGCTTCAGGGCATAAGCTGATCACCAGATGGGGTCAGGAAGAATTTCACCCTCCTTCATTCCTAGATATAGTGTTGCACAATAGGTAAACTATGGAGGCACAAGGAAGGAGGAAAAAAGCTGATTATAGCCCCAGATTTTCCCCCTAATTTCTCAGGAACTATGTCCCCAAACACCACCAAACAGAAGACAGTAGGTTAGAAAAAATATAGGGCTTTAGTTGGCAGTTCTTACCCAGAAAATGATACGCACAAGAGCCCTGACTGCACATGTCCACTGAACAAAACACAAAGCCCAGCCAAAAAACCTGCTCTGGGAAGCTGGTGGGCAGCAGGTACCTTGCAATGGGTACTACTGACATATTTAATATATTATAAACATGTTATGCTAGTTAAAGCTAGACTTCTAGATCTGGAAGAACTTTGCCACAGCTCATGGGAACAATTTTTTCATTTCAATTCTCTGAGTGCTTTGGGTTGAAATTAACCCAGTTACTTCTCTTCCTTACTGTAAATTAATAAACCAGTTGAACTTAAAAAAGAAGAAAAAGAAAGAAGAAGAAAGCCACAACACTTTGTTAAAACCACTAAGTTTCAGCTGGTATCATGTCAAAACCACTTGAAACATGAAACCAAAAATCTTCCTAGGTTGACTCAAAGACTATGTCTATACTAGGAGTGCTTTACCAATAAAGGAATACTGGTATATAAGATTGGCAAAAGTCTCCTGGTATAGATGCAACTTTAGCAGCAAAACTGAGATTTAAACCGGTCTAGTAAATTGAGTCAAGAGTTTTGTTATGGACTTGCATCAAGGTGAAGTTCTCCAACAGTTCTAGCAAGTGAGTTGGTCAGGGGCAACCCCTCTTCACATCCTGGATACACACAAATACATCAGCACAAGTTTTGAGCGTAGAAATGGCAAAAATTAGGTAGAGGTTGTTTTGACACTGCTTTGAAAAAAAAATAACCAGGCCTTAATTTAGAAAAATGACTAAATCAGGTTATTTTGTAGGCTTCAGAGTTTTGTTGCAAACTTCCGGCATAGCTGCAGTTAAACATCTTATTTTGGTTTTATAATCTGTGACACATGGTACTTTATGATTTCTCTCAGCACAATGAAATCTGTCTCTCAGCATGCAATCATAAATGTTGCATACAACCCTCACAAGTAACCTTTGGAGATTTCTCCATAACCCAGTTCGTTTATTGTAACAGTGGTCAGCACTGGTGCTAGTAGGAAACCGCCATGTGAGAAGATTATATTCTTCTTCCAATAGAAAGACCATTAAATGCTGGCTGCTTCCCTCAGCACCAGTGCAAATAAAAATGCTGAATAAAAATGTTCATTCTAATACGTATTACTGCACACACGGAGGACAAGGCAGAGCAACATGGCAGTTAGAATTTCACCAGATTCCTACTCAATTTACCCAGATTGACTATTTTGGACTCTTTTGGACTTAAAGCAAAAAGATATTTTAAAAGAAGAAAGACATTTTCAACTTCAAACACTATAGAAAAATCCACTTCCCACCTAGCTTTGCTTGGAACACATCTCTCACTCTGTAACAGCCTCTTTTACTGCAGCTGAGACACAAATATCCATAAGCAATTACTACCGTTGCCTGTGCAAGTCAAACCTATGGTTCTGTCTCTTACCTGTAATCTGACTCTGTCCTTGTGGATTAAAAGGACTTGGTGCAGAGTTCAGAGAGGGCCGTGGGCTCTGGGTCGGGACCCCTACTCTCATACTGGGATGAGGAATGCGCCCTAAATCACTGAGGCGTTCAGAGAACAAACTAGGTTTAGAGTCATCAAGCTTCTGTCTGTGCCCTGGAAACAGCAAATCATAAAATAAAAGCGTTAATAACAAGATTTAGTAATTTAACACACCCCCAAAAAAAAACCCCAAAATGGCCTCTAAGGACCTGTTATTAGATTTAACGGACTTACAGGTATCTCAGCTACCCCCGATAACACGGCGACATTGGTGGGGTGCTTCGTGTTTTGGGCACAGTTGTGCTGGTGAAAGCCTTATCAAGTACAACTGTGCCCACACAGTCGTGTAACATGATGCAATTGGGATCAAAATAAGCACTTAGGAGGACACCCACACAAGGTCTTTTTTTCTTTTTTTTTTTCTGTTTTAACTACACTAGGTAGTTAAAGGGGCAAATTTCCTTTTCCAAAAGCAAGCCTCATATGTAAGTACAAGTTATGGGGTAGGATGATTATTCTGTGCCTGGTTTATATATTGTGGATTTTTTGCTAAGAAAATGCAAGCTTTTCTTCTCCTTTTTTTTTTTTTTTTTTTAACTGTCACAGTTAGCCATTAACTTTCATTCCTCTGGGAGATTTTCCAAAAAGTAAATAGTCGCTGTCCTTTGAGAAGAGCAGTATCACGAGGAAAACCTTCAAAGTTGCTGGCCAAGACTGGGTCCTACGCTCCCTTGCATGGTCAGCCTTCCTCAGCACTCCTAATTCTCGCCCCAAAAACAGGCTAACTGCCCTCATGCCATATGGCCATATTGGGACAAGTCATTTATGGGTGCTCTGCTGTCAAAATGTAAAGGGGAAAAATGGCAAAAGAAACAGGATGCCCCGACTGATACTGCTCAGACTGCCAATGAGATGTTTTAAGTGTAAAGGCTTTACTTCTCTAATTGTTGTATTTTTGCTCCTAGGTTGAATTCCTTTTCAAAGTAGTTATAGGATGCTCCTCGCCCAACGGCATCTTTGAATGTGAGGCACAGAAGGTGTTATTTCTATCATTCAGCATTTGGAGGAACAGGCATGCATAGAAATTAATGTCTGGACTAATTTTACTTAACTTTAGCCATTCATAAATCAGGCATCTAGTCTAAACTCTTCTAATGTAGACTTCCTCTACAGTTAATGGAAAGAAATAGCTACTTCCAGAGGGCAATTCATCTCATTTGTCTCTGACACCAGTCTTAAAACAGGATGATTCACCTTGTGAATTTGCTTTCTCTTCCTTCTCTGATCAGAGCAGGAGCCCACATGACTAGTTTAATTAGACACCCTCACCATTAGTCAACATTAAATGGAATGAATCTTACCCTAAGCTACCGACCAAGGTCACACAAAAAGCCTCTGGCTGAGTTGCAACGGGGGCCCAGACCTGCTGACTGCAGCCCAGAACCACGTCTGCCTCCATCCCTGTAAGCAGTGTCAGGGTACAGGCACAAGAAGTAACTGGGTAGGGTATTTTTATGCTTTTAATAGTAAGAAGGATCCTTGGTAGTGCTTGGGCTTGAACCCTTCCAGATGATGCCCAGTGGCTTGAGAGAATCCACGCTGTCCCTCAGCAGGGTGGACACAGACATCTGTCTGGAGTCTAGGAGAGTTCAGCTTTGCAGACACAGTCAGATTGTCACATGGGTCTTAGGGCCAGGAAGTAATTCTGGCACTGGTTAATTTAATTTACAAGCAAAAATGAGGCCACTGAATCTTGAACTATCACACTACCACTCTTAAAAAAAATGCCTTTTTAAGGTGCTTCTCAACACAGTACTGAAGCGTATGTGTTCACATCATCTAACTGCGACCATGGTGCCTCCATAACACACAGGCAAAGCGACGTCAGCACTAGACAGGTAAATCCAAACCAGATTCAAAGACATCATGGTTCCAGGTAGAGAAGTGAAGGATTCAGGTTGAGAGATGAGAAGAAACTGGATGGTATTTAATTCTGGAGAAACTTCTTTAGCAATTAAAAAAAATTAATTAGTTGACCCATTATTTTGTACTTTGATTTTTCTTCCCCAGATGACTCAGTCTAAAAGCGTGGGGTAGGCAGGAGCTTTCTCCTCAAGAAGAAGGTGCTGCTCTGTGTTAGAGCTGACATGGGTGGCTACTCCTCTCTTCAGGAGGTATCAATCTCTATAAATGGGGAATGATTTTTGGTGGGCTTTTAACAACTCTGTAATGGCAGCTTAATTAACCACATAACATCTAACCTGGTAGTCTTTAACACTGTTTTCTCAATCTATTTAAATTACAACTTGTACAAGCTGGGTGGTGCTAAATCTGAAGAAATTACTTTCACACACACATGCAGTCAGTATTCCCTTGGGACTTCTTCTTCTCCATCTTCTTTTCCTCCACAATTTTTAGGTATTTGCTTTTCCTTTTGCCAGTCGTATTTTCCACTGGTTTTTTAATGGCATCTCCTTCCCCTCCCCTTTTCTCTTCTACTCATTTCTAATCACATTTCGGCAAATTAAAGAGGGCTCAAAATAAGGCAAACAGCCTTATAGTCAATAGCCTATCTCTGGCCTCACACGCCAGCGCTGACTTTATCAGGGAAGGAATCCACCCCCACAGTGAATTTTATTTTGATTTTTCAGTGCTATTTTCATACACTGTTCTTTTTGCTAAGGAATCACTAACAAACCGGTGGCCAAGCTATTTTAACTGTCTTCAGATAACTCAATGAACGCTTGCTATACAGGTCACCACCCCCACGCCAACCCGTGCCTGATAACCCCCAGCTTTGTTTTCATCACGCTGTGTTTGCCCGCGCACCGCTTTGCTAGAAAAGAGTTTATATTTAATTATGTGTATTATTATGATAATGAACTAGGTCTGTCACAGAAAGGCAAATTTCAGTAGGGAAGCAGTGCACTTCAGTGTAGGCAGGGGGGGGGAAAGAAAGAAGAAAAAAAGAAGGAAAAACAAGAGGAAAAAAAAGGGGGAAAAAAATAACGATTTTTATTATATAACGATATATAAATATCGTATATATAAATATAAATATATTCATATTTATAATATAAATATATATAAATATGAAGTATATATAAATAATGATAAAAAGAAACGATTCTCACATCTGGTTGAATTGAAATGACCTAGCGATATGTAGGTTTGGGTGTTGACACCCCCCTCCAAAAAAAAAAAGTAGGGAATAGAGAGCTATACACACATCTGGAAGACCCCAGGCATCAATGGAACTGCAAGTCCCTCGAAACCAGCAAGGGGCCAAAGGCAGACTTGCCTTCCCCTTCTGGACATTTAAAATTTAGGGTTGTAACATGGAGTCATGTTGTGACAAAGGGATCCACAGAAGGAGCCACACTCCCCCAGTGAAATGTCCCAGCGAGATGAGATTATATTACAGCTTCACACGTTATGGGTTACTGTGCTTTGATAAAAGCCAAGACGTGCTCACATTGAAAGTAAGCAGGAAACTCAACAGAAAATTTCATATTCAGGAGGTGCTCACAAAGAAGTGTAGGCAACTTAAATAAATGTCTTGCCCTGATTCCTATACAGAAAAAAATATCCTATTAAGTGCAGAGGAGCCATGAGGTATGGGCTGAAAACACTCTAAAAAGGCCTTCTGAGTAGCACACAAGCAGCAGCAATGAAATATGTGATACATGTTTAAAACTCATTCCACAAGCTGCTTTTCATCTCTCACTGATATATGTGTCCGTTGACAGAGAAACTCCTGATCCCAGGGGAGTGTGCTAAGAAAAGCTGTATTCCTTGGTCTCAGTCATGAGGCGTAATTTTATTTCAGGAAAAAAGATTAGGGTAGCAAGTGTGGATAGCTCAGGGAGAATCTGTGATCTGCTGCAGCAGCGAGGACATTAAAAAAACAATATAAAAGCTACATAAAGAATGGAATAAAATAACACTGCAGCTATGCCAGTGCCGGTAACACTGCATTTAGTGCCGGCTGCTGTGTTACAAACATGGTTTCGTGGAATGGATTTGGCTTGTAGAGGGACAAAACGGTTACGGACACAGGCAGTCTTGGATACGAAATGCAGCCAAAAAGATTGAGGCTGTCCCGTGAGGTAGTGAGAAAGGATGGAACCCAGCGGCCACTGGAATGGACCAGGTCACAGGCAAGGAGTGAGAAAAACTGACAGACAATAGACAAAAGTTGTATAAGCTGTTCTGATTTGACTGTTGTGATAGTACAAAGCACGTTAGATATCAAAAATCCATTATTTCCTCCAAAATCACAAGTAATATTCTGGTGTCTCACCGCTCCTCAGCTATTCCAAGTCAAACACCAACTTGAGTTTCTGGAGACGGAGATCATTGCCATTAATCCACCTCAGTACCACTTCTGGCCATTTTACATGAACCGAACCAGAAAATAGTACTGAGGGAGTACAATGAAGCCAGTGCCAACAGCAGCCAGCCAGACAGTGCCTGCGCTGCTGCTTCAGCTCACCAGTCCAGGACGGCCTCAGAACATGTTGAAATGGCCCATAGAAGCTCATGTTCAATTATCACACCCCAGGCATGGCAAAAGATGTGAGGAAGCTTCATCTCCAGCTTAATCATTTCAGTTTAAACTAAACGAAGGAAAGGAATGTCTTCCAGATCAAAGCAAGGCAATCTTGAGTCTGCTGGATGTGGTAACTGGAAAGGGACGTGAGCTTGTCTCTCATCACTGAACTTCCACTGCTCTGCTGGAGAAGTCAAGATGTAAATCGGGCCATGGAAGAGGCTGACTTGCAGAATGTAAATGTGGTGTTGACGCTTGAAGATTTTTACCTCCTCGGGGAGGAGGGGTGTGCGTTTTTATCTTTCAGCTTGTGGGTGTGGAACTGAAAACTAATCAGATTATGCTACACGTGGCCTCGCCAGATGCTGACACTCAGGGACTCCCTTTCTTTGTACCATGTACACCACCCACCAGTTTTTTGGTGTGTGTTTTTTTTCTGGTACCAAGGAGATCTGGTTACCAGATTGTCAACAGATGCTTTTATCACTCTCAAGTGGGTTAGCTATTTTCAGTCATCGCCCAGTTGTATCTTTTTGGCTTCTGACTTAACAAGAAGCAGTATTGTGGGAGTCAGGTGTCTCTGTGAAAGAGCCAAGGGAAGGCAGAAAGGTCATGAAAGCAAGAACCTGGGCTCTCACCTGCTGGGGACACATTTGCTGGGACATCCCAAGCAGAATGGAGGGTGATGACCCAACATGAAATACCACCATGGTTTGTGTTTGCTGTATGTCATGAGTGTGCTCAGCATCAGCTGGTGAAGTTCGGAGAGTCACACCATAGAGTGACTACAGCTGGAAAGGGCAAACAAAATAAAAACCCTCTGAATGCCAGGGCCACAGTAAGCCAGGCTTTCTATGGCTCTGGGTTCAGTGCTGAGATTGAAAAGAAAAAAACTTTACTAGAAATGGGATTTTCCTTCAGGCTAGGGAGTGGCAGAAAGAAGAAGAATCACATAGTTTATAAGATATGAATTTATAGCCTATACATCCCACGCTTTCCTTGACTTTGAGAGAAGCACATCAGAGTCCAAGAACCCAAGTTTTGATTATACCCACTGTTCTCCAAAGGTGAAATGCTTTAAAAAGATAAAGAATAGGCACATTTTTCCTGCTAACATTACATGTCTTTGAGACAAGCACTCTGATTATGTCTCTTTTAACACTAGCACACTAGTGACACATTTCTGTGTAAACACTGTAGAAGACAATTTCACACGACAAAAAAGATAGGTTACATGTCCTCTGAATTACATCACAAATTCTCCTTAAATTCTCTTTAGATGTTTTCCTGCATTTCGTTCCATTTGGTCCTACAGATCAGATGTAACTGGGAGATACTGCTATGGGCTTGACGGTGAATTCAGCTAGAGGCTTGTAAAGTTGAATTCAAGGGATCCACATTTACACCATGGTAAAGAGACTCGAGCCTAAGGCTTCTTAACAGCTGTTGTGCAGGGACTGAATAATGCTCAGCATTCAGCATGAAGCAAAAATATTCATGTTCTGTTACAAATTTCAGAGAATACCTCACTGCAGAAAGATGTCACTCCAAAGAAGTGTCAATCTATGCACTGAAGGTAAAAATAAGAGAGCCGTAAATCAGCACAAGCCCAGAAGACGCATGTGAGCTCTTTGCAAGAGAAAATCTCTGAAGCAAGTCACAAGGGTCCCTCTTGTGTCCCTTGTCTTGTGATAAACTGTGCTCCCGGGGCTGGCTTCCCCCCACCCCATCCTACCGAATGCACCCAATCCAAAGTTCATTACAAAAAACACTAAAACATAAAAGAGCCAAACAATTTTTACCTAGGAAAGGGAAAAGATTGGAACCCTTCCAGTCTCTTGGGTAAAGACACAATTATGAGAAGAAAAATATAATCCACCCAAGAGACATAATTACATAATTAGACCATAGGCTGTGCATAGGAAAGGTTCTTACAGTTCACAAAACAAGGAGCTACATAGGCACAGTAACTGCAGTTAATTCACTCAATGGAGAAAAAAAAAAAGATGTTTGTTTTTTTAAATAGCTGAGGGCACCAGTTTGCATTAGACTGGAGAGCTTATTCTCCTGCCTGTACACAGAGCCCTATTAGTGTCAACAGGAGTCACTCAGACGCAGGCAGAAATCAAGACCCTGTCTCTTTTTGTTCTTAATAAAGACGTATTTTTTTACCCAAAGCAGGTAAGTCCTGTATCTGAAACTACTGCAGAGAAATGGAAATAAATAAAGGCAGAGGAACATACATTGTGGATGGGCTCAGTTCCTACACAACTGATCTAATGTGGCCCATTGCCAAAATCCCACCGAGGTCCCCCTCCTGACCCCTGCTCTCCTGAAGGTCTGCAGACTACTGTTACGGCTCCAGAGGGGCAAGATCCCTGGAGAACCAGTTACATTACTGCCTTTGTGGAGCTGTGATTCCAAGCCGGGGTGAGCAGAGGGAGGCGCAGGTTTGAAGCTCAGCGTAGAGGTCAAGTCTGCGGAGCATCTCTGGTGTCAATGGCCAGCTCCCCATTGACTTACTGGGAGCAAAAGCAAATGTCAGCTCAGCGCATCCCGCTGGCAGCTTGCCCAGCACGGGATGAAATCAGAGCTTCCAGCAGGTCAAAAGGAGGACGGGGCGGGAAGGGTGAGGGGAAACAATCCTATGAGTGTGTAACCCATGTCCCTTTGTGCCCATGGGAATGACTCTAACTCAACCACTGTGGAGCCTTTGAGGATATAAAGTCCTATCAATGGTTTTAAAAACTCAGCTGGGGTCCAGCTGAAAGACAGTCCCAGAAGTCAGGGGTTTTCAGCAAATGGCAACGGCTGCAAAGGAGCCTCTTGCTCCCAAAATTCCCTTACATAGAGAGGTGAAAAATGGGTGCTCGGAGCAGGGCTCCAGGCTGCTCCTCCAGCAGACAAGGGTCTGGTGAGGGGCGTGTGGCAGGGGCTGAGCTGGCCAAGAAGTCTGCACAGGGAAAGTTGTGTTCAGCCAGCAAAACTGGAAAATCTAACAAATGAAACCAAAAAGGTGCTTCAAGAAAAAGGACTAGCAGAGCAGGAAGGGGTTCGAGTGGGATTACTTTTGCATTGGTTCCCTCCCAGTGTTCAAGTCACCCAAGTACTGGGGAATCCATGCTGCCCTCTGCTCTGCCTCTCTGCTGCGGTACGGCCTCGGCTCGCCAGTAAATGAGCAAGGTCTCCCTTGCTGTAGTGTGGGGTTTCTGTTTTCTCTTTTCAAAAAGCTTTTGAATGCTGACTTAGATCTTGAAGCCTGTTCTGCAATGCTGAGCAATGCCCCATATGAACATCAGCACAAACCGTAGGGGTCAGGGAGGGAGCAGGTGGGACCCCCTCGCACCATGATGCTCTGCCTTCACCTTTACCCCTCCTTCGGGAACATAAAGAAATCTGTGTGCACGTGTGCCAGCAAACCAGCTAAACACTGCTGGCATCGCCGCACAGAGACATGAAAGACAACTCATACAGACAGAGACTGTCACGCAAGTCTCAGTCCCTGCCTTAATTCCCTTTGCATGCTGGTGTCTGTTACACTCTTCCTCTTCTCCTCCCCTTGTTTTTTAGCAGAAGGGCTGTCCTGCAAAAGCACAAGAGCTCCTCATTCCGACTTTATCATCCTCATTCTAACCCAGCAATATCTACGAGGAATAAGGCTCCCCACCACCACCAAAGGTAGCTATGCTATAAAGAGCTCACCAACTTCTGTTGCTTGCTGCAGCGACTGGCAGCAAAGATCACAGCAAATGAAGGGGGCAAGAGCTGGGGGGGTGGGGAAGAAAAAAAATCTGCTTGAACTGGCCTCCCTCCAGCTGGCAGGAGAGGTTGGTTTTCTTAACGCTTGCGAAACCTGATTACTTTAAAAGAAGGAAAAGGGGGAGCGGTGTAAACACAGCCTTTAAACCAGATTTAAGGTGCTTAGTTTAAATCTAGTCTAAGCGTTCTCTGATGCTACACCGCTCTGCTCTCGAGACATTGATAAGGTGCATTTTCATTTTTGGTTTTGTTTTACACTCCCGAAACCAGGAGCGTATTGCAGGCTGAACGCTGCGGTTACAACGGGAATTCAGGCATGGAAGAAACAACAGTTAAGCAATAATAGGTGGATGTGTGCGTGTTTGTACTCTATCTTTCAACAGATTGTTTTGCTGCGTTAGAAGACTACTGTGTTTATATCCATGCAGCAGGTTTTAAGCAGATTGTTTAAACTTGATTAAAGTGGGATATTTCTAAAATAACCTTACTAATAAAATTCAGATGGCTAAAGAAACCTGAAAACATGGTTAAAAATAAAAAAGATGCCATTTCAATCTACACTGGCGGGGGTAACATGATATAAACTCCAAAAGAAAACAGTCTTTACAAGTTCGACTTGAAGGATTATCTTGTGTATCAGCACCCTCTGTGGCAGAGTAGCATTTATCCACGTATCCACCCATGTTAATGCTGTTGCACAATTTACTACAGCCGTGATAGACAGATAATTGCTTTATCCACCCAAGTGTAATAAACGGAGTCTACTATGTTAATCCTTCTATTCTTATTGTCTGCGAATGCCAAGTAAGGGAGAAACGTACACTGAAAACCCTACCCTCTCCTTCGAAAACTACAGCAGTTTACTCACCCTTAGACCTGCTAAAGTGTTCTTATTACATTCCACTCCCCTGCTTGCAGCGCCAAGTATTTTGAGTAGTATCAGGTTATTGTTATATAAAGGGCACCTACACTCAGGCTATATGGAGGCAGAAGCCAGGATGCAGCAGCCTTTAGGAAAAAAAAAAACAACCACCCTCAAACATCTTCTCCTACTCAGTAAGTAAAACAGGCCAAGTATTATTTGTTCCTGGGCATAGCACAGAAAGTAGTTAACCTGTCCTTCTAAAACTGGACATCTATTCAGTTTGTGTGGAGTCTGTCTGACTGTTGAGAAATGTCATTTAGTTTCTGGCCCATCAGTGTTTGCCACAAAAATCTATAAAGATTTTTTATTTCGAATGTCAAAAACAGGCGTATCCTTTCAAAGGTTTACAGATTCCTGGCGGCTCCATGAGCTTATGTTTGTGGCATCAAATTTGCAATGACAGTTTGATGGATGTCTCCCTTTCTTCCTCCTGAAAGGTATAAAGAAGTGGTGGTTCCCCTAGTAAAAATTATGCTTGACGCTGTTCTTTGCTCTCATTTATACACTCAAGTGTGTAAAAAAGTCTTGTGCTGCTGGCAATGAGTGGGTTTATTGAGGCAACTTTCATGTTGCAGAAAGTATTCAACTTTCTTTTTTGAGAGCAGCCCTGAGAAGAACTTGGGGGTGCTGGTTGACGAGACGCTACACATGACCCAGCAGTGTGCGCCGGCAGCCCAGAAAGCCAACTGTATCCTGGGATGTATCCAGGGAACTGTGTCCAGCAGGTCCAGGGAGGTGATTTTCCCCCTCTGCTCCACTCTGGGGAGACCCCCTCTTCAGTTCTGCATCCAACTCTGGGGCCCACAACGTAAGAAGGACACGGAGCTGTTGGAGCAAGTCCAGAGGAGGCCACGAAGATGTTCCGAGGGCTGGAGCCCCTCTGCTATGGGGACAGGCTGAGAGAGTTGGGTTTGTTCAGCCCGGAGAAGAGAAGGCTCCAGGGAGACCTTATAGCACCTTCCAGTGCCTGAAGGGGCCTACAAGGAAGGTGGGGGGGGGCTTTTTACAAGGGCAAGGAGTGGCAGAAGAAAGGGTAACGGGTTTAAATTGAAAGCGGGGAGATTTACATTGGATATCAGGAAGAAATTCTTCCCGGAGAGGGTGGTGAGGCACTGGCACAGGTTGCCCAGAGAAGCTGTGGGTGCCCCATCCCTGGAAGTGTCCAAGGCCAGGCTGGATGAGGCTTGGAGCAACCTGGTCTAGTGGAGGGTGTCCCTGCCCATGGCAGGGGGGTTAGAACTAGATGATCTTTAAGGTCCCTTCCAACACAAACCATTCTATGACTCTGTGTAATCAGAGCACTTGCATAACCACCTCCACGACGCGCAAGCTCTGAAGATGGATAGCCTTAAGCAGCACATAAACAGCTGGGCTTAAGAGAAGAAATGTTGCCCAGAAGATCCTGCCAAGAATCCTGGAGGTGAGTCGCAGTATTTATCCGCTTGTTACGCTCCACCTCTATCTGCCAATGCCAGCAGGGTCATTTCTGTCTCAGGTGGAAGCTGGTATGGATTAAGCTCTGCTTTCAAGTCTTTGAGGGAAATAAAGCATAATTTAAAGGCCAAAACACAGCCACAGGGGATGCATGGATGGGAGTTCAGTGTTGCAAGTTTGGACGCTATCATTAGTGATATTGAAATGGAAAGTATTTTATGCATCTTTGGCCAATTAATATTTATTATTTTCCTTAATAGCTTGGATGATGCAATACGAAGCACAGTTATAAAATCTTGAGATGCCATCAAGTCTGGAGGAGTACCAAATTGGAGAAATTATATTTGACGTGTCATTATTCTCATCATATTAAGACCCCCACTTCCAGTACCTAAAGGGGGCCTACAAGAAAGCTGGGGGGAGACTTTTTACAAGGGCCTGTAGTGACAGGACAAGGGGTAATGGGTTTAAACTGAAAGCAGGGAGATTTAGATTGGATATCAGGAAGAAGTTCTTCCCAGAGAGGGTGGGGAAGCACTGGGACAGGTTGCCCAGAGAAGCTGTGGCTGCCCCATCCCTGGAAGTGTTCAAGGCCAGGCTGGATGAGGCTTGGAGCAACCTGGTCTAGTGGAGGGTGTCCCTGCCCATGGCAGGGGGTTGGAACTAGATGATCTTTAAGGTCCCTTCCAACCCAAACCATTCTGGGATTCTATGATTCTATTAGTAAAATGGTATGCAGTCAAAGTGAAGTGCATTGTACTACACTTTGGAGCAAGAAATCAAACGCTCAAGTGCACCACGAGAAGCCAGCAGCACTGCAGAGGAAGATGAGGGGGTAGCAGGGAGTTGCAAGTTGAATGTGAGTCAATAACAGGATTCTGTTTTTTTTTAAAAAACAAAGAAGTAAATGCAGTTCTGGTAAAGATTAATGGTTAAGTTGCATAGAAGACATAGAAGGTAACTATTACATTCTGCTCAGAAGTGGTGAGACATCAGCTGGACTGCTTTATCCAGTTTGGGACACCACCCTCTGAGAAAGATACAGACAAATGAGAGAGAATCCGGAGAAGAGCAACAGGAGCGATAAGAGATTTAGAAAGCATGACCTAGATGGAAAAGTTGAAGGAAATACATTTGTTTAGTCTAGAAAAGAGACGAGCAGGAAAGGACATGATAAGAGTAAAATGTTTTCTACAGAAAATGGTAATCAATTGATCTCTGTGTCAGCTGAGAACAAGAAAAAGCTGGCTTCATTTGAGGTAGAGGAGATTTGAGAGATTAATGGATGACATTAGCAAACTCCTTTTTAAGTATAAAAGGAAAAAACACCCAAAAAAAGAGACTTGGTAAGTAAGTGGAAGGCACAGTACTGGAGGATTTAAGAATTTGGACTGATGTCAGTGATGATCTAAGCATATATAATACTTCCTCTGAGGAAAAATGGACTAGGTCGCCTGAGGTTTCTTTTAGCCCTACTGTTCTAGGACTGAGTGATTGTCTGTGTTTGCTTAAGTCACGTACACAATATTTTTAACATGAGTACATCAAGTCAGGCAGCTCATGCTAACTGTGGGCCTGATGCTGCAAAAAGTTCAGCATCTCCCGCTGCCATGAAAGGCCACAGTGAAATACAGGCTGTCTGCTCAGGTATTCCAGACCACAAGGAACCTGAGTTTGGAAATGCTGGTCTAAACCCCTCTGCGCCAGAGTTTCCTATGGCTCTAACTTCAGAATAACTGTGACCTGGTTAAACCATGACAAATTGTCGTTTCTTTTCCTCACAGTCAATGTTACAAGACTGATCTCACCACTAATTTAGGAAGAATGACTCTGAGTTTTTCAGGGGAGGCACAATGAAGTAAAACTAGAATTTCAAGTCCAACACTCAAGACTCTTCCTGCATCCTCACATGAAGGTCCGTAAGACTGTTAACAGGTTACTAGCCCACAACTGGTTTGAGTTGTTGCTTTCTTATTAGTGTATCTGCTGGTTACTCGAAGAGAGATGGTCCCACGCTGAGTAACCCTGGCCAGCCCCTTCTGCTGAAACCTATGTGCTCCTCTCCATGCCAGGATGAAGAATAAGGGAGATAAAAATGACAAACTACCTGGAAGGGAAAAAAAAAACCCCAAAACCAAAACCACTAAGCCTGGGAGTAAATATTTTGGACAACTTATGTTGTCCAACCTATGGGAGTGTAGGGAACACCTAAACACAGCGAGAGACTATAAAATCCTGGGATTTTCCAACAAGACAGCCTCATTATTTGCATTACTTCCTCCTGGAAGTGCTTCATTCATAACTATCTCCACTGGATTTTCTTCCTTTGGTGGGAAAGAAAAGCTACATTCTGCTGCGAGCTACACAAACCCAAATCCCGTCCTTGCTACAGAAACTCCAGCCCTACATACACTCATCTCACATTAAAGCCCCCAAGCCCTGAGCCTGAACGGCTGTTTAGTAACATCATGCCCAAACCTCAGCAAAGCATTTCAAGTGCATGAGATGCAAGTCCTTGTGCAAAGTTAAGCCTGTCTTTACGGGCTTTGCAGGTCACTAATCCAGTGCCTAAGCCAGGAGTTTAACCTGCTCAGAGGCGATGTGTCCTACCAAAAGCCCCAGGGGGGGACAGAAGGGAGGGAGGTGAGTGACACAACTGCATTTGGCTTGCGGAATGTAATATTTTTTTGAACGGCTGGCAGGGGGCTGACCCTTTTGCCGACAGTTGTAAAGTTTGTTTAGTAACGGGGAGCCTACTGTGAACTTAAAAACAATAGGAAAACAGAGGCCTGGAGAATAAATCTTGCCCCCTACTCCAGTTGCCTGTGCGTTTGGCTACCAGAAGGTAACAAATCCCCAGGAATGCGGGTGGTGGGGGGGATGCGTCTGCGAGACGGAGCTGGAGGGTGGCCAACACAAGCAGCGGGTGGTGCCATTCACGGCACGGCGAAGTGCGCTGATGAACACCGGGGAAAGCCTGGGAAAGGCTGGGGCTACCACAGGCATGATGTTCCATACGACTGCTCCAGCTGCTTCTGCGGGGGTGCTCTTCAGCTCGTCCCTCAGAAACCCCAAATACCTCTTCTACTGCTTCCATCAGCAGAATTTAGCAGAAAGTGCCTTCTCCTCAAGGTGTGGTGGAGAATATCGATCCAAACAGGACCTGATTTTTATTTCTGAATTCATGAGTCTCCCTTGCCCATGCACTGCAGGATGTCACAGGGCATTAATTTTTAGTCACTGGACACAACGTAGCATACGAGACTACGTAAACTACCTAAGACTACGTGGTAAAAGGAAAATAAAAGAAACAGAAGCCGCAAATGCCTAGTTATAAAAATCACAAGTCGTTCAAATGCGCAGCTGTGAAGTCGAGAGCTTTCAAAGATGGACAGAAGCACATACACACAGCTCTACCTCTACATATATATGCTTCGAGCTTGGAAAGTTGTTACAACGCGTTGGATCATCACCGGCAAGTGCTTCGAATAATCTCTAATTATTTTATTATTATTCTGGTGAGTCATTAAGTTTGGATGATGACTACAGTCGCACCAGTGGAAAAGATCTCTGCAATGCAAGAGTGGCAAGAATATTTTATTCTGCTCTCTTAAAACAGGCAGAAATAACACTAAAGTACTTAAATTCTGGAAATACTCATCATCCCCGTGCTATTAATATCGCCTCAATAGCTCGTTCTATTTAAAGCTAGTTTCTTTCTTTGGGTTTTATTTTGCGGGTGGCAAATCCTCATTTAATTCACAGGATAGAAAAGTATGAACCTACAATTGGAAAAATGGGATTGTATGGGGCCCAAGACATGCGCCAGAGCCATGAATAGAGGCTTTGCCACCGTCTTCAGTGGGAGACAGCCTGGCCCTGAAGTCTTTACAGCTTGCAAAAAATGGAATTCTATTATTTGCTTTGTTTTTAATGTCATATGACTCATTTTAAGGAGTAATATAGCTGCTTCCACTGTAATGGTTACAGTTATGTCTCTGTGAGGCCAAAACTTGATCCTTCAGTTATGGAATTTTAGATACAAGCTGTGTAGTCTACCTCTTAGCCCTACCACTTGCTTTTTTTTCCACAGAGAAAAATAAGGCACACTCAAGCCATAGGCACCATTTATTAGAGGACAGCACATACATATGAGGGTTTCCTTTTTCTTTAAGCACCACCCTGATTTAATTCTATCAAAGAATGATGGAAAATAGAACGCAAAGTGCTCTTCCCCTTTTGTCCAAGAAAAGTAAAACAAGCAATGCTGGTGATGCTGAAGAAATTGGATATCTTTTAGTGGTGCATCGCCTTGGATTTTTTTACAAGTAAAACTCATCTGTCTCAACCAATTTAAATGAAGTAAAAAGACAACAAGAGAAAAGAGGGATGGAAAACTTTTTCCAGCTTCAACACAAACCGTGAGGAAGTCAAGGCTTAAAAAAAGCAAGTGATTTTTTTTTGCTAGAAGTCTACAGAGAGCTCAGCACTATGACAAAGGAAGAAATTTGGGGTTTAACTCTTCTCCAGGTAGGATGGATCATTCCTTGTCCTTTTGCTCCAGCTTCCCACAAGGCCCATGGGATTATTCTCTTTCTGGCAGCAGAAAAGATGTTTGACTGTCAGTGTCCCCATCACTGACCAGTTTTTATGCACAGACAAGTTATTACTCCCCTGACAGACTCTGTGCACCAACAATTCCTCTTCATCAAAGGACCAACATTAGACTAGGACCAAACCCTATTTCTAGTCCCTAATGGAATCTGTTGGCCAAACTACTGCCAAGGGTGGTCTGTTGCCAAGAGGCCAAGTCTACCCTCAGCATCTGACAGCATTTCCAGGACCAACAGGATATTGGTTTAAAATCATATTGTATACAAGGAACAGATCCTCCTAAAAGCTATGTACAGGCACCTGGAGGAGAGGGAGGTGGTTCAAGGCAGCCAGCATAGCTTCACCAACGGCAAGTCCTGCCTGACCAACCTAGTGGCCTTCTATTTTGGAATGACTACATCAGTGGACCAAGGAAGAACTACGGATGTCATCTATCTAGACTTCTGTAAGGCCTTTGACATGGTCCCCCACAACATCCCTCTCTCTAAATTGGACAGATATGGATTTGATGGGTGGATAAGGAATTGTTTGGATGGTCTCATCCAGAGGGTCAACAGCTCAGTATCCAGATGGAGATCAGTGATACGTAGTGTCCCTCAGAGGCTTGTACTGGAACCAGGGCTATGTAATATCTGTCAGTGACACAGACAGTGGGATCAAGTGCACCCTCAGCAAGTTTGCAGACAACACCAATCTGAGTGGTGCGGTTGACAAGCCTTAGGGACAGGATGCCATCCACAAGGACCTTGACAAGCTCAAGAAGTGGGCCTGTGTGAACCTCATGAGGTTCAACAAGGCCAAATGCCAAGGTTCTGCACCTGGTTCAGGACAACCACTGGTATCAATAAAGGCTGTAGGATGAAAGGATGGAGAGCAGCCCTGCCAAGAAGGACTTGGGGGTTCTGTGGGATGAAAAGCTGGGCATGAGTTGGCAATGTGCACTCACAGCCCAGAAAGCCAACCGTATCCTAGGCTGCATCAAAAGAAGCATGGCCAGCATGGGATTCTTCCCCTCCATTCCTCTCTCATGAGACCCCACCTGCAGTTCTGCATCCAGCTCTGGGGTCCTCAGCACAGGAAAGACCTGTTGGAGAGGGTCCAGAGGATGGCCACAAAAACGGTCAGAGGGATGGAACACCTCTCCTGTAAGGAAAGGCTGACAGTTGAGGTTGTTCAGCCTGGAGAAGAAAAGGCTCTGCGGAGACCTTATAGCACCTTCCAGTACATGAAGGGGCCTATAAGAAAGATAGGGACAAACATTTTAGCAGGGCCTGCTGTGATAGGACAAGAGGTAATGGTTTTAAACTAAAAGAGGGTAGATTTAGACTAGATATAAGGAAGAAATATTTCACAATGTGGGTGGTGAAACACTGGCACAGGTTGCCCAGAGAAGCTGTGGATGCCCCATCCCTGGAAACATTCAAGATCAGGTTGGACGGGACTCTGAGCAACCTGGTTTAGCGGAAGATGTCCCTGCCCATGGCAGGGGGGGTTGGACTAGATGACCTTCAAAGGTCCCTTCCAACTCAAACTATTCTATGACTCTATGATACAGTAGGGAATATACACTCCTTTCTCCACATCGCTGATATTTCACTGCATCATCTGAACAGCACATCTGTCGGTGACACTCGCCCTTACCAGGTGTGGTGGTAATTTGCTTCCTGCACTTCAGTCAGATTTATAGTGAATAACTTTTTTTTCCAGTTTTGCTTTTCTTTGATAAAAGTTTCTTGATAGTGTTTAAGAATAGCTGCTATTACTGTTTGCAAACATTTTGATAATGTTTCTTGCTTTCTTGTTAATTCTGGGATAAAACTTCACTAAAATAAATGGACACACACTAGTATAAAACTGATGTAAGAGCAGAATTGTGGCCGTTGAATTTGAAGTGAAAGTCAAGACTCTCTCACTTGACATTTAAGATAACTGTACCTATTACCAAGCTCTGTGGTTTTCACACCTTCATATTTAGTGTTTGGATGTTTCCTTCTTTGCTTTCACAAAACCACTGACATGAAAAGCTAGTTAAAGGCCTTCTCCTGCCAGGGGCAGCTCTGCTACCCCTGCCAAGCAGGGACAGGTACCCAGCTCCTGATGGCTGTTGGGAGTATCCTGTGCACAACGAGCCAAACTGCCCACGCCAACCCAGGGGCAGGACCACTGTCCCACAGCACAGCAGGATCAGATGTACCACTGCACTGCCAAAAGGTATCACATCCCCCGTCACGTCAGACCAGGGTAACCCCACCGACACCTGTAAAAGTGACAGGAGATGACATGCCAGGGAGAAGGATGAGGCACACCGTAATTAAAACCTGCCCTTTGTATTTTATTGTGTGTGAATTAAGTGGCCTCATTTAAAGTAAGGTAACATCATTTCCACTGGCTGTAGTTTCTAAAAGTACCACTGCTTATTCTAAACTTAACTCCTCCTGATGGAGTTTCTCTGTCACACAGTTTTGGTATGTACACATGATATTTGGTATGTCCATTCCTTCCATGTCCCTAATGTTGTTCAGAGACAGTGCCATTTATTGCCGCTTCAGTACACTGAAAAGCAAGCTTACGTGTGTATGCAAACAAACACACCAGCACCCTCCTACATGCTAAAGATGACATTTTTGTGTCTGCTAACAAGGAAAAAAAAGGATTAATTATGCACAAACATAACAACTTTCTCTAACTCTGCCTGGAGATGTGAAAGAGAAGTGGTCCTGTAATCACATCTCTTCTGAGAATACTGCCATATGGTTTTAACAGAGGTTTATTTCCTGAAGCGAGAGAGGACTGCAGATTCTCAATCCAACTAAAATAATTATGCAGACAATTTCACTCCATTACTTTCAGTGGAACCCAAGCTGTGTGGTCCTCACATGCTTGCTGACACCTTTAAAGAGACATTAAACCATTTTTATATAAAATTCCCTTAATGGGTGGGATGTAGGATGAATTTCCTGGAAGATTAGCACCTGTCGCATTGCATAAGGCTTGCCTCTGACTGCTGCATTAATGCCCTTCGCCTGGTAGACAGCAAAACTGCGACTGATGCCTCCGGAATACGGAGCAGCAAAGCACCAACCGTATTTCTGCAGAGGGAAACTTCTCCCCTTGCTGAGGTTTACTACACAATTATTTTACCTCCCACATTTGACCCTGAAATAGCACAGGATTTAAGTACAAATGCGTGCCCCACATTAAGTACACAATTTTCCACAAGGAAATTGAAGCCTTAAATTTCAGTGTTGGGTTATTGCTACGAGCACAATGCGGAGACTTTGCTGAGAACAGTTTTCAGAGCCACCCTGGGCTGCCCTCCACTAGATATAGACTGCAGAATAAAACTTCCAATCTTTCCATCACCAACGGGTAAAAATCCAGGCAAAACGAAACTGCTTTGACTTGAAATAATAAAACGTGTATTAAAACATCACCTATCCAACCTTGAATGTAAACGATAGGAATCCTGTAAAAACAGGGATGTCAACCAAGACACACAGTGATTAGAAGACATTTTAGAGGGAGAAGGGAGACCACCCTTAAAGCATGGAAATATCCCTTTTGGACTAAAATGCAATCTGGTGCTTTTTTGGTAACTGAGTCTGATTTTAGTTACAGTAGCTAGTTTATGGAATTAGCAAACATACTACATTTCAGACTAGCAAATCCAATTAAATCAGAAGAAAGCATACACATACTTTCAGTGTGCCAATCTGCCTGTGGTGTTACAAAGACATAATTCCCAGTAGCAAAGGGGTGAGGGAAGGGGAAGAAGGTTTGCCACAGGATCAGGGGATTTTTCATAGTGTAAAACACTAATTTCTTCAGATCAAAAAGGTAAATTTAAAGAAAAAAGTGGCTGGGACTGTGAGATCAGATCAGAAATTAAGTATATACCAACAGCAAACCACCGGGCACAACCAAATGGTACACGTGGTTGTTTTCTTGATGGTTTCTAAATCGTGGCACAGCTTGAGGCTACAGAATGAGCAACTTCCTCTGCCAGGCATGGGAGTTCTGCAATGGTTAATGGCCCATTCTGCATGTGTGTGGCCTGAGAAGTGAGGAAACCGAGTAGGAAACGTGTTTCTAATCTTTTTCTAGTGACAAATTCAACATTATGCTACAGATAAATCATGGTAATGTACATAGTAAAATCCATCTCTCAATTCTTTGGCTTGGCATCTGCCAGCACCTTAGGTTTCTGCAGGTGGGACAGGCACAGGCTGCTCTGCTACCGGGTGGAGGTTTAGGGCTCAACTCCTCATGGTGCCACATGCAAGGCAGCCTCCTCTCTGCTTTCCCTCCCACATTTTACCCCTTCACGTTGTAGGATCTGGGGAATTTTTCCCATTTCAAGTCTAGGAAACATGGTACTGAAAGATCCACCTCCTTGCTATGGTGTCGATACGTCTTACTACAAAGCAATTGCGCCTCTGATAAAATTGTAGAAGCGTATTGACCATTATCAAAGTTGCCCTTACTAATACAACCAAATAAGATTGGTTAGTTAAGTCAACAGTACTTTCTCGGTCCCATGCCCAAGCAAAATGCTCTGACTGAGCCTTTCAGCCCAGTGAAGAAATACTGAAGACCTTAGCAGTGGCATTGTCTTTCTGTAAAACTCTAAAAAAAGCTATGAACATATTTTTTTCCAAGCTGGATTTAACAATGCTCTCTCTCCCCTCAAACCTTCTGTTTTCAAAACAAAACCTAAATTGCAGGCCAACATTTCCTGTGTAGTTAAACAATATTCATGAGTTTTGCATGTTTGATAAGGTCTTTCAGCAGAATTGCTTGTCAACTGAGGTGTGGCAAATGGAGATAGAGGTTAAACCCAACAGAAATGGCCAGATCCAGTTCTCCAAGTTCATGGCAAATATCCCACTTACTTCAAGAGAAGCAAGATTTGGGCTGACACAGCTATTCCAGTTAGTGCTGGATTTTGTGGGGAGAGAGCAGCAGCTTTTCTGGTGTTATATGCTGAAACAGGAGGAAAATGCTCAAAAGCCTAAGAG
This sequence comes from Rhynochetos jubatus, assembly GCA_027574665.1. Classification (NCBI taxonomy): domain Eukaryota; kingdom Metazoa; phylum Chordata; class Aves; order Eurypygiformes; family Rhynochetidae; genus Rhynochetos; species Rhynochetos jubatus. The sequence goes on from CM050650.1 coordinate 119,766,687, forward strand.
TGCCAGGGTTTGGCCAGCTGCACCTACTCTTTATGTTACATGCAACAAATGTCTAAAGTGGATTTGGGGGAAATTACCCATAGTGGTTTTGAGGTTTTAATTAAGGACAAAATAAAAAAAAAAGACATGAAAACTGCACTAGAACTCTGATTCACTCTATAAGTTGCTTTAACTTTCTGATGGTTGAATTGAAAACTCAAAGAAGCAACCTGGTTTATCCAGACGCAACCCTGCTCTGAAATCATCTAGCCAGAATGTCACCTTCCTTGAGAAGATTTTGGCTCTTCAAAGGTATAAACCATTAATTTTGAAGTATTACAAGTCATGCATTTTACACACTTTCTTCCTTATCTGACATGGACAAATGAGCCCAAACTTGCAGAGACCTGCTCGATCAGCAGAACCATGACTATGTACAAGAAGTCAATTTTAGCAACGAAAACAAGCACCAGTACTTTACAAATGACCATCAAGAATTGATGTCCTCGCCAATGAATGACATCAGGTAATTTGGAGACTTTGCACAAAAGTTAGGACCTCAGCAGCCATGTAAAAATGTGCTACCCACATGAAGCAGCAGTGAAAAGTCCTAGGCACGTGGTTAGAACGACTGGCATTCACGGGCCAACATGAACGTGTTGGTGGAAGTACAACAAGATCCCTGACCACAAACGATAACAACCTTAGTTTTATGCCACACCCTGTAGGCAAAACTTTGGAAAACGCCAGTGTTCCCTCGGTCTTTTCAGACTGTTGGTTCCTTCTCTTGATGGGGATTTCCACTCATCTAATTCTTTAAAATGGAACCTCTGAAGTTTTTTCCCCCATACCTGAACACACTGGATGCCCATTTACCTGACTACCATATGCAGGCTTGGACTCACTTGTCTGTGTCAGACTGGGGAGAAATTGTGTTAAATAGATGACTCATAATAGTCCAAAATTAATGGGTAATACTTTAGGAGAGCCAAAATCCTCTCAAGGAGGGAAAAGAGTCTACCTGCCCTGTGCTGAGGTCTACAGGAAATTGCCAACACTGGAAAAAACCTAATTAAACAGAACATCTCATCAATTAATCTCAAAATTCTGGGTTTGCTAGACATCATTCCCTTCCCACCTGCACTGCTCAGTTTATCAGCAGGTTCTAAAGCATTCAAGGTTATTCTATCTCCTATACCTCAGAAATTACTGAACTTAAACCAGTGTTATTAATAAGATCATTCAAAACATACTGGCTGGTTGGCTTTTAATGGAGCAGCTCAGAGGGCAACAATATATCAGCCAGCAGCGCAAATAAACAGTATTCACATATTTCCTTCCCTGCCTCTGCCCATGCTTGATTCCTTACAAACCTAATCCATTCTTTTGTCCTCCCCTTATTTGTTTTTTTGGTGACTTCCTTCAGGTAACAAACCAACAGAGACCAGCTGACACTTCATCTTCGATTCATCTTATTTTTTCCTCCTTCTTTCAGCATTTACAGTACATGCACATGTATTTTTGAGTGCTTTTCCCTCCTCCCATTCATTGCTCTGGCTGTAATACCACTAGACATTTAAGTCTACTTTCTCAAAAATTACAATTTTCATAATCTGCTCTGCTTCTCTGTGAACTGCAAGTGTTCGGAGATGGTGGAGAAGTGATTTATACCAGGTTCCCTTTACTCTATGGCTGCAGCCTGGCCAGCAGGTGTGGAGCAGCAGGAGCATGGGCTACTTGTGCTGGCAGAGTTACAAATAACACAGTAGTAACAGGAGAGAATTCACCATTTCCACAGGTTTTCTTTTCTACCTGAGCTTTTCTATGTCAGCACTTCAATGAATGGGAGGATGTGCTGGACAGTAACACACAGAGGAACACGCCGGGCTTCCCACATTGCTCCCATGTGTTTGACGTGTGAACGAAAGACAAAGTTAACAAATATGAGAGGCTCCATTTCAGAAATATTTATACAGGCAGCATGGAGAAGTGACAGAAAAGTAAGTCATTAATTACCAAAGACAACAAAAAAGGTCATTGCAACCCTCTGAACCAAAGTGAAATGGGATTTGACTGCTTTGGTACCTTGCATTTAGAAATGCATCGAGCCAAACTTCTCACAGCCAACCGCAAACAACTAGACAATTATTGTCTGTAATGTAGAAATGAATTGGCCAAAAACTGGCAAAATCAAAGTTTTTCATTAATGTCAGGCTGCAGAATTCCAAATTAAAACAGCCTGGAGGCTTTCTCTCCTCTAATAGAAGTCAATTATTTTTTCTCCCTTGGGGGAGAAATGACCAAGCAGGTCTTGCAGCAGCAGGTTTATGGCTAGTACACTGTCAACATTTCCAGAAGAAGCCTGTGTTTTCAGAGTTTTCTGACACCGTCATAGAGCTCATTCAGACTAATGTATTCTTTGCCTAACAGACTATAAATTTTTAAATAATGCTTTAAAAAACAAATCTTGCTTAGGTACTAGCAAACGGGAACTAACTTTTCTGGAGCTCACTTTCCGTTCCCAAAGCAGAAGACAACCTCAGAGAGACGTTTAATTGAAACCTGGTCACTGTCCTCTTTGCAGCCTCTGCTATTCATCACGAAGCCTGGACGTGCGGCCAGCATGGGGAGGTAACTGAGCCTGACACAGCTGGGGCTGTGTTCACGCAGCTTCTTCAGCTGTGCCAGCTGATGAGCTTATCACGCCTGGCCTTTCTCCGCTGTTAACACTCATCTTCCACCGCAGCTACTGCCGATTGAGAGCAGGACTCTGCTGAGCCAACTTGTTTGGACTGATGCTGATTAGAGGAGAGCTGGGGCATGGTGTCCTCCCCAGACAGCACAGCTGTGGCTGGAAGAGGACATTCAACGAGCCCCCAGGTCCCCCAACCCTGGGATTCTTCAGAGGATGTGCAAGGCAAAGCAACGTGCCCTCCCCTGGCATGGATTTATTGTCACACCAATACACAGGGCTCACAAATTTCCCAATTTCCCTGGAGACCTGCAGGACACTTATGGCAGGTGCTTCCACCCTGACACTTCCTGCCTTTCCTACTATATTTGCAGATGGTTCTGCTATCAGCTTCCCCCACTGGACGTGGCCATGATAAATACTGAATGCAAAATCTACCTGAGCTCAGGAAGGAGCTGACCTACCTTCTTCTCTTTTCCTCCTTTACAAAAATCTTACCTGAATCCACAGGAAAAAGATGGGAGCGTCCCCATGGATGTGCATGTTTATGAACATCCATGGACCACACATATTTACATATAATAAGAATCAAATGTCATTAGGGACCCCAAAAGGTTATTGCAGGCACAGACAACACTTGGTAGACCACTGCAGACACAGAGTAGAGGAACGACCCGGAGGATTGTTGGTTAAGGAACTGGAAATCCTGCCTGTTCAAAGGGGCTGCAGAAAGTGGAAAACCCAAACACCACCTTCTCAAATCCCTTGTCTAAGGAGGGTCATAGCACGTCAAGGAAGAGCAGATTAAGGATATGTTGTTACAAATCCAGAGGTACAAGTTTAGATAACTCACTCTGAGTTGAAACAACTAAATGAGTTATCATTCCCACTGAAAATCAAAAGCAATGCTAAGCTGTGACTTACTGAGCCAGGCTGATAGTCTGCCCACACTCACGGTGCCGTCTCACTTTCTCGCACGGAGCGCACGATAGTGCTCATTGCCTATGTCCCAGAGAAATGTTGCAACTTCGCCCTACTCAGCAAGCAAAGGAGGCCACAGGGGATTTCAAAAACAAATTTCTTAAATCAGCTCTTGGCTGCTATATACTAAATATTATAGACTGTGGGAATTATGGAGTTCAAGGTAAACAAATGCAAGGCATTTTTCCACATCCAGAATATCTGAGAAGTCAAGACGAATAAAATTTCTCTCTAAAGAAGTCTCTCCCCAGTCAGGCTGAGAAATAAAATAATTTCTGGTTTGATTGATCCCCTCAAAATGCTGTTCTCCTGTGAGCAACGGTGCTTGTGGGACTGAGAAGGGAGAACTGGCAAACATTTTTTATGCAAGCCAACCAACCCAGCTATGTTAAGGGATTCAATAATTAATTTTTAAAAGAGAATGTAAGTGTTGATCTACAAATTGGCTTGACTATTGCCAGTACAGGACCATACAGATACACAGCCAAGTTTCTGGGGTGGAACTGGTTACCGTGTCCCAGACCTGGATGGTAACCATCTGCGCGCGTGCTCTCTGCCTGTGGCAAGTGTGTAGCGATTCTACTTATCTTAAGCCTCTTTTATTGAGGGCTAAGCTAAATCAAATCAACTTACATTTATGGGGGGCTAAGAACACCTACCGGGCAGCTGCTGTGGCTCAGCTGACATGTGGAAACACAGACATCCCCTGTAACTTGATCATGCGCCTAAGCCCTCAAATTTTCTCAGTATGGACTCAACTGGAGGCTAAAATTAAGTACAATTTCAGGTCTACCTTCTTTCAGACTGAAGTGGTGCACAGGTCTAGTGTTAACACTTCGCAGTGGGGCAAATTCCATGCATACATACCAAAGCCATAATGATTCTCTAAGTTAAATATAAACAGTTTTGGTTGTGTTGAAATATTTTAACATCTGTCTACTGTGTTGGGAGCCCGAATAATAGAAGTACACTACGGCAAAAGAATCAAGTGATGATTATTATGGAATGGGAAACAAAAAAACCCATGATAGGCTGCTTCATAAGCTCAAAGTACTTTATGTATATGCATAAGTAACCATGTAGCATAATAAAAGAAAATGCAAAAAACTGAATAAACACCCATAAAATAAATTTAAATGTTAAGAGTCTGTCTCATTGAATAACTGAGATTGTGGTTGGAAACACAGCAACAGATATTCATACTCGAGTCTTCAACATTTTAACTGTCTTTGCAGTGTAAAAACAACAAGAAACAATGGTGCTCTCATGAAAAGGCCAAATTCACAATGCAGAGACTGCTCCTCCCCATCAGACAGGGTATTCATTATTATTTTAAATGTGCAGAGTCTAAAAAGCTATGAAAATATTGGAGCGTGGTGTGTATCCTTTTAATTCTGCATATGCTCATCTTGTTCCATCAAGCACTTGGCATCAAAGGTTTTCTTTATGTGCAGGTGTGAAAGCTTTGTGTACCAATTAAGGAACAATCTCGCTAGCTATTCGGTGTGGAGACACACATGAAAGAACCTGATTATAACAACCCAAGGGATTCGTTTCTACTCTGAACTAGCACTCCTGGGCTCCAGAGTGGTTCCTGTTCTCTTTATACATCCAAGACTCACACTGGCTTCTGCAGGACTTTTGCAGGAGTCCCCGTGCTAGAGAAATGTTCCCTCACTACAGAGGCGGATACAAACAGCTATGTCTGCCTGTTTTATGAGGAATTGTTGCTTTAATATATTTGCTGAGATTCATTTTTCAAATGAGCTGCACATCCTAATGGGTGCAAGCCATCTCTTCGAATTTATGTATTTTTGGAGTTCAGGTAGGGAAATCGCCTTGCCCTCACAAAGTGAGGTTTGCCAAGGTCCGTGCCCTCCCTGCCGCTCCAGATGGCTATGACTTCAGTCATATGCTCTGGCCAGTAGTCTCAAGGCTGGGGTTAAACAAGCAGTTTGTTCCTCTCTTACATAAGCACCGAAAGACAATACTACATTTGAGCTCATAAAAATATTTTAATTGGTGATGATTTCCAGACAACTATGTCAAAATTAACTCAGAGTTGATGCCCACTTGCTTAAATTTCATTCATCTGGGTTCAAATTATTTGCTTAAAAGAAGAAACATTTCCTTTTATACACACTTTGGTTTCAACCTCCAAAACCATTGCTAGAAATTAGTCCTAACCACCCAGTCGGCTGCCTCAGAAACCAAGCTCAAATCCATCACTTTAATGACATCAATAACAAATACACAACTTTAAACCCTATTGTGAACAGTGGCATACTGAGGAGCATGTGTAGCTGTCATCTCATTAGTCACTAGAAAAACACCAGTGAAACCAAAAGAGCCTAACCATGACAAATTATTCAAGAGTTTAACCTGAGACATTAATGAGTGCTAAATAGCTTGTTTTCATGTTTGCTTAAGGAGATTCGTTTAAAATCCCACCAACCTCCCTTGAATGCCGCTTGCTGAAGCAGTTCGTTCTTGTCAAGCTGGTTTTCCTATTCCAGCTAAAAGGGTAGGTTGCAAATGTTTGGTTAAGGATGCCTGCCTTCCCCACCCCTCAAGGCTTACACACAGATGGAGCAAAAGGCACGAAGGAAAAGCTTCCTCCCCTTGGCTGCACAAAAGCGGCTGATTCACTCCCCAAAGTCCGAAAACGTGTGGTTGATAAAGCATGTGCACTGTGATGATTCAAGAGCCAGTGGTATAAAAGAAATGTGGAAAGAATATCCATCCAGGAGCTTCATCTTTTCAGACTTATTGTTTTGCCTGGTTTGCATCTCTGTGGGCTGTAAAGCTCCAAAGCAGAGACTAGAAGAGCCTGGTACTAGCCATCCTCTGAAAGCAGCACCAGGTATTTAAGGGATGGTTTCATAAGAGGCTCACTCCTACAAGCCAACTTTACCTCCTGCACTGCCTTCAAGGAGTTGAAGGAACGGGGATCTGGAGCCTAAGACAACTACGCTCTCCTGACACAGCAATACGGATCAGCAGTATCTGGTGGGAGCTCAAACTAACAGCAGAGGGAAAAAAAAGCCCGTTTCTTCACAACCTGAGGATGAACAAATATGAAATCAAATTTTAAAATATAAAGATGTTTACATTTATCAAGGGAAACTGAGGCTTTCTGACTCGTATTGCGATAGACCCTGGATGGAAATATGCTTTAAAACATAACTGTGATAAAACAAACACCTTGATCTTCACCATCTTCCCATATTCATGTCATTCCTGGGCGAGGGTAGTGCCACTGTTTATACTTCACACAAGGGGAACTGTGGCCAAGGGAAAGAAGTACTTGATTTCCACTGATAGCAGTCAGCCTGGACATCTGCTTAGAGGGACTTTCAAACGCACAAAATGTCACAAAGACGGCAGAGGCAGGTGACAGACCTGGAGGACCCACGTTCAAATGCGTCAGCCACTGAACCCTCCTCCTACATCCCTGCCTTACTCATTTGGCCAAAGAGAGCTGGTCTTCTAATCTTCCTGACATGAGAACTGAAGGAAAAAAAAAAACTGGCATAGGGTAGGAGTGTTTTGTTCTCCTTACAAAGAAACATTTCTTCTAACAGACAGCCTTTATGCTGATGTTCCAGATATGCTAACATTGCTTTTTGCTATACGCAGTCTAAATCTTCATTCAAACAAGACACGAGCAGGCTTCCAAAACAGGAGCAGTCTCAAGCGCACTCCAACAAACTGCATTCTGCTTCAATGTAAAACTATTCCTCAGTCCATATGGGAGATCTCAAGCATTTGCTGAGTCTGGCTTTACTTTTAATGGAATTTATGTTGGAAAAACCATTTTATTTTGACCAGATTGGGTTTTATGCCAAAACGTGTTTTTTTTCTTTTAAATTTTGGGCCAAATTTCACTTGACAGTATCCTCTTCGAAGAGATGACCAAATAGATGCAATTGTTCCATGTTGCATATGAGCCCTAAAATCTAATCTCTCCCAAAACTCGTGTCCTTATAAAAACGTGAAGCCTTCTCAAAGTGTTCCGTGTACTGAACGTAAATTAAGTGAGGGGTTTTGGAATTTTTTTAATAACTTGTAAAGTTGGGAAGTTTTCAACGTGGATCCTGGAACCGAAGCTCAGGGCACACTGAACTAATTTAAAAATGTAAATGTAAAAAGATATGACCCGTAAGTGACAAATTAAAGGGGGAACGTAAACGGTTTTCAGAGCGTGCTGCCCTCCACCGCTGACTGCTCGCACAGCGCGGCTGCTTCGGGGTCAACATTTTCTGGCAGCGCGAGACAATAAAAAGAGGCATAAACTCGCCGCGCATGGTAAAGCTACTGTGTCTGACATAACACTAACGCAGAGGCCCAGAGAGGTGACTGAACCCTGGCTCCCAGCTGCATCAATCCCTATTTTAATCACCCTCCTGACAACACTTTTCTTTCAGCTCTCAAGCTGTTTGGCTCCCAAGGATGGGAACACCGTGATAGTAAAAAGACATGGGGAAAAGCTTAAACAAAGTTGTAGCAGTGACGGGAATAAAGCTGCCTGTGAAGGTGCCTTTTGCCCAACATTGAAATCTGTCTCCAGAAAGGGTTGTTTTCACCTAAAATAAGAAACCACGCAGCAGACCGCCCATCCCTGAGCCCCGTGGCAGTGAAGGCGAAGAACTCCACAAGGAGCGCGCTGCCAGCAGCACCGTTTCTTGAGGCAGCTCTGAGTACGAAAGAGGGTGTTTTACACAGAAGGAGGGAAAGATTTCTACACAGGAGCACATCTCAAGTACAATGTGCAACACTGTCTGCTTCTGATCAGCTCCTCATTTACAAACCTGTTAAAACTACCCTGACCGCTGGTTTTAAACAGGCTCAACACCTTCAGCAGCTTCGAGACACGTAAAGGAGAAGGTAACAACGAGCAAGCGCTTTTTCTCTGGCTGACATCAGAGTATCCAAACCCCACAGACCGTGCACCTACCCTGCGGGTACATACAGCTTATTTTTTCAGAAGGACTGGTCATTTGACCCAGATTTTACACGGCTTCGCACCCTTCCTAGAAGGTTCTCGGGAGCCCAAAGTGTCTTTCTCCTCATTCACTGACTCCAGCTGGACCTTGGCAACAAGACTGCCTCTGGATTTTGCCCACCTCGAGGACTGCACGGTGCCTGGACACAGGTTGTGGCTGCCTGTTACCTCAGCTAAAGGGGACCCCGACAACAGAGCACAGCCAGCACCAGGAGCTCTTTAAGGCGGAGTTTGGAGGGTTTTTTTCAATATTAATTTCCTGCGGTTGTTGTTCTTAAAAACAAGGGGGTTTTGCTGAAAAATACTCCTTTTCAGAAGCACCATTGCCCACACTGGCTCTCTCAGCACAGCAAAGGGGTGTCGGAGGTGCAGCAGCACTCGCAGCAAGGAGGCCCAGCTCTGCACCCCAGGCATGTTGGAGGAGCCCCGGTCTACATTTCAGACCTCTCCCGGCTCGCACTCCGTGTGTGTTACAGCCTGCAACGTCTGTGCAGACTCTGCCAATTCAGTTGAAGTGTACACACACCAAATTACCCCGTCTGAAGAGGCAAAGGGTGGGAAGGAGAGCCCTGCCAAACACCGGCGCCTGGAGGCACACTGCCTTCTAACCTGCAACGCCTCCAGAGGCCCTGCAGGCTGTGGTGGCCCTGGCCCTTGTTTCATCTTCTACAAAGGCTGTTGCCTTCTCCAGAGTGTCCCCAGCACTGTAGCAGTCACATCGTCCTCTCCTGTGCTGCTGGAGATGGCACCTCGCTCATCGCCTGTCAGTCACCAGACAAAGACCTGGCCTGTTGAAGTCAACACCGGAGCTGCTGCAGCCCACAAGGAGATCCTGCCAACTGCTGACTTAATCTTCTATGCAGGATTTCCACTGAAGCTAATTGATTATTTTTTCAGTGCAAATTAATACCATGGTAGATTAAATACGTCAGAGGTGGGGCTGGTAGGACTGCCTATCATTAAAGTTGCCTGACATTTCCCATTACAAGACCCTATTTTCAGTTGCTTGCAACTTTACTGAACTTTGTTTGCATTCCATTTTTTTCTTGCATGAGTAAGGGACACATTTCTTCAATTTCAACCAAAATGGCTCAGACATTCCTGGAAATGAGTTAGCTCAGGGAAAACATAGCGCCTCGAAAAACATTTTTGGCAATTTTTTCTTGAAGGAGGTTTTTTTGTCACTGTATTTTGGAGCCGAGACTTGAAACTTGGCTCAGCAGGTTGGCTCTTTTTTTCCAGAATCTCCATGGTAATCCATCCAGATTTGGTAAAAGTATAAAAAATTGAAAAATAAAATTTCATAGAATGGAAATTCATTAGATTTTATCAGCTAAAAGCTTTGATTACAGCTTGGCAAAGGTAGCTGATTGCTAGCCCACATATTTTATGCTCTTGACATACAATTTTTTGTTGTGACAATAGGTAAGTTGCTTAAAACAAAGTATTCACAGATCATATTCACTGTGTGTTCATACTTTTCCCAGTGCCTGGTATGAGACCTTCAGATTTATTCTTCAGAAGCACTGACCATTCAACACTAACACAACCCAAGAGCAGCATTTTGAACATAGAAAGCACTGTATACTGTCAGATCTCTGAAAAATAAGTGAGCATGCACCATCCCACAGGGCACTGCTGTCCTATGCATAAATGAGCTCATGCTTTTCCAGTGGAGGACTGTTTTGTCACACACACAACAGGCATGAATTAAAGCTGCACTGATAACTATAATCATAGCATGTCCCAAATCTGAGTGCTCAGTCATGAACTTTTCTTACTGTCATTTTTGTCTGCAGCGTATGCATAAAGTAAGACTTAAGAGCTAGAGGTATCTGTTCTTTAATAAAAAAGACCTTTTTCTTTTATGTCAACACATTATTTATCTGATGTGTCAGCATCCTCTTGTTATACACCTTAAATCTACTCTTTATTTCCCTTTACACCATCACCAGAGAAGAATAGTTCTCATTTTAATTCTTAATGTTGCATCGCATGCATAGTTAGCGAGGTGTTTACTTTGCATCCCACGCAGAAGTAAACAGGCTTCCTTGAGAGCTTCCTTCTTCCCTGAGCTGTGTCTAAAGAGTCACTGTTATCTGGATTTTGTGAGCACCAAGTCATAGAATCACAGAATCACAGAATGGTTTGGGTTGGAAGAGACCTTAAAGATCAGACAGTTCCAACCCCCCTGCCATGGGCAGGGACACCCTCCACTAGACCAGGTTGCTCCAAGCCTCATCCAGCCTGGCCTTGAACACTTCCAGGGATGGGGCATCCACAGCTTCTCTGGGCAACCTGTCCCAGTGCCTCCCCACCCTCTCTGGGAAGAATTTCTTCCTGATATCCAATCTAAATCTCCCCACTTTCAATTTAAACCCATCACCCCTTGTTCTCTCACTACAGGACCTTGTAAGAAGTGTCCCCCAGCTTTCTTGTAGCCTCCCTTCAGGCACTGGAAGCTGCTATAAGGTCTCTCTGGAGCCTTCTCTTCTTCAGGCTGAACAAGTCCAACAGCAGAGGTGCTCCAGCACCTTCGTGGCCCTCCTCTGTACCCACTCCAACTGGTAGTTGGAGTAAGGAGTAGTCCTTACTACTCTTTCCTACCTGTCTATAATAAAGTCTGTCTCTACAAGCCAGCTGCTGCCAGGCTTCTCTTTTGCTGTCATTTCAGAATCAGCAAAGATCAAGAAGAGTGAAACTAGTAACACAGATGGCTAAGTCTGTATACATGCAAAGCACAAACCCTACCTAAATACTGAGTCTGAGTAACCTTCATGTGCTGTAATTCTGCTGTCCTAATTCTCAGGGATGCTTATGACTGTGTGTCATACCGCAGGCAATGAATACTGCTGCGTGAGACCTCTCCACAGCACTAATAGGCATACCCCAGGCTCACTCTTCCAAAGGAAAAGATAAAGGCTAATTAAACTGTCTGACTGTGCCGTGAAGTTGATGAGGATCACGTATAAAAGCCAGACTACTGCTGAGCTGCAGGGGCCACAGCCTTTGGGAGAGGAACAGTAACAAGCACATCAGCATGGGGAAAGACATTTTAAAGCAGGACTGACATTTTTGCACTGAGTGCCTGAGAGTTTCAGCCAAGCAGGCACGGAAGAGGAAAACATAAAAGATCACACAGTGGTTATTTATGTCAAATGAGGAGGGGTTCACCAACATCCTAAATTGTAACAAACTTCAGAGAGCAGTCCTTCAGTGTGGCTTTTGAAAAAGCCCCCTTTGAAAAGGTTTAAAGAACAATAAAAAGGAGTATAAAGACGCATTTCAAAGCTGTGTGCTGCTGCAGTTGACAGTAAATCAGGTAACTTGTTTAAAGCCGCCACAGGTATCTGCACGGTACTGAGCGTCAGCCCTGTGGTCCATGGTGCTGCTCCACGTCCCCTCTGCAGTGTTCACCACCACCCACCCTCAGAGACGTGCACATTGACACTTGCAGATGCCTAGGGTGGGGTGAACCAGCTTCTAACACATACGTACATCTCTCTCTCGACCGCAACAGGCCAGAGATGACTTGCTGAGACGCCGTATCTAGCTTTTAGGCAACTACAGTTAAGGAGAGTCAATCCACCCTGTGTCTCTGAAGATTTCACCCATATGTCCCTTTACAAAAAGGATTTTCATTCTGACTGCTTAGCTGATGAACTAAAACACTGAATAATTTACACTCACAGCTCCATCACTGAGCCCTCTTCTGTAGTCAACACTTCTGTCTACAGAGGTGGTAATTTTATTACAGCACTGGTTTTAGAAACAACTGTTCAGACATCAAAAAAAGACCCAAAAGTGGGAGTGGAACCATAGTCCGGATCACCAAAGCCAAAAAGCGTCCAGTGTGAAAGCAACGTTCCACAAATCTAGAGTTTATGATGATAAGAGACCCAAGGAATGAAAAATTAAATTGTTCTTAATGTAATTGGTATCCTAGAAACCTGAAACCAACCCTATTGCACTTCATATGTCTACAGTGTTTGATAAATTCACTAGATAAATTAAGTGAAATATACTGTTGTCTAAGAAACTGAACTAGGTCCTTGGTTATGTATGTACACATGCAAACAATACAAAACAAACCAAAAAAACCTCGAGTATTCCATGTGTAATGCCCCATGTGCAATGCCCCATGTGCAATGCCCTCTGTACTGTTAACCTGTGGTTTGTACCACACAGCGACTGTGTATTGTACTTTCAGGTCTCTATTCTTTTCCAGCTTCTATTCTACTGAGAAACACAGGTCTGAATTTTCAGAATACAACAAATAATTTTGAGTACCATCCCTTTTTGATGGTTAATCTCTGGATTTCTGATCCCTTTTAATAAAACCACAGTTAAAATTGGGCTTCTTTTGCAAAATTAATCTAGGATTTACCATATGTAAACAATCACATACCTGGCACTACCTCAGTGCCTGCAAGTGCCTACTCCTTTCCAAGAAGATGCTGCACCGATGTGAAACTGCTGTATCTGATTGTGTACCTGTCTCATGACATGTGAAGTGATACTCTGGAATATAATGAACTAGATGACTGTTTCTAGCAAATGAAACTACAAATGCAAGAGCTGGACTCATCCATTTCTTTCACAGCACAGTTCCGTGATGCTCGTGGAGGTGATGGTTTTCCTGTTGAGCTCTAACAGCAATGAAACAAAACACCATCAAGTGCCTCTGACTGCACGTGACATTTAAGACTGTGTCTACTACTGCGGGAATGCAAGAATGAGAAAGTGTATGAAGATTTAAGGAAGCAGACAACTAATTGGCATTACTCACATGGATTACAGACAGGCAGGAAGCAGATTCTACACTTGTAAGCACCCTGATTAATACTTGTTTGGCATTCTCAATTTAAATTAGCAGGGCTACTGAAGAAGCAGGGTATTATGAAGCGGGAGTAAAGTTCATAAAAATGCAGGTACGAGAGTTTGAAGAGTGATGGAAGCAACAAACATCTATGCCAGCAATAATCAGGTAAAAGGGTTTGCCTTCCCACGCTGTGGGAAAGATTACATCTCAGAACCAAAGGAAAATGGGCAGCATATGAAGTTTGGATAAGGAAGGAACAATTAATATGTTCTGATGTGAAGCAGGAACATTGGAAACATGGAGTATTTCCCAGGGTTAGGAAAATCTTTAAATGTATTCCCCAATATTCTTTACCTTTAGGTAACAGCTGTAAAGTGTATGATCACCTTTATATTGTGACTACCTATGCACCTGCAGTATTTCAGTTAGTGTGAGAATCTTATTGAATACTATGCCTACAGAGAAATAACGTGAGTTTCAATCTCAGCAGATCACACAAGCCAAGCTGAGCAGGACCTGAGCAGTACTTCACTGCTGAAATCCTGCAAGAGTTGATAATGATGCCTTAGTAGATAGTATCATTTTTCAAGGTATGTGTGTGCTGCACTCATGGCAGCTGTATAGACACTTCAAAGTCAGCTTTAAACAATTCCTTACATTGACAGACATGTAGCATGCGCTGTTCATAGTTCAACTGAAGACAAAGCATCCACCCGAGAAGCTGGGCAAACAGTTGGTTAACCCATGCTGAGCTCCGTGTTATCTGTGACTACTGCTATGGCTACCTGAGCTACCTCCTTTAAAGCTAACTCAGGCTGTCTGAATTTCACAGCAGTCACTAGGTACACCTTAGGACAATAATATCTCAGAATCTCATCTGATTTCAGCCATCTCAAAAACACGGTGCCTAGTCTAGGCTAGTCATCTAGCCTCCATTTATAATCAATGGAAAGGGACAGATAGCTCTAAAGAGCAGTTCATTGCACGCTGAGATAGGCATTAAGATAGGTGGGATGAATCACACTCTGCAACTGCCTGTGTCTCTTCATTCACTCCAGAGGAAAGCTACCCTACAACATGTTTAATTTTTGGAGAGCTGAAAGCTGCCCGCAGTTGACAGCGAGCCACTACTGTGCTGAGTAAGCTGGTCCACTGGAGAAGAGATATGTAACAGGGGATCTCAGCAGACACACACATTAAGGAACCCAGTTCTTCATCATAGTAAGGTTTCCGGCATCCCAAACATACTGCAGCATGAGATCATTACTAAGTTTCTTCCCCTGAAGTTTCAATTAAGTATGATATTCTTCCTCATTTCCTCTTCTGCATTCCTTGTCTGGTTAAATCAGCATCTGCATTTCACATCCGGGATGACCATGTTTCAGTGGAGAATGAAGATTATATGGAGAATAAAAATAAATGTTATAAAAACCTTATAAAGAAATTTGGGATTGCCAGCAAGGTAGAACTACATAAGTACCCTACTTACACTACTCTGATGCAGTGTCTCCCAAACACGTTTGCTCTGTTCCCTACTTCCCAACCTACTATGGAAAGTGGAGGGAGAGGTATAAGAGGTGATACACTGAAGTATGAGAAAAAAGTTGCTACTGATGTTAGTAGCAACAAGCTGAATGCATTTCAAAAGTAAAGATGTACAAGAGTTCTCATGGGAGGAAAGTATGGAAGAAAACGGTCTGGGGAAAGCTGCTCTGATGTCTTTTTTTATACCATCTTCCTCCCTATTACCTACATGGAGTAGCGTCATAAACCTAAAAGTGGCTTTCACTTCTCCTTTCCTCGCAGTCGTGCTGTAAGGAGATACAGAATGAACCCACTTCCACTGTTGACTTCATTTATTTAGTTACAACCCCTTTTCCCAGCTGTATTTTTAATGGAGACTGTAAGCTATTCAGGGCAAAACTCTCTTATCATACGACTACACAGCACAGCAATGCAGAGGGGCCACGATTTTATTTGTGGCTTGGAGAGACATTTTGCATACTGCAGCAACAGGAGTATCAAAAACCACGGTGATGGTCATCTTACATGCCAAATGTACTGGGGATAGACTGTTTGGAAGCAGTGTTGCCTCTACAAGGGGATGGAAACAGTCTGTTCTGTTGACAAATACAAACAGAGACTGCATTACTATTGCTGAGGACATCTTAGAGAATGGTTTTATGCCCAGATTTGCCCATTGCTTTTACATAATCTTCTCAAGGCCTTTTCCCTCTCACTGTAGCATAGTCACTCTGTCACCTCCCTGGGCAGCAATGTCCTCCTACGGAGAGAGCCAGCCAGTCACGTAGACCACTGAGATTTCAGAATTGCGGCATATGAATTCAAGCCAGGAGCAAACGAAGTAGGTTTCGCTTTCATCCCACCCTACGCACTACATCAGTAGATAAAAGTTGTGATCACCGGAAAAGAAATTATTTTTACTCTCACAGTCTGTTCCTCAGACAATGAGTTTTTATGCTGCAGCCCCTCTCTAGCCGCAGTGGCAAAACCAAGAACTGACTTTGGGGTGCTGCTACCACCCCGACATCCTCCTGGTCTGCTCCAGAGGCATGCATCGTGGTCGGGGTCAGGGGAAGAAACCCTGCTCTGTGGGTTACACACCCATCTCAAACGTAAACCTAAACCACTGGCATACCTTAAATCTACTCATATATAATGTCTGCTACCTTTGATGAGGAACACTTGAATCATCCCACCAGTTTCCTACAGCCTCTGGGAACACTCAGGAGCTCCAGCCCCCAACTAGTACAGTTTTGTGAAATTACACATTTACAAAAAATAAACCAGCAGCAAACAATAGTGAACGAAACTATGGTGACTTACTTTTTACACTGCAAAAAGGGCCTGGTGGTGTACTACTGAATCAGAAACACTACTGCTCCTTACTGGGGGCCTGAGCACAGGAGGCCAGGCCCCAACCTGTATGTAAGTGGACTGTGGTCATGCTCAATAGGCTAACGACAGTCACAGCAAAGAACCTAAACCTCATAGCATAGCCATGCTGAACGTTTCCTTGGCTGTCTAATCACATTGTGCCTCGTTTCTTACAAAGGGGCATTATAACGCAAACATTAAGCTTTACAAAGTCATTTAGAACAACTTGCAAACCGCCAGACCGCCCACTCTGCCTTCCTCTGCTCCCACTTACGCTGGGAGAAATCCGGAATAACCCAGCCAACCTCAGTAGAGATTTGTCACTCTGAAAGACACCAGTGCGAGCCACAGATTTTCTAACTTCGTTTTGGATGAAAACCCAGGAATTTTTCATCCTATCTCAGGGTATTTAGCATTGACTTTAATTAAAAACCTCCTCGCCGTGCCAAAACGCACGCGGATGCAAACTTCTGTGTTCAGTGTCTGCAACACATCACTTGGAAAAACAGCAGCACTACATTTACAGTGTGAGGTACATGCACAAAGTAGGACCTGCCCGTAAAATTTCCTCCTGTTCTGCAAAGTCTCTCTCTCTGGGCTGTTCCAATTTACCACAGTGCAAAAAAACACAAAATCAATATATTCTTGGGAAGGAAGGGGGGCTGGGAGAGTGGTTTTTGAAGGCAAGCCAGAGAAT
Organism: Rhynochetos jubatus; assembly: GCA_027574665.1. Classification (NCBI taxonomy): domain Eukaryota; kingdom Metazoa; phylum Chordata; class Aves; order Eurypygiformes; family Rhynochetidae; genus Rhynochetos; species Rhynochetos jubatus. The sequence goes on from CM050650.1 coordinate 119,783,761, forward strand.
ATTCTAAACAGGGGACACACAGTGTGTTTTAACTGCTGTGATAATTCTGCATAAAGAGATGTTAAGGATCTAGCTCCTTGCTGTAGCATGCCATGTGTCCCTGAATAAAATTACTGCCATGCAGGCTGTTAGCAGAGGAATGCGTAAACAGACAATGTATCCTTGCATCAGTTCCACAAAATGTTGCACAACACAAATGCCTCTCGATGTGTCATTTCCTGCTTGGCCACCAGCCCAGCTCCTGACAGGCAGTCAACAAAAAAAAAAAAAAAGAAAAAAAAAAGAAAAATAAAAATTTTTTAAAAATCCTGAAAGATTTAAAGCTGTTCAACTCCAAAGCACATTCCACTAGCTCCAGACTTATCCCTCCACCCTCTGCCTTTGAAAGAGGGAGAACTTCCTAAAAACTGTTACGGTTTGAAGTCGAGGAATCTCAAAAATCTCAATCACTTATCTGTGTTTTATACGCCAGGTCGGGCAAACAGTTAACACGAAGGCTGAGCTGAACCTCTCGCTGGCTTCTGCAGCGTGCACAGACAGAAAGGCCATGTTTGCTCATACCTTTCATCACGTGTGCACCTTGCAAGCTGCAGTGGCAGGGAAATATTCCGGAGATGAATGAAATAGAGCAGTTTCCTCCTACTGAAACGCTTCAGTTCAAAGCTTAGAACTGCTTTTCCATTCGTGCTGATAAAGCACATTGTGGTCGGTGACTTTGGAGACTCCCTTGAATTAGAGACGAGCTAAAGTCGTTGGATGTCAGGCAAAATACAAAAATATATAGACTTGTCCCTCCTTCCCCATGATTTCCCTCCTGACTGGGTTTCTACCACAAGTAGCCAGAAAGGAGGACATATCTCCTATTCGAAAGGTACCACGACGGAAGGGCAAATCATTACTTCTGTCTTTGTAATGAGGTAAGGCAAAGGCATTAAAGGGGGGGGTGGGGGGGTGGGGTAAGTAGAGGTTTGGGGTGGTTTTGCTCTGTTTTTTTCTTCTTTTAATTCCTTCACAGTCATGTCTTGCTATCAGTCGGTCAGTTATGACCTCATGACAACTTATTTCTCCGGAAAACTTCTTACAGCCCTCCCAGCTGGAAGGCAGCTCTGCTGGCTAAGAAGTGCATATGGCAGAGGTTTTATCCTGGATGTGAGGACAGGAAAATATCTGCAGGATTTCCCAATGACTCCCGAAGATCTTATACAACCCCGTCTCTAGACGCCATCACTCAAAGCACAATGCGCTGCCTCAATCCAGCACACAGACTGTGCAACACAGTAGATGTCTCTGGACAGTAATCTACATAGACTGCAGTAATTATAATTAAATAAATCTTTTCAAGGAAAAATCAACAGAAGACCTTTTCTCATATAGACATGGGCAGCTTTTCCTAACAGAGCAACCTGACATCACTGTTTCTATTAGATTATTTTAAAATAATAACAGAGAGGCAAGGCAGCAAGCTTCTACAGGCGTATGTTTAATACGACTAAATGGCACTTATATTTAAGAACCTGACTTTCTGAAGTGCTGAGCACCCAAAACGCCAACTAGAGTCATTGCATGCCATGACTGCTCAGCACTCTTGAAGTCAGGCTCTAAATGATTGTGATATCTGCCATGGTATTGCTGCTGCTCCTACTGCGGCTGGAAAGCACGCAGCATTCGTACGCTCAAGACAACTTGCCAACAGAAGGTCAGAGGGCCTTGCCTATAAACAAGCCTTACAAATTCACGATCTAAAGCATGATGTCATGTCTTAAAATGATAAGCTGGCAACAAAGTAAATGACATTTTGTAAAGATGTGCATAATTTTATGTTTACGCTACTTAGAACGAAGGTTCTAATAAGTCATCGGTTGTGTTCCTTTCAAGGGAAGTTTTATAACTGAGATGAATCACAACTGCAAAAGATCAAAGTTAAAAAACATCAATGATGCCATGGGGTACTTTTTAATCTTGTAATGAATGATGATCATGTGCTCTTATGAAGTTGGTCCAACTGCCAACGCCAGATGTGTATATTAAGAAAAAAGTTGTTTGTGATGTGACAGCTCTGGTTGAGCTGCCAGAAAGGGGAAAACTAGGGTAACATGCTTGAGATGTCGAAGTGAAATACAGATCCTGGCAGAAAGGGGCACTATTTGCTGATACATAATGTGTTAAGAAACACACATTTGCTATCAGAGCCGCTCGTTGACTTGAATTCCTTTTTGCCCCCGACCACTTCATTTTCCTTACGCAACGTAAATGCCAGATACACTTCTGGAACGATTACTACCAAACAGTAATGAATCTACACTAGTGCAGGGGCTCTCAGAAGGAAGCAGAACTTCAGTGAAACTCCCACAGCTCGCTAGAGCTACTCTTACCCTGAAAATTCAAGTTTAATAGCTAGTCACTCTGGAGGTGTCAAAACCTTGAAAGTATCAGACTGCAATACCAGAACTTGCAGAACCAAACTGACCCCAGAGCAGAGCTTCACTAAGTATTCAGCCAAAATATTAAAATTCAAATGGACATTCAAGCTCAAATTTGGCTTTCTTAAAAAAAAAAAAAAAAAAGACATGAATAAAGACACAATAATTCCATCCAGGATATAAGAACTAAGTTACTGAACATTCCTATTCAATGAGAAGAGCAGACAGGTATCACAGACAGAGGCTTTTCAAGTCTAAACTAAAAACTTCCAGCAGACCTTGGAAATCGTATTAAGTGCTATGAACACAGCCTCACTTTTAATCCACTGATCACTCCAACGGTTAGTCCCAATGCAAGCAGGTTCCCTTTCTGTGCTACACAGGATAGTACATGCTATTCTCCACATCATTTTCAAACCTCTCTGCTCTTTCACAACGGTTGTGTCCTCTGCTGGGACACACACACAGAAGCAGCTTCCAAATGGGAATGGCTAAATGATATGTAACTTATTGACTGGATTTTACTCCATGAATGCAGTTTGCCCAGTGTCTTCAAGAAAGCTACATGGAGCACCAGCAGCAGGTGAAAATTAAAAATGGGAACTGATACCACTCCGGAGAGAAGACAGGACAAAAATCCTCTCGCTGTGACCGATGGACACCTCAGCTGTGAGCAGGTAGCAACGCAAGTATCTACGTAATGAAATTTATCCACAGCTACTTGCTTATTTTTTTCCTGTTATTCAAGCTGAGGCTCTACATCCTGGGCAGTTCTTACAGAAGACACCTCTGTTCCCTCCTCTCAGTGAGAGAGGAGGTGACACCACAGCGTGTATTAGCACAAGAAACACTTAACTGCATGAATTCTGTCTACATCTTTCTACTTCTTCTGTCTTTGTGGTATTTTAAACAACATTCCATGAAAGCTCCTTAAAGGTCTCATTTGTATGTGAAGATCAAAGGCAAAATAATTATTTGAGATGCTTCCATTATAGGGATTTTTTTAATGTGGTTATTCATCAAATAATTTTTAATCTACAAAAGTAATTTAAATACAGCTATATCTGGTTAATCCAATCAATTTAGAAAGCGTCATTCTAGTTAGATTAAGAAAAAATTCCAGAACTGGCTCATCAGTGATACCCATATGTGAGCCTGGTTACCAGCTAAATGTGCTAGACAGAAAGACAGCCATATAAATCATGATGGATTAACCAGACTTGACTGTATCTAAAAATAAGTGCTACCCATAAAACTGTTAAAACATGACAAAACACAATTGTCAGAAAACTACAGCCAGTCACCACTGCAAACAGATTCTTAGGAAGTTAGGAAGGTGCACTGCTATGACATAAAGATGCTGAGTGACAATCTGTGGGAATATGTTTAAATAAATTAGACTTTCTGTGCACAAATAAAAAACAAAGACCATGCTGTTTTTATCTTTCTTTGGCCCCCCAGGGGTCTATGATGAGTCCATAGCTGAAAACCAATTTCAGGCATGATGAGATTAACCAGGTGCATTAATTATCTGATGGCAGAAGAATTTAAGGGCAAACAAAAAGGCACTATATTATATATTTTCTCTCTACGCTACGACTGATCCTGAAAGATCAGCCTCCTGTTTTGTTCTAAACATCCTCGGTTGGAAGCTTACAGGAGTTTAGGGAATTCAGCATCTTGCAGAGTTGCATCTACTATGCCTAAATCAGATTATATATAAACACAGTGGGTTTAGTTCTCATTTACACCGGCAGATAATGTATCAAGACCTTGATGTGAATGAGAATCAGGTTCGCAATTGCCCAAATTCAGCCAAGCACTTCTGTGTGTTTAATGCAAGTATGTGTGTGGTCCAATAAACTCCACATTAAGCATGCGCTTACATATTCCGCTGAGCAAGAACCCATGTTTGACAAAGATACATATTTCATTTATGGGTCTCTGTTAAACAAAATTAAGCAAACATAAGTGCAAAAATAAGAATATAATACTCACTTCTTGGCTCCCTTGGCCCATCCACTGTAACCTTTATAGCTCTGTGGTATGTAGCGACTTGGGGGGGATTTGTCAGGACAGTTATTGTCAAAGTAAAGCTCTTCCCTACAAAGGGATAAAAACAACAAGGAATGAGTGATTACAACATGAAAACAGTCACATGCATGTTCAGTAAAGAATCAGAGACGTTTAAAATTATTCCCTGTCGTTACCACAATCGTGAAAATTAAAAACATAACTGACCATAGGAGTTTTCCTCCCCTTCAGTTTTACTCTATGTCAAGAATATGTCCATGTGTTGACAATCTAAATGTTTCTTATTTAATAATGGGTCATCATACAATGACAGAACAAAAGCGATTCACTGCTGAGGACAAGCCAAATTCTTTGCTGCATTGAAAGTGGTGTAAATCCAAAGCAAGTCAGATAATTTAAAAATTTACTCCAGTTTTGCAGCTGTGTGACAGAGAGCAGAATGTGGCCACATGTTATTTACTTCACACAGTTTTATCATTTCATTTGTTTGACTTGACTACAATAAGATGAGGAAAGAATATATTTTCCTCCTGAGAGTCATTTTAACAGGGAATCAGTGTCTCCTGTCCTTCATATGCCAGGAGTAATATGATGATATCATTATTACTGGAACATGTTTTTTTTTTTCCCCTACATATATTCCATCTCTGAAATACTAAGAAAACCCCCAACTTTCCTGTGAGGGTGAGAAACTGCTGTGTGCACGTATACTGCTATCGCAAGTCTGTTTTTTTTTTCTTTGTCGGCGTTCGAATTCACACAGAGATTGCACAAGACAATCCGCAGCCTTCAGCTGAATGAAAACGTTAACAAGAAATAAATAAAGGGAGCTGCCTGCGTCTGAGCGCACATTCTCACAAGGCGCTGGCCCCCGTTCGGGAGACTCACTGACAGTTGTAATCTGTTAGATATGCAACGGTTAGTCATGTCAGATAGTCAAAACTGAAGACTGTTTCAAGACAGGAAAAGGTGGGCGTACAACAGTGACTCAATAAAACAGTCAGCAATCTTTGGCCTTCATGCTCATTTAAGCTGCTACTTTACCAGACACTTAAAACTCTTTTTTCCCTCCCCCTCCTTGGGACTATACGTGCATTTTTGTTGCTTTTCCTCTTGCTGAACTCTGAAGGCATTCAATCAAGACACAAATCTTAAACGATATGTAACAGTGCAAACTGAATGCAGTTTTTTTGAGCCTAATATATAACAGCTTATATATAAGGCATAATACAGAACAGAGCTTTGGCTGTCACATCTAGTAATTGGTTTTTCTTTCTGGTCCAAGTCGTATATCCCCCAAACCTGACTGCGACACGCATCATTTATTATCAGGAGTGCAACTTCAAACTGTCTTGGCTATATTTTTCACAAACTAGAATGTGACATGGCTTTTATTTTTTTGAGGAAATATAACTGTCATTTAGAGTAAAATGATTTTCCAGGTGTAGCTACCCCCCAGCTGTGCCCACCTCTCTGAGAGATGCAGCTTAGAGGGAGGTCAGGACCCTGGCAAAGGTGCTAAAATCTCAGGAGGCTGAGTTCTGCCTCAGTGGCGAAGCACAGCTGAAGGTGGCTTTGAAACTGATTATTTCTCAAATCTTCCAAAAGTGACCATCACAGGGGGAGAGTTTGGTGTATGTAGGATGTCCAGTCTTTGTCCCATCCTGCCCATCTGCCGTCCCCAGGGGTAAACTGTGTCCTGCCAGCACAGGCAGCCTACAGGCATAGAGCAGCAGCCCTATCGAAGCACATAGTGCCTCCACGCCTGCTCGTTTAGGGCTGAAAAGGGTCCGTGACTTTTATCTTCCTCCAAATAAGAATCCAGCCTATTGTTTGGATACATATACATTCACCAGGGACAGGTTTAAGGCCTCCTTCAGTGCCAGCCTATGGTAACAAAGAGTTCTGACTATGAAAATGTGTGATGATGCCATTCAGAGCACAGACACCCATATGAAATGGGTGGAATATTATTGGTAACACTAAAGGGATTTTCCGGGTAACTTTGAATGAAGAATTTGGACTTCCAGTGTTACCATTCTATTTATATGCCAAATCAGTATAGAAGTCCATCACGACAACAAATGAACCCAACAAAATACACCGTTTGTAAGACCTTGTAAAGTCAGGTCTGTGTGATTTTCTCCACTAAATACATCTCAACAGGATGCAGTGGCCAGAAAAAAAAGCATTCCTTCAGATCCAACAGCTACGTTTCGACCTGGCCTTTGAGCACTTCAAAACTATCACCTCTCAGGCAGCCTAAGCTGAACAGGTAAGCACCTAATCTGAAAGGGAAGCTGGTTTTGTTCCCTAACTGGTATTCTACCAAACCGAAGCGTGAATGAGTAACACTGATGAAGCCTCCTCGCGCTCACTGACCAATACATCACATCGTGGTGGGGAGCTGCGCAGCCCTGCAGGGCACTCAGGTTCCAGAGCTTTCAAGAGATGATTTACATATTACAGGATTAAGAACAAAAAACAAATGTTTAAGGTCCCCCGTTTCAGTGATGCTTATGCCTTCCACAGATATTTCACAGATATCCCTCCTCAGCTACGAAATCCTTTAATGCACTTTTTATCACCTTTCTTTATTGCCTTTAGTCATTTCAACTATCCACTTTCAGAGGCTAAATACTAATTGTAGTTCTCTTTTATTAAATTCCCCAGCCAAGCAGTCATCTGGCACTATTGCTTCAGTGTGTCTAAACTGTGCATTCTTTGTTATTCACACATGTGAGCCGAGCTGACACAGGAGGACGAGATGGACATATGCTGAAGCACAAGGCAAAGCCCAGAAATTAGCTTGAAAGGGGACTCGGCAGCTTGTGTGTGTTGCGCATTTTTTCAGTTAGATGCTAATGTGATTAAAGTATCAGAACACAACAAAATTAAGGTTATGATCCTTTGCTTATTGAAGACAGGAATTCTTTCTTCTCTGCACTGTGGATCGGGCTTGTAGAAGTGAGCTACTGCCTCAAAACCACATATAAACAACTTCTGCATTCACATAAAGCACCCCGGTTACTTATTCTTACAAATCCAGAAGAGGTGTTTAAAAGAAATTATACAAACAAAAACGTGAAGCTTCTGTCAGGCAAGCAACATTAATATGTATAAAAATCAAGTTTCTCCATTGAGCCATGGGAAGCAAGAAAAAACGTGGGAGAGGAGGTAAAGCGGCAAATAGATGATTCAGACTTCACAATCAAATTTAGAGATACAGAGATCAAAGAGCGAGCTGTTTAGAAAGATGTAAATCTAAAGTCAGGAACAGGTGTGGATTAGTTTCTCGCCACCGAAAAATGATTTCTTTATTACTTTATTTTTCCTGTTCTACTTCAAGACCTGTATCGACCCTTATTTGTCTATGTAAGGAACTTTTTCACTTCTGTTTGCAACTACTGCTTTCTTTTCCTGCTATTTTAAGCAGAGTTCTAAAAATCTATCATTAATGATAACTCCTTCTCTCCCTCTCTCTCTCCCCCTCTCTGTACTAAGTCTGGAAGACAAGTCTGGACCAATTTCTCCATCCTGCCTCTGGCAGCAGAATGCAGCATTTCAGATCCTCCACCGAGTCCCGGCTGCTTCAAAGGAAAAGCCCTACTTTCTTCCGTTAAGATCATAAGAAATATAGGGGGAGGGGGTCAGCTCTGTTTGGACATAATTACACTTCATCAAAAGAAGCTTTCTTCATCTTCCATGCGTGAAAAGTCTGCAAGCAGTTAAGTCTGTCTTTTTTCTTCCTTTTTTTTTTTTTTAAATATAAAAATTGCTATTTGGGAAACTAGCCAAAACTCAGAAAGCCAATATAGTAAAACAGTGCACACCCTTTGTTTTTCTTTGAAGTCTCTTAAATAAATATGTTGAGGGTTTGAAAAGTACACTATCGCTTTTCCATAGATCCTACCCAGATTGATCAGAGAAAAACTCGATTCCAAGTCCCCTAGATACAAGTATAAATTAAACTACTGGAACCAAATTTTAGGAGGTTTGTGTTTGTATGTGTCTGTAGCCGTATCTACTGAGGCTTTAGGCCCTCTGTTTCATTTCCTATGCTTTAATAAAAAGTATATATCATAGGTTTCAAATGAAATTCACAGATCAGAGGTAGTACATCACATTTCAGTTCTTTTTCAGCACTACTGAAAGACTGATACACTACTGAACTTTTACTGTAAGACAGCAGTAGTGATGGAGCCAGAGAACTTTCAAACCTAATCCATCAGCAGAATAACAAAGCAGACTGGGGTTTTTTTAAAGAAAGCAAGACAAATGGAAGAGATAGGCAACACCTTATCCAAAAGGGCAATGAACTCCATATTTATATTGCGTTACTATTGCAACAGTTATGCTGTTTTTCAAGTTACTCTTTATTATCGACACTTTTGAAGTTGTAAATGATAAAGAGAATTGTTGGTCAAGTCACTAAACCAAAAAACAGCTACTGTAAGCCACGCTTATGGACTCAGTTTCACAAAGCACTTGTAAAAGTGTGCTGACTGATCTAGTCTCTCTAGGCCTCTGTCATATGTTTAATTTCTGGGGTGACAAATACTCTTTCCTTCCTTAAGAAGAATTACTACTGCTTTCTAAAGAGTATTACTGGAAAATTAGCTTTATTGCTAATTTCCCAGCCCAATTGTTTGGCTTCTGATGCTTTGTTTTGCCCCATGCAGGTCTAGTTTAAAAAAAAATGAATAATTACTTCAAATACATAAAGGAACAAGTATGTAGGTTGAACTAATGACTGATACAACAAACCCCCCCTGAAGATTCCTGCAGCAAAAACTGAAGTGTCAGCTTCCTTTGAGCTATCCTTTCAATCATTACATGACATCTGAAAGCAGCTACAAGACACTTAAAGAGGAATTTTTTAAAACTTGCAATGATTACAAAGGCTTTCTATAAGTGCAGCACAGTTTCCATATTATAGGAAGCTCCTAAACAGCTGGAAGACAATGACAGCACTCTACATCTTAAAAAAAAAATAATGGAAAGTTACCCTGTCATTTAAAGTAAAGGTTAAATTTAGTTTGCCCAAGCTTACCATCAATTCATAAAAAGTCAACCAGTTTACTAAAAAGAAAAGTACAACTTATTTTTGTGGGTCATACGCAGTTTGATTGTAAAGGGCAGGGAAGTCACTAGAAAGCTTTCCACCAATAGCTGTAAGCCTTTAAATATGTAAGCCCTTAAAGAATAAAACCTATAGCACCTGTGATATGCAAAATATCCCCTTAATTACAGGTCTTCTACAACAACTTCAGAGGCAGCGCTACTGCTAAAGGGAATTCTCCATCTCTCCCTGTCGTGGCCTGAAATACACTCTCTGACTCCACATAACCCGTATCACAAATACTCCCACTTCCTTCTACCTTTGCTGTGTGACTAAAAGAGGGAAGCAGTTACTCTGCAAATCATTTTTCAAAACCTCTGTCTGATAAAAACGTACAGAGATCTGAGGAGTCAGAAAAACTTAAGAGAAACTCTTAACTTGGCTTGTACAAATGCTGAAGTTGGCAAATGAAACTTGCATTCATCCCTCCAAATCGAAGGCCAACAACGATGTATTTACAGATCGATGGGTATTTCAGATCGATGGGTATTTGATTGCAAAGTAAGTCTGACATCTAAACATTGTGCTCAATTCACTATGGACACACAAAATACAGTGGCCTACCTCTTCCGCTTCTGCCCACGAATCGTAAGTCATTAAACCTGGCCACCTGGTTCTTCATCACGGCAGAAGCGTTTCGCAGCTCTGCAGAGTAGTTCTCATCGTTTCCAGCCATGACGGTGACCACCGTCCCATCAGGCACTTCTCCTAAGGCCACCACCTGTTAAAACGGGAAGACAACCACAACTCGTGACACACCACTTGGAAAACGCGTGTCTCCATCCCAGCGTTGCAGGCTGCCACGCTCATTACAAAGCTCTGCGGCAGCTTCTCCAGCCCACTGTGGTGAAGAGTCATGTATGAGCTGAACACAGAACAAAGTGCCACATCAAACAAAGAAACATCTTGCATTGTCTTTCTTTCTCATAGCCTAATAGGGAGTTTCTTCTTTGTTACATTTCTTCAGAAACATTCAGCGGCCTTATGTAGAGTGTATGGTTTAATGCTTCCTGAAGGCCAACTTTGCTCCTAGCAACCAGCGAGCAGCGAGAAAACATGAGGCATGGCTCGTATCCATAAATCATACACGAGAATGCAGTTGAAATGGAAAGTTGAAAATTACTATTAGCAGCCTTATCACCCAGATTCTACTCCTCTGCTGGTTGCACCCATCACCCTAACCCCAGAGCTCCTCAGACTTCAAGCTAGAGAGAAATGTCCCATCTACCCATCCCAGGACTGGCAGCGGGGGCATCAGCAGACAAAGCTCTCCACCCAACGCGCTCCCGAGTTGGAATTCAAACTCTTCAGATGCAATATAAAACAAAGGCTGTATTTCCTCGCAGGCATGTAAATTTTCATAGCGCTCGCAAGAGTCGCATGTGGTTAGCGCTGATACCTCCCTCAAATTCCAGGACGGGTGAACAGAAGATATCAAAGTATTCCTCCTTACGTTTCAGCTGGCTGATAGTCTCATTTCTATGCTTCAGTGGTTGCATAGTGCTCCAACATCTGATTAGATAAATGCCACTGAGCAGGCAGCTACTGTCTTCTAATTTGAAAACACCAGGGATGCCTATAGTGTTACTGCACTGTGACTTTTTAAATTAAAAATAAAGTTAAACAGGAATATTAAGTTACTAGGAAGAAGATATATACTTCTCTTCACATGGGGCAAAGAAGGCCACAAAACTATCAAGAAAATAATTTCCTTTTCCCCAGTTAGCTAATACTGATGCTGGCAATAAATTTATAACAGAAAGAGATTCAGAAATATTGCATGGCTGAGCTTGAACTTGAAAAAACAAAATAGCTTAAGATACAAAGTCTGTCCCCTTGCAGTTTCTACCAGTTTACATGATCAGAGATGACTTTTGTATTATTCAGAGTAATTTATTCTGTCTCCTGAAATATATATTACATTTTGTCGTAAGTGCTGCTTGAAATGTCTTTCCCATAAATGATCCTGACTGAAACTAATAATCGCAGGTTTGCATTTTAATATTAATTAAGTGGAAAGAATGACTTCTGAATATATAGGGAGAGGATTATGTGCCCCAGTGAACCGTACAATGTTTCTCAAAAACAACAAAAACTAATGACAAAGATATACAAAATCTGAAAGTGTTTAAAACAGACTATATTACCAAAAATTAAAGCTCAGCTAATTTAGAAGAAATATTGAAGAAAAAGAAGAAAGTAAAGCTGAAACGCTGTATAAAAAAGGATCTGGCCTGGTGCTTTTCTGTTTTTCCATAAAACACCAGGTAATACCACCCAAAATTGAGAAATGTGTTTTGCCACAAACTACTGTGATGTCTCTGTCTATCACGCAAATATTTTACTTTAAAGTGATACGAACATCCCTGAAGATAAAAACACAGGAACCACCGCTGTGGATAAGATCTGAGGTCCCACTAGCTCACTGCCTTGGGTCTGACAGCAACCAGGTCTGACGGCTTCAAAGCGAGGTATAAGGAATAATAAATAATAATCACATAACAAATAATAATCTGCTGAACAGATTATAGAGCTGACTCAAACCCTTAATAAATGGGTATTGGCTTAAACTCTAAAGCATGGGGCTGGAGACCACTTCTAAAACACACCCTTTCCGGTTTGCGAGAGAGCACGTTATCTCTGGACAGTATTGCCATGTGCATTAGCATCCAGGGGAGTTGCAACCTATGCTTTTTGTACCTCACGGAACAAAGAAAAAAACCCAAAAAAAATCACATTAACTCCAGAAATGCAAAGAAGCCGAGAGTGCAGGAGGAAGTGCGAGTCTGCCAGGGGCCTCGGAAGAGGGAGCGAGATGACTGTAGCCTCAGCTCACCTCTTTCTCTCGAGGTAACCAGAGCATGGAGCAGGCAGTGGCATCCCATCTGCATCTCAACCCCGTCTCCCGAACATGGGGACAGCTTGCAACACCTGGGCAGGAGGGAGCAAAACCTCTTGAAAGGCCCCCCTGGCCCCCCCCACTGCTCTTCAGAGCTTTCCTCCCTACTCTTTCCACTTGACAATGTCAGTTCAATTTGTCAGCTTAGGCATCAGCCTCAAACTGCACGTGCCGCTGGCAGTCGCCGATCGCGCCTCATCAAGATCTGCATCATTACTGCAATGCCCCCGCTTTTGGATGCGGCGTGATGCAATATTGCTATCCGTCTCACTAGGAGACGACCGAAGGAAAAGACAAACCGAAATCAGAGGTGAAAACAAAAACTTTGGCTAACAGAACCGAGTCCTTTACATGGGAAGCTCCCCTGCTACGCAACAGGAGTGAAACGCTTGTGCTTTTCACTATTTCCTACCTTTTTGCCATGAAATACCAGAAGGCTGCTGTATGCATACACAACAGCCCTGTTTAGAACAAACGCTTTGCAAAACAAGTTTGAAACCTGGGGAAATGCACATCATTTTGAGACTTTTAAACAGTAACTTTACATACTGGAGACTGTCGGCATAAAGCTTTATTGGGTACTTTTATGCCAGGTATCAATGGAAAATTATTTCCGTGTTCTTAGAAAGAGGATTGTAAGTGCACTGTGAAATAAACAAGGACTGCGTAAAAAATTAAAGATTAAAAGCAACCACAGTGCACTTTCCTCACCTATTGTTCAAACATAAATATCTCTATTTCAAAATCTTTATTTTCCATATTAAACTACCTACACATTCTAGCGATTAAAGGTGGATCTTGCTTTTACCTCTTCTTTAACTAAAGCTCAAAAAGGTACTTGAACTCAGAAGCCACAAAATAAAACCAAACCAATTCTTACAAGCTGAAAATAACTACCTTTTTTTTGCATAACACAATTCTCGTCTGGTTAGGCAACCTGTTTGCCCAGTTTCGGTCCGGTGGGATTTGAACTGCCCAAAGCATGTACCCCAAAGACGGAAGTTATAAGCACAAAGCAAAACTACTCTAGAACAGCAGGTAATAAGACTTTCTGCAGAGTAAAGTGCTTGTTTCATAAAAAAAGCCAGCGTACATGCTAAACAGTTCCTCTCAAACATTGGTACCTACCACTTCAACAACTTCTATTGCAACACGCTGAATTCAACCAGCCGCTGAATGTAAAATCTTCTGTGTGGAGAACGCCTTTTCCAGAGATTGCCAAAAGAGCATCTGATACTATTAAAAATATTTTAATGTTCTGTAACTTAAAACAGAGTAACTGATTTGTGCTACTTTTTGTTTCAAAATATACATCTGGGCTGACAATTTATACAGCAGGTTTCAGCTTGAAGCTATTTAAAACAGCTGAGTTATAAACTCTGAAAATTGGGGTTTGGCGTGGAAATGCTGACAGACCCTGAACTACTGTGGTGCTACTGGGGAGAGGTTTTAGACTTCACGTCCCATTTTCCCCCCTGCCTTCAGGTCCACTAAGCCTCTTGCTGCTACCAGCATCACACAGAAACCACTTGTAACATCTAACGTGGGTCTTTATGACTTTGAGTAAAACCTCCCAGACAGAGGGCCGAACGCTGACAGCTCTGCTCAAATAAAGTACCACTGGCTATTAAGATTAAGAAATTAATATGATTTGGACCCGGGTGCACAGTATCTATTTCTTTTATGCTTGAATATCACTACATAGTTAGAGCTGTATTAATACAGGTCTAATACTCCTCCCCACATGCACTAACAATCTTATTAGTACACTCAACACGGACTCCCTCCCCAGTGTGTGTAAATATTAATAATTAAAATTCAAATCTAATACTAAGCCAACATTATTTCTAAAAATTATAATCAAACCCAGCACTGTTTGTAACATACTTCCTCTCCTGCATATGATTTATATCTGTTTTTTTAAATTAAAACAGTACTACATCCAGAGTACTTTTTAACTAGAGATCTCTGCAAGAGAATGATGACACACTTAACACACCACTCCAAACATTATCATCAACATATTATTTATTGCCAATAAAACTTCAAAAAGTGTGTCGTCTGTGAGCTATTTTACTTTCAAGTTACTGTTTAGCCAGGATTTCTATAGCCCAAATCTGTCTTACTCTTTTTTTCCTTTTCAGAGATAATTCCCATTCCATCACAGCCAAGTGTTTCACTGTGTGACACACGCAGCCACGTCTAAAAGTACCAGACAGCCGCACCTAAGTTACATTTGAAAAATTAAATGAAATTTTTTTAATGGTCCAAATTATTTCATCTCAGTTCCAAACTGATTTACCAGTAAATAAGGGCGTATTTATGTTTGGCACGTTTAAAAAAATGCATCGCACGCTGTGTGTGAACAGACAGACGTATCCACAGCGGAAGGGTGCAAGGGGCAATACGTACTCCTGATGCATCAGCAGGTTGGTCACAGCTATACCTCCCTGTCAGCAATCAAACGTAGGACACAAATACACAACACTTATAAAGACATACATGAATACAAAAAGATTGGGAAACGCTCTAAACCTTCTGCTACGATTTTGTCACATGTATGTATTCTCGCTGTAATAATATTCTAAATACTTTAATATTTAGTTTAGATCTTTCCCTTATTCTAATGAACTGCAACCGCATCCTCTGAATCTCTGTAAGGTAGAAGGCTCGGGTGTTTCAAATGAAAACTGCAAAGCGAGTACGATAATGTGAGAGCCCTCGTGTCCCTTCTATAAAGAGTAACTGTAATACCAACTTAATCTAATGCTCAATTAAATTATAATCACCATTCTCTGAAAGCTCCTCCTCCTTACCCCGCAGCCCCTGTGAATCAGAATCACCGCGATCCACACCCAGAGAACCTTTGTGTGCTACACGAAGTTACGAAAACACAAGACACCCTGGTTTTCTGCTATTTCTACTTAGCCCGACCACGGCGACCCACACGAGCAACGGGGGACACTGCCACTCCAGGCTCCCGAGGCCGCCTCCCCCACGCTAGAGCAAACTCTAATCCGCACCCCTATAACATTTTCAAAGCAAAGCTTCATCTTTACCACCAGTCACTTTCACACCAGCTCATTTAACCACTTCTACTCATTTTTCCCTGATAAATGGCAGTGATGACACGGCTGGCCATCGGGAAACGCAAAATAAGGCGGCCTTCTGGAAAGGCGCCGAGACCATTTCCAAACTCTTCTGCCTTCTGAGTGATTTCCAGGCGCGTTATTTTTCACACAGGGGGTGCAGGAGCGATGAGCCCCTCGCAGGGTCACCCCAGCCTGGCTCTGACCCCTTCCCCTGCTTGAGCAGGTGCTCTGGGACGCCCAAACCATCACCCTCTCCCTACCGAAGGCCCAGGGAGAGGAGAATCCAGGGGGAACGCTTTCAAATATTGCTGGGGGAGGAAAAGGCCTTGCTTTAAAGCACGCAGTTATTGTTGTTATTATTATAGTTTTTAAAAAAAAAAAACTTTTTTGCTCTAATTAGCACCCCATGGGGTGTGGAGGAAGCATGAAGAGCAGCACACCCAGTGCAGGTGGGGGATGATGTGTGTGATTAAGCCCTGCCAAGGAGAAGAGCATCTTCAGGCCAGACACTTCCTCTCTTGTCCACCAGGTGAAGTGAAGGGGTCCCGAGTGTCCCCCTGGAGCCCTGTGTCCCCATTCTCAGCCCCATCTCAGCCCTGGTGGCCTCTGGGGTAGGGGGGCAAAGCCCCGACCCCACCACTTCCACACCAGCGCCCTCGGGCCCCAGCACGCTTCAAAGTCACCCCAAATGCCCCAGTTCCACCCCCGGGAGGCAGGAGCACCCCCGTGGGTGAGGTATTGGAATCCCCCCTTCCCCGGGGAAGGAAGGGTGGTTTTATAAAAACAAAAAGAAAGCCCAGGAGAGGGGTCTGTGGGGAGTAGGGAGGGGTCTCTGGGAGTGCTGCTGGGGGGGGCACAGCGTGCCCAGGAGCTGCGGTGGGGGGCACGCCGGCACTGCCCCGAGGGGATGGAGATAACGGGATTGCTCCCGGCGGCGCGCGCGGTGCCGCCGGGGCGGGGGGGAGAGGGCAAGGGATGCACTGTACGGAGGGGAGGGGGGGGGGGGGGGGCGGGGGGGGGGCACTACGAGGGGGGGCCACAGCGGGCATTACGGAGGGCACAGGAAGCACGGCAGGACGGGTGGACACAGGAGGCACTGCGGGACGGCGGGAAGCACGAGAGGCTTTGCAGGACGGGGAGGGGGGAGCATGGCAGGCACTGCGGGGGGTGCACAGGAGGCACTGGATTGTGTGTGTGGGGGGCGAGGATGCTTCGCAGGACGGGGGGGGGGGGGGGACAGGAGGCCAGAGGGGGGGGACAGGAGGCACAACAGGACAGAGGGGACGGGAACTGCTGCAGGACGGGGGGGACAGCAGGCCGGAAGGGGGGTGACAGGAGGCACAACAGGACAGAGGGGACGGGAACTGCTGCAGGACGGGGGGGACAGCAGGACGGAGGGGGGTGACAGGAGGCACAGCAGGAGGGGAGACCGAAAGCACAGCAGGACAGGGAGGTGGACAAGCGGCACGGTAGGACGGGGGGAGCCATGAGACATCGGCAAGACAAGGCGGGGGGGCGACGGGACAGGAGAAACTGGGGGACAGGAAAAACTGGAGGACAGGGACGGGATACAGAACTCACTGCAAGACTTGGGGGTGGGGGGGTACAGGAGGCATTGCACGACTTGGGGATCAAAGAAGCCCCTGCGGGCCAGGGTGGGGGGAGCGGTGGTGTGTGCACAGGAGGCATTGCAGCATGGAGGGGAGGGGGCACAGGGGTGGCATTGCCGGGGGGGGAGGCAGAGAAGCTCCTGCAGGCCGGGGCGGGGGGGAGGGGGGGGGGGCAGAGGAGGCATTGCAGGCCGGGGGTGGGGGGCAAAGAAGCCCCTGCGGGCCAGCGGGGGGGTGGCAGAGGCGGCTCTGCGGGAGGAAGCGCGGCGCGGGGGGAGGCATCCCCGGTCAGCGGCGGCTGCGGGAGGGGGGTGTCTCACCTTGAATGCCACCGGGAGGGTCTTGTTGCAGCGCCAGTGCGAGGGCAGGACGGAGCAGAGGAAGTTGGGGCTGTCGGTGCGGACCAGCTCGGCCGGGTGGTCGGCGATAATCTCCACCATGGTGCGGTTATCGTGGGGGCGCAGCCTGGGCACGGCGGCGGCCGCCGCTTCTTGCTGCTGCTGCTGTTGCTGCTGCTGCTGGGCTACTACGACCGGGCTGACTTCGCTCATCTTGCCGGGCTGCAGGCTGCTGGAGGGGGGGCTGAACCTCCGGCTGGTGCTGGGATCTACGGGAATACGCATCACAACAGCCACAAGTTAGCGAATTGGGGGGCGGGGGGGGGGAGGGGGGGAGCTGTAAGGGGGATCGCTCGAGGAGGCGTGTAGTGGGGGGTGGGGGTTGTTAAAAAAAAAAAAATAGCCAAAAAAGGGGTGAATGAAAAAGTGGAGGGGTGAGGATAAGAGGCAAAAAGGCAAATCGGGCAAAAGAAAGCCCAAAAACAAAACAAAAAAACCACCAAAACAGGAGCGGATTAAACGCACGAGGAAAAAAAATATCTCAGTCTGTTTTTGTTTGGGTTTGTTTTTTTTTTTTTAAAGAAAGATGGACGGGGCGGGGGGCGATGCCGGGCGGGGGGCGCCTGCAGCAGCGAGGAGGCAAGAGTCTGGCTGGGGGGTCCGGGGCTGCCCGTCTTAGCAAAGCCCGGCTGGAAACTGCATGGTCCCGGCTTCTGCCCAGCTGCAAAACGCTGCCGCTTCTCCTCCTCCTTCCTTCCTTCCTTCTTGCACAGTCTCTCTGCTCTTTTCCCTCCTTCTAGCCACCGCTTCTTCCCTCAAGTGCTTGAATTTCTTTCCTTTTTTCTTCCCCTCCCTCCCCGTCCTCTTTTCCTTTGCGGATTTTCAAAAGGTTGTCCTGGGAGAAGTAGAACTCGCTGCCGGTTGAGCTTCCTGGGCTGCTGCTGTTGGAGGAGCGTAACTCCCAAACCCGGAGAGGGGGGTGTTGAGGGGAATGTCCCGATTTCCTCCGAAGAAATCTTCCTCCTCCGGACAAAAAGAAAAAAGGAAAAGCCCAGGAGAAAAGGAGCAAACAAAAAATCTCGCTGGGACAGAGGCGAGGAGCCGCTGGGCTCCCCCGCTTATTGCCTTTGGCTTCAGGAAGCGGGAGCTCGGGAAGGGGCTTGGGAAAAGTGGCTCCTCCAAAAAAAAAAAAAAAAAAAAAAAAAGGCGCTCCCGAAGCGATTTCGGCGTGGAAAGTTCGTTCCTGGGGTTGTTGGGGTGAGGAGGAAAGTCACAGGGCTAATAATTAAAAGAGAGGCTTTAGCCGGTTCCGTTGGGAGGATCAGGGCTTCAGGAAAGTTGAACTTTCGGATTGTCTGGAGGGAAAAAAAGCGGGGCGCGTAGTTGGAAAAGAAAACCTCCAACAAAACACAACACCCCCAAAAAACACCCCTCCTTATGCTGATTTCTAAAATAGGACCAAGGAAATTCTGGGAAAAGGCAGCCTCGGTGCAGTCCGGTCCTTGTAATTAAGTCGCTGCTGGATCCAAGTCCGTTGAGTTGAATAGGCTAACAAAAATCTTTCTTTTTTTTTTCCGCCCTTGATGAACAACAGCAGCAAAAAAATCATTAAAATGTCGGTTTATTTCAGTTATTTTTCTTTCTGAAAAAATGTTTTAAAAAATAAAAACAACACAGAAAAACAGCAAAACCCAACAAACTTCTTTTGGGTCCCAAGAAGTTGAGGTCGGGGAAGATGAAGGAGCCGAAAAAAAAGAATAAAAAAAACCGCCACAGTTTTTTTTGTTTTTTTTTTTTTTTTTGTCCTGAATGTGGTTTTTGGAGGCTGGGATTTCTAATGATTAGGTTTTTGTGGTTTATATATACAGGACTCTCTGGCTAAGGCGATCATTATGCTGATGAGAGTCAGCAGCACGTGGTGCTCCAGTCCTCAGACTTCTGCAGCCTTCAAAATAAATAAAACAATGTGCATCCCCCGCAGGAGGAGAAACTTCGCTTTAAGTCGCTCTCACCCACGGGGAGGGGGACGGGGATGGGGGGGGAGCAGGAGACGGTCTCCGTTCTCCACTTCTCTCCCGGTTTTTTCCATTAACACTTTTGGGCTTGTTTGTTTAAAAAAAAAAAAAAAAGTATGAAAAATCTTGTTTGCAAAAAAAAAAATAATAGCAAGAATAATCTGGTGCCAAAGGGTTGGGGTTTGGTTTTTTTTTTTTTTTTGCTAAGTCTCCGGTAGTCTAAAGCCTAAACCATTTCCTTGAATGAATGAAAGCTATAAAACCCCCCTCGAACTATTAAGGTAAAGGGAGTCTGGTTTGTTTTCTCCCTTAAAAAAAAAAAAAAAGGGCAGTTCTTATTAAAAACAATTTACATACCCAATAGTAAAAAAGTGTAAACGCCTCCCAGAGCAGATAACAACCTATCACAACCCTCCCTCTAATTTCTAAGGCTTTACTTCGACTTGCTGCTTCCACCTTCTTGTAAAAAGTCGGCGCTGCGTGTGTGCTCCTTGCTCGCCGCCTGTGTGTGACTCGGGGCGCTGTCTGTCTGTCTGTCAGGGTAGGGGGGATGGATGGACGTGTCCTTTTAACGCAGCCTTTACAAACCATAAATCCGGCACCCTGACCCAGCAGAAAAGCCAGGTTTGTCCTGCTCCCCCCCGCCCGCGACCAGCACAGCGAGGCAGCACCGCGCACAGCCCGGCCGCCCCCCGCCCCAAACTTCACCCCCGCGTGAGCGCAACCCCCCGGCTCCGCACGGGGGGAAGGTGCGTGCAAGGCAGCAGCCTGGCTGCAGCGCTGCTCCCTCCGTACTTGGTTTTAAAGCAGCACCGCTCTGATGTTCGGTCACAGGGGAGAGCTCTCGCTCCGCGCTCCGCGGCTGCCGCCTCCGCCTCGCTCCGCGCCCCGACCCGCCCGAGCGTCCGCCGGGGCCGGGCCGGCGGGCACCGCTCTCCGCAGTTACTCATCCACTCCTCTGCCTTTCCCACGCTTAACATGGGAGTAACAGCCCCCGAACCGCGGCCTCGCTGGATCTATGGCTTCTTTTTTTTTTTTTTTATCCCCCCCCCCCCTTTTTCTTTTTTCCCCCTTTTCCTGGTCCAGCGTTGGAGGGGCTGGGGAAGCTTTCTATCCCATTGCAAAAATATGCGATCGCTGTGGATAACGCTGCAAACCCCTCCTGAGCTCAACTCGCTTTTCCAGCCACTGTAAGGATCTGCTTTTCCCCAAAAGTGGCCACCGGCATTTCCAAAAGGCAAATTACTCGCCACCTGTAAGGACTAAGATATTCAGGAACTCTGGTTTGCTATAGTTGTAATACAGAAAATACATTTTTTCATCATCGTTTTGGTCAAATGTTCATGACCATAGGTTCTTTTGGCTTTTTCCTCCCCCTTTAGCTGCAGGGGAAATACATTACAAAGGTGCCAGAAGGAAGGCAAGATGCTGTCTTATATCCAAATACTATGTAAGCCTGACAATCCTGATTTATTTTTCTTTCAAACAAGAAGATACATTTCCACCTTTAATTAGTCGCACTCAAAGTTTTACAGTTGCCTCTCATCCTACTAAAATAAAATAAAAAGTTCATTAGGATAAACTAAAATAAGTTATTGGAAGCTACCAGGGTAAGGTCACTTAAAATAGTCTACGGTTATTTATAATGTCGAAATAAAATTTTCCACTGAACGCCCTAGCAAAGTTTCAGGTATCTGGCACAGCTGATTTTCGGTCTCTGTGCAAAAATACCTTTCTGCTGAACATTTACACATTTAACAGGAACATACTACAGCCTGGAACAGATCACAACTCCGAGCACTAGGATTTTATTTAAATGGTTATGGACAAATTAATAAAAGTACCAGTAATGTTTATGGACCTGCTTAAGAGCTGGATGGGATTTTTCAGAAATAGTAATTTCTGTTATGATACATATATAATCTGGAACGTTGGCTTGGACTTGGCTGAAATGGAGAGCAACCCTGCTGCTCGACTTTCCTCGGGTTTTGTTTCAGAACTTCTTGGAATTTTAGCACTGGTTGCAAAATGGGTCATATTTTAAGATGTTAGAGAATTGTAGGAGGTTAGTGAAAAAATGTGCTTGCACTGCAAATGACGTCTGGACAAACACCTTCCTTATAAAATAGGATTTTCATTAGTACGGCCTCACCTGCTGCAATTTTGATTGTCTTTCAGCTTTTTTACTTTAACCTACGTTATGAATATAGCCATAATTAGATTGCTTTTGGAGAAAAATGTAATGTTTTAAAGAGCACTGAGTTTGTTTACAGTTACATTTATAAAACATGGGCCCAGCACACTCCTGTTGTCAGCATCGTGTGAAAAATGATTGTCAAATTTGGAAGATTCTAACCTGAATAATGTCGCCTAAATAAACAGTTTCGATGCCAAGTTGTTAAGCTGGAAAGGTGTTGTAAATACGATGAATACAGAATTTATTTTGAGCTTCTCTATATATGTAAATAGCCGTTGTGAAACAGGAATAAATGAGTGGGTTCGCTGGGTTTGTTATTGTATTGGATATTTTTAGACAGAGCGACTACAGCAATGTCAGCAATTATTACTATAGTTAAGGACTTGCCAATATTCTCTTTCCAACATCTACCTTCCCAAATTTTTTTATTCACTCGTGAAAACGTGCATTGAGCCAAAATGTGCGAACTTGAGGAAGCTTAATGCTAGAGAAGGTTTTGCCCAAATTTCCATTCATTTCAGTAGGGGCAAGATAAGCTCCAGTGTCTCTTGGCAGCGCCTTACTTTCGCTTTGCTTGTAAATTGACTGTTTGCCCAGCTATTCTTTGCTTTTTCTTAAGTATGACAAATAGTAACTCTAGATTTGCACGTTATTTGGTCTGTGAAGTAGGCACATGATAATGAGTTCTGTAACTCCAGCAGTCATAATCAGACTATGGACTACTATGGTTTGTTTAACTACTGTGTCCCTGCCCCATTGATTTACAGCCCAGATAAAAGAAGATTCTTTGTGTCCCAAAATTAGTCGAAAGCATTTAATATTTCAGCACCAAGCCCTGGTTTTAATGTTTATAGTCCCCGATACAAACATAAGCATAAAGGTTTGAAAGACAGGCTAGGAAATGATTACATAAAAACATCAACCTGGAGAATATTACTTTTTCCCACAGTATTTTCAGTAGGAGGTGAGCACCAAGAGCTGAGACTCTTGAGTTCAATGCTGACTTGCTCAGTGGCGATGGCAGCCTTGTAGCAAGTTTTCCTTCACTATAAAACAGGGTACTAACTACTACCGTATGCCTTTTGAGATATGAAAATACATGTTAAATTCTCAGAACTCCAAGGACTTCGCATCTGCAAAGCATAGCAGTAATACCAGGAGAAAAATTCCAAAAGCTGGTAAGAAAACTGCCGTGTCACTACTGAAAAGCTGCCGGCTTTTCCACGGCACGCAGTGAAACGCACGTTACACAAACAACAAAGTAAATAGTTACGGTTTCTGATTTTTTTTCCTAAATGATCTATTTTCTGCTTCTGTAATAAGCAGGGACGGCAAGCCAAGGTCTTGGTCCTGCCGTAGGGTTCTCCCATTTCCCTCCCTGTCTGCAACCTCTTATGCCCCATTGGCACTGCATGTATTTCAATGAGGTTTAAAGCAGCAAATGACCGTGTCATCATCACGAAGGAAAGAAACGTGGGCTACTTGTCATCTTACAGCAGCATTTCAGAGAGAAAGTATGGCCTGTGCTTTCTGGCAGTAAAAACCTGAATGCGTAGTATGATTAGAAAAATGTATAGCCTGTCTTTTTCAAGTAAAGGGGTTTTTTTGGTTGGTTTTTCTTTTTTCGCTTGCAACATGCAAATTAAAAATGAACTGTTGAAAGTTGTTAGGGTCCTCATATTTAGGGACAAACTGGATTTCTTCATGGCGAGACTGACTTTATCCCTTCCCCCTAATCATCCTCCCAACTTCTGTGTAACTAATTTCAGAATGAGGAAAAAAGTCGTGTTTTTTCCTTGAATGAATTCAGATAAAATCAGCATTCTTTTAGGGATATAAAGGCTAAAAAATGAGAGCTTAAATTCTCTATTTTTTTTTTTTTTCCCCACTTCTTTCAGCGTATATAAAACCAGCATGAGCCAGAAACATCACAGTCATTTTTTCTGTTGACCTCAATGAAAACTGATTGCCTTTACCAATTGTGGGGAAAGTGGGTGGTATAGCTGTTAGTAACTAAAAAGGGTTCATACATTTGGAACCTTGCAAAGTCCCTCAATTTTGCATGCTGGCTTTTAAGAGACTAATGAAGTGTACTCGGGCCAGATACAAGCTCCGTAAAGCTCACACAGAAGATACTACAAGATGTAAGTCAGGCTTGAGTGGGAGAGGTTGTTTTTAGTGCTCCCAACCACAAGCACACCACCAGATCATTGCATTTACACTCTCAGCATTGCAATGCTGAGGGTTCCCTTTGTGAATCTACTTTCAGTAGCGCGAACGGCAGATTAAAAATTGCAGGCAGACTCTTTGTTAATAACATGAGTGCTGAAGCTGAAGCAATAGAAAAATAGCCAATAGTGATAGGCTTGTTCTACGAAGGATGAAAACACACAACACTGAAAGAGGTGCAGTCTGCAGGAGTGAAACAGAAGAAGAAAGCATATGGTAATGGGAAATGTAGAGTCAATGTAATGGACATAGCAAACCAACTCTTTGAGGCACTAAAAATTAGTCTATTTTTGCCCGTTCTTTCCTGAAAATTCACTCAAATGATGAACTAAACATAGTCAGGCCAGACCAGAGGATCAAGAACATAACTGCATCTATGGTATGACATAATGTAATCCTGAAAATGCTGAGCATCCCGGTCTGAGCATAATACACGTGTGCCCCACATTAGGTACGGCCTACAGACCTTAGGTGTGCGGGGCGTAACACAGGATCGATCCCTTAGTGGACTGTTGCAGAACTGGCAGCAAAGTCACCACAGAAAACAACAACATCAGTCCAAAAACAAGCCATAAGAGCAGATGACAAAACATTAGACATCACAGGAATGATTCTCTCTAGTAATAAAAGACAAAAGTCTGGCAGAAAAAATATTATAGGTGAAGCTGCCAGCAGTATCTGCAGTTAAGCTTGTCTACCACTTTCCAGCATAAGACCTTGTTTTCACTCACGTAACGCTGCCAATTTTTAACTGTTCAGGATGAGCTTTTCAATCCTGAGTCTGCCTCAAGCTGAATTTTTTGGAAACTTCCAGCAGAAATACTCCTACTGCTTCTAAGATCGGCATTAAGAGAAAACACATTGTTTCACAACAGTTTAAATTTTCTTAGAATCATCCCAATATCTATTTCGGAGCCGGGATGGGAAGTTTTACTAAGTAGGAGAGGAATAAGGAGGAAAAATCAGATAAGTTCCTTTTGTTGCCCGTGACCAAAAGGATCCACCCGAACTTGGCTGAGTTAGAAGTTGCTGAAAATTGTTGAGGTTTTTCTTGCGCGTGCTCAGTACAGATGGAGCAGTTGGCAGCTCAGTTTTGCAAAGCCTCCATAGCAGCACTGGGCTTGCTAGACTGGATTGGATCTGTAGTCAGTCTAGCCTGACCAACATTCTCCCTGACAGCAGGCTGCACTGTCTTAGAGGGAAGGATAAGAAACCCTAGAGTCAGCAGATAGATACGGGATCTATTCCTCCTTTAAGGTCTCATCCTAGTTAATAGTAGCTTATAAAATATGATCAGATTGACTGTCAGCAGTTCAGTTTTAAATTGTGTCTTTTAGAAGTCTATAATTCAACCATAAAAATTCCTTACAGGCTGAAATCTGGCTTATACTCTCAGTTCAGAAGTCAAAATTCTCCAGGTTTTTTTTCTTTTAAATAGTCTGTTTTTAAGTGATAGAAAAAAGACTCATGTACAGATTCTGGACATTTCTTTCATAATGCACTTCATAATTCAGTTATGATAAGTATTATAAGTTTTAAGCCTTTTGTTTCGAATGCTGGTCAAGCCTCAGGAGGAATGTGAATAATTAAAATCTTCATCATTTAAACTAGACATTCAAATGTAAGATTCTCTGACCTCAGGATATTAGGAGTATTATGATATTAGGAGCTTATGTGATGTAATACCAAAACCTGTTATTCTAGTTTATCTTATAAATATTTATGTAATTTATTAAATGCATACATATTGAAAAACAAGGGAGAGATCCTTCTGTCCTTTCATGGCAAAACTCTGTGAAGAGAATCACTCCAATGTTTTCTTAATCTAAGCATAAGAAGAAAGATGTAACCTGGAAGTGTCTGGGAGGAACAAGTAAGAGGTCCTCAGGGGAGCAAAGCAGTTGCAAAACCTTTCTTGGAAGACCACAGCAGCTCACATTACTACCAAGCTTCCCTTTGTAGTGGAGAAGATAGAGCAGCTCTTCCCATCCTTGGAATGCTTTCAGACATACTGTACTTGGCACCCTGAGGTTAGCGTGATTTTGGAGCAGATAGAAGCCCTTACATGAAAAGGCAGACCCCACCCTCTTTCTTTCCCTGCCTCCCCCCTTGGTAAGAAAAAAAAGCCTTATTCTGTCTGCAGTTCCACTGATTTCAATGGGAGCCTGCATGGAATAAGGTGCTGCTTCACGTAAGAGAAGCAGAGGCAAGCCTTTAGGTAACTTGCTACTTCAGGTTACTCTCCTTATCCTTTCACATTTCCATGTCTAAATGCCCATCTTCCTGAAGAACATGTAAAGCCTTTCAGCTCTTTATTTCCATTCCATTTTAAAGAGTTAGAATAATTCATATTTTTAGGCATGAGAAAACCATTTTCCACTGTTTTGACAATTCAGGAACATGGACTGAGGGAATCAGAGGAAAGCTCTATTTACTAAACACCACATGTAGATTACCACTGATAGTTTTTCTAAGGAAATTTATGACCTGTGTGGAGTAAATAAACTCCCTTTTTGGTAAAGAATCTGCAAGCCAATCATTCATGCTTGCTTAGAGACGTTACTGTTCGTGTTGCTTTTATGTGGAAGGCTACAGTAAAGGGTGATGTTATGTCTAAAATAGACAGTTGGCAGCTCTGGAAAAAAAAGCACCATTTCTGACATTACTTATCATGAGATTCTTGCTAGATTATGGCACATTCACTCCTATTCAGGAAAGAAAGAAAAGATAATGACAGGACAATTATAATTCTTGTAACTAATGTTACCGTCATGCACGCACTTGCATGCCTAGCTATGTTTACTGGCAAGTTATGGCATTTTACACATCTGAAATAAACAGAAAGCGCTCAGTATGTTCAAAATGTTTAGTAAGCCTGAAAACTGTTTGCTCTGTATCTCTGAGTAAAGGAGGATGGGACAGATGCTTTTCTTCTCTTGACTGCCCACCCTGTACTCCTATCGCTACGCTCCTTCCCTGATCCCCTTCATCTCCCCATTCTATGCTCTGGATCCAATGGAGACATAACTGTTTAAAGCAATCGTGAAAATTAAGTGAGAAGAAGGAACTTCATTAAGTGTCTGTATATCATGTTTTCAGAAATATTAGTGCTTTTCACACACAAGCAATTCAGTGGCTTTCAGTGGGACCCCTCTTGATTTACACTGGTGTGAGAGGAGAAGTGGGCTGGCAATCTGTGGGCTTCTTTTAGACTACCATATGTGAAAATATCAGTACAACCTTTAGTAAATACTGTTCTACCTATGAAAGTATTCTGAATTTGAAACACACAAGTGCCTTTCTGCGTGATGATCCCATGTCCTTAACCCACACCCCTGCACTTCAGCACATTGGCTACGTAATGTCAATGGTGCTTTGCCTTCTCTAGAAAAATGATCTGGTTTTGATGAGGGATGTCAAAAATAATTTTCTACCCTCAGATCCACTCAAGTAGTAGTAGAAATGGTTGCTTCACTGGTGTGGACAAGGTCAGGCAAGTTCATTGCTTATCGCAGCAAATCATGTCTGTTGACGGCTCGTGGGACAATTTGCCTGCGCCCGATTTGCCTCGGAGTGTATAGAAGAATTTGTTACAATAGGAGTTGAACTCGACTGACTTTGTCCACGCTGGAAGAGCAGTTGTTTGCAACACTCCTCTAGGATGTGTGGAGAGTAGGCGGGCATTTTGACAGCAGTTGACAAAAACACATAGTTTGTCTGGGGTAGGTGCATACCTACCGAAATATCGACACTATGAAAGGCTCAGTTCAGTAAACCTGGGATAGTGCAGAGCCGGCAACACCAGCAGGGGCTGTGACTTTCTATGCTGATGTACAGTTGCAGGATGTCAGATGATGAACAGGATTTTTAATGCATTGTCATTTATCATCTACGTAAATATGGGATTCAAAGCCACAAGCCAATTGTCAAAACCAGGTGATTTTTAAGATTATGCAATCTACTTTAAAGAAAAGTTGACTTTGATAAAACAGTTAGTGGAAGAAAATACCCATGTTATAAGCCAGTGATTCATACTCTCATTACATGAAGCAGAGACATAATGCTGAATGTTGCAGCCCCTTCACACACCATGTGCTCTTCTGTGCTCTTAGGTGAAAAACCATAAGAAATTGCTTTGCCAAACCAGACCGAACCAGGTATTTCTGCTTCTTAGATGTTCATTAATAATTGACCAGCTCCATGGAAGCATCATGAAAGAAATGGATTGTAACAGAAGTTTTCTTTTTCTGTGGCATTTATTTTTGCAATTGCACCAAGAATAAGCTAGCATACCATAGAACGGTTTGGGTGGGAAGGGAGCTTAAAGACCATCTAGTCGCAATCCCCCTGCCAGGGGCAGGGATACCCTCCACTAGACCAGGTTGCTCCAAGCCTCATCCAGCCTGGCCTTGGACACTTCCAGGGATGGGGCATCCACAGCTTCTCTGGGCAACCTGTTCCAGTGCCTCACCACTCTCTCTGGGAAGAATTTTTTCTTGATATCTAATCTAAATCTAATAATCTTCCTGGTATGAGGAAGGACACTGAAGCAGAAGTCATTTTCAAACCAATAAAACAAGATGATATTTTATACGGCACAACTTGTAGTTGACGTTTGCCATAAACTATTATTTTGGCCATAAATGGAACAACATTTTTAGAAGGATTAATGTTTAAACTATCTGTCTGTCTGTCTATCTATCCATCCATTTATCTGTCTATCTGCGCAGGATTTTAAAAAGACTAAAGGAAGCTGGCAGCTCACTCCCACTTACAATTGCATCTGTAAAACTCTTAAGACTTTTCAAGACCTTTCTCTCCTGTGCTGGATGCCATTAGCATTAGCATATTACCACAGAAAAAGCATCTAAAGTAGACAGTGACCTTCATAAGAAATCTTCCAAAAGCCTTCCATCCCTCAAAAGCTTTAATCCCCATCAAGAACCTGACTTTCACAAACCCCACTAAAATATACAAACTGTTCGGTACTCTCACAGAATTGATAAGAGAGTATTTTTTGATAATGATCCAGAGCTATATTAGGTGGGAGAAAGTAATTTTCCCATGAGTCCAGG
This sequence comes from Rhynochetos jubatus, assembly GCA_027574665.1. Classification (NCBI taxonomy): domain Eukaryota; kingdom Metazoa; phylum Chordata; class Aves; order Eurypygiformes; family Rhynochetidae; genus Rhynochetos; species Rhynochetos jubatus. The sequence continues at coordinate 119,812,792 of CM050650.1, forward strand.
GGACGACCATGAAGACGATCAGAGGGCTGGAGCACCTCTGCTATGAAGAAAGGCTGAGAGAATGGGGCTTGTTCAGCCTGGAGAAGAGAAGGCTCTGGGGAGACCTTACAGCACCTTCCAGTACCTGAAGGGGCCGACAAGGGAGCTGGGGGGGACTTTTTACGAGGACCTGTAGTGACAGGACAAGGGGTCATGGATTTAAACTGAAAGGAGGGAGATTTAGGTTGGTATCAGGAAGAAATTCTTCCTGGAGAGGGTGGTGAGGCACTGGAACAGGTTGCCCAGAGAAGCTGTGGATGTCCCATCCCTGGAAGTGTTCAAGGCCAGGCTGGATGAGGCTTGGAGCAACCTGGTCTAGTGGAGGGTGTCCCTGCACAGGGCAGGGGGGTTGGAATTGGATGATCTTTAATGTCCCTTCCAACCCAAACCTGTCTGTGATTCTATGATTCTGTGATTCTAATTTTTGAGAAATTTTGAAACCCTGGAGAAATTTCAGAGTGGTCAATCACTGTACTTATACTTGTGAGTTATATATGTATGTCATTGTCTCTTTTCTTTTTCTGCATTGGTACAAGCTTCTTTCTGCCTGCATGTCCGATGGCATTTGCACAATATTGCACAAGTACCATGCAGTCATTGTTTGTTTATCCTGGCCCTGGATGGTGGGTGAATGTGAGCCTTATAAATAGAATGAACACTCCAGAATCTAGATGCTTTACAAATACTTTGTAACAGAGGGATAAACAAGATAGCAAGAACAGGGAAAAAATCCTCTCCAGATTCAAGAGTTCTGTATTGGCACTCTGTAGCAATTCCCAGTAAAAATGCTTTCGCTGATCCCACTTTTAATATTGGTTCATGGACTGGATGTGTCCTTTGGCTGATCTGAACACCTTGCCTATAGTTTAAAATTAACATCTTTGCTTTTTCACAATTAAAAAAAATTGTATGTAATTAATTGGCCTAAGAGTATTTTAAAATGCTTCTGCATTTTCCATCATGATGCTAAGTTGAAACTGGCAGAATGGAAATTGGAGAGAAGTAGCAAAGAAATAAAAAAGTATCCTACTCTGTTTCCCAGCTACAGAAATGAGCAAAGCTGCCAGAGAAGAACCTTAATACAAAAGGAAGACTGTCTAGAGAAGAGGTAAGGATATTCTCAGGAGCTCTGCAGAAACCAGCACTCCTTATCCAAAAGAAAGACAGGAACATGTAATTGTACCCTTTCTTTAAAACTCGGTCATGCTGCTTTCCTGTGTGTTACAGATCACACGTTATTTTACACTGGAAGCTCAGTGCTAAAATCTAAAACCTAAGGGCCAAGTTCTGCTCTTAGATACACACGCACAACTCCAATGAACTCAAAGAGAGCTGTGTTCATATGTTTAGCAGTGGAATTTGGCCCTAAATATTTAAACATTTATTCAGAGAGAGAAAAAAAAAAAGCTTCTCTGATACATTTATATCTCATATCTAATGTGCACAGATTACCACCGCTGGGCACCCACCTTAAGGGATACAAAGTTTTGGGGAACCATAAACTCAGCATTCTACCTGCTCTGCACCATCAAATAACATGAATTTGTTTTAGAACATTGAAGAAATTAAATCCTTAGCAACCTGTGGCTGATGTTATTTATTCTGCAGTCCGGGAGTAATTTGATGCAAATTCCTGGCACTATTCCTATATTTCAATAAATTACTGTTTTGAATGGACTGATGCTGGAAACTTTCATTATATTAATATGCAATCCAGAAAGAACTAATGTCCTCTGCTTGTATTTCCTCTGCAGAGGAAAGCTCAGTGTTATGGCTAATTCTCACATATCTTTCACAGGCATACGAGAGGAGTCCATAATAACCTAAACAAGCCATTTGGAAATGGTTAACCTGAGGTTCCCACCTGTTCTCCATGGCAAAATGACCCCAGATGTATTTTTGTTAAGGACATAAAGGATTCAGGAACCTGCAAATTTTCTTCAAGCAACATAATACTCCAATTTGTATATCTAATGTAAGCAAACAATAACTATATTTGCATGTTATTTTCCTTGGACAAATGACAGCTAGAGGAGAACAGAGTTCCACGTTCAGACACCTAAATTTGGTTGTCTACAATGTAAATGTTTACATTTAAGCTAGCTGTTTAAGCTCCCATTATACTCATTAGTGATCTAAGGCTCAATGCACTTGCCTAAAATTGTCTCTAGTGCCATTACAGATGCCTTGGGCTACCTAAGAAATCGCGATGGGCCTGGCACATACGAGTCAGGACCTCTTTGGAAAGGCAGATGGAGGCCAGACAACATAGCCCAGAGTACTAAACTCAGCCCTAGTAAATGCGGCCAGCGGCTTCTAGAGAGCAAGTCTACTGACTGAATGTAGGTGTCTGCTTTCGGGTGAACCGAAGTGGTCTCTTGCCTGCACTGACCGTGTTGACTGGGTTTCCCTTCACTGTAAGCAAAACCTAAACACAGCTCACACCTGAAATTGAAACCTACTCCTGATATCATACTTGTCAGAATATACACTGTTACTAGAGTAATCACTATGCTTTTGGTTCAGCCAGGTTAAGCTACTTTGGTTGAGCATTTTGTGCAGTGCGGTGGTTTCACTTAAATGGTGGCAGGCAGGAGAGCAAGAGTAATGGGCAAGTGTGATTACACAGGTGGTAAATCTCTCCTCATGTTGTTTTCCTCCAGTTAGTTCCATGAGCTCTATATGGACGTTTAGCTAAAGCTGCTACCTGCTCCCTAGCTGGAGGAATCTCTGGCTACTAGCGTTGGCTCTTTCCCTTGCTTGGGAGAACTGGGGCTTTGATTCCTCTTTACTGCTGTCATTTTTAGGTGACTAGAACATGTAGCATACTGCCATGGTGCTCTTTTCAGAGCTGCATGGTTTTTGGGCACATTTGGCTTTGTAAGAAAGACTCCGCACCAAGACTTAACTCGTTGTTAGAGCCTTTTGGCTGGAGCTCTGAATTACAGAGGTCACTCTTGAATATTTCTGGCTATAGAGGCACAATGCAGGATGTTGCCAAAATGCTGTGACCGTTGTATGAAGTAAGTATGAACAAAAACATGTGCAGACTTGTAACTTCATTAATAATCATGGCCTGTTGGGCCTTCTCTGGGGGTCTTGCATCAGTGCGAACAAGGCAAAGTAAGAACAATCCAGGTCCCAGAAATCCTTTGCTGGTACAAATCACAGCTTTGGTTTGCTCTGGTGGTTATCTTGGTTAAGATCAAACCTCAAGCGTTACTTCAGATAATAAATACAACTATTAGCATGTTTCCTTGACTGTGTGTGGCAACTCCCAACTTCATTTGTGGAAGCCATGGTTTTGAGCAGCATACAGCATACGAGCATTCTTTCAGCTGTAGTCTCAGGGCAGTTGATTGAAGAGGCTTAAGGAGCTGGTGGCTGGGAAAAGGACCCCTTTAAGTCGTTTTTCTTCAAGTGAATTGAGTCAGATCAGTCAGAAACAAAACACAGTTTTTATCATATTTTCTGTTCTATTCCTATGCCGCTTAAGGGTCTGCCTATAGTGTCGGCTTCTGAGAGGACTGTTAATACATGTGCAAAATATTACAGATTGAAGCTCTTGGTCACAACTGGATCACATAACACAAACTTCGTCTTCGCCCAGAGAAGCTGTGGATGCCCCATCCCTGGACGTGGTCAAGGCCAGGCTGGATGGGGCTTGGAGCAACCTGGTCTAGTGGAGGGTGTCCCTGCCCATGGCCAGGGGGGTTGGAACTGGATGATCTTTAAGGTCCCTTCCAACCCAAACCGTTCTATGATTCTATGAAGATCATGGTGCTACCTATTTCTGTTTCTCCAGGTCTTTAATTTCCAGGCATTGAAATTGCCTTAAATCCATTTTGGCACAGACTACATCATTATTTTCATATTGTGCTAGTCTACTCTCCTGCTTTCATCCATATGAGCCAGGGGTGAATAAGAGTTGGCAGCTTCATACTTAACTATTATATTGCAGAGTACATTTTAATCAGCACCCTAATAAATAGCACGCCCAATTAATTGGGACATTTGCCAGCAAACCAATTCACTTCCCTACACTTCAGTGGCTGTAAATGATGGATAAATTGCATGCTTGCTGTTGTCTGCAAGCGTATTAGTTGTAATTAACAGGTATGATTTGGTGTTCGCTGGCACGTGTTTCCTCAGTAGCACTCTGCTCATTTTTGAGTAGACTCCCTGTTCCAGCGCAGTTGCTAAAAATAAATAAAGGACAGATTTCCTTTTCAGTATTTGCCTAAATCAATGTAGTGCTTTTGTATTAAAAAATAATGACTGTAATCCATGGTTTTCTATGTGTAAATTCCTATATGGTTTTGACAATAAAGGTGATAATTTAATTAGCACGTTTCTCTTAATTAGTATAGCAAACAGGAATTTGCCATACCATGGAATAATTTATAATAAAGGGAGGGATTTCTGCTGCAGCTTTGTAATGGTACCTTTGTTACCAGGGGTTGCACGGTGGTTTGCTTTAAAGTGGTGTTTCCTTGATGGCGATCCACAGAAGTACAATCTGTTTTCTGAGACTGGTAATGCTATGATTTACTGTGTGCATGTGACACTTTCTTCTATTTGGACAACCTTTGCCAAAGAATTAAATAAAATTGAACACAGCAAACCTTTCTAATCCTTGCATTCCTCACAGATTGCTTTAATGGAGATTGAAAAAAATATTGGAAGCAAATTATGAAAAGGGAAATGGTCCCGGGGAAATCTCAACAAGGGATCTTAAAAACCAGGATGGCTATGGATCAGCAAAGGGTAGAAACATTCATGTAATTAAAGGAGAACACCATTTGTGGGTTATCTGAAAAGAATTGTCCATGCTGGCATTTACTTTGACTTGTTGGCAGGAGGAAAAGAAACCGCTCAGTACCACTGCATACGGTTCCTTATTAGTTGTGGCTTCTGCAGAGGCTCTGTCTCTCTCTGGAGCATGGAGGATTTCTTTCATTACATAATCTGGATACTGTCCTTTTTTTTTAAATCGATTAATTTTTTTTTTCTCTTGTGTGTGCAAATTCTCTTTGCACCAATGCTTTTATACTGAGGTTATTATGCCAAAGGAATGCAAGCGTCTAGAGTAACAATGGTTCATTTTCCTTTAATGACTTTGTCGACAGGATGGAGACATTTTTGTGGTGTGATGAATTCACTTGGTCTCCCGTTGTGTTTTCTCCACATGCTCTGGAAACTCTCTCTCTCTCCTTCTCCGAGAACTGTGGCCATCCACTCCAGCAAGAGCTTCATTACTTTATATTCATTGTATTTAAATGACACCCCAGTGGTACTGACCTCCTGGGATGATTGATGTAAATTATATGCTATGTAGGGGAAAATAAAATCTTTTTCTGACTTTTTATGTTCTGCAGAGAAATAAAAAGTGAAAACAAATGACAGAGAAAATCAGGCCTATTCAAAGTGAAACTTTGTAATCATTATGGTTTGAGCAGACTCCAGTTTGTAAAAGTGCTGAGATAGTTTCTAATGACCTTACGATCTGAAAGGTGACCTGAAAAGGGAAAATAATTTTGTATGTGCCCTTTTTTGGTTCTGTATAATGCATAACAAAAACATGATCGGGTTTTTTTTTCCTCTCTGTGAAGTATAATAAGAATTCAGACTTGAGTAGGGAGCAGCCACTGCACTTTTACCAACCACACAAACGCACAGAAGGGACATTGTGCTCCTAAGTCCTCTTTCCTCCTGTCTCCTAGTAAATTTTTTTGGTATACATTTAAGTTTTCATAGCCAGTAGGTACCAATCTTGCTCAATTAGTCTGCTGGGAATTAACTCCTATAGAAGAGGTAACAGGGGGAATGTTCTTTTCATCAATCCAGCTCATCACTGGGCACTACATTCAATCACTTCTGAACGGATAACCTCTCACTACAGGCAAAAGGGTTTTATGCAACAACAACATTTTTCAGAAAATGTTCTGTCAGTGATTTTTCAGGCACCTCACAAAGTCACACGCCCTCTACTCAAGCTCCTGGAAACGATGTAGTGCATACTGGACATGCTCAACCATTTTATCCCAGTAATTCCCTTATTAAAATTACCATATGGAATTAGCATAGTGATTTCTCTATATTCTATATTTTCATATTAGTCTGTCCTACCAACACGTAACAATATGCATGGTACATATCACAGAAATATCAGCAATATGCTGCCTTGCTTTCCTCAGTTTAATGTAAGGCTTTGGCAAACCACAGAATTTGGCTAAATGCTTAAGTTGTCTCAAGGAAGACTGCAGTATCTTTCATAACTTGACAGAATGCTTCGATTCTCCTTTTCACCAGGAAAATGATCAATAATCCTGCTTTGGCTGGGGGTTGCCAGGGTGTTTTAAAATGTATTACAGGAAGGAATAGTTCAGGCCATCCTCTTCACTGCAATAACTAGACTTTGCTGTGCATGCAGGAATCAGCAATGTGAGGCCTCTTATTCTCTAGGATATTGTCTTAGCTGCCTGGTGTTTTTCCCTGTTGTGGTCAGTGCTTCGGCTGGTATCAGCTTTACTTTCATAATCATAAGCAACAGCAGAAGGGAGAGAGGCTGGCAGCACTCGACAGCAAGCAGCAGCATCGCCTCGTCTTTCTGAAGCTGCTGTGGGAGGTGGGAACGGGAAGAAAGCCACGTAGAGGGGACTGATAGGGTGTTTATATGAAGTAGTAAGAAGGACGGGGAGTGAACAGTAGCAAAAAAAAAAAAAAAGGTAGCAGAAGGAATCTAAGGGAAAAAGGCAGGAAATAAAGACTTTCTAAGAAGCTGGAATTTAGATAGCCCATAGTATTAAGATCATTGCAGTGGTTGCCAAAGCTTCCTTCTTCCTCTTTTTTTTATCCCTCAGAAAAAGAGAAGCAAAATGCTAAGATGTATGTAAAATCAAAGTCTCTAAGCTGGCAGTTGCTAAGAATGAATCCTAGTAGAAACAACATGGATCCTTTTCAGTGTGCAGGCAGAAATTTGAATTAAAACTGGACTGAGAAAGGCAAAGCAAAACCAGACCACAACTTGGGAAGTTATACATCCTGCAAACCTTCAAGAAAGTAAGGTTTTTGGTGGTGAAGAAAGCACTAACAGTTACTCCATTTACATTTACTGGTCCCATTTATTAATTCCAGTTTGTACCATAGTACAAATCAGCCCGTCTCCTAACAAACCTGCGCGTGTACTTGCAGATGAGTGGAATGACCCAACTCGGCACACAAAGACCTACAATTAGGAGGTGTTGAAGAGAGAAAAGGTTGAAAGAAGAAAGGAAAGGCTAAATGAAGACAGGAAATGTAGGTTAAATGCTCCAGCTCGCCTCATCATACCCTTCTCTATCAACTTGAGCTGACAGGAAGAAGAAAGCAACCATTGCCAGGAACCAAGAGGGAAAACACGGGCCCTGCTCATAGGTGGAAGGTATTTAACCACCCCGATGACGCATTTAACCACCCCAGTATGGAACAGACCCGTTGGAAGGGACCTACAACGATCATCTAGTACAACTGCCTGAGCACTTCAGGGCTGACGGAGATAAATCGTGTTGTTAAGGGCATTGTCCAGATGCCTCTCAAACATGGCCAGGCTTGGGGCATCAACCACCTCTCCAGGAAGCCCACTGCAGTTCTGTCACCCTCTCAGTGAAGAACTGCTTCCTAATGGCCAGTCTAAAGCTCCCCTGGCGCACCTCTGAACCAGTAATGGTACGGTTGAAGTAGTACAGCTTGCTATGCTGTGGTAAGGCTCCAGCGGTATTTCCAAGGGCAGGAATGTAGGCAGATGGCAGTTTTACACAGCGAGGGGACGACGCGCTGCACTATTTTCAAACACCTGCAGTGCTGCGGCTGCAGAGAGGAGGGTGCGCTGCTACCTGCACGGAGGCCAGACCCCTGTTCATCCACATACCCGCCTGCTATGGGGGATCCAGCCTCCACTCCACAGACTCTTCCCGGTTTTCAGCACTCGGAGCGGCCCTGAAGCCTCTTACCACCACCCCCCAGCGACGCCCAGCGCTGACGGGGGTGGCCATGGCCGTCCGGGCCGTGCCCTCAGCCGCCTGGCAGCACCTGCGGGAGGCGGGCCGGGGAGGGTAACCCCGCGGCGGGACTGAGGCGAGCGGCGGCGGGGAGGAAGCGGCGACGAGCCCCGCCTCGCCAGGTTCCACCCCTCGCCCTGGGAGGCCGCGGCTGCCACACAGCAGATGGAGGCGGCGGCGCGCCGCGGCCGGTGTGTGGCGGAACCGGCCCCTCCCCCCCGCGGGCGGCGCCATTTTCCCCCCCCATCGCGGCGTGCGCGCCTCAGCGCCGGAGCCGCAGCTGCTGTGGCGGCCGCGGGAGAGAGGCCGTCGGTTTTCGTCCCCCTCGTTTCTTTTGCCTCGGTCCAAGCAGCGCGTGGAGGGGAAGGGACGAGGTTCAGTTTTTGCTCCTCGCTTTCCCCTTTCGGATAGCCGCACACGGGGTGGGGGGGAACTGGGCACCACCAAGCCAGCCTGCTCCTACCTTCCTTCCCTCCTTCCTTCCTTCCTCCCTCCCCTGCACATCTCAGCCTCCTCCTCATCCATCCATCCGTCCCCGGGGGTGAGCTTTTGAGTGAGTCACCAGCGAGAGCACGCAATTAACGTGTTGCTGTTAACTAACTTAGGGCTGCTCATTTCTTGGGGCCTTCAGAAATATTAACCTCGCGGGCTCCCGTCAGCGATACCTGTGAAGCACTGCTTGGGCGGGAGGGGGGCGGCGGGGGGTGCCTGTGGGGGGGGGGGGGGGGGGGGGGGGGGGCGGGGGGGGGGGGTGTTCTGCTAACTCCATCCGTCTTCGCGGTTTTACGTTCCGTAGGTCGCGTTGGCCCAACGTGAGCGGCAGCCCCGGGTGCGAGGCGTTACCGCCGCGGGGCCGTGTGGCCGGCAGCCTGGCCGAGGGGCCGCTCGGCGTGAAGCGATTGCAGCAAAGCCAAGGCGCTGAGGAGCGGCCCTGCCTTCAACGCGGGCAGCGATGCTGCCTGGTACCCGGCTGCCAGCTCGCTCGTAGCTCTGCAGCCTTCTAACCATGTAATTTGGGGTAGAAGCGCTAGACCTGGGGTTGACTCGCTGCTGGGAGGTTGCAGCGAGAAGCTTTTGCCATGTTTCGCTCTTGCGTAGGTTTTCTCATGGTCTGCGGTGTCGCTGTACACCTTGGACCCTGCCCTGATCATTTTGTTGCCTTGCAACTAATCTTGAAGGTGTTTCTAGAACTTTATCTTAGATATAAAATTATTTGATGGCTTAAAATTATGTGGCAGAGGCCAGGCTTTGGCCTGCAGTGTGCCATGTACTGTTGGGTATCGTTATTTTTGTTGTTCTGGTGCTGTGAAATGTCAGTAGTTTGTAATTTTTCACTGGAGGAAGTGAATTTTATTTATTTTGCACAAACAGGTGTGGTCGTTTTTTAAAAGCAATCCTGTATCAAAATTATTAGTCCTGCCAGAAATTAGTGGTAGATGCTAAAACCTAGGTATTCCTCTACTCCAGAGGAATACTTCTCTGTGTATGCTTTATGTGTTTTTGCTGTTTACTAACTATAACTTTACACGTCCTGTGTACAGATCAATTGCTTGTAAGTTCCTAGAAATTATACAAACGGATGCTTTGCAGTCCATGAATGCAAAGCACAATATACATGCAAATACTCGTTACTGTGTGTGTGAAGGGGAGGTAAGAACATGACATTGCAGACAACCAGGTTTGCTGTACGGCATTAACTAATAATGCTTTATTGTGAGACATTTGATTTCCTAAGAGTGAATCTGCTTCAAGGTTTGCAGTAGTGTTGGTGATACGCTTAAATATTCTTTTGAAGTCTTTGATCTAACTCCCACATCGTTCTCTTTCTTGCCACAGGCCTCTGTTTGCCTTTGGCTTAAGGCACTGCACCCTGTGCAGTACTAACTTGGCAGTGTGCAGGGCACCCTCCCTTTCTCCCTTTTTGCATATCTTCGTTGTTGGCCATATCCAAGTGGCTTGGAAGGCAGTGTCAGCCTTTCTGTTAACTTGGTGGACTTTGCACAGGCTCATATTTGCATGTTACTAATACGCAAATTTGCTTTATTTTGGTTCCTTTTTGTCTTGTATATTGTTGCCATGTGGATGGGAATGCTGATAGTAAGAGTAGCGTTTCTAACTGTAACAGTATTTATGGTTTTCTGAAAGCCCCACCTGTGTGAGTCTTGTGAAAGTATCTAAATGAAACATTTTTGCAAAGAAATTTTTATCTGTGATGATTCTTAAGAAAAACTTGGTCAAACCAGAATGTGCTCAAAAGGCAGGAGGAAAAACTCAAGTCATGTCTCTAAGAAATAAGAAAAATCCTTCTATGCCTTACTGGCCTTTTACTTGTGATTTTCAAAGATATGGATTTGGAGACATTGCTTAAGGTTTAACAGGTTTCAATAGCCTTTAGACTACTTGCTAAGCCTCTGAGTGTCATAACCAACCGAATTACACTCATGGACTCGATTTTAAATAACAGAGAATGGAGCTGTCTGAAGTTTGATTAGTCAATTAGTAACTTGTCATCATAAGCAAGCTGTAATTTAGTAAGCTACAAACGTTTTAAGAATTACTTACATGTAAAAGTCTAGAGTAACACTGAACGTTGTTCGTGTTGCTATTGCTGTTCTGATGCGGTGCCCTCAAGCAGTGAGACCAGCTAGACAGTCTCTTTCTAGGTCATTAATGCAAGAGTGTTTTAAGGCACGAGGCCAAACCCAGCTAGTGGAATTATACCACGGAAACTAATTGAGTTGATGCTCTTGTTGCAATTGTGAAATATCCAAATGTGTAGATACACAAAGTACGAAAAGAAAAGGAAACTAGTTAGGCCTATGTTCTTGTGGAACCAGGCAGTAGCGACTCAGTTATGAATTTACCTGGAGCTGATCAGAAAACTGCATGTAAAAGGTACTGAAAACGATATTGATTAGATTGTAATCTGTGTTTCAGGTATTTGGCATTCATTGTGCTATGTGTAATCATCTTAGTACGTGTTCACTTGCAAGCTAATGCAGAATAAATTTCTATTTATAAATAATCTTTGGCTTTTCTCTACCCTGTATTTTGCATACGTTTGAAGTTTGATTGCAATCAGACCTTTGCAAAGTCAGCTGCGAAGTTTCTAGTTCACACAGTTCCTTGATCTGCCACAGAAGTAACAGTAATGGTGGAAAGAGGCCAAGAGTTTATATGGAAGATGTGATGTGAAGCACCTGGGTGTTCATCTAACTCTTGCTAACATCTCTCTGGTAAATCAGCAGAATTATCAATCCGGCTTTCAAATGTTAAGTGCTTTTAAAAATCATGTGCTTAAGTAGTGAAGAAAAACGTGTATTTTCAAGTAACCAAGAATACATATTAGTGTATTAGTGTCCTATTGGAAACCATCTGTGACTGTGAGATGTCTGAAAGAAGTTGGTCCTGAATTACTGTTAAACCCTCTTCTTAAGAGCTAATTTTCATGGCTGTAATTTATGTTAAAGCTGTGACTCTTCTGTAGTTGCCCTTGTCCTGGGTGTTGTGCAAATAAGCATCAATGGGGATAGATGCTTTCTACTCTAGAGGATTTAGTCTTAGGAAGGCAAGCAGTGATTTCAGAAAGGAGAGGAGCAGTTCAACAGTAAGAACTGGAGAAAGTTCTTAGCTGTCATTCCTGATTAGGAATTTTTAATGCATACATTGATGCCCTAACTTGAGGGCAGCAGTGGGGCAAAGTGAGATTTCTGATATGCCAGGATGTTCAGTTAAGGTCAAGGTGGAACTATATTATGAAATTATTTTAATTGTATTTCAAATAGTGGACTAAACACAGCTCACGGTAATGTGAAAGGAGGAGGATTGGTGTAATCACTGTGATAGGTTTGGAAAATCATAGCCCCTTGAAAGGAGTTGAACAGATGAAGGCAGGTATGAATGTCTAGAGAGAATCTGTACCCAGGAAAGCATAGTTTAAAGCTAATGGTAAGAAGGGAGTAAACTTGGCTGTGCTTTTCGGAGAATCTAACTACATTAGCGAAACCTTAAAATTTAAGTTACTTTAGATGGAATTAAAGGTAGATGGGAACCATAATGCCTAATGGCTTTGCTTGTTGGCAGATGAGCAGTAACACATACTGGCAGAACTAACTTAACATCTGTGTATTCATATAGAAATGTTTTAATCTTCAATAAAAGCAAAATACTGAATGGGTTACAGTTTGGGGTCTGCTCATGCTGGAGTCAAGTATGTAAGGTCTTAATGATCTGAAGTTGTTTTAAATAACAAGGCTTGCAAGCACACCTTATTTCCTTCACTGAAACCTGTCAGTGGTTACTGCTGGAAGGTCATGGTTGATAACCTGCATGTATATGCAATTATTAAATAATTCATAGAATCATAAATAATTGGTATGAAAGATTCCGGATATTACTGAAATAATGCATTTGGAAAAAAAAAAAGAGTACTCTGAATAAAGTTGTGGTTACAGGAGCCTGATTCTGGAAGCTATGGAAACTTTTACTGTCAGTTACAGGTTGTCTGGTCTTTACACCGTTTTGCTAAAGCATTTTTAGGAAGGAAGAAAAAAAGTCATTGGCACTTAATTTGCAGTGCCGTTAACTACCAAATGTGCCATGGAGTTCTGCAGAAAGTGCTGCATGTTCAGTTTAGAAGGAGGTGGGCATATACATTAGATTAATTTTCCTTGCTTTCTTGGTTAAAGATAAATAAATCGCTTCTGGGGAAGGGCAGAGCTCTGATTAGACTGGAGTTAGAAACTCTCGAGAGGAGTGTTTGTAAACATCTCCAGATGTGGAGGCATAGCTCTCATGTAAGATTATGCAGTATGTTTCTCAGTCTCAAATAAAATAGTCACATCTGTGTATTAGTATTCTTTCAATAGCCCTGACCATTCTGTGGTCTGTTTCAGAAGAGGCTTGAGTAACTGTCATGTCTAGCTCATGGTTGGACAAATAATAGTTCAAAATATGAGAATGTGCAGTCATACTAAGTGAAGTACAGCAGTTGTTATGCAGATTAGAGTCAGGTGGTTGTGCCTCAGTCTGTAGGTGGTTCCCTGCAAAGTCAGTGAGAGAGTTGTTGTTCTTTACTGCTTTCGTTTAAGGTTTTGTATGTTAATTTTACCAAAGATACTTTCTTAATGAGATGTGGGAATGAACATTTAGGATTCTTATATCTCCTGGAATGTGGAATGGGATGGTTTTAAAGACAAAATCAATAAGATGCATTTTATTCTTTGGTCCAAAAGTCTGTTCTTGCAGTTATTTGAAAATTTGTTTTACCCTTTGTTATCAGACATGCATGTTTCTTCTGTAACTTATAAATGGGAATTAATGACCGAGTCGCCTTATAAATGGAAAGGGGGAAATACAGTATTTATGTGGGCTTTCTAAGCATGTTTTGTTCCAAGAAAGAGTCATGGTTGGAGAGGAGATGCTTATTTGTCTGGGTGGTGCAAGCTGGGCTGCAATGACAGCTGCAAGATGTGTATTTCTGTTGGTGTTCACATGAGCAGTTAGTCTGTCAGGTAACACATGGAAGCAGCAGTAGCAGATTGATACAGTGTGTTACACTTAGCATGAGCAGTGCAGGCTGCTCACTTCGTGATACTTTGTTAATTAATGAAAAGCTGAGATTGCATCCCTAGCTTTGAACAATATTATTGTGTGCAGACCTGATGCAGATGTGTCACTGCCTGCCCACAGATTTCTTCTAATCCTGGATTTGGTCTGGCTGTTCCTTGAAAGTTTGTGCCTTTGCTTTGTCTCCTTGGCTGTTGAGAGGCCATGGTTAGGGAATATGGAAGTTACTCATCTTATTGCCTTTAAGCAAAACCATTTCTTGATTGTTGTACAGGAAGTTGATTTTTCTGGACCTGAACAGGTTAGAGAACGATAAAGGATTTTTTTTGGATCGCTCATTTATTTTCACCTAGGTCATCTGTGCACTGTATTTATCTGAAACCTTTTAGAATGTTTCTAGTTCCAGCCTGCTTGAACAGCTCAGGAGAACTTAAATCCTTAATACTTAGTGTTTTAATTTTTTCTTATTCCATAGAGCCACTGGGTGATCAGCCAAACAATATATAAATTCCAGTATTTGGTTATGGGTTACTTGTGGGTTTTTTAACTCTAATTTTTAAAAATTTTTATAATTTTCAGCATACACTTATAACACGATTCTTGCATGTGTTCAACAGGGTTTGTGGTGTTATGTGTGGTTTGTTTTTTTTTTTTTTAAGAAGTGCACCAACAAAATATCTGTATTTCCTGTAGTTAATTAAGTTCTTACATCTCCAGTTCTAGAAGACCATCTATTCTTGTCTGCTGGTGAGGCCATGCATGCAGTAAAATACTCATTGGTAACACACTAGTTAATCTAATTACTCTGAAGTAGAGGGTATGAAAACAAAGGCATTAAAATTAATTTTGTGTTAATTCACAGTCATCTTGGCTTTTATTTCCTTCCTGTTTTGCTTGGGTTTATAGAGATGAAAATATGACAGTCTTTAAATTTTTGCATGGTTTCAGGTTATATGCAAAATGTATTTATGAAAGGAAAGAGGACTGATGCAGTAACCACATTAGATGTATGTTTGATAAATTAAGTCGTCAAAACAGTAAATTTGACTCTACTGTCATATTTCACGTAAGACTCCATGCAGGGACACTGCTTTTGTTTGGTAATTCTGCACCTTCTTTAGCTTATAATAGAGAAATTGGATAAAATCTATGAGAATCCACTTTGGTTTTAAACTGACCCAGTTTAGATTTATATGTAATTCCCCCCCCCCCCCTTTTTTTTTTTGTGAAGTGAAAGCTGTTGTAATATTCGTGTTTGCTCTTGCCGATTGAGTTTAGATGAAGTATTGAACACATGATTTGGGGGACTGGATGCACCCTGCTTTTAGGTCCTTGTGATATTTGGCAGTGGTGATTGGTGAAAGTATTGGAGTAGTGTGGCAGAAGACGGAGTTGTTGACGGTGTGTATCTATATATTTTTAAGACATATGTCCCAGATGATATGTAATAGCTTGGAAATTTGCTTCTCTAGAGTTATGGGCTAAATGTGTTTCCTGTATATTAAATTCAAGTTTTAGGAGCAGCAAAAATTAAATTCTTATGTCTCTCAACTCGATCTTGAATAAAGGGATGGGCTGTACAGGCATCACTGTGAGTTAGTATTGCTTGGTGATTTCAGAGTGGATATGGATATGAAGGGTGGCTATGAAATGAAAGTCTGGCCATGTATCTTACCTCGTGAGAAGGATGTGCCTAAACTTGACTAGAAATGACAGAATTTGTTTCCGTCAATGGAAACACACGAGCAAATTCTGCTTCTGCTGATTCATATGGAACAAGTACTGTTTGCTGTTCTGACTAATGTTTTAAAAGACATTGAGTCTACAGTAGATGCTTTAAAATATTTATATTAATGATTATATATACCTTTTAATGTGCATATTTATTATACATTTAATTGCAATATTTTACTTATGGGAAAAGAATTTGTAAAAGCTGGACCTATTTGGATAAGAACTCATAATTACTACTCCAAATAGTGTTAATAAGAAATTATCTTTTCCTTGCTAGGGTTCATGATTAAAATACAGCATGTTGAAATAATCTGTGACCTAATCTGAACATCTGAATTCATTTTGTAGAATATGGCAAACATCTGCATTTCAGTTTGGAGCTAAAACAAATACAGTATATTCACCCATTGAAGATTACAGTAGGCTTTTCAGTTCCATGTTAGCTGTACTTATTGAAGAAAATTGATTTGAGAGTGCTTCTGCTTTTGAATGAATTTTTTTTTTTAATGTCCGGAAGAAAGGAAGTAGAACATACGGACGATGGGACTTTGATGTGTAAAGAAGTTAATTATCTAAACCATCAAACAAAACGTGGGCTGTGGAAGTAATTATTGTAAAGGGTCTGACGAAGCCTGACAAGCTGTTGGTTTTTTATGTCAAGAAAATGCTGTACACCTGCTTGATTTGAAAGTTAAATCATTTGGTTGCAAGAGGAAGACTAAGTTGTTAGGGAAGCAGTAGCTGGTAAGCTTTCAGCTCTCAAACCTACTGATACTTACACAGATGTACAGCCCTTCAAGTGTCTTAATTATACTGTTCTTGTCCACTTGGAAGGTAGGAACCGTAAAAAGCATTTACTCCAAAACAGGGCGCGCATGAATCACAAATGTTACGCTGTGAGGAGGCAACTGTGGAATCATGTCCCATATTTTTTGGGACTTCCCTGAGGATGCTACATAAGTTAGCAGAACAGAACCTCATGGATATAGCAAAAGGCCTGCCATGGATGTTCAAGGAAAATAGCTTTAAATGATGTTGTTAGTTAAAAAAACAAACAAACAAAAAAAAACCAAACAAACAAACCAACCCAAAACAAACCCAAACAAAACCCCAAAACCCATGTAGGTCTTTTATATTTATATATATATTTTTATATTTATATTTAGGAATATTGGTACTGTGGTATTAGATGTAAATGTATAGCTACTAAAATAAATCATTGAGTCCTAATCAAATCACAAACAGTAAAATATATATAAATTTCCAAATTCTTGGGCTGTTCTTGGTACCTGGGTACCACTTGCAGCTTCCTCTTCACTCCCTTCCATCTGTACATAGAGCTTTCTCAGAAGTACTCTGTCAACTTCCTTCATGTTATAGGTGTGTTTTTACTTTTTTTTTTAACCTCACTAATTTGACTGTTTAGATTACGACTCTTTGGTAACTGCTGATTATGGCAGGATCCTGCTGACACTTAAGCCTGGTGTGTAACTACTCATGATTAAAATCAGACTTTAGTGGGAGTAGAGTTGTGATTATAGTTACACATGTGCACAAGTGCTTGCAGGGTGGGGACCTAAATTAGAATCTGCTTGAAGATGAACAGAAGTCTCAATCTACTTGAAAGCATTAATAAAAAAAGTAAACTTACATCTACATGCATAAGCTGCCTATTTTTGTTGTTCATCCATGTGCTGTTATGTCATTAGCTTTTCAACACACTAATTCTTCTCTTACATTTGAAGATATCTTATGCTTTGTATTTACAGTATTGCAAGTTTTCTTAAACCAAACCAGAATATTTGTGATTGACTGCAGTGCTTTTAATGGCATTTAGTATAAATCTCATCTTTAGATTTTTAGATAGTTTTTTAGAAATCTATCTTAACAGTAAAATTTAAAAGCGGAGAATGGTTGGAACTCTTTAGAGATCTTACAGCAAAGCAAACTATATGAACATATTGTTTTCATTGTCATAACTGTTATTAACAGTACAAGAAATGAGCAGTACAACTCAGCTGTCACTAGTGTGCAGCAAACTAGAAGAAGAAGAAATGTAGTGGGAATATATTCTGTTTATCAGGAGACTGAGTGTGTGTGCAGTTCTTTATTAAAATTTCTTGAAGGGAAAAATGAAAACTCCCAATTATATACTTATGGAGTTTTCCATAATTAGATTTTGCTTTGTCAGTCTCTTTCATTTTTAAAAATAATTTACTAGTTGTTTAAAGGCATCTGACTTCCCTGTTATTAAAGAGCAAAATATAGATGTGTTAATTACTTCATCGAATTAGAGTACAATTGTCCTGGGTTTGGTCTGGAATTTTTAATGAGAAATTTGTATAGAAAAGCTGTAAAATATTTCATATAAAGATAGTACCTTCAGTCATATAACTGTTATGATCATCTTCAGGTCTCATTCTTTTCAATAAGTTTCTGTTTTAAAGACAAGTACGTGCATGTAAAGCTGGGGTGTTAGATAGGAAGCTTGTGCTCTCAGTGTTTCTGAGGTTCTATTTAACCCCTCTTAGTCTCAGTGGAGATGGCATGGATGTGATTTACTGTGCTTAGGATACTGCAGGAACATAAGAGGATGGTTTGGGTAGCAAAATACTGGTGCCCACGAATACCATATATTCCAGAATAACAGTGTTTTTATCTTAATGCTTTTCCATTAGTGCTCCTAGGATACCTCTAAATGGTATTTTCAAAAAGAGTGCACGTTTCCAATACTTCGGTTACAGTAAACATCAACTCTTATGTGTCCTACAGTGTCTCAAGCTTCTTTTTGCATGCAGAGCCTTTACATTCTGATCTACCCCAAAGAGCTTTTCTTCCTTTTTGAATATCCAGTGTGAAACATATATGTGTTATCTTAAAAATAAAAATTTAAGTAAAGTATTCTAAGTGTTGTTATTTCTTTGTTTACTCAGATGAGCAGCACGGTGGCGAGCCCAATGTCAGCAGTTGCCTCTTCAAGCAGTGGAAGAAAATCGACAAGCTTCACGCCTGAATTGCAAAGTATGATGTAAGTAGTGACTCCAAGTATCTGGTAATATCTGCATTTTGTATGCATCTTTCACCTGGTTTCTTAGAATGTGTGTGTAAGGGTGATAGGGCGAAAGAAGAGCAGGTGCTTGTTATGGAACTGTTAGTGTTTTACTTCTGATTTGTAAAACACTGAGAGCACTTGGATAAATAAAAAACATGTATTGAAAGGAGAAAAAATCCTGCTGAGTAAAGAAATGTATTTTAACTATTACTTTAGAAGTCTTGAACCCTATATTTCTCAGTCCTTCATCAAAGAAAGCTAAGCTTCCTGTTGTCGTACATACCTATTTAAACAGGTATTTTTTATTAACATCTTTCAGTGCTAATACGGAGAGACAGACTACTGAGATTATAATATTGCTGATGAAATTAAAAATATGTAACATGTTTAAACAACTTTACATCCCATCTGCCAAAACCCAGTTATTTACAGCAAAGCTATTTGTTGTTGTAAATTAACTGTGGATTCTTAGAAACCCAGTTCCAAGCTGCGTTATTATATGATTTTGTAGTTCACAACTTTTAAAACCTTGGATGTCATTTAAACAGGTGGGTTTTGTCAGTCTTAAAGATACTTGCATAGCTAGGAGGATTCCTACTATTGAAGAAGTCTTTATCTTGACTGGTAACTTACAGCACTGGGCTGACTTCAAGTCTTGGTTTTGTAGAAAAGTAACACATTCATCAAAAAGTTGGACCTGCCACTAGACAGCATTCTCTTCCTTCCCCCCCCTTTCTGTGTGTATCCAAGACACTGCACAGTCAGGATGGGGGTGGGGGCAAAGTAATGAGCTTGTTTCCATGTGAATTTGTGCTCCTGATTTATCAAACACTTGAAAAAATATTTCAACCTAGAGCTCAAAGAAATCTAACCTCTGAGGCTACAGATAGAGAGCTTGGTTATAGTGACTCATGTCTAAATCATACATTTAAACAAAAAAAAGAGAGTATGAATGTCACTTATGGAGTGGGGGGGAGAAGATGCACATTTGGCAGTTGCTGAGGTCAGCTGCACTTAAAAGGGAGCTTTCCTTTATGAAATCTTGCAGAAGTGTCTTAAAGGATTTTTCCCTGTGTTCATTTGTCAGAGTTGCAAATGAAATGGAGAAGAGTACTGAGGTCTAAATCCATGGTTTCAAAAGATAGTTCTAATCACTGGCTCTTTTCACTGAAGTCTTGGCTCTGGATGAATGTCCAGGATGTTGTTTAACATAGACTGAGGTAAAGAAGGATGGACCTAACTGGAAGTTTTGGTGTACCAATCTTTACTTTGGCAAGATCATTGAGCACACTCAATATTTGAAAGCTGTGTTTACTGTGGAGCTTCTATTTTTCTTTAATTGATTTTAATCAGGTCTATATAAAGCAAAGTAGTTACAGTATTTGCCTTCTGACCCATAAATTGATAACTAGCTTTTAATGACAGGGAAATTTTATTTACTAGAATTATGGCTGCATCCTGGCTGTTACCATGGTACTATCCTTTTGATCATTTTACTTTAGGTCATTAATTGTTGCATAACATGTGTATTCATTTGTTTGCATGTGTCTTTTTGTGTATTACCTTGTGTGAGTTTTTAGATAGCCTTCTCTGAAGTAAGTGTCTAGAGTACAAGTCCTGTGAGGAACTGGGATTGTTGAACCTGGAGGAGGCTCAGGGGAGACTATCACTCTCTACAGCTACCTGAAAGGAGGGTGCAGAGAGGTGGGGGTTGGTCTCTTCTTCCAAGTGACAAGTGATAGGACAAGAGGAAATGGCCTCAAGCTGCACCAGGGGAGGTTTAGATTAGGTATTAGGAAAAATTCTTCACTGAAAGGGTTGTCAAGCATTGGAATGGGCTGCCCAGGGAGGTGGTTGAGTCCCCACCCCTGGAGGTATTCAAGGATGTAGACAGGTGCTCAGAGGCATGTTTTAGTGGTGGTATCAGCAGTGTTAACAGTTTAACTTGGTGATCTTAAAGGTCTTTTCCAACCTGAAAGATTCTATGAGTCTATTAAATGTTCCCCTCTCCTCCTTCCCCTTTCCGTTGTGTTTGAGCTGAAGATTAGGTTAGGAACAATGTTAAAGCTTTATTTTTATTTATAAATATGTAGAAATACTTTTTTCTGTCAGTTGCCTTCCATAACCATAAAGAAGTTACAGTATTTCAAGCCTCCACAGATAATAACTATTTACCTGCATAAAAACTGCATTTGGCTTTTTAACTTCATGGAAATATTTAACGTTTTAGTATTGCTGTATCACACTAGATATCTATCTATCTGTCTATGGTTTTACTTCTGTACTTGTGAAGGAGTTCATTTAGGAGCGAAAAGGTGGTTTAGGTAATTTCAGGCTATATCTGAACTGACTCTTGTGTTGGTCAGTTATGGACATGACAATGTTATATAAGAAATATGGTAAATCTTCTCCATGTTGTGTGCCAGCTGCCTCACCTTCCCTGCTCTCACACACTCCACCGGTTCCTAATCGTCCCCTCTGGCTCCCTGCTGCTACTTTTAGGAGATGCAGGATTTCACACAGATTAAGTGGTGGTGCGAATAGTGCTGTCTTGCTTGTTCTGTCATGTGATTCACCTGCACTGTCATGTAACAATTCCTGATTTGAATTGCTGTATGGGGAGTAGATATGAAAGGAATTAAATTCTGCAGAGTTCCCTGTCCAAAACTGAGATATAATTTGTTTTCAGTTAGCAACAATCTAGTAGTCTCTTAAGGGTGTTTAAGTGCAGCATGAGACACATTCCACTGGAGTATTTTTCAGTAAAATGTAAATGAGATAATGAATGGTTTCCTGTGCGTTGAGTCCTCTAAAGCAGATGAGTACTTTGTGACAAACCCAGGGCTTTGCTGTACTGAGTTCTTTTCAGATTCAAAAATATTTCTTCTCTCCTTCAAGAGAATTTGTTTTAGTTATTGTTCACATCTATTATAGTCATCTACACTGGAAAATATGTCTTGTTCTTGGTGGAGAAAATAACTGTAACTGTGTTTAAAAACAAAAAGAACAGCCATGAAGTTTGGAGTTCAAGAAGCCTGTGCATCAATTTGGATCAGAATCTGGGGAGCCTGCATTTTATTTAATTGTGGACTTCCTGATAAAGTACGTTGGAACTACCCTCCCCGCCAGTATACACATGATCCTGTCAGAATGTAGAAGTTATTGTTGGCCATATAAATGGAAGAAATAGAATTTTTCCTTTTGCTTCAGAACTGGTGCAGTTATACTTTGAAAGCTATGCAAACAGATCTGTGCTGTAGTCACAGTTTTCAGTCTCATTAAACGAGTAGGAACTGAAGAAATTCCTTGAATGTATTGAGCACATTGAAAGTTACATTTTTATTGTTTGCTGGATAAAAAGAGGCTTTTGAAATGACGAAGTGCCAGGGATGAACTGTGTAGGTTAAAAATGATAGCTGTTTCTCTTGGCCAGGACTGCAAAATGAAGTTCCCCCTTTAAAAGAACTTTCCAGGCTTTGACAGAAGCTGAAGTTTTTTATAAACTACATAATTTAGGAAGTTAGATTCTCCCATTTAGGCAATTTATAACAAATTCATACTGACGTCTTAAGATCCTGGGATATAGTAAAGGCTGGAGCATTGCAGTGCAAAAAAAGGTAACAACTTCCTTTAAAGGAAAGAGACTATCTCTGCGTAGTTTGTTACTGTGAAGTTGTGTAGATTCACCTATTTCCTATGGATTGTCATCCACATGGAATAATATGAGGAATAATATGAAGAGTAACTTCAACTTGTCCTGCTTTTCTCAACCAAAAAGTGTGTGCAGCAAGAAGAACTTGTGAGAATTGAGTCATAAAGAGTCATTGGGTGCTAGTCCAGAATGGCGTTTGGTAGTTTGTGCTCATGTTAAAAAACCGGCTGTTGGATTGTGGTGACTTAAAAGGCAGAAGGAATGTAGAGAAAATGCCTTTTTGAAGTAGAATATCAAATCCTGTTAAAACTCAGTAGTGAGATCTGGAAGTCCGTGGATAACAGTCTAAAGGTGGTATCTTTGGTTAGTTTATAATTTACAACACTTAGGCATTGAGTTAGGGTTTGATTCCCTGGAATGCTTAAGTTTCTGTGTAATGTTAAGCTTGTGAGTAATCCCATTTAAGGTGAGAAGGTTATTCGTATGCTACATCTGTTACACCTATTTTTGATTCACGGCATTTGGGAGTGAACTGAATCCTCTTGTAGAATTGTGCTTTTATGATATCCTTACAAATATTTTTGATTTATTTGAGAAGGCAGGAAACGTATAGGAATCTTTAAATGAAATAATAAATTACTGCAGAAAAGCTGTCTTAAAATTTGTAAAAATTTTTCATAGTATACATACATTTTACTAATAAAATGGTTCTGTTTTTCCATTAAGAATATTTAAAATTTACTTGGATTTGAAGAATATTTTGTTTGTCAGAAAAAAGAACAACCCCAAACTGTTCCGTATGATGTCTACTGCCTATGTAAATAGTATTAAGTGTAACTGGTGATAGTACTTCATATGCTGATTGCCTTAAGAGGAATTGAGAGTTAAATAAAAATATCAGACTGTCAGGGATCACTGAACACATGTCAGTTTACAGTGCACTACCTTTTACATGGATATCTTTGGCTTTTAGTTGTCAAGACCTTGGTATTCCTTCATATTTAACTTTTAATAATTTAAAAGAGCATAATGCGACATAGATTTTGCCTTGACTCCCATATCCTTTATTTATATTTGGATATTTTATGATGTTACCACAGAACTTACAGCAGTAGGTGTTAGTAATTAAAAGAGAAGTTTCCAGTGCATTTTGCTGAGGTTTGTTTTACATAACTTCATTTGACTGATCTGCAGCCTGTTTCCAAACTAACTGCTAATCTCGGGTCACTTGTCCTTAAATTATAGTTCTGCTCGGTAGATGCACAACCAAGATGATTTCACAGTAGCTATTAAAATTCATTATTTGGTTGAGATCATCTGTTTTGTAGTATAAGTACTACTTATAGAGCAAATTTCTGGAAACTGACATTCTAAGCACTTGTGTTGAACAATTTGCAGATGAAGAGGAAGGGTTTTTTTTCCCCCTCAGTAAAATATCTTGGGTTTTTTTAATGGTTTTATAGTTAAAATAGCTTAATTACTGTGATATGGTTAACTGAGAAGTTTGCATTGATTTAGTGTGTTTTTTCCCCTGAAAACTCATGTGCAAAGGGAACAGAAGCCATACTCTAGATCAGTTTGTTATCAGCAGGATACTTTTAAAAATCATGTCAGTGAAGTTTTCCAATTGGTAAACATATTTAAAACTGATGAATCAAACGCTTCCATTTCTTACACTATACAGCTTGATTCTGCTGGTGACCCAGCATTTAGGTTTGCATGTGTCAGTAATTTTGACAGCTAAACATTTGTAGGACGGGGCTCCAAACTGATGATCTTGGAATGATATTGTATCAAGGACTAGTCAGTTAAACTTTCATATTGAGGAGTGTGTTTTTTGTCTCCTGCCTTTTTGGTGCCCCAACACGCGGCATCATTGGTAATGTTAGGCTGTATTACCACGCTAATTAAAGCTGGTTGAAAATGCTGTTAGCTTTAATTTGGAGCAAAATGCATGTGTGCGAGGAACTGCTTTATTTTTGCTGTCCCTATGGTTTGAAGCCTATAGCTTGAAGAGCATCAGTGTGGGTGCATGAATGGGCCATATAAAGCCTTTCTAAAGTCTCTGGAATTCATTTGATGTGCAGGAAAGTAGCTGTGAGGATGCAGTTGTAGGAAGAAAACCTTAAATATCTGCTTTAACTAGATGCTTTTCTGATATCAAAATTATGTACAAATACATAGTTCAATTAAATGGATAGGAATATGTAACATTCAGGCTTGGAGCAGCGTGAATCATCAGCTTGATAATACTTTACTTAAACTGAATCAAGAGGCTGAACTATATTCAGCCACCAATGCCCAGATTTTGTCTGGTAACATTCTGAATTAAGTGCATTAAAAGCTGATTCTTTTCCCTCCCCTTTGTATGTCACTTCAATATTCAATGTCAATTAAACATGGTTTCATAATTAGCTCCTAAGGTGGACTTTGTATGAAAAATCCAAATTCCATGTTACAGGGTTATAAACTAAATGATCCATGTAGTGGAAACGACGTTTCTGTTGGTTTTACGTAAGACTTACTGGTTATTCATTGTATTTCCTGTTGCAAGTATTAAAATAATAGTATCCATTGATATATCAAATATATTATTGCTACTAATTGATTGTTTCTTTCCAGACAGTGAAAGTCTGTCCAGTTCTTACTTGAAATGCAGTTCTTATTTCAACTTCTCCAGCCTGTGGCTTTATACCCATCTATAATATACTCCAGAGGTGTGTTAGTGCACTATTTCAGTGGTCCCTGTTATTAAAGTGTTTGAATGCTTTCTTCAATACTTGCAATTTTTCTTTTGTCCTCCATTTCTATGGACTGATGTGGATGTGCATTTTGTGTCATTGTTCATCTATATATTAAAAGAATCATGTAAGGGAATAACTAAGTGAAGGATTTCAGTTTTGCTAACGCACTGGCTGTTTTGTTCTGTTGAATTAACATATTCCATTAAGATAAAGGTTACGTATGATCCATAAACGATCTACTGACAGTTCTGTTTGTTCAGTGTCTTTTTCTCCAGCAAACAGTGGTAGAATAAGCAGTTAATACTGAGCACAGGTATGCTGAATGTAGGACAAGTTTAGTAATAAGAACCCAAACCTGGAGTGTTAAGTTTGGGAAAATGATGAATCATTTTTGAGATGAAATTCCTGTCTGAATGCTTTCAGTATTTAAAAAACCCCTCAGATAAGCTCTTTCCTAATTGTGATGAAGGATACATTAGGTGAAGAAGTCATGATTCAGTCATATTTTTCTATGTATACCTATGTGTACATTTATATATACATTTTGAGGTACATTTACAGCTAGAAGGATAGTGAATGCTGTACTTCACTAATAGCATCTTAAACACTTCTGTGTAGGAGGGTATGGATAGGCAATAGATTTGAGTAACTTGTATTCCATTTTTGAAGTTGCTTTTTCAGATGCTTCTAACTAATTCTGGTGATGAGAATGCCTTTCAGCATAAACTACCGAAAGAAGCAAAGTTGAACATGTTTCTTTGTTTTGGTTCAGTTATCAGAGCATGGAAAAAGTTATTCAGAAGCGGTATGGAATGCAAAGCTCCTATCTTCTATCTCCCTATTCTTTCTCCTTTTCTCATTTTCTGTCTCACCATTTCTTAAA
Organism: Rhynochetos jubatus; assembly: GCA_027574665.1. NCBI lineage: Eukaryota > Metazoa > Chordata > Aves > Eurypygiformes > Rhynochetidae > Rhynochetos > Rhynochetos jubatus. Next base: position 119,838,503 of record CM050650.1, read on the forward strand.
ACAGAATAATAAACTTCAAAAACTAACACAAAACACCTTTAGAAATTTGTAAAACTAATGACTGCCTTTTCTACTGGGACGTGGTATGTATTGGGGAGAGTTCGGCTTTGTGTTGTGAGTCTTACTGAATCTTACTATCTTACTAAGATTAACCTGGTATTTTTGAGCTTTGTAATGCTAAGGGTTGTGCTGCACAAATTGCTCACAGGAAAGGGATAGACAATATTGTGTGTGTGCATGTAGAGTGTAAGAAACTAAAATGGAAGACCTCCCTGTCAAGCTTAATACAATGTGTGTTTTCAGTTCTTTTAGTTTTCTTTTTTACTTACGCATTAAATACTTCTGGGAATGTAAAATAGAATGTTATGGAGCATAACACCTCTGATGCTGACCACGAGGGCTTTCCACTGGAGTACTCTTTTTACGCACTGCGTCTTCACTGTGTGATGGAGCCAACTTGGGTGCGTTCCTGCTGTAATATTTTCAATAGAATTTGACAGTTCAAAGTGGTGCTAGTACAGAGCAGTTCTAGACAGTCAGTCTAGAACTGACTGTCAGTTCACAGGTCAGTGACACGGTGTTTAGCTTGAGCATACTTTCATTTTAGCCTCGGGCATTGCATGGTATGAATGTGTTTTTCCTTTCCTATAAACAGCGTGATCTTGTATCATCTACTCTTTTTATTGTCTGTTGCAATCTTGTCAATCAAATAAATTATTTCTAAGGATTAGTGTTCCTAGAACTCTTTTCTACTTCTTTAGGATTTCTCATTCATTCTCAGGTGACAACATCTTGAGGAATAACTTCTGAATTTTCAAATGTGAAATGAAATTATGAAAACTATGATCTCTGAATGAACTTTTTCACCCACTGATGTGTTTAGATAACCCCTGCTGACTTGACTTGGATTACAGTTTGTTCAGCACTGAATGTCCTGGAAGATCTCACCGATTTCTACTGGTTTCAAATACAGAAATGCAAATTCTGTTTAATAACAGTGCTTATGCATGCTAAAATAGTGTTTTCTTATCAGTTAAAAAGTTCAGGGAACTGGTTTCTTTCATGTTACATATGGTGTGCAGTTCTTCAGCAGCAAGCAACGTGATTCATACAGCTGTGCTTTGCCAGACTGCCTTGTGTTTGTGTGTTAATCCAGTTCTGAATATGAGAATAATTCTAATCGAAGCACTTGGAATCATTCAGGTTACATGCTAACAAAAAAGATGTACTATGTGTTTTGTGATGTTTTCAAGACATAATTTACTGTTGCATATTTTACCTGAAGTATTTTATTGCAAGATTTAGTAAGATAACTTTAAAGAGACATTCTGTCTGACAAAGATTTTTGGACAAGAGCTAGAAGTCATTCTTTTCAGTTATTAGTCAGCCTGCTACTTTGTTTTTGATAAATGTCTAATTTTGTTATCCTAGTCTTCAAAACACAAGTGGGTATTTTTAGGTCTGTTTGTGATAATGGGGTTTACTGCTGGTAAGTCCAGTTTGCAGTTGTTAAACCATGGCCTTGCTTATTTTCACTTTTATAATATTTTTATTGTATTATACCCAAATATATAGGCTTGTCTCATGCTTGTGAGGCGGATATAAGTATAAATGCAAGAGCTGCCATTCCCCTCATGCCACGGTTCCTCATGAGGTTTCCCCTCATGCCAGGTCCAGTTCTTCCCCAGGAAGAAGAGAGGTTTTTAGAGTGTTGGCTTTCATATGTCTTGGGTTTCTTGGAATGCAGAGCACATGCAGACCCTGATTCTACTTGAAACAAGTAAATGATTATAGTGACTAGGAAGTTATGCTGAATAGACAGTCTAGATGATTGTTTTTAATAAAATGCCCCAGAATTTATGTAGCAGGCAATGAGGATGTGCTTGCATTGAATATTAGTAATAACTTATTTTATCTTGCTTTATGATGAGGAATGGTAGCACTCACACAGCCCTATTATGACTGTTACCTTATGGCATCAGTTTGGTTGTACACTTATCGCTTTCGCCTTTGAAGTTGACTGGTAAAATCATCTGACTTAGGCGAGTTCATTTGGAATGATAGTGGAAGAAAACAGCAGTAATGACCTGGCTGAGGGAGCACTCTGGTTAACCAAACTGTAATTTGGGATTGTAAAGAATTTCTCTATTCTGTCCCATACTTGTTTACCATATTTGAACCCAGAATTGTGCTGAGATTGCATTGTTCAAAAATAACCAGTTTAGCCTACTGAGCTGAAATCCTTCTCTGCGAGCACACATAGAATACTTTTTTTTTGGTTTTTTTGCCCCCTTTAGTGAAAAGACAACAGAAGGGCAGTGGCAGCATATAGTGCGGTTTGGTTGTGTGTGGGTTTTTTGTCTACCTTGTTAAATACACCAGGCAAGAGGAGTAGGAGATAGAAAACTAGGAACAGAAATAAGTTTTCCTTTTATAGGTAGGACAGAGTGCAGGAAGGACATTCACTGGAGAAATTATTACAGCTCTTTCTGCTGCTGCTGTGATATTTTTACATTTTAAAGGCAGTCTGTTCTGCTTACAGCGCTTAGCGGAACAGGATTTTGCTGAGGAGGCCTGATAGGGTTCGCACAACTGGTGATAAAAGATGCAAGAGCTGGAAATGGAGCGAGTTTTAGTAAAGTTACTGGAAAATTCATTCTTGTAGGCTGCTGCATTTTAAAATCTAGTTATTTTAGACCTCCCTTTTGTAATACTGCAGTTTCATTTTACCTTTTAGTAGCAGTGGTCACTTGAAAGCCTGAACTTTGGCCTTATGAATATCAAACATCATGTCTGAAATACACTCATTTTCTCTCTTGCTTTTCTCTATTTTGTGAGTTTGTTGTTGAGTATCCTGTCCTTACTTATGAAGGGAGCAAAAGGCAATGGAGGATCTTAATTAACATATAGAGTAGTGTATGGGCAGTCTTTTACATAGAGCAGCTAAATTTCTCTGTCTCTTTAGAGACTTATGGAGGAACATTCCTGTACTGATTTCAAAATTATATTCATACTCGGAAAGCTTGCAAAAGAAACACATGAAGGATGTTTTTATGAGGAAAGGCTGGAGAGATTAACCTGGATAACAGTTTTTACTATAAACAAAATTAACTGAAGTTTAGCATTAGGTTATGTGTATCTTGTATTTCTGCTCTACTAGTATATATTTTTCTCTTGCCAATTCAAAGTTAATGTAGGTTTTGCAGTTAATTTGTAAAGTCAGTTTTGATAAGTAGGATAAGGGTTCCTCTAAGTAAGGTTACAGTGCAGGCAGTTCTACTCAATTTGTTTTGAGTTTTATACAACTTCGCGAGTAGATCCTGTGTTTGAAATTTTGTTTTGAATTGAAATATTTTAAGACACATGGTTCCAGGATTCCAGGCTTAGATTCCCGAAAATTTCTGGTTTCAGGTTTTGACAAGCTGCTTGCACATATCATCTAATACCTAAGTAAAAGATTTTAAAATTTGGAAATGATCTGTCCTACTTAAGCAGACATACATATATTGTAACCAAATACTGATTAAGCCATAAACTAATACGGTAATAAAGTTCAGCATTTTCTACCTTTTTCCCCAGTGTAATAATTGTAATACATTAGTTCTAGCAGACTGAACCCGAAAATCCAGTTTAACTACAGCTATGATGGTAACTGGCCTGTGTGTCTGTTCTTAACTGCTGAAGTCTTTAAACTGCAGTTGCTTGCATAACTTAAAATCTCAGTTTGTTTTACTGGCATTTGACAGTACAGATTGTACGTGTCAGTGTGCAGTGGTGTTACAGATCACTATTCATCCATACAGAACAGCAGGGAGGTAGACACTGTAATTACTGTTGACTTTTCAATTCTTCTGAAGTCATTCCACCCTATGGAAATATTTTCAGTTGCATCAGAGAGCTTACCAAAAACTCAGAACTAGAATGTATGTAAGTGACCAGTTAGAAGGAGCAGAAGGAAACTGCAGATTGCACTGCATCTTAGGTAACTGGCTCAGTCTTTCTCATCTAGGTGCTATTTCTGGCTCATTCAGTTATCTGCTCCATGGCTTTGGACAGCAATACTTCTATATATATTTTTTAATACTGCAGTTTGCGACCCGGAAAGCCAACCGTATCCTGGGCTGTATCAGAAGTGCGGCCAGCAAGTTGACGGAGGGAATTCTCCCCTTCTACTCTACTCTTGTGAGACCCCACCTGGAGTGCTGTGTCCAGATGTGGGGCCCTCAACATAAGAAGGATATAGACTGGTTGGAACGAGTCCAGAGGAGGCCACAAAGATGCTCAGAGGGCTGGAGCACCTCTGCTATGAAGAAAGGCTGAGAGAATTGGGCTTGTTCAGCTTGGAGAAGAGAAGGCTTCAGGGAGACCTTATTGCAGCCTTCCAGTACCTGATGGGGCCTACAAGAAAACTGAGAGGGACTTTTAGAAGGTCTTGTAGTGACAGGACAAGGGGTCATGGGGTTAAACTGAAAGTGGGGAGATTTGGATTAGATACCAGGAAGAAGTTCTTCCTGGAGTGGATGGTGAGGCACTGGAACAGGTCGCCCAAAGAAGCTGTGGATGCCCCGTCCCTGAAAGTGTTCAAGGCCAGGCTGGATGAGGCTTGGAGCAACCTGGTCTAGGGGAGGGTGTCCCTGCCCATGGCAGGGGGTTGGAACTAGATGGTCTTTAAGGTCCCTTCCAACCCATTCTATGATTCTATGATATATACATATATTTTTTTTATCTAGGGCACAAAGGCTGTATAATCCTTCCAAGGTTTTGCTGGACTGATGCTCAAGTCTGCCTCCCCTGGAACTTGGCTGTCTCTTTAGAGCTACAAGATAGCTCTTAGTGGTTAGGGAAATATGTTTATGTGTTTTTCTCTATCACAGTGAGTTCAACATAGTAATTTAGATTATGACGTTGTCACTAAATTGGTCTGTAAGGTCATTAGTTTATCCTCAAATCCCACACTGGCTCTAGGACTTACAATAAACCAACTAAATAATGATAGATGGAGTAACTTCTCCTCTTGCATAGTTTCTAGCAATTTATAAATAAATAACACCATCATTTTTTTAATATAACTGAGTATATAAATGGCTTTATTGTACTCTTAATTTCTGTTAGATTACTGTACTTGCTCTTCTGTTTGACTTAGTTACATATAAAATATGTATAACAAAATATATAGTATGCTACATATTAAATCTCACTGTGTCTTTTTATTAAGTTGATTTTCAGTCCCAGAGACCAGCGTTTGATCTTTTTTGTGTTTCCGTAGGATCTTCTATAATGATGGGCTAAGGCATTGCAGTGATTAGAAGGGAACCCACCCTACTCTTTACACCTCCTGCTGCTGTGAAATAACTGAATTACTGCTTCTTTTAGCTTGGCTGTAGACATATTAAATAATAATTCAGCAGTTGTGATATAACTGGATGGCAGAAATGTCAATAAGGCTAATGGCTAAGTGGGAGAAAGGACAAGGAGGAGAATGGCCTAATGGCATATGTTTATTCTGCACAATAATATTGGCATTTGCTTAATATGCTAGCACTGATGAGCGTTTTTAGCTTAAAAAGCCAGCACTACCCAGAACATGTAGCTTGTGCTTAAAGCTTTTTTTTAATAGAAAATGCTGAGCAAACAACTTATTTGCTCTCCTGATTTGGTGACGTTTTTTCCTGCTTCAGTTTTCAAACAGAAAACTATAAGCATTTTATGGTGTTAAAACCAGCAGCTTCTGACCTAATGTACCCTTCTCTGAATGATAATGTTTCTTTGTTACTTATTTTTAGCTCAGATTGTTTTTCTCCCCTTTCCCCCAACATGATTTGTACAACCTTTAGAAAATTGAGTAGTTGTGGTTTTGAATCATCCTCCGTTTCTAGACTGAATGAGTATTTCTGAAGAAGCACTGGCTTCCTTATGAGTGAGTCTTTTTCTTGCTTAAAAAGGCAACAACAATGACAGTCTCACCCCCTGAAAAAGGATGCGGTGCTATAGACCCTTAGTAGACTGTATTGTGACCCTGGAGAGGGCAGTGTGTTAAGTACTCATTTAATTTGGTACCAATGTTGTATTGCTAGCAGATGTCCTGTTGTTTTTCTTTAACTATGATTCAGAGTCAGTTGGATGAAATATCTTGAAGGAGTATGTTTTTGTCCTGAAATAAAGCATGACTATCCATTTAGAAACTATAGTAATACTTCATGATGAATTGGTCTATATTTGACTCCTTGTTTGTGTGTAAAGCCTTCAGTGTCTCTAGCACAAGTCTAAGTGCTTTTGGTAAAGTGCAGCAGGATAGCATAAACATCTGATGTGTACACACTCATCAAAAAAAATAAAGGGGGAACCTCCCTCCCACCTTACATTTATTTATACTTTGTGGAATTCAGATTTATTCCTGTAACTGGCCATTTTAAGTGTGGGAGAAAACAAATAATGAATTTAATATTAAACTATTTTTCCCACCCTATTAAAAAATTTAATAATTTTGTATTGGGAAAGGAGGGTCCCTGTTAATTCTATAAATAAGGTAGCTCCTTTCTAAATCAAGCTGCTCTAGCTGTTGTGTAGTTTTTATAATGAGTTATTAATAGGAAATCAAGAAGCTGAGGGATAGGCCCATGCATTTGTGTGTGCTTAGTATATGGGTTTTCATTTAAACACGTGCACACGCACGCATTGTCAACAGTTTGGCAATATTTCCGCACCAGTTTAATAATACCGTAGCGCAGAATCATTTAAAAAAAAAAAAAAAAAATTCGGGTTGGAAGGGACTTCTGCAGGTCATTTGGTCCAACCTACCTGCTTCAGACCTTAGATCAGGTGGTTCCACAACTAAATGAGAAAAACGTATTTTTGTTTTATAGTCTGCTTTAACTGCTATAGCCTACAGTAGTAAACTGCTTTTTCCAATATAGCTAAGCTAGTGTAATTACTCTGGAAAAACATTTAAATGCAGACTAGACCTTAATATTGAGCACCATTTAAAATTACTACACAATATTTAATTTTGATTTTCTGGAAAGTCCCTATCACTAGCCAAGTTAGGAGGAGAAAATGCCTGTTCCTTATGGAAGGTTTGTATCGACGTGGTTTAATATGTGACTCCATACCTGTGACTACTTTTTCTGCTAGACTACAAAGCTACTGCAAATCTATTTTAACATGTAGACTTTGGAGTAGTTCTGCATATTTCCTTGAAAAAAATGTGATTTGAAGTTAATACTCCCAACCCCCCAAACCCAAACGCACTCTATTATCTGTTTCCAATTCTTTTGAGAATTTGTGCAAAAAATTGATAATTACTGTTTTACAGACCTGCTTCTCAGTTACAACAAAGCATTTTGTGTTGCTGTTAAAATCAGAGTTAATTTTGCATGTTGCAGTGCTGAAGGTTGCTGTGAAGGATTGGGTTTTTTTTTAGAGTAAGGAGTTTGAGCAAGCCTGGCGACTTGATGAAGTATTGGAAAGGTTGAAAAAATACCCTTCTATTCCTCCCTCTTTTTAGGAAAACAAGTTAATTTAATTAAAATAAATGTTGTCTCTTTATTTCTGTGCATGTGTATACATAGGTTTGTATAGAATCCTGACACTCTGTTGACTTCCAGTTAATACTAATCTGTGCCTAGCTGTCTAGGAAGAAACGTGGGAATAAAAGTATTAGAATGCAGGAAGAGGCTCGTCCATGTTCTCAGCATCCCTCCCCCCCGCAGAAAAGCTACCTCAAGAAGTTAGTGTTTTGTTCCTCCCTAAGTAACTTTAAATTGAACCACAATTGAACTACGGTTGGCAGTCATTGGAGCCAGATCTCTCTCTTACAGTTTCGGATCATCTAATAATTTGGGAAGGCAGTTCAGTCAATGGCAGTGAAGGCTGCCCAGGAACTTTGTCTCTTGATTTACAGTCTCAGTGCGGAGGACTTCGCTGTAGTGTACTGCATAGTACAAGAAATTACTGCGTGGTATGTTTTTTTGTAATGTATGTATGCGTGCATGTTTAGAGAAGGAAAAAATATCTATTAGGTGCTGTGTGGTGATATGAGGAGGTGATTATTGACTAAGGCTTTAATACATAGTCTGTGTAAAGATTGTATGACTCTAAGAACCGTGGAATTGAGCATGACTTGATATTTCAAGCTTTGACGTAAGAGGAACCAGTCTTCTCTGTATTACCTACTAGGAGGGAATGTAAACTTTTTGAAGGTGCTCATAGTAGTCTTTTGCTTTGTTTTTAATGAACACAAGTATAGTTATTTGATTAACTTCCAAAGCTTCTGCTGATGTCCCAGTAATTCCAGTTTTGCTTTTCATAGTGGACAAATCTGTTGTGGAAATAAGATTTTATGTAACTCTGAAATAGGTAATACAAATCATGTAATTAAATTAAGCTTTATGTGAATTAACTGTAAGAGCTGTAGAGGTATAAATGCTGATTGTCTCTGAATGGGATGTATTATAAGAGTTACAGTGCTGTTGATCCTGGACTAGACACTTTTAGGTCTGTTTGTGCCTACTTGCAATTTCATTTCAGTAGCCTTACGTAGCGAATACTGAAAATCTACTAAACCGAACCAGCTCTCTCACGTGGTAAACAAGCTAGATGCATATCTGGCAAATTGCAAGAGAAAGACTCTGCAGCTAGTTGGCAAACTTCTGTATCCTCTGTTTCTCTGTTAAATGCCAGTTTTATTCCTTCAAGAATGAGACTCTCTTTTGGAAAGAAATGTACTAAAACAAGCTCTGCCTGTGAGTTTGCACTGGCAGGATCTTCCACTCTGCCTGCCCAGGTAGGACCCCTCACATACTGCTCTGGTTATGTGCCCAGTGCTGACCTTAAAGTGACAGCTCTGTATCTGTTGGGTCCCGCTATGATTCAGATGCCTGAAAAGAGAAGTGATCAATTTGTAGGAGAGATGAAACCCTAGGGGTTCTTCCTAATGAATTACAGAATTATTTTTTAAGAAGTGCTGTAGTGTTTGAATAATCAGAGTCCAGTATATTTCTGGAGCTGGGGTTGGGATGCCAATATTTATCTTTGAATTCTTAAGACAGATAAAAATCAGAAGCACAAACCACCAGCTATTTTTTTAATGTTTAGATTAATCCAGAAAAATAGACCAAGATTTGGAAATTGCCTGTTTAAACATGAAATGAGAAACTATATACAGGACGTTTAATTTCTTTATGAGAAAGAGTTCTCTGTGTTGCCTTATAGGGTTGAGGGAAGATAATTGATGTATCATTATGATAGCACCTATTTCTATCAATTGATATTTGAGGCCCTGCTCAAACTTCTGAACACCATGTAGTTTGTACAGAGACTTTTGTCTTTATCTATTTTAATACAGCTTTGCCTACATCAAACAGACTAGAGAATGTAGTAAAATATTTGATATCTGTAACTCTGATTAATTTTGTTTCCTCTTGGCAACGCTATTTCCTCCACACACAAGTGAAGATAGCTGTCTTATTCACTACAAATATAAAAAAAGTCTTAATTCCTATTTTATCGTTTGCTACATGTAAACTTGCCATGTGGCTTTCTGTGCATGCCACATGTTTCTTGTATAGGCATCTCATATTGAAGACAAGTGTTGGTAGCTATTATCACTAACAGTTCACATGCACTAAGCGGAAAAGCGAACATCTCCTGCAGCTGATGATAGCTGTCACTGCCATTGCTGCTTTGGTAGTCTCTTGCTGCTTTAAATGTGGGACGATAAAAGCATGAAGAACAGTTGCTGCTACTTCAGTACTGCACGAGAGGTAATATTCATGTGTTTCTTTGTTTTTGTGGTCAGTGAAAGACTCATTTCTTATTGTAGATGGAAAAAAAAAAAAAGGAATTAGGAATATTTTAGTGCTGATTGTAAGAACACAGCTATCACTCACACAGCTGAGACATTCCAAGAGCAGTCCACCCATTACAGCCAAAGCAGTAAGAAAATTTTCAGGGAGTTTTAAACTTCAAAAACCAAAACAAAAAGTGTGGGTTTTTTTTTTTGAATGAGTGTCAACATACTTTAAAACTCTGCAGCTTTTTATACATAGTATACTAGTTACAACTTAAATTTGATTACTGAGGCTTTTCTGATATACTTGCTTACAGTTCATGCAACCACATGTGTGAATTGAATTTATCTTTTGCCCAATGGAAAGGCCAAGTGTGTGTTTTTCCTCAAAGAGGTAATGACGAGCTGGGGCTGGCTTTCATGTTGTCAATGTGTCTCAGTTCTGTTCCTTTGAGACTTGGTAGAGGGATCTGTATGATTGTGTCTTCTTAACCTTGGGGATTTGTATGATCAGTCTTGGATTAAGAATTGGAGTCACATCTTCTAAGTCTTGGTCAGGACCTCTATCTTGAAGTAGTCCCCTTGATTTATAAGCCAAAGTGGGGTGGACTAAACCTAAACGTACTTAGAGTTGAAAGGATAGAAAGCAGTTTATCTGCAAAGCTATCATTTTTCAGAAATCTGTGCTACTTTGACAAAATTTACAAGGGATAGTCCTTTACTGAAGGTGATACACCCTTTCTTTGGCAGCAGTTTTATAAGTTACCTGAACCAAACCAGCACCACTCTGCAAAGGTGCAGCACCCCTGAGAAGGAGGCTGAGGAGAGACCCTACTGCTCTCTACAACTACCTAAAAGGTTGCAGAGGGGTGGGTGTTGGTCTCTTCTCCCAAGTGACAAGTGATAGGACAAGGAGGAACAACCTCAAGTTGCACCAGGGGAGGTTTATATTAGGTGTTAGGAAAAAATTCTTCACTGGAAGGGCTGTCAGGCATTGGAACGGGCTGCCCAGGGAGGTGGTTGAGTCACCATCCCTGGAAGTATTTAAAAGATGTGTGGATGTGGTGCTTAGGGAAATGGTATAGTGGTATATTTGGCAGCGTTGGGTTAATGGTTAGACTTGATGATCTTGAAGGTCTTTTCCAACCTAAGACATTCTATGCAGTGAAGCCTATTAGTTGTGTCCTCCAGCCACTTGAGCCATCTGACTAAAAAACCCAAAAAAACCCACAACCTCCACCAAAACAAATGAACAAAAAGGCCCCTCCAAAAAAATCCACCAAGAGGCAAGGAGCTGTAAACATGACTTAACTAGCCAGTTAGACTGTCAGTTTAGCTGGTACCTGTTACCAAAGCTGGACAAAGTGTACCAAGTACTTTTGTTGAGTTTTCTCTTTTAGTAATGCATAATGTAAAAAAAAAAAAAAAAAAAATCCACCCTTCAGTATTTTTTTTTTAAATTAAGATGCACATCTCTTCCCCCTCACCTCCCTGCTCATTTTGTTTGAGTGAACATCGGGATGTTTTAAAACTTGAGTGAATTTATCTTGCAAAATGTAAATCTTATTCTCAATAGGAAAACAAAAATATGGTGAGAGCAATTGCTGTTCTTATTTCACAATTTTGTTGCAACTGCAAATAAAAACTGAGTTGTGCATCCCTTATTAAATTCAGTAATAGGAATTGGACTCATTTTGTCTGTACTTAACCTGCTCAGAGTCTGTTCTCGACATGTAATCCGGGTGATTTCAGATTTTGAGCAGGATATTATTGACTTTGGGAATGAGATACAAATAGCTGTGCATGTCCTTAAGTGTTTTTCTGAATAAGGCCTATATATGAAGAAATAAAACCTTTCACTGAAATCCAGAGGTCTCAGGACCTATAATAATACTTTCTGGTACAAATTATTGCTATTTGTTAGGAATGCAAACAGGTTCCCCATAAATAAACTGGGATGGGAATCTGTACTGCCTTATATGCTCTATCATACTTGCATGTATACATGCTTTTTCCCATACTAAGTAGAAAGTTGTGCATTCCCCTTTCATTCAGGGATAGTAGAACCAACTGGAGGATAAATGTGTGCACCTGAGCACGTCTTTCAGAGTAGCTGAGTCACTGCAAGGTTTCCATCCTATCTTTTCTTGTGGAAGACTGATTATGTATCACAGCCCTTACCTTTATCAATGATTGTTACTTGTTAGTCATTGATACAAGAGGTTTAGGGCTGGAGGGGAACTAAAAGAATCCACATATTCCAGTCCGGGTCACAGAGGCAGGATTATATATTGCTAAAACCTTCCTGACAGCCAGCTGCCTCATTTGCTCCAAACTCTCCAGTGAAGGAGATTGTTGGGTAATTTCTGGATTCAGGATATAATGTGAAAATAGCTTGGATGTGGAGGATGTATTTTAGCAAATTTCTCATTGTTTAAAAAATAAATACCTCAAGACACACAAACAGGCTTTTTGGAAGTTGTATGGATAGTCTTACAGGAGAAGAGGCCCCAAAAGTCCAAGCTGGCAAGTCCTTTTGGGGCATACGTGGCATAGTTGCAACCTAGCCATGGAATACGGAATTGTTCAGTGTTTTCTCACACCTCCTTTGCTTCTGAATTCTTTTTGTCTTTCACCACAAGACCAAGGAGGAGTTGATCACCACTCACTGCATTGTGACTAACCCAGCTTCTTTAACTACTTTTCACTACCATCTTATTTTCCACCAGTGTTTTGGGATCCCCTTTCCCTGTCCCCGCCCCTAAAAGATGGCATCCCGAAAGGGGGGGATACAAGTTTTCTTGTTGAGCTGTTTTCATCAGTGAGACATGCAGAAGCCATCTCCTACTTATTCTGTGTATGGCAGGCCTGATGGCATCTGTGAGGATGTGTTTAACACCCAGCACCAGTGCAGTGTGCAACCCTTTTCAATTTACTGATATTTTTTCTTGTTAGTTACCATTTTTTGAGAAAGTTATTCACTTCTAAATAAACAGTTGATTCTTTAAGTCTGCACTTTTACACTTGTCTTTTTTGTTTTACCCTGGTGGTTTTGAGCTTTCTCTAACTGAGCGTCCTCCCAGCTTGATGTCACCGTAAAGTAAAATAAATACGGTTCCCATTCTCTCATGTAGGCTGAATGTATGAACCTAAACGAAACTAGGTATAACATATCTCTGGGACTCTTAAAATATCTTCTATTTTGATTGGGAGTCACTGTTATCAACTACAGTTTGCAGCGCTCTGTACTGCCACACTTCTAAACTCAGAGAGCGTGTTCCCTTGGATGATTGTAGGCAGAATCAAATTGCTTCTGAAGCCAAGTTGCTTTGATTCTGCTGCTTAATCTTTACTGATAAAGTCAGTTTTTCTGTGAAGCTAATCAGTTAGGCTGATATGTAATTATTTGTTCTTAATGAACGCATTTTGGTATCTCTTCACCTTGCTGCTCTGCAAGTGTTTATGGGTTGGCTAGTTTGGTCTGTTCAGAATCTCGGGTGCAGCAGTGGTTTAAGTGCAGAGCGTTGGTGTATGAGGACCAGATGCAGGACAATACTTTGGATACAATGTAAAATGTGCTTTTAGGAAACTCGCTGAGAAAGAACACAATTATCAACTCTTTTTAATCAGCATCCTGTATGGTGCTGTTGACACAACCAAGTCAGGCAGTGAGGTTTTTAAAATCATAAATACTTTGAATTTTTTTGAGTTTGATTGCATCCAAACCCAGGTTTTTTTAGTCGAAAATACCTTCAGGATCCTATCCAAAGTAGGGAACAACTATATTTGGTGATGGGACAATTTTTAGCATTGCAGTTTTCAGGTTTAAAATATGCTTACGCAAAGAAAATGGAAGCATTTTGCTGACAATGTTTGCTAAGCATTTTTCCAGCAAGAACCAAAATTACCAAGTCCTGATGATGTGAGTCATCAGTATGTCCCCTTAAATTTTTTTTTTTTTGAACAGACTTCTCAAATATACATCAAAATAAGTTGACCTTGAAGAAGACAGCTTTACTTTGGGCTATAACAGTCATGCTCAGCAAGGCTGAACTGCTGATGCTGTTTATAAAAGTTCTGCTATTGTTATTGACTTATGTTGTCATACAAGGGTCATACCTATGGATCAGTATTGTTTTGTGATGGTAGGCACTGAACAAACATATAACAAAAATGCAGTCTTCAGAATTCTTGCCACAGAAATGAAGGATACAGTTTTTCTTAAGATGTCTAAAATTTCCAGATGGGTCTGACTTCTAAGAGGGAACCAAGACCTCTAAAAGGTGTACCAGATAACCATTCCCACGTGAAAATGAGACAGTTGGAAAAACCTTTAGTCAGGTGGTCATATTCTTTCTACTGATTTTGAAAGTAGAAGGATATGTTTTAGAATTACAATACATTGAAGTAATTTTGGAATTGGCTTCTTGTGGGAGCTGTGCCTTGTTCTGTCATAAAATAGAGGAGGTAGGAGGATAGTAGACAGATGTGAAGATGCTTAGAAACACTTCTGAAGGGGAAGACCAGTGGCCAAGAACTGGCATTTGAAACTGGATCCAGAGCTATACTCCTTACTTTCAAGGCCTGAGATTGAGAAGGTCAGAAGTATGAGGGTAGGCAGTAAAGTGCTAATGGACAGATTAGCCAAGGAAACAATATTTGGCTGTGAAATGGCATTCTCCTGGTACTTTCATCATTAGAAAATGTGAGAATCATGAAACCAAAACATTATTCCACTGGAAAATGTGTAAGAATGATCAGAATTGTCATGAAAACAAGGTGTGTTACTCAAAGTATATTGTCAATGTGTTGCCTGTGTGTGCGTTGCCTGACCCGTAATGCTCCCCTCACCCTATGCCTCTGTGTATGTCACTAAGGACAAACATGTTTGGTGCTGCTCTTTGTTGTATAATACCAGTCACATGTCAGAAAGATAGCTTTTCCTTATCTGTACAGTTTTATTGCTTGAGTCTCTGCAAAACAGCTTTGCAAGTTATGTTGCCAGCATTTGCTGTCTCCTTACTTTGTCTTCCCTTATTCAAAACACTGAAATCAAATTTTAGGGTTTCTGAAGTATCACAGTTGCTAATAGTATGCAGACTTGAGTAGTAAAGTATGTTCCTTTTTACAGACATGTATGTATATATGTCTGTGTATATATAAAATCTTTATGAACTGAAAATCTGGAGGCAATTTTTCTGTGGCAAACCTGTGTAGACAAACTTACTCAGAGCTGCCACGGAGGCCAGGACTCTTGAAGGTGAACGTGCACATGTCCTGTTCCATCGGAACAGAACAAAAGGTTCCCTACGTGAGTTCTTGGAAGGGCTATGGGTCTTCCCTGCTAGGACACTTATTAGTGTTCAGGAAAGGAAAGAGTTTACAGATTAAGAGCGTGAAGTTAGTTTTCCACCATCTGACCTTTCTCACACACCAGCACAAAGCAGCTTTTCTGTAGCATCAAAAGATGTTATTGTTTGCCGGGATAACTATAACTATAAATCCTCTTGTACAAATGTATCTACTATGTTCTAAAAAACCCTGTGTGCTACAAGAAGTAGTTTTATTAGTGTAACTGCATTTAACCTAGGCCTTTTTCCACCATCACTGTCTGTAAAAAGTCCATGTTTCTAACACATTCCAGTACTTTTTGGTATTGCCTAGTTCCTTCCTTAAGATGCACTGTCCTAGGAGGTGACACAGGAAGATCTGTTCTAACCTAACAGTGGAAAAGAGACAGCTCTCAGCACCAGGCTGTCCACTACAAAGATTTTCAAACATACATCATCCAAAGGATTTTTGTTCCTAAAATCCGTCGGTTGTTTTGTCTTTCTCTCGTTCCATTAACTTTTATTCTATAAGCACTAAAGTTGAAATCATAAAATCATAGAATGGTTTGGGTTGGAAGGGACCTTAAAGACCATCCAGTTCCAACCCCCCTGCCATGGGCAGGGACACCCTCCACTAGACCAGGTTGCTCCGAGCCTCATCCAGCCTGGCCTTGAAGACAGCCAGGGATGGGACATCCAGACATCCACAGCTTCTCTGGGCAACCTGTTCCAGTGCCCCACCACCCTCTCCAGGAAGAACTTTTTCTTGTTATCTAAATTAAATCTCCCCACTTTCAATTTAAACCCACGTAAGTATGATCTGATATGCTTCAATGATCTTTCTAGGCTCTTGTTTGAAGTTACTAGATATTTATGGATACTGTCCCCGATCTGCATGTGATAACTGATTGTTTGAATGCTCTCAGTCTACTGTAGTACAAAGCAAACTGGGCTCGCATAAATGCGAGCATTCATCTGTTCAGATCCTTGATGTGCAGCATGAATGAAGGTAGAAGTAGACTGTCCTCAAAAAAGAATTAAAAAAAAAAAATCACTGCTGCATGTTACAGTCTTCCTGTCATCTGGTTCAGCACAGTGTAAGGGTTGCATCAAGGGATTTTGTGTGGATCATAGAATCACAGAATGGTTTGGGTTGGAAGGGACCTTAAAGACCATCTAATTCCAACCCCCCGGCTATGGGCATGTTGTATATTTGAGTATGGTTTCATCTTTACAATATTTCGTAGAAAAACTGGAAGAAGAGACAGAATTAGTGATGTATTTTCTGAAAGACAAGCCAAGCTCTTACTGGAGGAAAAAAAAGGACATATATTTTTTTTGACACACCATACATTCTGATTACTGTTCATGGCTTTGCCATGCTACTGTGACTGCATTATGTGTGTAGATGGGCATTTGTCTTCCTAAATAATTGCTTGAACATTTTTCTTTCTTAGTAGGATTGCTGTGTATTTATTTGTGTATGGGAAAGACCTTAACATCACTAGTTTCTAGATATCTTCAGAAAAAAGTAGATATAAATCTTATTAAAATAGGTGATCTCTGTTACAGTGTGTTGTCTACCTAAACTGCCTGGCCATGCTTCTTTCTGCTGTGAAGCACAGTATGTTACAATTTCAGCCTAGTAGCTGTTAGGAACAAGAATAGCTTTCCTTACCAGGTTTTCTCCATTTATGTTTGTTTGTTTGTTTTTTTTTTTTTTAACAAGAGAAATGATTCTGATTTTTTGAATAAGAAATACAACTAATGCAGTTATTAACATAAGTGTATTTGCTTTTGTTTGACTAACTTTCCAGTGACTGTATTCACTTCTGCTTTAAACTGTTAAGAAGTTTACTGTGATGAGCTGCTCAGAACAGTTTAGTTTCTGAAAAACAAATGACTCCTGGTAATGCTCAAGTGTGGTTTGTAACATTCCAAAGAACAACAAATACTAAAATACCCAATTTTATTCAAATCTGAGATTCAAAATATTAGAATATGAATTTGAGATCGACAAATACTGGTTTGAAATACATGTGTAATAGATTTCTGATGAAGAGGGAATTTGAGAAGTATTTCTTTAAGAATTCTGAGATACACAAACCACCTTCTGTAAGCTCTCTGAACATAACTAGCATGCTGCTCAGTTTATTCAAAAAGGACTGTAAATTCTGGAAGTTTTAACTTGATATGTTTGCAGGTAACATGATTGATGTGTAACTCTAGAATGAAAGGAGTATTTAGAGTCTTGGCTATCAGGTCACCAGTTCTTATTCCTTAAACAAAGCCAGGTCAGATATTAGTCTTGTCCTCTGTAAGCGTTACAGTTTCTGACTTCATCCTGTGAATGCAGACACATGCAAACTCAGAAAATGTTCTAACACTTGAATACCTATCGATCACTAAATCAGAAAAACATAATAATGAAGGGGGGCTAGCCTATCTATCATAAGATTTTCTTTTTTCATAACTTCTCAGAGGTATATCATATTATAAATGCATTAGAAATGTTTTGCTCTGAGGATATGTAGCATTCCTATAAAGGTTAAATCAATAAAAATGATTTGGCCACATTCCTAAGCATGGCTAGAACAGGTAGCCCGTTGTTTAAGGTACCCTTGAATTTCTGGATCAGATTATTATGGTGCAGCAAAAAGGCTTACTAAAGGCTTCTTACTGTCTGCAGACGTTCTGTGTTTCTATGTGAAGATATCGTCAGCCTAAAAAAACCTTCAGATTTTCTGGGCTACTGAAAAAAAAGAGTATTTTTATGTATATAGGTCTTTAATGTTGTGCTTTGTGTGCTGTAAGTTTTAAACGAAGTTTTGCAACAAGAAGGGGTGAAGACACATCAGTAATTGATAACAACCAGGTATGTAAAGAAGAAAAAAAGAAACTTCTTTTAAATCAGTGCTGAGACGAGTGCAATTGTTGCCCATCTCAGTATCTTGATTAGTTTGTTGAGATTATTTTTATTTTGTGCATATCTGATCGAATGGAATAGCCATTACATTATGTATGTGTACTATATCTAGCCAGTTCAGTAAGCAAGTAAGATTATAAAATGTGATGGTAGAAGTCTTGAAACAGTTACTAGTTCAAATTCTTTTAATTCTATACAAAGCTGATAAAATTTAGTAGCCTTTAAGTGCTGTTTACTCAATACATCTGGTTGATTCGGTAGGCAGCGTTGAAGTCTGACAGCAGACTATTTTTACAGATTTAGTGCATTTAAACTTTCACGCACGTTGAGGAGCTGCTGTATATTATTGTTACAGGGCAGATTTGTGTCTTACATTGCGTGCGTGTGCTATGCATCTACGCTCCTGACATTTTTATACAGGTTTTATGAAGCACAGGCTTACTGTAAGAACAGATCACTAAGATTAGAGTTCAGACTGTATGGGTATTTTAAATCTATCTCACTCAGTCTTACTGTGCCCTGTAAGACTAATGGAACTGAAACCAGAGCCTTTTTCTTGTTTCTTCCCATTTTATTTCATTTAAGTGTGAGAAAAGTTTTATTATTTTTAAGATATATCCTAAAATGTAAAATGGTGCAGTCATTCTGATGATAAAGTAGAAAGCCCACACTAGTGGTAACTGGGACTGTATGTTTCAAGATGTTTCTCAGTTGTGAAAATTTGATCAGTGAATTAACCGCACATCCGGCTACATACATCTTTGATCAGAATTGGAACATTCCTACTCGTGTGTGTGTATATGTAAGCTGGCTGCATCAAGTAGATTTTACACATGTGCACTACACATGTGCCTTGAAATTAGTTAGTAAATTAATACTATAATTTAAAGTAACAAAATTATGCTCTTTCAAGCCTTTGTATTGTACCTTTTATGATAATTTATCTTTGTATCTGGACAAGCTCAAGCCTTCATTTATTTTCAGATGTATTAATATGAATTTAGATGGCTCAGCTGTAATTAAGATTTTGCTTTTGCTTTTAAAGGCAATATTAAAATGCTACTTTAATGAGCTTGAAACTCCAAATTATTACGGGGTCATGACTGAATTAATTGCTATACAGAATAACAGAGCATGTTTTTAGGTCCTCTTTCTGAAATACTCTAAAATTAAAAGTTCGAGTGTTTGCACATGCAATACACAGCGTTGCATTAGCATGAAACTGTTCTTGCCACAGTAAGAAAATGATTTGTGCTGTGGAAGATGCATTTCTTCCACTTTGATTCTAAATTTTTTTTTTTTTTTTTTTTGCTACCTAGATGGTGTTATTTTATTAGCCACAAATGACTGGACTTTTTCTGAACGTTGGCTTCTTTAATAAAATGTCAGTTTAAAGAGTGTGCTCGCTGAATTTGTTCTAGTGTTTCTGTTTATGCCTTTTAATCAGAAAGGGGGAAATAAAAATATACTGAACAGCAAGAAAAATACAGCACTTAGTTCTGAATGTACAGAGGTGGATGTAAGAGGGGTGGGAAGGAAGCAAAGTGAATGCCCTTTATGCCGAAAATCCTTTTGGGAAAAGAGAACATTTTTACTGGTGTATACTAAGGTACGCCGCCTAAATAAACAGTTGCTGCTTTCTGGTCCTGTCAGCTTTAAATAAACCATTCATTGTTATGGCTTGGTTAGTCCGCAAATAACCAAACACAGTGCAGTTAAACTTTGATACCACTGATTGGAAAAATGCAGATGAACTCTCCTTAATGTGAATTTATTCTGGTGGCCTTTACTTAGAAGAAACAAGTTTTGCAAATTGTGTTAGGAAGTAAATACACGGCAGACTTTAAGTACTCTCTTACAACGCTGCTCCTGTGCTTGAGTATTATATAATAGCCAGTAGCATTAATTCATCAAATGCTTATTACTAAGGAGTCACTAAGCTAGACCATGTGTCCCTTCAGTGTTAAAGAGCAAACGTGACACTTATTTTTCCCACCCCTAAAAGGTTTCTGTTTAAAGGTGGAGGATTCTCCGTTGAGCAGATGATGCATTTGAGTAAAAGCAGTTACTCGTGGAAATGCAGCGGCAGAGGTACTAAAGCAGTTCAGTATTACAGCTCACCTAAAAGGCTATTTGAGATAAACTAAAATAGCGAATTCTGACACAGTCTTCAGACTAGATTTTTTTTTGTTGGTCGTGTCTTCAAATGCCTTTTTAAATTCTGTTGAATCCCAACTATTTTATCTATTTAAAATTACTCTTGCTGATTCTGCGTGAATGTTTGTTTGTAGTAAATTATTGATGTATTATAGCATTAATATAACAATAATGTTGTGAAGTACTATCCATTCTTGGCAGAACAGCTATGCATTTCACATCAGAGTTCTTTCAATGTAAATATGGTGTGCCTTATGTTTTTTGATCACTTTCAGAAGAAATGTATTGCACTGTGTCAAAACCAGCAGCCAACCTACTAATAAAAAAGACTACTTTGGCTAAAATGCATGGTTTCATTTTGAAAGTTGAGGTGAGTTAAGATTGGCCAGTCTAATGTCCGCAAAAGCAGTTTCTCTCTACATGGGACTATGAGAAGAAGCAAGAAGATACCAAACGACTTACTCAAAACCATCTATTTCCTCAGAAATATCGCCAAGTATTCTAAAATGAGTACTTCTGCCATCTGTTACTTCAGCGCTAGCACTAACAGTTACAGGATCCTGTATACGTAGAACACTGTCTACTAATGCTATTACATTCTTTACAAATAGTAAGACAAGACCCTTGCTGCAAGTTACTCAATTGTGTATTAGCAGAGTAAGTAGATATGAGAGGAGTTGTAAAAGTTCTTTGGATATCTGTATTGCTGGCAAACCTGAATGGGAAAGCATATTCTCTTTCATAACTTCAGTGTTAGGGTAGCAAATATTGTACCAATACAGACATTTTCTAAATTTATGCTATTAGTGTTTTTTTAACTTGAAGAATTTAAAATTTTTGGAAGTATGGATTAGGAGGAATTAGAGGTTTGAACTGTATACATGTGCATGTTTGCACATACACAGCTCATTACCATTTCTTAAAAGAAAGAATACCCTGTTCTAATACCACACATGGATACACTAAAATATCAGGCATTTTAACTCTGTCTTTTCTCATTTGCATTTAAATGAATTGCAGGTATTTTGGGGGATTAACACTACCTGGAGTGAGCGTACTTGGGCATAACTATTCGTCTATAGTGTTTTTCCTTAAGCAAAAACGAGGTGCCTTTTTTAAAGTGTGTAGTGTCATTATATTAAATGATGAAGAAATTGCATTGAAGAATTAGTGATGACTTGTAGTGTGACCCCGCTCTGATTTGTGACACAGACCCTCTGTCAGAAGAGCTGCTCCCAGCATGAGGTCGTTGGTGTGTATGCGGATACATGCATACAGACACAAACACATCCTTAGTGTTACAGGTAATTTTCATTGTGATGGAGTCTGGGTCCTTTTCCTCTCCACAATAAAATATTATGTAACTGGCAGTGGCTCTGTCTTTCTGTTTTAGTAAACCACAGAGTGGATTTAGATGTAAGATATCTGACCATGAGGAATAAGTAAACAATGGTTTGGCACACTTATGGTTCAAATAAATTCTGGGGAAAATAAATGTATGTAAGGTCATCAGCTTTTAACTTTCCTTATTCAAGAAAAGGAATGATAATAAATTTTAAGTCATTATGGAACGCTAGCAATTCTGTTGAAATATAATATGTGAAATAAGCTTGTGTCTATCAGAAATACAGTAATCATATTTGAATGAATTCCTGCCAAAATATTTTTGCCACGGGGTTTTTAGCTAGAACATATTAAAACTTAAAACTATTGTTAATTCCAGAGCTGCCCAACCTTAATGAATTGGCATTTTCAAAAACGACGGACAGCAGAAGAAACTGGTTTTAGCCTTTGCTGTAAAAATAAAGGGAGTTTATTAGAGATGAAAAAATACTCCTAATGAAAACTGGTAAGGGTACAGTAAATACGACAATACTTTTTAAAGCACCATGTGTAGTTAAAGGAAAACGGAGCCTTTTTCACTTTTATATTTTGACATGCTAAAATTAATTTTTAGAACTAAAAATGTTTCATAAGGAGTAGGTAGAGTAGAATAATTTAATTGCTCTGATTAAAATGATTTCAGCAGTTAAAGTGAGTCCGTAGAAAACCTATGGTTTTTTCCCTCCTGGGGCAAGTTCATACATGAAATAGGAAACTTATAGCTACATGAGGAAGGCTAGAACAGTACGCAGTATGCTAACAAGCAGAATAAAAAATATATGCAGGAAACAGATGCATGAATAATGGATTTTTTATTGGAAGTGTTAAACTGTTTTACGATATAGTAACCGGAGTTTATTTTGTCTTTGTGCTCATCTTTAAAATATTCTCTTTAGGGTGTGCTTTTCCGTATGTTAAGTGGCAGGTCTTATATTTATTTGTAGAAGAGAGCATGTTTATGTAAGGAAACCTGCTCTTAGATTTAAGCTTTATTAACTTAAAAACAAAAACACCTGAGAGCAAAAGATAGACCTCCTTAGTCTGCTCCCCGTAAGACTTTGAAAGCCACTTTGAAATGAAGATATGTAATAGAAATTAAAGCTATTGTCTCTAACGTGAGCAAAAATTAATTTTGTCAATCACGGGAGTTTCTTGTGGGGGTTCTGTGGTGGAGAAGGTAGATGTTTTCTGCATTTTGTGGGTGTCTGCTGTCTCTGGATGAAAATCTGTGGTTAATTCATAAGTCTGGCAAAATTTACAAGGAAAAATGAAATGACGCACAGTTCAATTTATTTTTGAGCTCACTTGTCAGAATAAATGTTGTATTTATTCCTTTTAGACAAATTAATTTTTTAATGTTTAAAATAACAGTTGAATATTTTCATGTTGCAGTTTCTTAACTGATTGTGTGAAACTTGGGTTCTCTCAGTGCGGAAGTCAAGACCTTAAAATGTTTCAAGTTTTACCATCTTAAACTCACTATTTATCTTGAGGCTGCCTTAATTAAAATATTATATACTCTAGGGCATATTAAACATGGCAATTTATTGTAATTCTTATTAATGGAGTGTATTTAATGAGTTTTCGGAACCAACTCCATCACCTACAACACACAATGTTGATTTTTATTAGGAGCATAGAGTAAAACATACACATGGTCTGATTTTCAAGAGGTACCCAGCACTGACAGCTGCCGTGGGCTCCTGTGGTAGCCGAGCAGGAGAGACGCGGGTGCGTGGCACCTTTGCATCCTGGCAAATGTGGGATAATTCCTCCCTTCCCTCTCTGCTTTAATTTCCACTGGAGTGTGCCGGACTGAATGTCATATTTTGCTTCTATTTACAGCTTCCTCTGTTAACTTATAGATTTGAAAGTATTTATTCTTAGTTGTTATTAGTGCTACCCACTGATAGTGTGTGACCCGTCCTTAAACATAGTTATTATCTAGCTTCTGTTTGCTCCTTTGAGCTGTCTGTGCTGCATAGTTAGCGTCTCTTGCAACAATTATTTACTGCTTAATTTTTTCCCTTTATGCTTAAATGGATACAGTATTAGATGTTCATTATTTATTTACGTAACACTGCTCTGAGCTTCTTGTTATTCATAAAAAATACAACTGTGTTCTGAAAAGCAATCAGGAAAAATGTAGGTATAAGGTGCAATTTTAAGATTAACATTGGTCTGACCATGACCAAGAAATCACACTGCTTGAGAGGAATGTCAGTGTTATTGTTATGCTCTTAATGTGGGGTGGCAGAGCCTTTAAATATTTCTGGTAGAGTAGTTAATACAGCATGGAAGTTTGATATTTGTACAGTTTGTAAAGGAATTTGAGGTGTTACCCTATTTTGACTTCAGTTTTCAAGTATGCACTGGTGCATCATTAATCATAGGAAATGCAAAAATAAATAATATAGTCCCTTTGGATTTTTCATGTGAATACTTACCTTTTCCTTTTTTTGTATATACAGTTGAGGTATTTAGGTAACCCCTAACCTTTTGCTTCAACAAGGAGGTACAGTATAAAAATATTACCACAGTCTTCATATGAGCAGTTCTCTCTAAGAAAACCTCTAGATGAATATTTATTGAAAAAAAGCAAAGTTGCAATACAGAATGACTTAGCTTGGCCTGAATATTATATTTTAGACCACCAGTGAATAAAATTAAAAGCACATGGATTTTGAATAACTAGAAAAGGTTGTAATTGATTAGCACTGCATGGAAATATTGGAGTAAGTTTTGATTTGTGAATGGTTCTATTCAATAGAGATTAATCCTGTGTGTTTGATAAAATCTTAGTGCCCCTAATGACTGAGGGATTTTTTTTCCTTTCCCCAGTTTATTTAACCATCAGATGTTTTGATGTTCTAACAAACTGGAACATTTCGATCTTAGCGAATTTTACATCCATGTACTTGATTAAAACAATATTGGCTATTAATAGTTCATTTGAGACAGATAATTAAACAGATCAGTGCGTTTTGCTGCCTAAGAAGCCCATAAGTGGCGTAGTGCAATTCTGCGTGGTTTAGTGGTTTCACATACCTAAACCCTTAGTGAGAAGCTTGCAGCTTGCTTAATGCATATCTGAATAGTCATCCTTACAGTGTTTGCAGCATTATTTTGTTATAGCCCTAGTATTAGGAATTATGCTTTATGTAAAGGGTAGCGATTCCTGAGATTTTGCTTGTCATTCGTGATAGTATGAATATGATAAACAGCTGGAAGATATGGAAAACGTCTGTTTTACATATGCAGATAATAAAAAACTATCTCTTATCAATATCTTAATTAAAATAAACACCTTAAGTTTCCTTGCCCAACAGGAAAGCAGCTGAGAATGGAATCTATGAAAGGTTTAATTTTTTTTTTTTAAAGAATAAATTAGAAGATACTGATGAATATTTTAAAATAAGCAAAGTAATTTTTTGTTGTTGACTTGAAGGCTTTCACTTAGATTTACCATGTCTGTCTATTGGAATCAGCAAACAGAAGTTACACGTGGAATAAGTGATTAAATTATCAGCCAAATTTTGATCAGATTTCCTTTTTTCTGTGAAATCCTCCTATGAATATGCACAGAACGTGTTTGAAAACGCCTTTTTTTTTAATTGTAACTGTTGTGGGCGGCATTTGAAAAGTATTTCATTCTCTGAAATGCTTTGTGTAAACAAGGTTTACCAAATTTTCCAATAAATATGCTGTTTGGCTTTTTGTGTGGCGTTTAATTGAGCATTTTTTTTTTCTTCAAAAGATATGGATGTGAATATAATATCCCTTGCTGGTCCAAATGAATGTACTTATATTTAAAAGCTTTAGGAGGTTTACATAGGCATGATGCAGTCAAATGCTGTGTATAACTAGTGTAAAGTAGAAATACTCAGGGTATGAAACATAGTATCTAGTTAATTCAAATCTACTGCATTGTAGAGGAATATATATTTTCATTAAATAGGAAAGGATCCTTCCTCTTCACTACTCCTGTTTTCCCTTTCATAGGAAGTCAAAAGCACGTAGATAGAAATAAGTGAAATAAGAATTTTCAGAAATATTGTCAGTGGCACAAATTAGCAACCATGCGAGTTAATCACCCCACTGCTGTTTCTCGTCCTGTTTATTACTCGTCATTATGTTTCATCAGTTAATTCTTGAACGGAAACATAATTAAATTAAAGAGTCCTGAAAGGAATAAGGTGGAGATGGGAATAGAAGGAGAAACAGCCAGTACAGAAAGGAAGGACAGAGGCTGTGTTCTGACGTACTGCCGTACCATTGGTAGGGAGCGGCAAATTCGGGAGTGACTTGGTCTTCTGGCTTTTTCAAATATACTGTCTACTTTTTATAAAGGTGCTGGTTCTAGTTTTGTTGTTAGTTTAAGATTTATTGCTTGCACACTGATAGATTTGATGAGATTTTATAGTTCTTTGCATCCATTATTCATGTCCAAAGTGAAATTTGTGTACCCAACCCTATTTAGTGAAGTTTGGGGAAGAGTATCATTCGCGTTACGGTACGCCTCAATCGCTTTAGGAATGATCAAAAGTAGATGAATTAAGCAGTCAGCACTCCGTGTTTTGATAATTTTAGCCAACTAAATTTCTTCTAATCTCTTTTGGAAGTAAAAGCAAAAGAAAGTCCCTATACATGTAAACTGTATTTCCTGTTGTAAACACTGGGATAATGTGGTCTGGCTACACTTCTGCTCTGCTTCATTAAGACAGCAGTTTCGGTAGAAAAGCTGCTTACCGGTTTTGCGGTAGCATTTCAGCCCAGCGTTTGGTGTATTAGAGCTGCGTGAGCAGCCACAGGTTACGTTATCTCGTCTGGTGTCTGTAGATCATAAATTAAACTGGTCTCTCATCTGGAAGAAACTATTCTTCATTTCTTTTCCTACTCATGGTCTTACAGCTTATTCATGTACTTAACTGGGAACCAGTCAAAGCATGTGATGTAGGAGGGGTAAAAGGAACTCTGGTCAACTCTTCATTACAATACAAGTTTAATCGGGATCTATATACTGAAAATGGTGCTAGCATTGTTGTTTTTCTTACAAGGGGGGCAGGGGAAGAAAAGAGACAGGTTTAGCTACGGTCCCAACATACGGTTCAACATGATGGATACCATTAAGAAAATCTTGTAAGTTTTCAGTATTTTTTTTTTCTTCATCTTTCAGAATTTTCAGTTAGTTTTCGTGCTCTGTCTCAGTAAAAGATGCTTTGGAAAAAAATTTTTGAATATACTTCTTACTACTAGTCACTGATGACTAAAATATAGTGTTTTCCAACATGCTTTAAAATACAACTTTTTTTAAACTTAGAGATAAATCACTTAGTCATGTTTAGTCTTTTTAATATTTGCTGAGTGCTCTGTACTGATTTTAAAACTGTATCTGAGAGGAAGAACCTTTTCAAGGTAAGCACTGATAGAAGTGCAATTTTATAGTGTATTTATGATTTTTATAGCCGTGTATGTATGCAGTGCATATAAATAATTACCCCAGTATACATATATGATTTCTTAAAGGAATCTGTGTTTACAGTTCAGAATATTGAAGTAAATATTTGGCAGTGCTCTTCTACAGAGTTTTTTTTAAATCCCACTTTCAATTGAAGCTTAAATTCATCAGCATGTTAAATCATGTATGTTTTTATTTCATTGCTTAATATTTTTATGCTCGAATGTTTTGCCTTGTTCATAATAAGGATGATGAGAAGAAGTTGCTTTTGCAAATGAATATATATATCAAACATGCTTTGCTGTGAAATGAAGGCAACAAAACACTAGAGAACTGCAGATTTACACTGGTAACTTCATCGGAAATACATGCTTAAAAATAAGGTGTCTGAAACAATGCTAAGGCAGCTGTGGGAGGATAGGCTGCTATATACTACATGCTACTCGTTTTCCTCAGGTTTAGAGAATCAGCAGGCTTAAATGATTTAAGTCTCTCAAAATATCTTTCGTTAACCAGTCACGGTGGGGACATCTAAAAGTGTTATGCTTTACACCAGAGTTCTTTATCAGACCTTCTGTGCTGTTGTAGATTAACTCACAAAATGCTTTATCTTTTTCCCTAAGGGAATGTTAAACTTTATACTAGATCCCATCAGACTCTTCCAAATTTGTGTAGCTACTCCCTGGCCCAGGTGACAGCTGGGCACACCTGCTGTCAAACACTAAGGACTAAGCCTCTGACTTCATTTCGCCCAGCTTGTCGGCTAACAAATTTGTTCATAAATCTGCAGAAGTTATTTACAGTGGCTTTTTCCCCCCCTCAAACCAGGTATGCAATTTAAACACCCTAACATCCCATTCAGCAAGTTTTTCCTTAGATAACTATAACCAGCATTGTGAAGAGTAAAGAAAACTCCCGACACCGGAAAACAGAAGCTCAAATATTGCAGTACTTACCCCAGAAGAAGTTTTGCTGACATGGTGTCACTGAACTGAACAGGCTGTTTGATGCCATAGTCCCTCTCGCTTCACGCAGAGCTTTCACCTTCTGGTGTAAATACTTCTTGGATCCTCAAACTGAAAACACAAACCATAGCCAAACGTTGTTTTAGTTTTACAGTGTTCCTGGGTTGCATAGACTCTATAGTTGGTTTTTTCCCTGTCAAAAAATTGTGGAGCACTGGTAACATGTGAAAAGCAAGGAAACAAAACAAAAAAAAAAGAGAATGAGCAAATAGTTGAAGGACCTACTATTACTGCATAGACTGTGGTTAGAGAGCACTTACTGACTCTGTTGGTCTCAGTGGCTGGTAGTGACCTGCGGAGATTAACCATTTAAAAACCAGAGGCTTCTTTGCTGTCCTCCTGGAGAAAGTTTGCACCGCACTTGTGGTTCTGTGGTTGTTTGTGAGGCGAATGAAGCATTCACACAATCCAAAAAAGCAAAAGCTTTAAAACTCCTTTTTTTTGCAAGCACTGTTACTGGAGCGAGCGAGTCATGTGGCTGTGACATCAGAGGACTCCAAGTAGGACTGCCTACACTGTGGCTTTTTCTTTCTCTCTCCTTTTTTTTTTTTTCTCTTTTCTTTTTTTTCTGGTTTTTTTTTTTTTCGCTTTTAAATATTTTGACAAAAGGCCCGTGGTAAGGCCCTTCCTGGCATCCAGAAGGATATAGCTTTTTAATTTTTGTGACTCATGAGGATTTGGAGAGAGTACAAAATGCTGTAAGAGCCCAAACTTCTGTACAGTTAAAGCATATGGACAGCAGAACTTTATTTGTACTCTCAGTTCAGGTTCCCCCCACTCTTCTTCCCCCCTCCTTTTTTCTTTTTCTTTTTGTTTTTTTCCCTCCCCTTCCCTCTCCTACTTCATTATTGTGTCTGTGGAAAAGTGAGCAAAATTGGCACAAGTGGCTGTGTGAAATTCTGAACAACAGTGATGATTTACAATAATTTACATCTTTGGATTGTATCACGATCTTGGGTCTGCTTCATATTTGCTGGGTGGCTGGATTCCTTCTGTTTTACTTTTTCTCCTTGTCTTCCTATACTTGTGAATCTGTAACTCATTGTAAGAAACTTTACCTTTCCGAAGGTCTAGTAGCAGACTGCTTGTTGGGGTTGTGTTTTTTACTGTAATTGGCTGTCACAGAAGTGTTAGTCTGGGGATTCCTTTGCAAATCTTAAATCATGTCTGCCTTGCTTTACATGCCTTCAAAACTACTTGGCAGTTTTATGCGATGCAAATTAAGGGCAATTACGTTTCTTTTATATTTGGGGCAAAATATGTCCTTTGGATATCATAACTAGTTGTGTAGTGCATTCAAAGTGATGCCTGTGAATGCTGATGTCTCAGGGATTTAATGTAGGTGTTGCATAACAGACAGAGTTGGGAGGTTTTGATTGCGCTTACGTTAATTGCTTATTATCGTTTCAGTGTTTAAGAGAAATAGAACAGTCTTAGACTTTTTGGGAGACTATATATAACTTTATTCACCAGTTAATGTTAACACTTAGTTTTAAAATGAAGCATAAATTTGATGCATATGTAAGATTTAAATACTTAATATCATATGTGTGCATGTGTGTATAATATTTTTTATATACTTAACATATTGTAACTGTGACTTTGATTGTGTAATATAAGCCTTTACTGTACCAGTATGGAGTGGGTTAACAAAAGCAGTATTTTTTTGTTTATAATAGAGGCTTTGAAATAAATTGCAAAATGCTGTGTGTAGTAGGGAATAATGTGCACAGACAGTGTGTATTAGTAGTCTTGATTTGCTCACTCAGATTCAGAACAAAATTGGAAACATCTTTGAGAAAGTATCTTATTTTTTGCCTCTTTGGACATTACATCTAGAACTTTTCTTATTAGCCTGACTGTATCACAGATGCACTGAATTTTCCAGTTTTAACTGAGTGATTTCTAAAAATTTTTTTCCCCTCGTATATGTTTTTGGGAGCAGGAGGATTGTGTCATACATTTTCTAGATGTTGTTCAGCTTTTATTTGTAAAATAAAACACATCTCTCAGAAGCTGCCATCCCTCCTTTTTTATTTTCCTCTTTGCCCTCAGCTTTCCCAGCAAGAAATTGGCCAGGAATGATGTGAGATGAATAGCTGGAGGTGTGGGTGGAGAGCAGGTTCTCTCTTTTGTGGTGACAGAGAGAAAACAGGAAAGGAGATTTTAGTAAAACTTGTATGTTTTGGTTGTCATTATCTATTTATCAAAGCAACATAAAATCCTCTTCATAAAAACTACTTTCATAACATTTATTATAAGGTAGATGGCATTGTTTTTAAGTCAGTGCTTTGAAAGTTATTAAATATTGCCAAATTTATGGAATTCTACTTTAAAATGAAAAAGGAGTATTCTGCAAATCACCCATCTTATAAAAAAATAAGGGTGATATTTAATTCTCCTAATGATGGATTGCTTTCATTCATTTATATTTTCACAGTGTGGTTAAGACCATCAAAAGAAAATAAGGGTGTAAAACTGATGGCAAGAATGGGAATCTTTTCATATAAACAAAATAGGTTCATATATTACAGTTCTCATCAAATTTTAATGCAGCAAATGCTTTTGGAGGTTACCACCTCTGTTATTTGTGGAACTCTTAATTGTAAGCACAGTGTTTCTTCAGCTACAGCTATGTATTGAAGATATTTATCAGCTTGTGCTCGATGGTAGGTAAATTCAGTATTTCTATATAACAACTCATTTCTTGGTCTTAAATACTTGTGTTCATTCGTGTGAACACAGTTTGGTTTCTTTTTTTTTTTTCCCAACTCCAGATTTTATTCTTAGTCACATCTTTAATATTAGAATATGGAACTTTCTACAGAAGTTGGAATTTTAAAATTGATTGCATTGAAATACTGGGCTCAGGCTTTCTCTGGAATGGCTTTTTAACGTTTCCACTTGTGTACACAAAGTTATTCTCTAACTTTTTTGCTGTGTTTTGATATACCTTTTTAAGATATTTTTTTACTGTACGTACTTTTTCACCTGTGCCGTCAAGATCACTGCTGTGAGCTCTTCATCTAGGAAGGCAAAATCCATTAAAAGTAGAAAAACAAGTAGTTTAACTGAGTCTTCTAGATGTAGTTCGCAGAAACTGTTACTGGAAAAAAAGCTCGTTTTTTAGTACAGAGATGTCATAAAACTAAACTTTTCACCTAGTACCTGTGAAACTGCCGGCTCCTTTCAGTTTAGTTTGCACTTCTCACAAAGCAGATGCACGAATCCTGAAAATCCACTGTGTAAACCAGTGTCTTGATTGCAGAATTCTGCTTGACAGCTTTTTGTTTAAAAGGTAACTCTACAAAAATCAAAGTTAACTTCTGAGTTCCATAGGGGATGCTTTAAGTCACAATTACACTTACAAAGGAAGTATTATGCTAAGGAATTCCTTTGGTAAACTATGAGCTTCATCTTTGACGACAAATGAAATCGTATTTAAAGTCAGTTGTAATGCAACACTAAAAGATAATTACATCTTTCTCTTTTTCTGAGATGTGTTTTGAAACTTTTAAGCTGTGCTTTATTTCCAAACATTTTGCCTTATGTCACTCAAATTTCATACAGCTTATAAACAGTATGATACCCTGCTGAAAAGTTTATTTGTACTTAAATGTTTGTTTCTGTGCTACAACCGAAGAGAGATAAATATTCTGCTTAAGGCAGTATGATGACAAACTTGTTAAATGCCACTTACTTACAAGTTTTACAATCTATACTGTAACGAGACGCTGATTTTATTATGCACAAAGTCCTAATGCAGTTTCCTCAGACGCAGGTATTAATTGTAGGTGTTGTTAATGTATCTGTTTCCACTAGAGCAACACTTTTTCTTAGGAGTGAGACCTCCCTCCTTGGCTCTGGTTTTCATAACTCTGAAATATTTCTAATTCTTAGCAGGATAGTAGTTTTCTCTGATGGTTCTAATGTATTTATTGTACTGCTTGATTTAAATATTTGTACGTTTCGTGGAACTTTCGTTGTTAGGCTTGGGTATCTTGTAGACTTCTAATTTCCAGTACCTCTGCAACAGCTTCAAGTATGCTGATAGCACATATATACTAATTTGTTAATGCAAAAGCTAAACTGCCTGTTAATTAAAATTGTAATTGTAACCGCAAGGTTATTTTAGCAGTCTTTCCTTTTTAAAATGCTACTTATCAGTGTCTGCAAGGAGCAGTGTTGAACATCTGAGTTTTACTGCTGCCTTTTTATAATGAATTTCTGTAATCTGCTTTATAACCTCTTTCTAAATAAGGTACATTTGGAAGTAAACGGTGCCTGGGACCACTAAGCATATAGAGGGGGAAAAAATGCTGGTATATTTCTCTGTAGCAAACGTATGTTTTCTGCACAGTGAAGCCAAGCTACTGAAGATCAAATTAGCTGAACTGTTATTTAAATTAAAAAGATGGTCATCTTCTGTTAACCAGCGAGTACGCAATGTAATATAGCAAGTGGTAACAAATTGCTTTCATTCATCTGGAGTTGCTCTCGCTTCATAGAACAGAGAAGATACTCTCCAGTGAAACAATCTAATCCTTGATCAGGCTTTGAATAAGGGGATACATCTTAATGATCATATAATTCATCTTGGATGTTCTTGCTGCTCAGACACCTCTTCAATAAGTGTTACTTTTCTTGTGTTCCTCCAATACGTATCTTGTAGACTGTGCAGTAACCGAGAAAAAAAGCCCTTTTGATTAGATGCACACATTGTAAACAGTCAGTATATAGCGTTTAAGATCATCCTAACCTTCTAGCGGTTTTCTCCTGTCTGTTTCTTTTTTCTTTTTTTTTAAAGTCAACTTGCAGAAAATATGGGAAACTTGTCTCATATAACAGCTGAGGATGTGGCTAGGTTAAGGCAGGAAACTGCTACCCACAATGCAATGTTACATACACTACCACTTAATAAAATTTATTTCAAACATGCTACTGACAAAACCAAAGAAAAATAATATCCTAACTATGCTAGTTAGTACACTAAATATATCTAGGGAAAAGTGAAAGTAATCTCTCCAGAGCCTTTCTTGCTCCTAGGGTACAATGCTACCAGTAGTTAAACCACAGCAGATCTCAGTAGTTAAAGCAATGACCTATTTTTAGAAAATAGTCACGTCGTCTCTGGCAATTAATGATTATATGCTTTTTAATAACAGTCGACGTTATTTTATATAGACAGAATTCAGATAAGCTCTCTCCTTTGATTTTTCTGGTTGTCAAAATATCCTCTTCTGCCGTTTTAAAACTGGCAGCATTTCTTGCTTCATCCCAATTTCACTGAATCCTACCTTTACTGTTGCCAAGCAGCCTTTTACCTCTTCTTCCCAATTAATCTAGTTGGAAGTTGGTGTGAAAATATTTTCCATGTCATATGTGGGAATGGAACTGAGAAGAGGAGAGTTCATCTTCCTAGGTTATATGAAGGGGTCCAGTTGTTTTTATTTGCTTGTCTGCAATTTGAAGAGTGTAATAATTCGAGAGGTAAATAAATTTAGTTAGAGTCTAAGGTAAATTTAATAGACTTGAATCTTCTGTGATTATTTCCAGTTATCAGACAGAGATATGTATGAAGTTATCGACGCTGCTGTGCCATAAACGTCCTGGAAGCCTTGTTCTAGATATATTTTTGTTTCTGCTTGTTTTTAAATACATGTATATTAAGGGTGATCCTCTTACAGAACATTTTTGAAGCGTTTGCCTCTATAGTTAGAGAACACTTATCAAGAACAGCTGCTGCAGTGCTGTGGATCCTATCCATGGACTCATGGTGGTCTGCTGAACAACGTTCTTCAAGTTTGACAGGTGAGACAGAGACTCTCCAGTGCCACTGCTTTTTGGATGAATCTAGCTGTGGTTGGAGAAAGTGCATCTTGCCAAAATATATGGGTAAGACCACACACAGTCTTTAAAATAGTTATTGTAAGCTTATTTTTAGGCAATATATGTCTTGACAGTTCTTTTATTTGCATGCCAGTTTCACTGCTGCTTATAGATTTTTCATTTATTTTAGTAATGGCAATTGCAGATTTAGATCTATGTTTGTAAAGCTTCTGCACAACATTTACACTGGAAAATACAGACTTGCTACTTTCAGACCTCAGTCAAGATTAGAGAACAGAACTTAAAAAATATTAGAGTATTCGCGCTCCTCAGGTTTGGTGTCAGTGTTTTCATATTAAACCCCATTTTCAGGGGTATAGTTCAGCAATAAAAATTTGCTTCTGGTTTTAAAATTATACTAGTTTCAGTAGCTTCTGTGCTTGTATAAGTCTGCAGCAATGTAGATTTAAGACATGAAATTAGTTCAGTAAGTAATAAAAACGAAATGTGTTTATTTTTTATTTTTTTTTAAATTGCGTACTTATACTGAATTTAGAATCTGTATTTGCTTTATGTTATAATTTCTGGACAGTATTTTTCATGTGTAGAATATTCTTTGCATTCAAAGTGTCTTGCTTCAACAGTTGGCTTCGTAACGTGCATTTAAAATATTGTATGTTTACCTGACAGTATAGAAGGGGGTTGCACCCTGTAGAATTTGAGTAAACAATACCCATTCGGTAACTTTCAGAACAGATGTTTTTTAAATACCCCAAGAGAAATTAAATATAATACTGAAATGGAATATCATAAACCATTCATTGGGCATGATGCTTTAAAGTTATGGATTCATAATGACATGGGTTTTTTCCCTACTTCTGTATTTTCCAGATTATCTTGCATAATTAATGCATGACTGTTTCTCAACAAAACATTACTCATTTTTTATTACTTAACGTTGCATAGTACCATTGTTTATAACAGCGGACTTTACAGACAATTAAGGAAATAGTCACTGCCCTGAGGAGCATACAATTAAATGTATGCAGCTAGCCATTTAAGAAAAGTATGAAAAAGAGGGAGGGGAAACACTCTGTGTAATGAACTGTAATAAAAATGCGGGATTTGAAGAATTTCGTGGAGAAGGGAACGTAGATGGTTTTAATTTTATTAACTTTCTCCACATATTGTAGCATGACGAGCGTTAATTATTTGTGTGTGCAATTGGCTGGTCTTATCTGCTTGAACTTGAGCGTGATGCCTGATCATCACAGTTGCTTCTCTGTACTTTTGAAAAAAAAAAAAAAAAACCAACCAACAAACCAACCCCGTAACATTTCCTTATGCAATGAATGCAAGTTGAAATGATTTTGTGCTATTTGATGTTCACATACGTTTGAGATCCTCCATCCTCTGAAGAATATTTTTTCTAAAAAAATATTAAAGTGAGGTCATTTTGTCCTTTCTTTCATTTATCTCTCCATGTCCTTTTTTAAGGATTTAGTACCTGGATCTATTTCCTTTCCACAGCATGTCAACAGCCTCAGCTTTCCCTTGTAATTAAAACTGTATTGTGGTTTTTTTGTTGGAGGAGAGATCTAAAGAACATTCATGAGAAAGAGTTGGAAAGATGTTGAGAGGAGAATGGAAGGAATAGAACTGGAAGGAGGAGAGTTAGGAGGAAAATCCTGTTGTTATTTAAGGAGTTTCTGTTTTAACAGTAAGGCTCCCTTTCTGTAGAGAAGGAATGCTGGAGGTGAGGAGCAATGAAGAAACTGAAACAGGATGAAGAACAAAAAAACATGTACCTCTTCTTATGATACAGCATACACAGGAGAAAACTGCCCTCCAATCTCCCAGGCAATGTGAAACCCAGTTTGTTCTGAAATAGCCAGTTTAGATACTGGAAGCAGCTTAGCTCTGTGTGCTGTGGTGTTGAGCGTGATTGGCATGACGCTACATAACACTTAAAGTGGCCCATATAGGTATGCCCAAGGAATAGTAGAAGAGAATCAAACTTAAGGGAACTTGGAAGGAGTATGGGAGATGTTTGCATTAGATTTCCAACACGCGATGCGTTCTGTGCCTAAAAGCTGGTTGATCTTTCACATCTGGAGGAGAAAGGCAGTATTCATAGACAGTCCATTCACCAATGTTCAGATAAGCAATTGTCAATTCTTTTAAAGATACTTTTTTGTCATGCTCTGAGTAAGGCTGCTAAATACCTGAATGGAGATAATGAAGAAAAAAAAAATATATGAATTACAGTCAGTCCTTCCACTCATACCTCTTCCTCCTCTGACATTCCAACCCCAAAAGTGAGGAAGCAGGGCTGAGTTTTTAGAGACCCTGTGGTTTGGTTGCCAGAATCCAGACTTGTAACGTCAAAGATAAATAATACATGCTTTGAGGAAACCTTCTGTGAGGATAAGGCAACATATATTATTTATTTTTAAATACTTAGGTATTTAATTACTTTAACCACTTCTGTCTCGATGGATAAATAATCATTTGTTTTAAGAAGATAGACCACTGAGTCTATTAGCTCTGTGAGTTATGTCTTTAGTAAGCACCAGAATGAATTAGCTCTGTGGAGTATTGACAGTTGCATAACCAGGGTGCCTGTAATCAAAGTGAATTCTTACATTTCCATTTCAAGAGCAAACGCAGGCTCTGGGTCTGCCGCTTAGCTGTATGTCCTGGGAGGGGTCAAGGGTGTTAATCAGGATAAAATTCTGCAGATTGGCATAAAAAGATGATAGTGAACAGGCTAGAGACTATTGGGTATTGCGTACTGATCACAGTGTGTATGAGTACAGGCCATAGCAATGGAGTCCAGAGGAGGCCACGAAGATTCTCCGAGGGCTGGAGCACCTCTGCTATGAAGACAGGCTGAGAGAGTTGGGCTTGTTCAGCCTGGAGAAGAGAAGGCTCTGGGGAGACCTTATAGCACCTTCCAGTACCTGAAGGGGCCTACAAGGAAGCTGGGGAGGGACTTTTTACAAGGGCCTGTAGAGACAAGACAAGGGGTAACAGGTTGAAATTGAAAGCAGGGAGATTTATATTGGATATCAGGAAAAAGTTATTCTTCCCACCGAGGATGGTGAGGCACTGGCACAGGTTGCCCAGAGAAGCTGTGGCTGCCCCATCCCTGGGAGTGTCCAAGGCCAGGCTGGATGAGGCTTGGAGCAACCTGGTCTAGTGGAGGGTGTCCCTGCCCATGGCAGGGGTGTTGGAACTAGATGATCTTTAAGGTCCCTTCCAACCCAAACCATTCTGTGATGGGCACTTAGTACCCAAATCACTTTTGGAACTGTATAGCCTTATTCCTTGTTAGTCATTGTAATAGGAGTATGTTGAAACAGGAGCACTAAAAACCAGTTTTGTTGGAAAATCTGTTATGGTAGTCATAAATTAATCCAGGATGAGGAATAAATAATGTTTTCTAAGACTTTCTGAATGCCTTTCCTGAGAGCATTCTGCTTCTGGAGTAGTGATTTTCAGTTGTTTTGGGCCCGAAAAGACTTCGGACTGAAGGTTACCGCTCTGTCTGAAAATTAGTTCAAGAATCAAACAAACCTGTTTTACATATCAAAGAACATGTTGATTGGTTTATATTTGCAGGTAATAATCAAATCTCTTGACGTTACAAGCTTGATATTTTAAAGAATGCTGTATTTTTAAGCGTGTGGGATCTACATTATAGATTAATTCCTATAATACTTTGTACCCAAATCCATTAGATGAAGGTGATTAGAACAGCTACATCGTCTATGACATTCTTTTTTGGATTCCATACTCTCCAAATATGCTGCCAAAGCAGATCCTTGTATCCCGCTTTCTTTATGTGTTTGCGGAACCCGTGGGGATGTACAGATTGGCACTACCAGATCTTTTTGTAAGATCAAGCAGTGCTCTGGGCAGCTTTCGCTGCTTTGCCAAAAAACCCAACACTGAAGGAAGTGTGGCTTCTGTGAGGCAGCGTTCATTCTCACGGTGTAGGCTTGAAGGTTGGGGCCCTCAGAAATAACTGCATTCTCTGTAAAAGGAGCTAAGCTGTATTTTTCACATTTTATGCCTTTATATGTATGGGTGCAGTGTATCTTTTATTATTTTCAAAAGAAACTTCAGTAACTGTTGGTCTGGGGAATAAGGCAAAATGTGCAGTTTTATTTTGCCACCTTTATCCTGCTCATTCTGTAAAATGCGGAATTGTTGTCCTTTCTTCAAAAAACATTTTTCTTCTTTTTATTTTTTATGAAAATGTAAATGTTGTTTTGCTTTGTATGTCCAGTTTTGCCCAGTGTGGGTTTGAAGCAGTTCTGCAGCAGTGTGTTTATATTGCAGTTTCAGGAAAAATGATACCAGTCTGTTCAGAAATCGAGTACTTGCAGTAGTAAGTGGCATCTTTACAAACTAAACATAATGATCAAAGGGTAGAAAAAAATAACAAATTTAGTTGTCTTTTGGACAAAATTACAATGGACCAGCTCTTGGTTTGTCATCTAGCTTCAGTATGATTTATTTTTCTTCTCTTTTAATTGAAGAACAAATCCAATTCATAACTGAATGCAATTCAATCTTCCTATTTTCTGATGTGGGTAGAAAATATCTGTTTTATCTGTGTATAGGAGCTAAGTAATTCAAGCTTATTTTTCCTTCTGAATAACTGAAATAAACTGAGTCAGACATTCATTACATGACATTATTATGCCCAGACACATTTTTAGAATTCATGAATTTTACAGAACACTAATTCTTTGAGTACTTTCCTTTCAACTCTCATTAATATCTATTCCAAGATTGGACATGTGACAGATATGCAATCTGCTAGGAAATCTTTACTATTTCAGTTGCATTTTAATTTAGGGGGGAAATCTGAAGGACTAGCAAATAGATCAGGTCCCAGCTGATAATTTTGAGTGTGGTGGTTTTTTGCTGTTGTGTTGTCGGTTTGTTTTTATTTTTTTCCTCTTAAAGCTGTGTTTGTCTGCTAAAAGAGTACATTGAGCTAAATGCTACAGTGGAAGAATAAGTTGATGAACTAGTGCAGAAATGCTAGAATTAGTGTCCAGTGATCCTTAGTACAGCCCCATTGTATGTGGTACATTGTAATACAGTGTTAATTGATTGCATTTTTTTTTTCCTCCTTAGAACTCCTGACTCACTCTTTGCATGGAAGGAGTACTGCTCACTTCACAGTCAGTTGTTCAGTGATTTTCTTTTTATCACTGAATGCTCACTGTATGGCTGGCTGCCAGCTTTCCTGCACAGTATTCAAAACCTACTGTGAAGAAGAATTACTAACTTTCATGTGCTCTTTTCTGTGGCACATGTCATGCTATGAGAATACTTAATAAATATTAACCATTTTTTTCCTTCGCAGTACTCTCAGGAAAAATATTGTCTATATCAGATATGTAATTTGGTGGAGGTACAGAGAGAATAAAATAAATACACACCTCCCCCCCCAAATTAAACCCCAAACTTCTCAGTCACTCTACAGTACACAACTAGGGTGTACTTTTTGTGAACATGCTTAACTTTATCTATGCACCTTTATAAATTTAAACAGCTCATTTTTTTAATGATGAATGTGTGAACCCTAACAAATCATATACCATGGTTTAAACAAGGAGTAGATAAGTATTGATCACTTCCTAAAATAGGTATTTTCAGTATTTCAGATGCAGAACAGGATCCAGTTACCCAGACAAATAATGAGCGGTTTTAATCTTGAGTTGGAAGACAGCCTTCTGAACTACCTGGCCTTAATCCTTCTTCCTAAGAAATCTGACCTCTGTAGTGAAGGAGACAGGAGCTCTGTGATAATCAGAGCCACAGGATAGTAGTAATTTACAGCACTGTGGAATTACTGCATGTGTAGATATAAAATTCCAGGGTTATACTGTAAAGGATATTTCTTTAGACTTGTGCCTTTAATCCTTATGCTTATTGTGTCAGACAACTTTCATTTGTGATAAGGGTAAGAATAATAAATGGGTAGTTACTGTATAATTAAGTTTTGGTATATTGATTTTTCTAAAGTCCCTGTTCCGTATTCAGGGGGCACGGTTTGATGGAGTGTTGTTCTGATCTTGTGTGATGCTTCTTTATTCTTGTACCTAGGTGAGTTTCATTGTATGTGTTCTCCAAACATAAAATAAACCATTTGGAACTCAGCATGTCTGCTTTCATGATCCCAAACATGGAGACCAAATGGTTTCCTCCGAATACTGAAGTAATAGATAAGGAGACTTGTAGGCTGTCACCTGAATACCGGAATTTTCATATGACCCAAACCCCTGACACTCTGGCCGTGTGGGTTGTTGGATAACTTTCAGGTGGCCCACAGGTACTTCAGTGTAATAAAGGGCAAGGTGAGGTATGCAGATGGGTCCTGAGATGGTGTTTCCATCTGAACAGTGTGTATATTGCTTTAAAATAACATGTAAGGGTTTGATTGTTTCGGCAGCTTTCATGGCAGCATGGACCTCTTGATGATCATTTGACATACTTCATGCACACGAGCTCTGTGTGAACTAAGCTGTATGCAGATCGAGAACCAAAAAGATGGTTCATTGTTTAGAGCACTGATTTACTGTCAGGAGGATGGATTCATTGTACCACAGTCTTTGAGATGTCTGATTTGCAAACTCAAAAGTGTTGGGTTTAGTGAGAAGTAGTGTATTTAAAATACCTCTTAGGGACTCTAATGTGATTATTTTTTTTAATTTGCAAGTTACTGATCTTGGAAATTTGGGTGGAGAGATGCTAAAATATCTTGCTGTGACTGTGGAAAGATCATTAATATTGTATATACTTTTTTTTTGCATTTCTTTTGATGACTGTACAGCATAATTCTCCTTTTCCAGAATTCTCATATTTCTCTGGAGACAACCAAGAAAACAAGGAGAAAAAGGTTTCTTCTTTCTTCTGGATTGCTGGTTTTCACTTTGATAACAAACAGGATATTTGTTAATGGGACTTACTGTGTTTTATGATTTCAGATATTAATCATTAGCTTCTTTTATGCTCCTTCATGCTGATTTAGGAGATAAACAAGATATGTACCTATAAAACAGAATGGAAGAGGGACAGAGTGATTCTGGGACTGCATTTGGGAGTTGGTATTACCTGTTCCAAAAGAAGTACTAGACTTGCTGTTGAAAATATGTGCTCAGCTCTTAACATGTCTGCAGTCTTGTTTCATTATCATACTACCTCTACTTTATTTGAATATGAAAAAATATGAAAATGTGTTGATAGAAACAGTCCTTATGTAGCATTATTAAATAATGGTTTTTATTAGATATCTAAACATAGGATCTTTGAAGTTTCAATCCAAGCTTTGACCAGTGGTTTTTTGTTGGCTTTGGGCTAGTCACCTGAACTTGGCATCCATCTCTCTTGGCTTGATTATTCCTTTCACTTGCCATAAATCAGGAGTAATTATGCTGAAGTTATTGCAATTTGATGGAGGTAAAAGCTGTAAAAAAGCAGAGAGAATGTTCTACTGGCAAAGGGCTCTAGTGTGGGGCTTCAGAGGTGAGTTTAGCTGTGGGGCTGAACCACAGACTTCCCGAAGGTTCAAAGAGATGTAAGTTGTTCCGGCCTTCCCTTTGTCATCTGTAAAATACGAATGGTAGTTCTCCTTTTCTATTTTCATTTTTTTTTTACCTGTAATATAATTTATTTCATTTGAGGAATGTTCAGTGTTTGAGGGATGACCAATGGTGAAAGTCAACTGAATACCAACATTAAGACTGGGTTTTCCCCTGTTGTGTTCAACAGTGTTTCATCCCCTGTGACTGAGAAATGGAGAAGACTGCCTAATATTTTACCATAAACCTGAAAATTTACACTAGTTAAATAGTTGAAGTGCTAAGTAATGGGTTTTTTCCACTTGGTCCACCAGTCAGCACTGTAGGGTATTTGGTTAATAGAGTATTAGCATCTTAGAACTGATCAAACTCCCTTAATGAAGTCTCCTGCACGTTTTCTGGTGGATTTCTTCCCACTGTCAAAGTCAATGTCCTGGGAACTGCTTGAGTTAACTAAAGAAATTGCTAGTGACTATGATTCTTTCATATTTGTAGAATTATGTTGCTACTGATCCTGTAACTCCAGGGATTTTTTTTTTTTAAATTTGAGGATGCAGAACATAAGCAAGTGCTATACTTAATCCTAAGTATTAACCATCACCGTGGAGTCATCAGAGTACAGTCATTGCCTGTCACTTGTGCTTTTCTCAATATAACTTATTATTGCTTTGTTTAAAAATAAAAAAGGAATCGTGACACTGACAAATCTTCTGTAAAACTAGACATTTCAACTGAGATCAACATTTTGTTGTTCAAAACAGGCTAACAGCTGTGACTTTGTAAGCTACTGTTAGTGGTTTTTAGAAGCTAATTTGTCAGCTAGCTGGCACGCTGAGCTCATTTGCCAAAAGAAGTTGATGTCATCTCCCATATCATTCTTTGTCAAAGCTCAGTGTCTCTCTTCCTTTAACCAACGAGTCACAAATAGGACGTTACAGAATGGGGCTGTTTGCCAGTGGCATTAGTTTTCTGTTTATGTAACTTCAATTTAGGTCATTCATGGTTTAACACAAAATTCAGTCGGCATGTGAAAGTTGATTACCCTTTCTTTTGTATCGTGTGTTCATGATATGTAGCTCTTTTTTATGTGCTTTGAATAAAAAAAAATGTGAAGAGCAGAAATATTTGTTATTTTCAAGTGATGGTATTTAATTTATTCAAACAATATTCAATACAGTTTATTGTTCCACATATAGCATAAAATAAGGATGTATTCAGTGGCTAAATATATTGATTAAAATCAGATTTCTTGATTTTTTCTTGATTGGAAAAATGGATGAATGTCTAAATCAGTCATTATCTATTAAATCTCAGTACTGCACATTCATAGATTCACAGAGTATTAGGAGTTGGAAGGGACCTCTAGAGACCCTCTAGTCCAACCCCCCTGCCAGAGCAGGATCCCCTAGAGCAGATCACACAGGAACAAGTCCAGGAGGCTTTGGAAAGTCTCCAGGGAAGGAGACTCAATTATTTATAACTTCTGTTGAACATCCTGTCTAAAAAGGACCTGCAAAGCTGCATGGTTTCAGGTTCTGTATTATTGCTAAGAAGTAACTGTAACACAGGTGTGGAATTTGGTAGAGCCCCAGTAATTTTAATCTTTTTAGTGCATTCCTTAGTGGCTTTTTAGTAAGTTCAGTGCCTCAGTAGCTTCACAAAATGTTGTGGGATAAGGAAGAGATCTTTTTACAAGATATCAGCTAAATAAAAGGGTAAGAATAATTTATTTTTGCATTAGAACAAAGTTACGTACGAAATCCACCAAGGATCTTGGAGAAATGAGAAAGCTTGATAACGGCAGACTTACTGAAATCGTGTGCATGAAGTCTGTGCTGTTTATTCTCCTAGAAAAACAGATCTTAGATTCACAATGAATACTCTCGGAGCTTAGTAGATGAGGCTCAGTAGTTGTCAAAAAATGACTAGATTTTAAAGGAATTGAGAGTATATGAGGAAAACTGTTACTAGTAGTTTTGCTGTTGCGCTCACCCTATTATAAAACCAATATTCTAGAATTAGAAAACTACTGAATGAATTCCATACAAAGAGAAACTAAATTGGCAAGGTGCTAAAGCCTGAAGAAAGGCAACTGGGAGGGGAACGTGATAGAAATCTGGAATTATGAGCAATGCGCAGAAAGTGAATGGGAACAATTATTTCCCTTTTTCGTAATAAAAAAATAGGTGCACCTAATTATATTATCAGATGGCAGGCATAAAATGAACATAAGGAAGTAGTTTTTTAACAATGCGTAATTAAATCGTTGAATTCATAAATTCATTGCCACGAGGTACTGTGGAAGACAAAAATTATAGTAGCTTAAAGAGGAATAAGAGAAGATCGTGGAGGTGAGGTTTATCTATAGCTATAAAACACAGTTGTCGTAACCTTAGGCTAAACTCTAGCTCTGTTCAGCAAAGCCCCTACTTGGTTTTCTATCTAACAATTCAGTACTGGCCTTCATAAAAAGTACTTGATCTCTGTACAGATCCTTATTCTGAAGGTCGTGTGTGCAGATAAACTGACAACAGCATATGGATTAAATAGATCCTACATACTGTGTAACAGTGTATTGCTATGGGGAAACAAGTCACCAGATCTTCAAAGATTTGATTTATTGTGTAAATGAATAATTGGAGAAAAATCAGGATGCAGAAACTTAAGAAATTTAATTGCTTATGTTTATAAAGGTAAGTAGGCTGTACTTGTGTATCTTCAAAAGTAGATAACCTCAGTAGAATTAATTTGATTTGTAATTAATTGGTCATCCAAATATTAACATTTCAATTTTTAAAATGGTAAGGTTTGTTTCATCTGGGTAGTCTGAGTTTTTTTAGATTTTTCTGTTTTGTTTGTTTTCCC
Source organism: Rhynochetos jubatus (assembly GCA_027574665.1). NCBI lineage: Eukaryota > Metazoa > Chordata > Aves > Eurypygiformes > Rhynochetidae > Rhynochetos > Rhynochetos jubatus. The sequence continues at coordinate 119,882,867 of CM050650.1, forward strand.
TATTTAAATATCATCTTAATATTGTTGACACTTTTAAGTCTGGTTAATTAATGCTACTAAAATTCTATTAATTTATCTAAAATAAGACTTGGGTGAGGGATTCACTTGTGTATTTACTGTTATCCTACTTATTCCTAAAAGTATGCTATGAAAGCCTTTGGGCACCAATTTAGTTCCACTTCATCCTTAGGAACAGACAAAATTAAGCTTTAAGGTGTGCTTAATAATAACAAGGCTGAAATAAAGTTTCAAAATGTAACATTATAGATGATAATTTATAATGACTGTTAACATCATAGACAGGCAAAATATACCAAAACCATAATGTGTGTATCTGTAATTGAACACTCATTTGACCTTTTTTTTTTAATTTCAGTTTTGAATCCAGCATTTATCATCTTAAATTTCAACCATGCTTTTGAATGTGCCTGAGGGTGAACTTTATACATCATCTTATAGATTACAAACACAAAATGTTATCACACTGCCATCTGGACTGATTTATCCTCATATCGTCACAGATTTATGATGATTATATTCAAACACTTAATATTTTCTCTTTCAAACGTTTCAACACTATGGACTACTAAATGAAAACTTCCTTTTGAAAGATTGATTGGCGCAAATGTATCTAATCACGCCCGAAGTATATTCAGAACTCTGTTCAAAAGCGTTGATTTTGAACTGTGATTTTGGATTATAGAAGGACCACACATGTTGTATGTGGTTCTTTAATGGTTGCATAAAATTCAATCCTGTTTTCCCTAAATCCTGATTATTTCCAGAGGTGGTAGGTAAAAATTTTCTAACTACCCTTTCCTGTTTCTCATCCATTAAAGAGTTTTGTGAGGTAGGAGTTTTGTGGCCCGATTGTTGCTTTCTGCATTGCTGTGTGATTAATTAAAAGCCTGGGCCTCTATCAGTGTTACCACAAGGTGATTGAGCTGCTCTTCCTATCTCTTACATTTGAAATGGAGTATGTGTTAAGGCATGCTTAACTGTAGACATCTCTTCTTCCCCCTTCTGCCCATAACACCCCACTCCAAAACAATTTTAAGGTGTTCTGTTGACCTTTTTCAAGTGACAATGAAAATTCACATCAGCAGTTGTCAAATGTGTTCTCATATTTTGAGAAATGGCTTTGCAGGGCTGGATGGTAGGGCAAAACTAGTGTTGTGTGACAAGCTTTTGGGGGATAGCCTACGAAGTGCTTGTCTGTATTAGGTGAAAGTGGACCAGCATTACAATAGGGCTGAGGAGCATATTTGAGGTTAAATTGTTATCTTCTTTAAAAGGAAAATAACAATTATTTTGATGCATAGACTTTATGGACCTTCTAAATGTCTGTGTTGTTATAATGGGGTAAGACTAATAAATAAAAAAAAAGTCCTCAAACACAAACCTCTCAAATAGGAAATTAATTTTGATTTTGTCAAAATGCCATTACTTTTTTTTAAATTCACATAATAGTTATAGCAGTGTGAATATTTTGGAAGCATATAAAACTGAAAACACTAGCTAGATGTACTTGCTAATCTCTGGAAAAGCCTGGAATATGCGTTGAACAAGACAGGTAGTATGATATGGGGATATGTGTGTCATCATTAGTAGTTTCCAACAAGTATCATGCAAATATAAATATGGGTTGTTCTGGTTATTTTTGTTTCAGAAGTAACAAGAAAACAGCTTTGTTAAAATGTAAACAAACTCTTTAATCAAGAAGAATTTATGGTTTGTTATAACAAACTCATATTGAGTCTCTTGTTCATGCATTTCAGTATTTTGTCTATAGAAGTGGCCAGAATTGGTTAATTAAGAAGAAAGTATAAAAATTGTGAAAGAGGACAGTTGTGCAATAGCCTGCTCATATGAGGGAGAAACACCCAAACATCAGATAGTGATTTAAACTTCTGAAATACAACCATAATATATATATATATATAAAAGGAATTTATGAATTTGTAAACTCAACTTTTACGTGAGTTATTGTGTTGTATTATGGCCATTACCACAGGTTTTAGAGAAGGTTGAAAGAAACTTTGCAGTAGATATATGGGAAAATCAGCTTTCTAGGAAGGTCATATTGTAATCCTTAATACTGAGGTAAAATTTTAAACCTCAGATCATGACGTGTGTGTTTCTTGCAGAACATGGTTGAATACTAGCTCTCAAGGATCCAAGACATGTTTGAGTACTAATGGATAATTCTTGTCCACATAAGCATTCAGTTATAAAACCCTTGAAAAAATTATTCAATTAACTTATTTTTCTTGATATTCAAGTCCTGCTTTTCTCTTGTCCAGAGCTCCAGCTCCAGTCTCTGCTGCTTTGGTTTGTCAAGGGAACTGTCCCACAGCTGATTTAAGGCTCTTTTCTTCACACAACAGTTTATTTGTATGAAACTTCTGCATCGCTATTACCCCTTTGCTCGTTGGCCCATTTCAGCAACATTTGACAAAACTAAGAGGGATGGGAGTGGCGGATGGCTGCTCAGTGCAATTGCATAAGCCTTGTTTCTTAACGCTGCAAGCGGTGCTGGAGAGAGATACTCAGAGATTGGTGAGTTTATCTGCCCTTTTTAAATAGCGCCTGTACTAGCTTATTGGTGGATGTTACATTTGCAGGCGAGTGACAATTTTAGTCTCCCATTTAGTTTTTAAAAAGCTGCCCTTTGCTTGCTTTTGTCTTGCTAACTTGCCCTCAACATCATAAACTGTAAATGAGTTATACAATTTATTTTGTGGGGAGATTATTTCTGAGAGTTTGGCTACATTCTAGAAGCATTTCTGTTCTTTGGAACTAAGAGAGTGAAGAGGCTCCATGAAGTCTTCGTGTTCCATCAGGGCTTTGACATACAGGTACTGCATGATAATGCAGTATGTCATGGCTTTGGTGGCATCATGAAAGGATTCTGTGCTGACAAAGGCCATAGCTCTGTAACCCTTCTTGGCTTGTCCATGGGTCTTGACTTATGGCACTTAACATCTCGTGTTAGTGTTGAATGATCCAGTATTTTACCCACCACGCAGGTAAATGATCTGGGTTGTTTCAGTTTGATATCAGCAAGTGAGAGATTTGCTTCAAAGGCCTATGCTGTGTTCAGTAAGAAAAATATCCACGGGACAGGATTTTGTTGTGAATTCCAACAGAAATTTCTTCTGTGTAAAAGCAGGACTGAGCTCAGTCTTTCCATTGGATAAAGAAGAAGGTTTAGTGTGTTTCCCCTCTGAATCCTTTTGTTACCCAGAATATTTTAACACCCTAGAGATGGATAGAGTTTTAAAAATACTGGGGCGGTTCTGATTCCAAGACCTTCTGGATCTGTTGGTGAGGGCTGCTTTCGCTGCCTTCAGGTTTCAGGAAAGTGTGCATCTGAACCTGGCTAGTTGTCATTCCAGCATCCCCTGGATAAAGGATGGCTCTTGTTGAAGTGCCTGGTGGGAATCTTGCCATTGATGGCAGAAGTAGATCTTGTTTGCATCTCTGGTGTTAACCAGGCATGAATCTTCTTTTCCTGCTCATTTATGGCTAAATAGTTGTTGCAAGAGGGATTAATTTCATTAACTTCATGTCTGAATTGTCAGTGTGTGCACCTGAGAGTAAGCATAACCTTTCTTTGTGTAGCCAGCAGAGAGAAATAAGAAATTGTAGTGAGTAATTCATTTGAAAATTTGTCTGAAATCAGCCAAGTGAATCATAACACGTTTCTCTCCACTGCCTTTGAGGGAAGTGTAGGCTGACTCACAGCTAGATATTTGGTCCCTTCAGAAACATCGCACTTCACCTATTGTATTTCATACTCCAGCTGACGGAGAACAGAGCCATAAAGTGCACTCTGTTATTTTGATGTTACTCTCAGAATCGCTGCCACAAGTGTGTGCTGCTGTCCTTACTGCAGAGTATGTCACTGGGGCAGGTCTTCAAAGTTCCTTTACATCGTTTCGTGTGAATGGTGTACAGTAGTGATGTTATTGACATCAAAGCGTCTCTTCCAGGCTGTGTAACTGGCCGTAAAATCTCAGATATGGTTTTTTAGGGCAAGCTTAGTCATCTTTATTTTCCTTCAGTAATTTAAAAACCAAAGAAATAGCAACAATCCCTGAGTTGATCCTGAGGTCTTACGGCATTCATCACGTTCCATCTTTGAAACAGATCCTGCATTCACTTTTGTAAATCAGCGTCTCTGCTTGTGGAAATACTTCAGTGAGGCTTGGCTAGGGTAGGATAACCTCTTGTAAGTTTTAATTTGTAAGAGCAGCGCATTAAAGAAACTTTTGCCTTTGTAGAGAAACTACACCCGATTTTCAGCACGTTATTGGAACTTCCGATTCTGGGATCAGACCCTAGGTTCTTTGAAGTCGTGAGAATCTACTATTTGTGACAATATTAGTGACAACAGCTGCCATTTAACTTAGTCTCTGAGCTGAAGGAAATGACTTACCTTTCCTCTTAAAACTATCCTCTCTTTTGGACTGTGGATGTTATGTTCCCTGTTTCCCAAGCTTGTGATTTAGATGTCATCTTCAATTTCTCGAAGATTTACCTCAGGGCAATTATGGCCTATCTTGCTGTTAAACAATTTGCAAGATAACAGCATTTTCTTCAAACTTTTAAGTCAAAGTTTAATGCCATGTGATTTATTTTAATTAACCCCGAAAGAAATGGATTTTTTTTTTTTTTTTTTTTGGCATTTGAACTCCTTTGGAAACGTGTCTGCAGAGTTTCTTTATACTCTGATTTGGACATGCAAGTAATCTCTGATAATAGATCTTAGAAGTCATTCAGCAGAAGGAGAGTTGTATGTAAAATAAAATGCTTAATCTACATTAATTTTTTGTGGCTGGATAATGCTTAAAATGAGAAATTATTTTAGTGTGGGTATTTGTTTTTTCTGACTTAACTATTTCAAGTTGACTTTCATTTGCACTGAGTTATATGCATAGTCATCTCAGTAGCAATTGAAGCGGTGAATATATTCTCACCACTGTACTTGTATTTGTGTTGGTTTTACTAAGTTTATTTCTCCTGGAAAAAAGAAAATGGTTGATGTTAGACTTTGTATCACTTCAGGTTGAACTAAAACAATAATACATGCAAATCTTAGTGCTAAGCTTTGACGAATATTGTTGAAAAGCGGGAAATACGTATTGGGACAACTTATAATAAACTTGATCAGCAGACCTGCATTCTGTTTGATGGCAAGGCTCTGATTCATTTTCAGCCAAAGCTGAGAGCAATCACCAGTGTTTGTGCTGCTTAAAAGGACTGATTTTTTTTTTTCCTTTTTTTTTTTTTTCTAAAGAGGAGGTTCATGTGGACTGAATTCCCTTTTACAAAATGGGCAAGTTTCCCAGGGAAAACATGATACTTCTTCACTAATCAGGATGGAGCCTTATCCTGCAATGGGACCTACATTTTGGTCTTTTCGCCACATCATTGCTGTTTTCTACATGGACAAAAATAGATATAGAGTAAACCAACCCAAAAAGTCAATTATAGGGTTTTATAGTGATGTACTGTGAAAAATCTGGTCATGTTTTTCATTATACAGAATGTTCTTTCCGAAGACATAAACAGAAAAAAGCACATATGTTTGATTTTAAAAATAACTTTGCTTAGCTGTTTAAAAATGCTGGAGACATTTTGGATAGCTCTAAATGATCAGCATAATTATATGATAAAACTTCTGTGTAAAGACCTATCTGGCTTATAATTATTTAACTGTTGGGATTTTGGGGTTCAAGAGGTATACTTTGAAAAATTTCATATACATATCTGAAAAGTTATTCATCTTCCTCTCCTCTCTAATCAGGAAGTTACTGTTAAATCTGTGATGTCAGTTTAGGGGGAATGATTTAATTTAAAAAGTATTAACATGTGAAAGAAATATTGGAATGAATGAAAACAGTTTGGTCCACCGGTATTTAAACCAGTGATTATCCTAGGATGTCGTAGTGTAGGAGAGATGCTGAAGTAGTAACTACAATTACAGTATCAAAGCAATAAAAATTAATATGTAATAATAGCATTATAAACGAAAGCCGCGTTTTTCAGTTGAGTGCCAGAAACTTGATGGACAAAACCATGGAAATCTGCAGAAATACATTAAGACTTTTGTAGGTGTCGAGCTCTGGCACTTCATGTTGTTTGCATGGCAAGCACTTTTGCAAATGAGTCCAAATCCATTTAGGTTTCTAAATAAGGATGCCAATATTTGAACAATTGGAAAGATCTGAAGATGCTAAGAGTTGTACATGGATCAAAATAACTACTTTTTGAAGAATAAATGCCGGTGGCTTTTTAGATAGTTTAATTTAATTTGTTAGATTTAATTCTTGTAAGATTTAGTTGGGCCTGATCCAGCCACTAATAAAATTAGTGGGAATTTTTGAAACCTTTATTTATGTTTATTGCTAACATGTTTTCTGACTAAATTTGCTTGTTGTTTTTCTTGATACTGAAACTAAATAAACAGTTGCTTACTTAAATTTATATGAAAACTTCTTTTATTGTTTAAGGAAAAAATAATTCATAAAAATTGTTATGCGTTGAGATTATTATATATGCCAACGTTATCAAATGTATAATGTAATAATATAGATACTAAGTTAATAATCAACTTTTTTATGATTTCTAAGCAGTCTGTTTCCAGTCCTGCAAATACTTTGTGGTTCCAGTACCGTGACTGCAGTTGAAGGGTACCTTTATGCATCAGCGGTTCTTGATGCTTGTGTAGTGTCCTCCTTCTTTTCCCCATTGTCAGTCTGCATCATCTTTTTTATTCCTCCACAGAAAGCAGACCATACCACCACCTTTACATTTAGTTGCTGTATTTATGAGGTGCTTCCTTTGCATGTTCTGGGTAACCCAATACATATTTCCTCCTACTTATTTCCTCTGTACAACTTGATTTCCCCAAGCGATACTGTATTTCACTTCCGTGAACTTCAGTACTGCATTCATTCTGAATGTCTTCTAATTGATCCATAGATCTCTCAGGCTTCCTTATGCTCTAACTCAGCCATTGGACGTGTCTTCACTTTATGCATTTAAAGGCCAAACGGGTATTTTAGCTTATCTGGCCTAATCTATTACATCAGTTACCCCTGTTAAAAAGTACTTGCACCAAATATGTTAGTGAATATTTTACTAAATCTCTTCTTCCAAAATGTAATCCAGATTGGGTTTAAAACATGAAAAGATAGTGAATCTACCATGTATCTTGGTATTCTGTTTAATTAATTAATCAATCAATTAAGAAGTAGTCATATTAAATGAAATTCAAGTGTTTCTGGTTTTGACTGCCAGTCACTTTGGCTGTCTCCAGTCTTTCATGTGTCTTCCTTCAGCAAATATACTTTCATTAGGACATGGAGTCACCTCTTCACGTGACTTGCTAATATATTGATAAATATATTGTCTAGTCAATAACTTCTTTCTCTTCTTTTGAAGCTAGATTCTGAAACTGGCCACCCAATTTTAATATCAGTATCACAAATGAGGCACAGAGAGGTGAAATGCATCTGGTGATCTCATTAAACATTTTTTGCTTATTGTACTGGTCACTCCTATTAAACTTAATTTGTGGTCTAAATATTCACTTCTTTTCAGTGTTGCCCATTTTTCAGGTATGATGTGCATTTTTCTGTGAAATATGTAGCTTTACTTTGAGATCTGTATCAAACTGCGTTGTTTGAATGGACTCCTGCTTGCTGGGTAATCCATATCATGTTAAGTGACTACTGTCTTGTGCTGGATGGTGCTGGGATGGCATCCTGTTGGGAGGGGAAGGAGAGAGGGTGAGCAGCTCTGCGGGTGCTTAGTTGCTGACTGGTGTCAACCTACCATGTCTGCTTCAGATTTTCCAGTCACCCAACTTATAACCCTTGGCAGAGGTTGAAACAGGTGCCTAGCCTTGTGTAGATGAAGCAGGGTGAGAGAGAGGATAAACAACAGAAGTTGATGGAAGATTTGAAGAATAGAAAGGAAGGCTGAATGGAAGAAAAGAGAGGTGAATAAAATGTGAAGGGAAAAGGAGATGGTAGAAAAGGAGAGATGGAGAAGGGAGCTCTAAAAACAGCCAAAATTGCCTCATTCCTCAGTAATAAAAGACCAAAATGCGATAAGGAGGTCTCAATTGCAGAGTTCCTTGAAAATCTAATGTGAACAGAGATATCAAGAAAAAAAAAATCTTTTTTTTTAACTAGGTTAAGTTGTCTCAGAAGAACAACTGCATGAGAGTTCATTGGGGTCAAGGTGGTGCAGGAATTCCAAAGACAAAATAAATTATTCTGATGTATGCCCATACATATTGCTTCTGGGCTTAATGGAATCAAATTGTGGTTACAATAAAGGGAACTTTGTTTACATTCTCTGGATCCATTTTATGTAGTTAAATCCAAGTAATGTTTCTTTTATAGGGATCATCACATACTTTAAACCAGGCCCCAGCAATGGAATGCAACAAAAAAGAGAGAGTGTCACTAAAGTATCTATGAAATTCACTGCTAAGTCTGTACTCAACTCTTCTAAATTTCCATAAAACTTAGTTTTGATTACAGCTACATTCACTAATACTATAAGTTATTCTGGCCACCTGCCCTAATTTCAAAATTTCTTTCAGGAAAAAAACCCAAAATATATCTATATATTTGTTGACCTTCTCCACCAATCAGAAATCTGAAAATTTTTATGTGACTAAACAGATTTCTTGGTGACCAGAAAGTAATCATCAGATAGCGTACAGCATGGAATTAATTTGAATGATTCCATTTGTATTTTGTACAAGCTAGAGGATGCATTCTCATGCTGTATTTGAGCTGGATGAGACATTATAAATTATCTAGAGGTGATTACCCTTACCCTTGTTGCTAGCACTTTGAAGTATTTTCATGTTAACATGAGGAGAGGTTGTGTTTATAGGTAGAAATTTTTTAGCATGGAAATGAATCTGAGTGACACATCCAGTTACGTGTGCTCACATTTTTGTGTAAAGGCATGTAATGACTGCTAGTTTAATGGAATGGCAGAACGAAAACAAGTTGTAAACCAAGTTTTTAGAGAAGACCTCTTGGGGTGGCCTATCGCTGTAAGAAAGTGTTGTAGAGAAAATACACTTGAAGGGTAAAACATGACTTTAAACATGGCTTTCTTGTCTTTGCTGCTGGAAAGTATGCTCCCTTCTGATGTTTCCTGAGCAACATAATCTTTAGGCATCATCTCTTCCAATATTGTCTCAGTGCTGTCTTTTTCTCCTTATTTTGAAGTTCATCTATAATGCCACATTCTGTCATTTATTTTCTAGTTTGAATAATTCTTGGCTTTATAAGTGGATGCTGTGTAGATGCTGGTAGAGCACCATGGGTTTACTCTAACACCTTGGATTTGTGATTATGGACCAGAACACAGTTGTTCGTTCTGGTCCGTAAGTCCACTGTTATTTGGGTCTGGGAAGAACAAAACTGCATCCTGTTACTGTTGAAAGTAAGATGAGGTAAAAGAGGTGGATCTAGATAAGTGAAGTCAACTAGAAACAATCCATACCTCTGCATTTTGCTCTCTGATCTGTGATAAAAGAGGAGGAATCCTCTACTAGGTCATTCATATAGCCTGTCTTAGGATAAAGTGAATCGCTTGAGTGGCTTACTTTGCTGAGTGTGCAGGGCAATTAATGTTAATTACAATGCAAAATGTTTATATTGTCATATGGTCTATCTTCTGTTTTCTTAGAAAACTATACTGAAGATGTTAAAGGTGTAGATCAATGCTAATCTTGAGTCTGAATGTAGGAGCAAGTTGTAGATCAGTCTGGAGAGCACTAACATTTTGGAAACAGCAGTGAAACAGTCAGAAATTCTCAGAAGAGTTGGGGGAGAGAATCATCTTTATCTGATCCACGAATCAGCAGCATGATCCCTGAAAATAACACCTCTCTGTGGATAGCTGTCTTGGTTAAGTACCATCAAACTGTAAACAGAACTGTTTGTTTCTGAAGTGGAATCAATTGGGAGTAGTCCTTGAGTTACAACTTAATTTTTCATTGATGACAAGCACTAAAAATTTGAGATGAATTTTCCCATAAAGTTGATGTTCACCTCCTTTAAGAACAGTGTGGGTAATTAGTTCTAGCAGAATGCAGTTTCATCCACAGATACTGTACGGAAAACACAGTCCTTCAATTAATCTTGCTTGGATTCTTCTCTTCATTTAAGTTTATATTCTGAGATTACTTGTTAATTGATGTGATTTACCTTGCAGATTTTGGCTGCCTGTTACTGTCCTGGCATTCTGAGATTCAACAGACATTAGGACCATTTTATGGTATTTTATGCTGCTATTGAAAGCTTTCAGTAGGTAAAAATTAATTATGAAGGGATTGAAAGGGAAGTAAATTGGTGTATGGATAGACATTTGCTATTTTTAAAAAAAGATTTAAAGTTTCAGATTTGCCCTCTGTCCCTTAGTCTATTCGCCAGTGAATGACCTTGTGCTTGGTTAAGGAACTGGCTAATAAATAGTATTAAGGGAACAATAATGACGTTTTCTTTTGGATGTGGCATCTAATACTCAAAATACCTGTTAACACTTTATTTCAGTAAAACTCGGATAACATTTCAGGTGAATTAATGGAATAACTTTTTAGATGTTATAAAGACATGATCTACTGAATGGGAGTTGCATACAGGATTGGAAGAGAAGAAGAAAAAAGTGCCGCTACGACTTTTCAGAATGAAGACCTATGATATTTTAGAAGTAAGAAGCAGACCCGGAGAAAATTATACTCATCCTTCTATTATTTCTTAATGCTTACTCTCATTTTATCCCTTTTAATTTGTACCCTTTATCCTTCTATATGCCAGATAAATATATTCAGAAGTTCATCTGTTTCCTTTGAACATGTGGCTGTGCAGTGGCTGAGTCTTGGCTCCATTATTTCTCAAGGACTAGCCAGTCTTTTCCATGTAGGGCTGGAACATAGTCTCTACACAGTGTTTTGTCTTCAGAAATAGAAGCAAGCTTGCTGAAGGTGTTTTTTGGAATGTTTTTGCAATTTTCCAATGATTTGAAGTCATTCAACTCTGAATGTAACAGTGAAAAGGGTACATGATTTTGTTTATATCCAATTTGCATTCTTTATGCAATATTGTGTGAAGTGCAGGTTAATCGAGAGCCAAGCCCTTGCATGCCAGTTGTTGACTGCTAACTTTGTAACATACAGATTATGGAAAAATAGATGCTTGAAGGAAGGAGGAAAACTTGGAAAGTCTCAACAGAATGAAGTGAAGAGCATCTAATTGTCTTTCCATCTACAGCTTTCCTTCATATATACATTATTTTGTTTGTTTCATAAACCAGTCACAGGCACAAATAATTTCTTTACTGTTAAGGTGTTGCTAAAATGTTAACTGTACTAATTGCATAGTAAAAGGGACAAAGTTTGTACATGTGGAATCTGTACCCTTGGATCAATAGCAACGGATGGATTAGTAATTTTGGAATAGGTACACCTGTTGGCCCATGCAGTGAATTCTGAATGCAGAATTGGGCAAGAAAAAATAATCATCATTTATGTAAAGAAAAGTATAAACTACCGAGATTTATATTTGACAGTTAGGTATGTACCAAGAAATACTTTTTAACCTTTGACGTTTGAAGACCGCCAGGCTAAGTAAAAGGAGTATGCCTTTCCCATTAAAGCAGGCCTATCGTTGCATTTTGTCCCAGTGTGGTACTGCTAGTTGATGTTAATATTTTCCTTTTTGGTTTCCTGAATTCATAGGTGAAACTTCTTGGATTAACTGTTGCCCCAAGACTTGCAGAAAGTTTATGGTAGTAGTCACTGCTAATTTAAGGAAGGCAGTATTAAATATTTATATTTATCATGAAGGGCTTTTGATCATAGCTCCGTTCCACTTCATCTCAGATGCCAGCATTTTTCTCCCGTCTGTATCAACATTCTCAGCTTCTTAGAAGTTGGAGATCATAAATAAGTATTTAAAGATACCTTAAATCTATTTAGGTCCACAGATTCCTCTCTATTACCCTCCTCCATGCCACACACATACATGCAAAGGCAGAGCTTGGTGGCCCCATAAAAACCTCAATATTGACCCTAAGGCCTTGTGAAAATCCACTTTGAAATCTTGGATTTACTTTCTTCCAGTTTTTAATGGTTAAAGTTCATATTCACAAGTATTTAAAAGGTGTGGATCAGCACCTTATTTGCAGTGTTATTTAAAGTCCTTGGTGTTCTCAAATCTGCTCGGAGATTGGGGGGTTTTTTCATTGGGTTAATATAGTGGGATTTTTTTTTATTTTATTATTATATTTTTTTTTAAATCAAAAAGTATTTCTTTGTCCTTATGCCTAAATATTGAAAATTCCCAGGAGAGAAATTTTCACATTCTGGAGTTTAGGACAGAGTTTTGCAAGACGCCTACTGTGTTTGGCTATTTCCATCTTAATAAGAAGGGCTTTATGTCTACTAAACCACTATTTCTACGTTTTTATGGAATTGGGCAGTGCCCAGTTCCATAAAAAGCCATTGTACCATAGCAGTAGCAGCAGCATTTCTGGAGATCGGTTACGTGAAGCAGCCTGTAGTCATTTATTTGCAAAAGAAGTTAAAAATTGAATATAGAAACTTCAGGAAAAATAACTTTTCTTAAAGTGAAGAAAAACTGCAATTGGTTAGGTTTAAGTGATTTTACCTAGAGTATTATTTTATGTTCACAGTCAATCAGGCATGTCTCAGAATGAGAAGATAAGGAAAAAAACCCACCTTTCTGGAACTGGGAATTACTTTAATATTTCCTGAATCACTACTGAAATGCTTTGAAATGTGTTTGTATTTAGTAGAAACTGTTGCTTTATGTTCAGGATGGCATCTCAAAGTTTGTTTGTCGGCTTAAAGGTTTTTCTGTCTGTAGGTGGTTGTTATTTATGTTTCTTGTGTTTATTATTTTTTTAACGTAAATATTTCTGTATTGTCTTAAGTGATAACAAAGGAAAGGTTTTGTGATGCTATTCCAATGCTGGGAACTAGTAGGTAAAATGTGGTAGTTCAGTAGTCACTTTGCTACCGAAATTAATTTTTGAAAGCACTGAAGAGTTTTGAGCTGTGTCAGTTGCTATAGATACCTAGCAGTATTGCTAATACTGTAAGGACTGCTGTGTGCTTAGTAAAGGTTTCCAGCAACGCTGTAGATATTTTACACTCAGTTAAATAGTAATTTCTGTCTCAGTCTCTAGAATTTCTGAGGCAGTTAGGACTACTCAATAGAAAGTAGAGGGATTAATATAAAAAATATGATCTTAGGACAAGTGAATTTCGTGAGGCTTCTGTTCAATTTACAGTGCATAGAACATCAGGCTATGGACAGAAACTACTCATGTATCAGCATAGTGATTTTAAAAATATAACAAAAAGGAGCCTAAGACCAATTTGTTCTTTTGCAGGGTTTTTGTACATTACACATGTAATTTTGCAAGAATGAAATTCTTGTAAAATCCATTTTATAGAGGTTGATTTCCTTTAGAAATGTTTTTGATCTGGTTTTATAAATGGTGTTAAGTATAAACGCAGCATGTGTGGTACTGAAACGTGCATGAAGGTTTCAGATAGATTTTCATTTCTGAAGTACTATTTGGATACTGTTCCAAATCCTCTGGGTGAATTCATCTTCAAATCTGTCTTGAGGCATGGCACCGTATCTCCTGTAAATTCAGACTGGCTGTATGTAGGCTTTACCACTTTGTTTGTATCATTGTAGTAGAAGTTAATCGATCTTGGTCCTGTTACACTGCTAATCAAACCATGTATCTTGTGGTAAGACTTGAGCAGGAGCTGTGAACTGGGATAAGGCTCCGTATGGTCACGCACAGCTTAGACATAGTCTAGTGTGTTGGTTTGCTTCTGGTCTGCTTTACAGTAAGCTAGATACCTGATCTTTAAGCAGAAATTGCAAAATTGGGTAGAGTGTGTATGTATCAGGAACCAAATATATATTTTTAAAGATTGTTTACTTTCTTAGCTTCATTATATTTTTCCATGGAATTTTATGATTTTTTTTTTTAAAGTGTCATAGTTTCAGGATCTTTTAAATGTTGTTTGCTGGAAGAATTTTGATGAAGTAACAAACAAACTCATTTTTTATCTCAACTTTCAGTGTAGCCTCACTGAAATAGGCTGATATCAAATAGCACTTATTGGGTTTTGTGTTTTTTTTTTTTTTTTAAACAAGTAAGTTAATTCCAACATTTAGTAGGTAAATGACACATTGTCACACATTTCAAGAGGTGGAAAGATAAAATTAAGCTAAGCATAGAATCACAGGATGGTTTGGGTTGGAAGGGACCTTAAAGATCATCTAGTTCCAACCCCCCTGCCATGGGCAGGGACACCCTCCACTAGACCAGGTTGCTCCAAGCCCCATCCAGCCTGGCCTTGAACACTTCCAGGGATGGGGCATCCACAGCTTGTCTGGGCAACCTGTGCCAGTGCCTCACCACCCTCTCCGGGAAGAACTTCTTCCTGATATCTAATCTAAATAATTAAAATCTATTATTACCAGACATTAACTATAGCAGTTAGCCCTGAGAAAGTTATATGTTTTTGCTGAAATACTCTATAGGGTTGGGGTTTTATATTAAATGTTTCTTAGTTATTGCAAATTTTGGAGGGTACGCCAATGAAGATAGAAGGACAGCTTTTATGTAGCATCAGACATAATACTTATGTCATTTAGAGGGGTAACGATATGTTCCTACACTTTTATGTGTCTGTGTTTAGGGATTTTTGAGGATGCTGCTGTCTAAACAGAGATATGTTATGTAAAGTTACTTTAGGTTTTCTTAGATCTAAGGTGAACTAACACCAAATATGCTGAACTTTTCCCCCTTTCTCTTTTTCTCTTTGTCAAAGGTAGTTGATGAATATCAGTGCTAATTAATGGAATTACAGCATTGGAAAAAAATCAGGAAAAAACAGAGCACCTTTTAAATATGAGAAAGGTTATTTCTTGTTGAATGACTTCTTACAGGTGTATACAAGTACTTGGCTTAATAGGCCTTTCTTGGGGACAAATGTTATTGCATGCCTTGCTGATGAAGATAATGAATAATTTTTCTTTGAATAGACTAGGCAGTTTGCTGTCAACTGCTGATCTGTTTATCTCCATCTTGTTGAAATGGGCTGCTTGGATTCAGGTTTTATTTTGCCAAGGTGAAGAAATGCTGTTTTGATGTTCGTATGCATCACACATCCACAATTAAAGTACTCGTGGAACATGCATTTTATGTACTGTGTCAGGGCAATGATCGTTCACTGGTCAAGGACAAATATGTTTGAGCTGAACAGACCCAAACTAAATGAAACTCACTGTCAGTCAAATAGCACCTAGTCATGAAACATGGTTCCAGATGCAACTTCGGGTTTTATTTTCTCTTCCTACCACCAGTTGATGGCGAAAGTGGAAGAGGACTATAGGCATGGCCACAGGCAACACGATGCCTGCCTGCTGCCCACTCAGAGACTTCGTGGTTGGATAACTGAAGGGCCTGAGTAACAAGAGCTCACCTTTATTGTCAGCCAGGCAATCATTAATGAAGGTGTTGATCACAGTCAGACCCAGTATTGATTCTTCGATTACATCTCCAGTTATTACCCTCCAAGTAGACTTCATTCCACTGACTGCCACCTTCTAGGACCAACCATTCAGTTTTCAAGCCACCTCACTGCCCTTCCGGCTCATACTTCATCCACTTCATCTTCCCCTTGTACATGCCAAGATCAGAAATTTGTTTCCCTATTTGGTCAGCTGGACTTTGTCAGCGCCGCTGCCTCTGGCTTTGCCTGCCAGATCTGCTCTGTCTTCCCACGCTGCAGACTTCAGCATAATCGTGTATTTAGCAATATTTCATGTATTATTAAGGAATCTAGAGAATGTGCATCAATGCTCTTGGCTCCTAATTGTTAGTCACCCTCACCTGTTGTTCTTTTTTGTTTCTTACCTATTTTAACCCTTTTTCTTCCATTATTCCTTAATCTTGAAACTTCTTTTATTACTAGATGAATGAAACCTTCCTTTCTCTTTTCAAAATATCCCTAAAGCAAAAAGTGTGTTTCAGCAAAGTGTACATACACAAACACTCGTGTCTCTTGGTGCAGGAATAGTATTTTTTGTCTGGCCTGCTTTCTTAAACTTAAATACAACTTTCTATGCCTACCAGGAGCATGAATGGACTGTATTCTTCTGTAGTCATATGTTTTCCTACAGAATTTCCGTGCTTTAGATGGCTCACTAAGTAAAGGTATATTTCACTTTTGACCTTGTTGATACAATTTAAGGTATTTAATCACCTTGACTACTACTTGTTTAATTTGTGAGAACTTTGCAAAACTAATCATTATGGCACAATATGTAGGAGATATACGGTGCACTGAATGATTAATTCAGGGGAAAATATCCCACAATTCTTATAGCTTGTCGAAGTGGGATCACAGAAAATTTAAAGTTGGAAGGAATCTGTGGAGGTCATCTAACCCAACAAGCCTTTTCAAAGCAGGGTCAGCTAGAGAAGGTTCTTAGAACTGTGGCTAATTGTGGTTTTAAGATTTCCAATGATAGAGACTGCATAAACATCTCTTAGCAACCTGTTCTAGTGCCTGACCACCCTCACAGGAAAGGGTCTGGTCTTTTTTTTTTTTTTCTTTCTTATGTTTAAATGAAATTTCCTGTATTTCAGTCCCTGCCTGTTGTGACATCAGATGACTCCCGATGAGCTTTGGCTTTTTGAACCCCTTTGTTTGGACAATGTCTTGTCCTGGGGCAACTTTCCCTGCGTCTATGCTTCCTTTTTATGTTTGAGCTGAGTTAGGAGCTCTTTAATCACCCAAATAGGCTTCCAGCCGCCTTTGCCTGATTTCCTGCTCATCATGATGGACGAGTTGGATGGGTCCAAGGGAGGGCTGTGAAGGTGGTCGGAAAGTGGGAGCACCTTTCCTATGGGGACAGGCTGAGAGAGTTGAACTTGTTCAGCCTGGACAAGAGAAGGCTCTGGGGAGACCTTATAGCACCTTCCAGTACCTGAAGGGGCCTACAAGGAAGCTGGGGAGGGACTTTTTACAAGGGCCTGTAGAGACAAGACAAGGGGTAACAGGTTGAAATTGAAAGCAGGGAGATTTATATTGGATATCAGGAAAAAGTTATTCTTCCCACCGAGGATGGTGAGGCACTGGCACAGGTTGCCCAGAGAAGCTGTGGCTGCCCCATCCCTGGAAGTGTCCAAGGCCAGGCTGGATGAGGCTTGGAGCAACCTGGTCTAGTGGAGGGTGTCCCTGCCCATGGCAGGGGGTTGGAACTAGATGATCTTTAAGGTCCCTTCCAACCCAAACCATTCTGTGATTCTATGATTGTTGAGCTTTGGAGGAGGTGATCTGTGAAAATCAGATGGCTCTCTTGGATCCCTCTTCTCTCTAGGACTGTATCCTATTGGATGCCTCTGTAGTCTTGTGTCCTTGAAAAACCATTGTGAGCATTGTCCTCACATGCTGTTTTTTATCCCCAGTGTAATTTCAGTTTTTCAGTTATATTTATAACTTTGGCGAGTTTAAGCTTTCCTGAAATTTTTTTTCAATCATGCATAAGTTTTGGCTTGTTAAATTCATATTGTAAAGCCAAAGCTCTTTCCCAAGCCTTGGGGATATCCTGCCTGTGTAATTACAGGTTTATGCTGCAACTATGCAGACGCGATTATTACCAATAGTATGAATAATTGCTCCACTTGGCTGGTTTGTGGTCAGGCACTGTCTAGTACCTGGATGTGGAACAGTTAAAATAAATAAAAAAATAAACCAGGAGATTGCTGAAATGCTTGTAACAATTGCTCCTGACTGGCGGTTTTGTTTTCTGTGATTGTGCAGTTGTGCTGAGATTTAATTGACAATAACTTCTTCAAGGTGAAAACTCCTGGATTTTGTCCTAGTTACTGGAAAGAAGATAATGTGAAGGGAATGTTACACAATTTTATTGTTAATTTGCAAGAAGTTTCTGCCCACATTTCTAGAAATACTAATTAATGTAAATAAAGGGCATTGTGTGTCACATTGGAAGTTAGTCCTGATTAAGGGTCTACTCAGGGGTAGAATTGACAATTATATGAACATTAACACTTTTATTGCCTTATATTGTTTAATGCTTTTCCAATATTTGTACCCATCCATCAGACAGGATTTGACGTTGGGGGCTTAAAATAGGTGGTTGTTCCTGTTTTGTGTTCCCCTTCTCCCCAGCTCTGACTCCGTAATGAGCTATCATGAACACATGCCTGGGAAGCTTTAAATTTTGACGTTTCCTTTACACTCAAATTCAGAAAAATAGGAAATGAACAGTAGCTGGAAGTGGGATTTGTACCAGATAGGGAAGCTGTTGACTGTTAGTATGTAGCACATAATGTGTCCATTTTCTCTTTTATATACTACTTTAATTACCATGTTTTAAATGTCACTAATACGATGGGATAAATGATCTTTTGGAAGACAATATGTATTTCTGTATAAATCGTGCTTAAATCACAGTTAGTGCTGTGCTTGCTGGCTAAGCAGGTGATAATCACAGCTGATTGTGGCCACGAGAGAAATAACATTCCCTGTGTGGGAGTGCTGGTGATAAAAGCAAGGTTGGAATGCCTTTCTGATGGAAGGAAGGATTATTAAATATTTGGGTTAGAGACGAGAAGGTGTTCAGAGGGTGAAGGAAAAGAAGTGAATCCATATAAATACAAGCCCAAAATCTTGGGATGCTAATAAACTGTCACTTGGACCACATAAATCGAGAGAAACCTAAGTAGTGTTTATATACTTTCCTTTCGTTTTGGTTCCCCTATTTATTTGGTTTTCATCTTTCTTGCCTGTATTTAATTCCGTTCAGGGTGCTGGCAAACACCAGTGGATTCTATTGGTGTAGGTACCTGGATCATGATGATATGTCTACTAGTGTCCTTGAGCGGTGCCCAGCATCTTGGTTCTGTTGCTGTAAGGATATCCAAAGAATATTGGGTGTTTTTCTGCATCACTGCAGAATTTAGTGTTGAAATTAGCAATGCAGAAATATATGTGAGAAAAGTGGCTGATGGTTAGGATTATCCACGCAAGCTTCCATAGAGACCCAGGGTAGGGGGGATAATGCTTCAATCCAAAGGACTTTTTACAAGGGCCTGTAGTGACAGGACAAGGGGTAATGGGTTTAAATTGAAAGCGGGGAGGTTTAGATTGGATAACAGGAAGAAATTCTTCCCAGAGAGGGTGGTGAGGCACTGGCACAGGTTGCCCAGAGAAGCTGTGGGTGCCCCATCCCTGGCAGTGTTCAAGGCCAGGCTGGATGAGGCTTGGAGCAACCTGGTCTAGTGGAGGGTGTCCCTGCCCGTGGCAGGGGGTTGGAACTAGATGATCTTTAAGGTCCCTTCCAACCCAAACCACCCTGTGATTCTATGATCATCAGAAAATGTGGCATTATATATAAAAGCAGATCTGAAAATCATTGCATGATAAGTTAAGGGTAAACAATGTGGTTAAGAGTGAAAAGAGCACAGGTAAATTAGTGAATGTACAGTTTCAATAATTTAGTGTCTGCCTAGTTCTGGAATAGTTTCAGTTCCATGAAAAACAGCCCTTTGTTATTCTTCAAGCATTTGTTTTTTCTAAGGAATCTTGTAGCTGTAGTGCTACCAAGAGCAACAGAAATACCTTTATTTATGAATTCCTGTGAAGAATTTCATGTTTATCCCTCTTATTGTTACAGAAGTTCTCCTTGGTAAGGGAATTCCCTCTGTTTCTGAAGAGGATTTGAGGACGGGAAATGGAGGTAGAAAATAGTAATTTGCAGATAAGCAGGAAGGGAAGACAGCAGCTAATAAACTGAAAGTGATGTTCTTGTGAAAATGCAGTAACAAGTAACCATCTATTTAATTTCCATTTTTTGTGGTGTTATACTATTCAGTGTTTTAAAAGTAATGTGAAAATCTCAGTTACAAATGAATATTTAACTGATACATGAGCTCTAAAGCTTTGGTTTGTGATTTGTCTCCAAAAATGGTACTTTGAAAGAAAGTATTCTAGAGTGGCAGATCACAAGTACGTGTTGAAGCTTAAAATGTTTTTCTTTGACCTTAGTGGTGTTTTCTCATCAGCTTTATATATATCTCATTAGTTATTTTTGCTAGGAGTTAATTCAATTTAATGTTTGGAAAGAACAGTGCCCTCAGAACTAACAGCCACTTTCTCATGGCTCAGGTTTTTTTTTTTCTTTTTTTCAAAGTAATTTTAAGATTGCAGACATGTTGATGCCATGTGAGAGGAGAGACGGCTGTTTTGCAGGTTCATGTAAGCACAAGTGGAAGGGTATACGAGGTCAATCACATCGACTCAAGTTCCTGCTGTAGTTGGCATGACCCACTCCACGAGTAAGGAGAAATATTTTAAGCCAGATTCAATGTAAATTGGGTTTTATTTTCCAATTTCTCACTTTTAAAACCCATATAGATACAATGGCTGCTAACCTAGCCTTTATTAACAGGCTTTTTTCTAATATCTGGAAGGATTCTTGTATTTAATATGAAGTCTGTTGAAGGTTGGTTTTTTTTTTCCAAAATTTGACTGCAAATACTGTGAGCTGTTAGCATTGGAATTCATTTCCTTGGTTTAATTCTGAACAGTTTTCTGACCTGCAAAGTGTCATGCTCTCAATATGATGCTCATTCAACCTACTTTTAACTCTCTCATCCCTACCAGGTTGGTAACAACACAGAATCACAGAATGATTTGGGTCAGAAGGGACCTCAAAGACCATGTAGTTCCAACCCCCCTGCCAGGTTGCTCCAAGCCTCATCCAGCCTGGCCTTGAACACTGCCAGGGATGGGGCATCCACAGCTTCTCTGGGCAACCTGTCCCAGTGCCTCACCACTTTTCTCCATGAAGAACTTCCTGATATCCAGTCTAAATCTCCCCGCTTTCAATTTAAGCCCATTACCCCTTGTCCTGTCACTACAGGTCCTTGTAAAAAGCCTCCCCTGCCCAGCTTCCTTGTCGGCCCCTTCAGGTACTGGAAGGTGCTATAAGGTCTCCCCAGAGCCTTCTCTTCTCCGGGCTGAACAAGCCCAATTCTCTCAGCCTGTCCCCATAGCAGAGGGGCTCCAGCCCTCTGAGCATCTCTGTGGCCTCCTCTGGACTCGCTCCAACTGGTCAATATCCTTCTGATGCTGAGGGTTCCACAGCTGGACACAGCACTCCAGGTGGGGTCTCACGAGAGCAGAGTAGAGGGTGAGAATCCCCTCCCTCAAACTACTGGCCGCACTTCTCCTGATATAGCCCAGAATATTTATGACTTTCTGGGCTGAAACAACTTGGGCATTTGCAGATTAGTGCTGTTGCTTCTCTCTTTGTTCCCAGGCTGGTGCACAGTATCGTGCACTGAAGGAAAGGTATCGGTTCCATACCACTTCCAGTCATTGGTATCTCAACACAGTCCTTTTCTAGTCGTCAGATAGGGATGACTTTAGTGTGTGGGTGTCCTAACCCTAACTCTGTGGTGTGCTGACACTCTTCATAGACTTCAAGGAGTATATTTTTTTTTTCCTTTCTCCCCATGTATCTGGGAAAGGCGCTCGTATCTCTAAGCATCCTACATTTGGAATTCTGAGCTAGCAGATGCATCTTAAAGGCCATTTTCTTAGGTCTACAGATTGGTTTGCAACACAAGAATTGAGCAATTCATTTGACTGATATCCATGATACTTCGATCTTGATTGAGCAATACTGTGTCCCCGGTAGCTGGGGTTGAAACTGGGCTGAATCTGGTGTTGCTATTGAATTGATTTATCAGATAAAACTATGATATAGTTTGGCACTGGTGTTTAGCAATCTTTATATATTTAATAAATGGAAGAATCTATAATGCGTTGCAAATAGAATGTTTGCAAAACATTTTAACAAAGACTTACAATACAAAAGGGGTTTTGATGCTCTTTTGAGGTTTGATTAGTTTTGTATCCATTTCCAAAGCACCATTCACAATTTTTCTTCTTTGTATAGCATACTAGATTCTTCATTCAAACATTAAGTTAAACATTTAGCTGTAGTAATGAATCTAAAATGAAACTTCTGTTTGGCAAAGGGAAGACTCTGTTTATGTGCTGTGGTTTAAGCACATTGTTTAGTTGTAATGTCTAATGCAATAATTCAAACCTCGTGTTGTTTTAGGGCATTCAGGAGGAGAACCTTAATCAGGGCTGCAGTTTCCTTGACTCAGTTTTATTTGAGCAATGGACCAGTGTTAACTGGGAATACATAAATTTTTCTGGGAAGAAGTTGAAATCCGTATCTGGAGTCCAAATTTTACCTTTATTAATGACAGTACGTATTCCACAAACTTGGCAGATATGCATAACTCAGGTTTAAAACTTGGCTTCAGTTTTTCCATCATTTGTTCAAAAAAATGTGATAAATACAAGGGAAACACCAAATAAAAAGACAGAACATAATGTTACATGATCTTAAGTACACTAAACTGAATTAAACACAGAATGAATCCTGTTTAGAAATACCACTAAATAGCATAAAACAGTAGTGAGTGATTACACAGGAATAGGATAGCCTATCAGCTAGCTTATATTAAGAATACCTTGTGAGAAAAAAATGTACCTTATTAATAGGTTTTAATCCTGTTTTTAAAGGTAGGATTAGAAATTTAAAGCTTTGGTCCCAAAACATCCTGGCTAAGAGAAACTTTGTACTGGGATGAGACCAAAGCTTGATTTAACTGGTTATATCATCTCCAGTGCTGGCCAGCAGTGGACCTAAAGGAAGGAATGTGAGAAAAGAGGAAACATATAGAGATGCTGCTACAGGATGCTTTCCTAACCTCTAGCTACATGTAGTTCAGACTTCCTGAGCTAGAGGTGTCTTTGTTTTTAGTAGCTCTCCTTGAATGTTTCTTCCATGAGTTTATCCAGCTGCTGTTTGAACCTTTCTAAACTCTTAGTAGTAGCTTGCAGCAAGTCCTTTACTTCTGTAAGTCTCCTCTTCCTGCTTATGCAGCATGACTTTTAACGGTTATAAAAATTCCTGACCTTAGGGTAGGAGGAGTGGTTGGAAAAGTTAGAGTTTTGTCTGTTATTTCTCTAAGATATTCTAGTAACAACGGTTGGTCTATTTGGCGTACGGTAAACTAGAAAACTGAGTGAGACCAAAAAGGTTGGGATACTTTTTTCCTTTGTCAGTGGCTGATTAGCTGTACAATCCTGATTAAGTTACATCACTTTTCTATGAGTTGTAATATCCTAGTACTGGCTCATAGTGCTGTTAATGCAGGTGAGTGTTTTCTGAACCAGGGCTGACTCACGTCCAGCTGGCTTTGAGTGGAGTAAGTGCAAAGCTTTCTGCACTTGTTAATGTAGACATGACTTTTTCTCCTTCTATTAAATGATCATAAAACTCACATTTAGTATGCTAAATTTATGGTTATATACTCTAGATAACTGCAGATGAAAGTGCTCTGAGAGCCACTCAGTCTTTTTATACCACATGAAGGAAGTACAGTGTGACTGTTACACTTGGTCTATGGGTCATCTTGTAGATGTTTTTAATTACACAAGTCACATCAGCACTTAAGACTCATATTTTTAAAAATTCAAGGACACTACTAATAAGCTAAGAATAAAAACAATACTTTACACTTAGGATATATTTTGCTTACTTCTTATTGCATAAATTCCCTAAAAATATCTGTAATTTTTTAAACTCAATGTTTATTTTCCAAATGCAATTAGCATAAGAAAATTTACCTTTTGTAACCTTTTCCTTAATCCCCATGTGCATACAAAAAAGTACAGCTGTAACCACAAAGTAAAACCTTTGACCAATGCCTTGTGAAGTTGTTCAGTACCCATCTACTCCCCCAGACGTAACTCGAGATGTTGTCTTATCACCAGTTAGCTTTATGGAACTTGGCTGAAGGTTGAATAAGTAATGTTAATGTTGATCACTTGTATGACACAGAATTCCATTTATTTTAATTCAGAAGACAGTGAAATCAAGCAATTTTCTAATTAAAGAGATTAAAGTGGATTAAATGAATAGAAGTTTGATTTTTCTCAGGAGACCTTTCTGCTGGTAATGTATGAAGTAAGCTAACTTTGTCCAATTTTTATTTTTAAGGAAGTGAAATTAGGACCTCTTATGAACTTTATGTAGTCATGTAACATCTAATCATAATTTTGAAGATTCTAGAAAGTAATGTCGTTAATTTTCACTGGCCTTTTGTTGGATGATACTAGTTTTTCACTGAAATAATAGGATTTTCTTTTTACTTAGTATTTAATATGGCCAGAAAGGCCTACAAGGAAACAGAATTTTAAATGGATCGTCTTTTAGTAGGACTGGGTACATAAAAGACACAACAGATAAGCAATGCTGCCAATTGCATGAGCTTCAGTCCTTTGTACTGTATCAACAACAGGCTTCTAAGCTTGGTACCATTATAAGCTTTTCTGGGTTATAGTCTTCATTTTTGAATAGCAGTCATGGTGATAAAAGTATGTGGTGATAGACACATGGACCATCACAGTAAATCCCTTCATGTTCTCTGTGCATGGTCCTCAGTGCTCTGGTGCTGAACCATGTAAGCGAGAGCTGGGTGAGGTTGTGATGCTTAAGAGGGGTAACGGAGTCAGAGACCGATGGATCTCAGCGTGGGACATGCTGCAATGTATGTGTTTGGAGGGACTGAATCCTGGGAAGATGTTACGGGTAGATACTAGGAAGGTAGTTAGGAAGGAGAACAAGAGAAACCTAAAATAGGATAATGTGATGGCAAGGGAGCAATGGGAAAGAAAGATAAGGGGTGGTAAAATGAAACAGTTATGGATAAGGGTGAAAACTGGGCTGTGAGAAATCAATATTGGGCCTGTAGGCAACACATAGACACTAAATGTGGATGGCACCTGGCAGTTCTGAGGATCAGAACAGAACGGAATAAACTGATTCCCAATGTTAATGAATTTGGAAATAAGAAGAGTTCAAAGTCTCAGTATTTCTTCGCTTTATTTTATACATTAGCAGATCCTTCAAGTATCCACATGGAGAATCTTCAGGGTGATAAATGACCTTTCACTTATACCTGCTAAATCAAGTGATAAGTAATAATTTCTTGACCTAAATTTCCCAAGTTGCTCATGATCCATACGTGCAGTAAATGTTTGCCTTGAGATGTGTCTTTATAATTTTTAATTTGAAAAAAGTATGGCAAATTGCATTTTATGAATGAAGTTAAAAACATCAGTGTTGCAAAATAAAGCCTTAATAGTTAGGAAAGACTGCAGTAAAGGTTATCTCTGTAACCTTGATTTATCTCCTTGTACAGTGACGAAGGAACTGGTGCTAATTACTGCTGTTTTGGTGGTCCCTGCCCTGGAAAGCTGCAGCAAGTTTAACCCTGATTAATAACATCTCACTAATTCGCTTACCTGGACATCAGGCATCCACTGGAGCCATTTATGGTATCATTTGCACTCTTGATAAGCTTGATACGTGGCTTTCCTCTCTCAAAGGATTTAATGAATTATCTTCAAGCAGTCATATACTGGAATCTTGGTTTATGTAGTCCTGCCAGAGCTGGCATCTTCGAAGTCTTGTGCCACACAGTGAAATACGTTTGTTCTTACTATGTCACAGTATGCAAACAGTAAGGATTTATTGTAGTTCTCTAAACTGAACCTTTGCAAGAAACAGATAGCAAGAATAATGATGGGAATGGGATTTTTTTTAAGGAAACAATGCTGCCTTTCTTGTATCTGTCCGTGGGCGCATTTGTCATTTCACGCTTTGCAAGTTCAGAAAACCACCTTTAATTCTGGGAAGCAGATAGATCTGCCACTGGCCTTTTTACTCTTTCAGTCACAAATGTAGAGGCACAGATGTTCCAAGTTCCTATTCCAGCTTTGGTAGTGTTTAGTTGTTTTCCTCTTGTCAATGGACTCTAGGTAGTCACCAAGCACAGCTACAGCAAATTCCTCTAAAGCAGCACACTCCTTGCTTTGCAAAGACAGGCTGGGTTGGCAAAGCCTGTCCCAAATTCTCTGCTAACTGGAATCCATAACCCTAATTCTTTCTGATGGGGAATAACAGGAAAGAAATAATGGTTGCTAAACCTGTACCTCATCACTGACTAGGATGCTCTATACCAGGTGAAAAGAACAAGTGAAGATGCAGAATTGATATTTATGTAAACTAGATGCCCTCAGTCTTTCCATAAACAATAATATCCTGTGGGGATGTGGTGTTATTTTCTCATAAATGGTTACTGTTCTTAATACTTGAACGAAAATTCATGTTTGTGATCATTGCCTCTTATCAGAAACTCTCTGGAATGTTTATATTATGCAGTTATTCTGTAGAGGAGATGATTCAAGTTTATGACAAAACTTTATTTTAAACTTGATTGAATTTGTTTTCTGGCCAGACTTTTTCTGTTTCTTTCTTTTTTTTTTTCTTTTTTTTTTTTTTTTCAAATAAACTGAAAAGAATAAAAGATCCTTTCTTGCAATGCTTCCCTTTGAAAGCTATGTAAAATCTGTTTTGTTAACTCAGGAGGCTTTATTTAGCATAGCTTGATTACGTTTTTCCATTCTTTGTACTGGCTGTTAGAGACCATTATATTTTATACATATCAGCACGTTGGTATTTAAAGGCTTATTCAGAATTTCCATTCTTGGATCATTATCTGGAAAACCATTGCTAAATTTCAGTTATTTTCATTTTCCTATTCCCTAAATTTTGGCATTCAGTAAAGCCTTAACTAACCTGTAAATAGTCTCCATCAGGATATTTGGAAACCGCCCTGTAAGCACTTTCAAGCTTTCTGTTCATTTTGGTAGTTTGAGATAATAAAGAGTGCTACTTTTATTTTTATGATGCTGTTGCATGTTTCAAGGCTGGAATTTATTTTAAGTGGATAATAGTATACCACAGGTTGTTAGTTTTTCCCCTTATGATGCTGAACAGTTGAGTGTGTTGGTCAATGGCTGATGGAAATATCTCTTTGATCGAGTTGTGTATGTGGTGAATTTTAAGACAGAGAAGATATCTCAAAGAAAGACACTTTTCTTTCCTAAAAAAGCTCTTCTTTAAGACATGAAATGAATCTTGCCGATGAATTATGTGTTAGTGTTTGATTTTTGAATATGTAGCTCTCTGGGACAGAAATGGTTTGGATCAGAGAGTACTACATAGGAGTTAAGTTCTATGGCCAATTTGGGAAGACTGGAGATTGTTTTGATTAAATATTTAATGAAGCAAACACTTCATTTCAGTGATCTGAAATAATAGTTTTTATTTTCACCAAGTTTACCACAAAGTGTAGATGAGTATAAATACCTGCTTCGAGTGAAAATCATTACTTAATAGCCTTGATGTGTTGCTTTTTGTAGCCAATGAAGTGAGTCAGCATTGAGACTTGAAGAAATTACAAGTGAGAAATTAATTATGGAAAGTTCTTTTCTGTAAAACATCAGAAATAACATGCCAGTCATTTTCAATACATTCATGGACTTTCATGGCTGAAAGCTTAATATCTGTACTGCTTTTTGTGATTTTGAGGTCTCTAACACCTGCATTTCTAGTATTTTTATTGAGGGCATTTTCCTATTAAGGAAAACATGATTATTTCATTGTAGCTTAATTCTTTTAACACTTACCCCTTTTTTGTCAGTATTGTCTCTATGCTTGTGTCTTGACTTACTTTCTGAGGGACTTGACCAATTGAGAAAAATATGTGATCTGTAGTAGCAGAACTGTATTATTGGTGTGTTTTAATGAATGCTGCAGGTAATACAAGGCATTTCCATGTATTAGAAAAACAATTCCAAGCTAGAAACAAATCTTTAAGGTCTTAAAGTCTATGTAAAATGCTCTGCTTTGTTATAGGTAGTGTAATGTTGTTATAAGAATCATATATAGCTGGAGAAGACAATGAATCTAGTCCTAACTTTCAAATCACAAGTCTAAAACAGAGGACGTCATGCGTTATGTATAGTTAAAGTATAAGTAAACTCCAACATTGGTGTATTTTTTTGTATATGTATATCCTACTATACGGTTTTTGTACTTGTATGTACCCAAGAAACGTTTCCTATCTATAATAGATGTATTTTGTTCCATAGCACCATGTAGTTCTGTAATAAAATTTGAGTATTTATTGCATTAAAAATAGTTGAAGAATGTGATCACATATTCTAATAGAGATATATGCTGTATGTTAAAATTACAGCTTACTAAAAAGCTCTTCTCAATTTTATACATACTATGAATAATCTACGGTATTTTCATGCTATCCTTCAATTTTACTTGTATTAAAGTGTGTATTTAAGGGAATATGTAGATTTAAACAATACGGGAGAAATAAAGGTTGATATACAGTATTGGCCATTACGAGCTTGGTATCCCAGACAGATGAGGGAAGATAAAGTGTGATTAGAGCACTCGGTGAAATTGTGGTTCTCCAAGAACCTTTCTTCTACATAATGAAGGAAATTTAGGTGGAGGAACAGAAGTGTTTTGGGAAACAAAGAAGTGTTCCAAGATTTGCAGTAAAAAGGGTGTCATCTAAAAGGAGTAAAGCTGAGGAGCTTGGGTACTTATAAGCATAGTTCTTCGACAATTTAAATTTCTTTCATTGCCTTAGCTGTAACAACTAGGGGCTACTGCTGATAGTTATTAGGTGGGTAACGAGATGTGATTACTCCTTGATATTAACTTATCTGCCCATTTTACAATTGTTTCCATCTACCTGTCTGTCTTCTCTTTTATGACTATTTCCTGTTATGATTTTTCTTATGGTGTGGGCCTTTTGGGCTATCTGTGTATGGTTTGCATCTCTGCTTGTTTGTGCTCACAGATGTAGGACCTCGGTCCGGAAAGCCAACCGTATCCTGGGCTGTATCCAGAGCAGTGTGGCCAACAGGGTGAGGGAGGGGATTGTCCCTCTTGACTCTGCTGTGGTGAGACCCCACCTGGATGCATCCAGCTCTGGGGCCCCCAACATCAAAAGGACATGGACCTGTTAGTGGGTTCAGAGGAGTCCATAAAGGTAATCAGACAGATGCAGGACTTCTGATGAAGAAATGCTGAGAGAGTTGGGTTTGTTCAGCCTGGAAAAAAGAAGGTGCGGGGGAGACAGTATTGTGGCTTTCTAATACTTAAAAGGGGCTTATAAGAAAGGTAAGGCCAGACTTTTTACAAGGGCCTGTAGTGACAGGACAAGGGATACTGGGTTTAAATTGAAAGCAGGGAGATTTAGATTAGATATCAGGAAGAAATTCTTCATGGGAGAGGGTGGTGAGGCACTGGAGCAGGCTTCCAGGGGAAGTGTCTCTGGAAGTGTTCATGGTCAGGTTGGTTGAGGCTTTGAGCAACCTGGTCTAGCAGAAGGGGGGTTGGACAATTGATGACCTTTAAAGTTCCCTTCCAACCTAAACCCTACTGTGATTCTATGATCCCTTTAAGGCCTCAGGTTGTTACTGTAATAATTATTTAAAAAATCATACTTTGCGATGCTATTTTTGGCACCTTGAATAACAGATTTTCAGACTTGTATAGTCTACGTACCCTATTTCTATCTATGTAAAGTTATATCGATGTATTTTGAGGTTGATTAACCTGACATATAGTTAGAATGCATATAATAACTATAGATTTGCATTTCACTTGTAATTAAATTTCATGATAACATTTCAATTGTTTCAGAGAATATATTGTTAGAAAGTGAGAAATGGTTTCTGTCCCTTCATGTTGTCACTTTTTCATGGCTGGGTTTTTCTACTCATATTTCATGCTCTAGGATGTTATCAATTAAGATTTTTTTATTAAAACACATTTATAAATTTCTGTTAGACTGTTTTCCTTTTTTTTTTTTTTTGCCACACAGCCTGTGTGTGGTCAGAAAGTTTTGAGATGGTTGTAGGAAATACATTACTTGCTTCTAAACTTCTCTGTACGTGGGTGGTCACTGAATGGCTGGATACTGTCACTGTGAGCCGTGCTGCTCATTTATACATAGCTGTAGTGTTTAAAATCTCTTCCTGTGGTTAATTGCTCTCATTATATTGACATTTTTCTGGTTTATAAATGTGTAATTTTCAGGTTTATAAAGGTTTTGACAGTGGGCTCTTGGCTTGCTTAAATTTATTATGTTACAGCAAAATTTAACTTAACGAATTATGTTAAATACGTATGGCAATAGAGTTTTCATTCATCTTTCTGCAGCATCTTTCCATCAGCCATACTTTTCAAGC
This sequence comes from Rhynochetos jubatus, assembly GCA_027574665.1. Taxonomy (NCBI): domain Eukaryota; kingdom Metazoa; phylum Chordata; class Aves; order Eurypygiformes; family Rhynochetidae; genus Rhynochetos; species Rhynochetos jubatus. The sequence goes on from CM050650.1 coordinate 119,913,210, forward strand.
GATTAGGAGGGTTTATAAAAATATTGCACTATTATTTAGTACAGCAGTACATCAGAATGGTATTTAAAATCCTTTTTCTGCCCATGTATCTGTAGTCTGAAAACCAAGTTGAAAAGACATGAGCTTGTCTGCATGCTCTGGTTTCTACTAGGATGGATGTGGTTGGTCTGGGATGCCTTGTTTGTATCAGACACATTTTGAAGAAGGACAGATATACTGGCTTTTACAAGCACTTTCAAACCTATGGTAGGATGTTCTTTAGGGGATATCGTGTAGGGCTTTTGGTTTAGAATCATAGAATGGTTTAGTTTGGCAAAAATTCCAGTCACCCATCAAAGAGAAAGTATCTGAGAAAGTCTGCCGCTCATGGAAAATGTAACACTCCATGGGCAGGAGATTGCAATTTCTTAGTCTTACTGGATCAACTGTGCATGACCTTCCAAAATAAAAATAAAGTGTATTTTCATCAACAAACAGTTTGTTGGACCTATGGGTATTGTGTAGGAGTCTTCATGGAAATGGTGAGGCCAGAGTGGCCAGGAAGAAGAAAGTGATAAAAAGTTTAATACTGGAGAAAGAATAAGAGAGAAAGAAGGTGTTGAGCAGGAGGAAATGAGTTGCAAGTTTTTGCACAAGCAAAGTTACTGTGTGAGAGTTATGTAAAGAAAATTTGAATTTGAAGGTGAGGGTAAACCATTGGAAACCCTTTTCTTGAAAGGTTGAAATACCTGTGACGCTCTGAAGTGACAGCAATGTACAATGGTTTCATCAGCACTTGGAAAATGTTGACTAAGAGAACAAGCCAGAAGAGAAGTTTAAGGAGATTAGGTGGAAAATGAATTACATATGGTTTGCTAGTAGGGATAAAGACAGATGGATTTTGGAATATACAAATTGTTACTATGCTCTATTGGAAATGAAGGTAGAGCATTTCAAATTGCAGCTGGCTTTATGGTTGATGTTTATTTGCAATGGCAAGACACTGCACTGTGCAAGTAAGTAGGTTTCCATTAATGGAATTCATAAAGAATGCTTGAGGCAGAAAAATGGAAATTTTAATACATGTGAACTTATGGAGTGCATTAATGAAAAATTAACCTCAGTATTAGACAGAAGTTAATCAGCCAGAGTTGAGATTTGGACACTGAAATCCACCTAAGGCTGAGAATGTGGTTGGGTCCTATAAGCTTTTGAAGACTACCTTGTCTGTTATGTAACTTACATAGTTTACCACCCCCTGTGGGAATTTAAACTGAATGATGATCAAGAGGTCCCTTCCAACCTAAATTATTCTATAACTGTATTTATGTATGATAGTTTACAGCATACTTGGCTTTACTTCCACAACATGGACTCAAACAATGCCTGTTCTGGGGAAGTGGGCATCTGTCTCCCATCTGTCTCCTACCTACAAGCAGTTTTAGGAATATAGACAATTGAATTCTGCTCTGTATGCCAGATAAAAATAATGCCCATTTTTTTCAGAGTGTTTTGATGGCATCTGGGAGGATTTGTAGCCTGGACTCCAGCCAGGAGTTTGCCTTGCATCCATGGCATGGGTATCAGGCCCCATAGGGTCTTTGTAGTTGTTCTGTGCCCTGACCCTATTGAGCTGGACCAAGGTGCCACAAGGGACGGAAGTCATAGGTGCCAAATAGAGAACCTGACCCTTTGTGACGTTCATGTTTATGGAGAAATTATGGAAAACTGGAGCTGGTTTTATCCAGCTATGGCTCACAGTGAACACACTTGATAGGGAGGTGGTTTGGAACCAGCTTGTACCCTTTCCGTTTGAATGTTGTACACATCTACAGTGACACGGATTGGGAACAGGAGTATCTTACTGGTGTGGAATCATCAGGGGACAGAAAATTATTAGAGGAAAAGGCAGAATAAATGTAATGAGCAGGTGTGATGCTGGAGTATAAGAGGCTACTGTGAAGAATAGAGGGTTTTTTTGTACTTTAATTCTCTAATGGCTCCTTGTAAAAGTTATTCTGTTATTGTTAACTCAAATTTCTTCTGAGATGCTACAATTTAAAAATCATTGGGTAGTGTGTTTCATAGTCAAAAATACTGTAATTAGTGCTTTTAGTCTGATTTATAACGACATGTATTTTCATTGAGTTTTCAAGTTTACTTTGTGCATGGTATCTCTTTTTTCACTTTCTCTTTAAATACATGTTTCATTTTGTGTCTACAGATCTTACTTCAGTGCTGACTGTGTGAAATCTTACTTGCTATGATTTGAATTGTGGCATCATAAATTAAAGTACTGAGAGGTTCCCCATTTTATTTTCCTGCCTGGGCAATGTACTGCAGAGAAAGTAAAACAAATTTAACAAATATAGAAATTTAAAATGCATAGGTTTCTGTGCTGTTAACATAATTTTTGAATGTGAGTATTGAAGTTGAGACCTTCTCTTCAGTATATTGATGTTGGAAAATGAAGAGTCTGTGTGGTGACTGAATTTCCATTGACACTTTTTTTGCCATTTCTAGCAGTACTTACTTCAAACACTGAACGTTTAGCCCCTGTTATTTCAACTGTTCCTTGAAAATGGCTATTTCAAATCAATATTAAAGCTACGTGTCTCATGCTGGCCTGTCACGTGATAATGTCATTTATTTTCACTTTTAAAATCGCTGATCACAGTGGAAAATAACTTTAAATACGTTTTTAGCTATTTTATTATATCTATAGGTATTTTTACAGCTTAACTCTCTTAAGAGGTGCAAAAGAAGAAAATTTTTTAAAGTACTGTTTTATCCTTTGCTTTCAAGTACTATTTTATTCTTTGCTACTCATTCAAATAGAAATATTTTGCTCAGAAATGCTTCTTCTAAGTTTCATGTATTTTTATTTTAAATACATTTAAATAAGAATTCCTAACAAAACCCGATTTTTTGTCTGATGGTAGAAACATACTTCAAAGATGGATTAGGCATAGAGTCCCTGTTGATCCAAATTAAAAAAATGTAATAGTTGCAGTTTTATCTTTGTAGCTCATTGAGAAGAAAAATGTTATTTAGTGATTGCTACAAGACAGAAAAGCAACATTAAGGTTTAGCTTGTCTTGCTAAGATGTAATTTAACTATGAATTTATATATTTTTAAGATGTGATAATTTAGAAAATTTTAGGGAAATGGTTTAAGCTTAAAATCGTTTAAAAAAACCCAAAAAGCTTCTGATTTGGAATAACTTTTTGGAATTTCAGTGTTTCAGCAATGTCACGTTTGACTTCATTTAACCTATCTCAGCAAGTACCCATGAAATAATTTAAGAAATCAGCTTCAAAAATGTGCTGGAACATTCTCCAAGTTTATGGTGTAGGAACAGCTACTGCTAACTTAGACATATACTAAAATTCTGAAAAGACATGTTATGTAATTTTTATTACAGCAGGAAAATATTTTTGGGAAACACAATACTTAAAAATCCTATTTTTTTCATTTTCTAAAAATGTTGTCACAAGACAGTGACGTAGACCCCTGATCTTTCCATCATTCACTAGTTCTCACCCTTTCTGCACATGGAAATAGATGCCACTTCAGCTTATACTTATAAACTTCTAAGTATTAAATGCTTTTGTATGGATACTGCATGTCAAATCTGTTTGATTCTGTTTCTAAAATGAGTATATTCTAAAGATGACTATTTTGGCAATACATGAAAGGAGTGTCTTTGGGTAGTGGGCTGGTTTTGTTAGGGATTCTGAAAGGGGTGATCCTTTCTGTTGTGCCAAATGAAACTGGACTGAAGTCGGTGCAGAAAGGGATACTGCTTTCTTTTGGCATCTGAACATCGGTTTCAAGTGTGTTACATTGCTTACAAGTTAGACAAAAGGTGGCATGGTTAACTGGAATTATAAATAAATTCAGCAAATAAAATGTTCTATGTGTGCACAATCAGAAACAGGAGAAACCGATGGAATAATTTTAAGCTGTGGTTGTCTTTATGGGCATTTTGCAATCACAGCTTAGTAATGAACGTTTGCTGAAGTTGTAAGGTTTCTGACCTGAGTAAATAATTCTATACATTTTTGAAATCAGAAGTCAAGGGACTGGACTTCAGTCAGCTGCAGATGTTAAGGGGAGTGTCCTTTGAAGCCAAGAAGCATCACGTGTATGTATGGACTAGCTGAGGAAGCAGCTCGTTGTTGTTTTAGAGTGGATTTTTAAAAAAAGATCACCTTGGAAATCAACTTATTTGGGTGCTTTAATCAGATTTTGTTCTTTGTAGGCTAGCAGTGTAACAATATGAAATTGGTAATATTTTAAAAATTAAAATAAGCATCTCTTATACAGGTGAGGAGCCCTAGTAAAAGACACCGTGCAGCTATGAATTTTTTAATATTTCTTGGGGTTGTTCTTACTTTACACATTTTAATATAATATGATTCAAACACTATATCTCCTCTTATTATTATATTTAAAATGTGGCTTTTGAAATCATTCTTTTTGATACAGCACAGAATGTCAGAACAGTGGAACTAAATCAAAACTTACTTGAAAGCTGAAGGCAATAAAACTGCTTCTTTCACAGTTAATTACCTATTTCAGATTTTGGAGAGGCTAGGCATTATGAGTGGGCATTTTTAGGCTGTGCATGATGAACTCGAATAACTTGCATAGTGAAGTGTGTATATTATGGTATGGAAGGAGTAGTTCATTTTCCTTTGTCAACTGCCAGGCAAGTCAAATTCTTCAAGAAGAATGTTTAGTTGCATATAATTTTACAGTAGTCGGGAAAGAAGCAGCGTGTTTACATAATCTACATGGGAATAGAAGTATACAGTTTTAAGCAATGTCCTTTTCCGAATGAAATTAAACCAAGTAGCTGTAATCTGTTGTGAGTTCAGCTCAAGGCAGCTTACTAGAAGTTAAATAACGTTAATGTTTTAGTTGGAACTCATGTCGAAGAGGTATTATTTTAAACGAAAATGAAGTCTACAGCTATCTGCGTGAATGTCTCTCAATTACAGTGGCGTCCGTGGATCTTGGATCTGAATGAAGATTTGGCTAGAAATTCTCCACATCCTTATTCTATGTTTTCTTCTGAATAAGAAACAGCATGTGTGAATTACATTTACTATAATCTGCTCCATACAAGAGGATAAAAATTCTGTGAAAAATGATTATTCATGGTTTAAAACTATTTTGATCGTAGTGGATAGATTCCTTTTTCCTTCAGCTAGTTAGAAGTTGAGGGTATTTTGAGAAGTAATGCTGAATGGCTAACATTTTAATACTTAGCTAAACACAAACCTATGAATAAGAAGTAACTCTGCAGTTGTAGACAATCGCATTCCAATGGTGGTGTAACTTCCTGCATTTAACCGAACATGAAACATTATTCAGTGAAAAGGAAAAATACTCTTTTTCCTGAGTGTGCTACCCAAGCAATTAGAATGAATTGCTACTACTGTAAAGTGGGGAGTTACTGCATGAGATAATCTGTATTTAAGCTTCCCATAATACAAGCCTACGGGAAAAAAAAACATGTTCTCCTATACATCAACTTAAAATATTTTTACAGTTGTAGCTACCAAGTTTATAAAGAGGTTTTTCCTATTTTCACAAAACCGGAACGTTTTTGTGTGTAACGGAATTAGATTTCAATTTAACTGGTGAAAGTGCTGCGATGCATACAGCGTTTTCAAAGGAATTACTAGCTCTGGAGACACAGTTCCACACTTTGAAGTTTCACTCAAAACAAAGGGTTGGTTCTTTTTTTTTTTTTTTCAAATTGATGCACATATGAATACTACCAAACTGAAATGATGGGTGCATGGGTGTTTTCAGAGTAAAAGATAAATAATTTTTCACTGAGCTCTATTTCTAAAATTTTTGAACTATTAGTAATCTTAATGTAACAACATGAGTAATTTCAATGCAATACTGTTAGACTAGAATCAGAGTACAATTAAGAGTAGAATTAAATATGTAATAAACAGTACATATTTAGTGCCTCATTTCCAGTTTCTTGTTTTGTACAGTATATCTTGTTTTGTACAGTATATCGTGACCTTCATGTGGAAATTGTCTAGCGTTATAATTAAAGATGGAATTTGCTCAGTTCCTTATTTGGAACTCAGAGAAGGGACTGTCTGCGTCTTGCAGAAGTTACATTCTGTGTACATTTAGATTAATTTGATTTTTTGCAAACTATGCAGTATGAATAAACTAATGAATACTGGACCACTTAAAGGTGAAATGCAGCTTGTAAATGTCCAGTTTGGGCTGTTGGCTGAAGAGGTTACTGAAGGAAAAGAAAGTACTATTTAGCTTCATATTTTAATTCCTGCAGCATTTCTTCTTAGGTGTTACTGTTGAATTAAAAAGGCTAAATTGCAGCTTTGACTGCAATTATCTGTACATCTTGGCTTCTAGATCAATGAAGTCTGTCATGTGTGAGAGACCACTATCTAAGAATTGGAAAATCTCTTGTGAATAGATACTACATAAACTCTTATAAAAGAGATGTAGAGAGAAAATATTCATACTAGCTAAGGAATATAATTTTCAAGGTGCTGTTTCCATGTCTCCCAGCAAATTGAAGAGGTCAAACTCCTGGCAGCTTGTAAAACAGAAACAGTTAGCCCATGGCCTCACGTAAAAATGTAGCAAGCTATGGCTTATATTCCACCTTTGCATTTAAACCAAGAGCTAACTGCTATTTGTGTTTTTAAAAATAGAAGTTTGTTTACTTTGATTAAGCAATCTTGTGAGCTGCAAATATTATGGAAACTCCCACACCTCTCCCATATTTTTCCTTTGTCTTTTGGTAGAAGTAATGAATATCATGGATTGTATTTGGACTGTGAGTGGGATATAATATAATTTACTTTACTGACTAGTTCCCTTCCAGACGTCTACATGAGTTGAAAACTGGATTATGGTATTTAAGATACAAACTGTCTGCCCTTACTTGTCACAGAAAAATACTTGTCAGTTAAGCCACAGACTCATATAAATAAGACTTTGGTCTTAGAGCAACATATTTCTTAACTGATCTTTGAAAATATGAGTTAAAAATCTCTGTTCTGCAGAACTTCTGATTTATATATGCCTAATAGGTAAAAGTATTTTATTTATGGAATTTTCAAAGACAAATAGAGAAAGGGAAATGGGATGTGTGTTACATACTTAATAATTGAAAGAACAACTGTAGTGTAACTGAGAAGAAATAAGAAACAAGTAAACGTGTGAGGGGATTAGTTAAGACTAGAGATTTTAATGTAAGGCATTGTTCCTAGTATTTACCCACACTGGATTTTACTTAACATATACTACATTAAAGTTCTAATTAAAAAAAAAAAGTTCGTATTTTTTCTAGGTATTTCTCTTAAGAGGTTTCTTGAAAATAGTCAGAAATAGAAAAGTTAAATGATTAATTTTTTTTTCAATGCTAACTTCTGCTTGGTTAGAACTGATCCATAGTTTCACATTGTATTAGGAATTTAATGTCCTCTGTAATTTTTGCCACCCTCAAGGAAGCAAAGAACCACCCAATTTACTCACCCTACCAACATTGTAACATGATACTTTTTGAGGCTATTTCTGCTGTTGCTTTTTTTTTTTTTTTTTGTCTCTGTGGCTCTCCGCTCAGGAGGCTTCTCTGTGTGGTAAAAAGGAGTATATGATTAAAAAATGAGAAAATTAGCCAAACATTAGTTTTGCTTCATCCTGTGAAATATTTCTTGTCATACACATTGGATAGTCCATAGTCCAGCATGTTCTTACTGAGGTCTGAAATATGTGATTCAGCCTTACATAGGAAATTGGTTGTGATTATTTGATTTAAATACTAGATATAATATTATTTAGATATATATAAAATATATATTAGTGAAATATATACAGTATAAGTAATAATATATATATGATCTAAAAGAGTGGTAATTCTCAGAAGAGAAATACATAAATATGTTCATTTAAATAACCCAGCCATGGTATCAGTATGGCTCAGATCAGCACCTTTAACTATTTTAAGGTTCCTTGCCCTGTTGTGGTTCCTCTGTTTCAGTAGCTTTGCCCCACTTCAGCCATTTCAATTGAAAACTCCCATACGGATGTCCTGAAAAGAAGCTGGTTGTACGTACTCATTGGAAGGTTTTTAACTGGGCAGTGAAGTAGTCTCACATGCATTTTGGCTTAACCCTACCTTCTCCTCATTTCCTTGCCATAAGCAAATATTTGAAGCCTTGAGAGTGCCTGGAGGGGGTGAGGCATGGATTGGTGGGATGAGGAGGTGATGCTTTGCTGGATGAGAGGAATGAAACCAGGATGAGAAATTGGGGACCAGATAGGTAACAACAGGTCACCAGGGCTAGAGTACAGGCAGGCATTCTTCCAGTTGAAAGGGGGAAAAAACATGCATCATGTTAGTCCATCTTAAAACTGGCATTTCCCAATTTATGGCTGCAGGCGCTTGCAAACCTAAATGCCATTTAATGCAGGTTTTGTGTGTATTTTTGTTTTTGTGTTGTGGTAGTACTCAAAGAAACCAGTCATGATCATGGCGGCTTTATGCAGATAGGAAGACGGACCCCGTTCCAGAGGGTTTGTACCGTAAGGCTTGGCATATGCCAAATGTTACGCGCACGAGTAACTCCTTTTTAAGATGGTGGATGTGCTCCCATGGCTCAGATTAAGTGAACTCATGTATGTTAGCAGGGTTTTATCCTTAAGGGCAAGCTGAACTTCAACACTTGGAGCTGTGCCAGTAAATTCTAACGGGCTTCTCGTTATTTGCTGTTACAGACCTATGTATGTCTTTGAAGGACTGGAGCCCAAATCCTTCCGCATTTGAGTTTTCTAGTGAAGAAGACCTTTTTAATTTTTAGGATAGGGTCTTGTTAAAATTAAGAAGTATGTGCCCGCTGCCTGTTGTTAGAGTGGCGATGCTATTTCCTTTCGTTTCAGAGGTTAGAACATTGCTCCTATTGGGCATGCACGCTCAAATGCATCAAATTAAGGAAATGATATATGAAGTACAAGTTACAGCGATGTTCAGCACTGAAGAGCTCTTCAGTGTAACGTATAAATTTCATTTATTCAGCTTTTTCAGATTTAGCTCAGCGCTGTCCCGCTGCATCTCAAGAATCTACTCAGGAAATTCTGAAAAGTATTCAAGGAAAACTTTCTAACTTATTTTCTTAAATTGTAAATATTGCTGACAGATACTTGCTGTATCCGGAGAAAGGACCAATTTCTTTGCTGCCTGTTTAAGCAGGCATATGCCAAATGTCTGACTATTCCTACAGAATGAAAATTTTTCAGTTGTTTTTTTGTTTTTTTGTTTTTCTTTAATTGGTTTAGGGTGATTTGGGGGAAGTGATTGGATTAAATATTTTTCTCCTTTAAAGGAAAAAAGAAAAACTACCCAAGACTTAAGTTCAAAAAAATCTGTATTTTTCATTGAGAAAGCCCCCCAGAAAATAGCCTGGAAAAGCCACTGGCATTCCTGTTTGCTGTCTCCCCTTTGCCTGTGCTGTCTTTTGTACTAGTATCTACGCTCATTTCCTGCTGTACTGGTTCTATACCGTACCTTCTCCCCTGCTTCCCAGTAAGAAATAAGGCAAACTTGAAACTTCAGTTTGTTTGTTTTCTTTTTTCCGTCTGATATTCCCAGTGGTGTTCTGATAATATTTTAATTCTACTTACTAATTCTGTAGTTAAGATAAAGATTTGACACTTGCTACACTTCTCTCAATATTGCTTTGTGTGAGATGTATAAATGTTTTGCACTATGTGTACTGAGTGTTTAATTTAACCACAGCTTGTAGAATAACACATTTTCTTGTTTAAGAATGCAGTACATGATGTTTCAGAGCATCAAATTTTTCTTTCTCTGGATTCAGTGGCTTTGGTAGTATCTTTAATATCGTGAGGAATTTTTTTTTTTAATAGAATACTAGGTTGTGGTTTAAAAATGTATTTTATCCTTTAAACCCATATTAACAGATGGGCAAACAACGTTGATTCTATGTTAAATTTATTTTTTGTCTGTGTGTCTTAGCCCTGAAGATGACGAGAAAATCATGTATTTAAATATTATTCTTAATGTAAGTGCAAAAGTAGGTACTTAAATTCTGAGTGTGTAGATATTAGTAAACTGGATGGAGTATTTTTTTAAAAAGGAATTAAATGATTCCTTTAAATGAATTCAATCAAACATTTATTAGTACTCTTGCCATTATTTGCTTCTCTCAAATCATTTTTCCTTTAAAGTCTGTGTAATATTGCAAAACCCTTTTGGGTGGCAGGTGCAGTTAACCACATCACAGTATTTCAGTTCTATATTTACAACAGGAATTTTCCTAGTTAAAATTATACTTCGCAAACAGTTTAAATTTTAAACTAATATTTTTCTTCTAATGAGCAGTTGGGAAAGCTTTTCCATCACAAAGCATAATATCCAGTGAAAAATACCAGTGTAACACAAAGTTCCTGAAGAAAAGCAGTTACTGAGTGTCCCTGCTGCTCCCCCCCATCCAAGAATATTCCTAATCCTACAGGTAATTCTATGGTAATACAGTGTGATGTGCACAACAGTTTATTCTTAGTTAATCAAGAGGAAGTTTTGTATTTTCTTTTAATCTTTATTTCTGCAGGACATAATTTTAATTATAAAATATTGATAATTAAAAAAAAAAAAAAAGCCAGGCTCCATATGGCAACATGAAAAAGAAATGTGTAAGGTGCTCCCTATGGAAAAGATTTTGAAGTTAAGCTGAATAATGCAGATAAGTGCCAAATTGTGATGTCATTTTAAATTTACTTTTTTCTTTCATACATTATACACTAATTTCTATGGTGCAGCCTTAAAATAAATCTTAACATGCACGTAAAAGTATGAAGGAAGTTCAGTTAAGCTGCATTTTCAGGCCGTGATTGCCAGCATGAGGTCATGACCCATGCCCCTTTCTGGTGCCAGGATCATTTGCAGTCTCATGATACCAATCTCATTATTTCTAGACTCATGTCTCCTCTTGAGGCTTTGACTCCAAGCTTGGGAATTTTTATTTGGGTCAAGTACCAGTGGGAAATTCAGTACTAGAACACTTTATCCATTTCCAATTTTTCTTTTTTTTTTTTTTTCTTTTTTGGAAAAAAAATAAGTATCCTGGCACTGTTTTAACCACATTGCCATGTCGGAAACTTGTCTTATTTCTGATTTGGTAAATCGCAAAGAAAAATTATCAAGTAAACAGCAAAAATGTATCAAACGCAGTATTTAACATGTGTGGCTTTTATCCAGTTTGTAATGGCCTCTTGGACACATTTTTATTTCCTGATCTGACTGTGATCATCGTATCTCCAGTTTGTTTTTTTTATATAACGTACATGGCAAAATCGTGCATGTATGTCTGCAATTCACTCGAGGTTATTAGGAAATTGGTTTCTGTGAATACACACACTGTCTACTCCAGCAAAAATTCAGAAGTGTGTGGAATTGTTTTAAAGAACATATACTTATGCCCATGCTGCCTTCAAAGTGCGTGGTTAGTAAAGCTGGTAGTAGCCAACCTCTGCACCAAAAGAAATTCTTCCCAAATTATAACATGCTGTATTTGTCTTTATCTTTTTAGCTGCAGGTGATCAGAAAGAATATAATGTGTATCTCCATCCTTTATAATATATGTACACTTTAAAAATTTTTTCTGGTGTGGTTAATCATGGACTGCCTTATTTTTTTTTAATGACTGTTACATCTCAAAAGTTAGGGTTCCTACTGGTATGCAACTGATAGAAACAGTCTATTGCTAGAGAAACCACCAAAATGCTGCTCAAAGGAGAATTGCCTGTTTCTACTTTTAGTTGCATTTATGTCAGGATAAAATAGTTCACAAATAGCACTCTAAATAGATATTTTTCTTAGTGAGCTCACTTGAATTCACACACATTAGGGCTGAAATCTCAGTCCCGTTGACTTTAAACTTCCATCAACTTCCCCGGGATCCGGGCTTCTTTCAAGAAGTGTACTTCAGACGAAAAAATATTGACATTTCCTTCAGGTTTTCAGACTTTTCAGACTTCAGATGTTGATCAAAAGAATGTAATCACATTTGTTACCATGTCTGCTGTTACCTTTACCTAGAAGATACGTTGCTATTATGTGCTGTGTTTCTTGAAATCAATCCATGCAAAAATATGATATTATTGGACTACTTTTAATAGAAATATGTACATAAAGCTCCAAATATACGAAAGTATAATTGTGAAGGGTTGGATTATTTTTAAATGACCTGTGAAACTGGGGGAGGGAAAGAATAACTTGTACATCTCATTTACTGTTCGCCATTAAAATGATTTTGTCAAAAAGTAATGTGCCTTAGAGTATTTGAAATTAAACACACTAATGCAAGAGGATATCTAAGGTGAAAGATGTTTGTGTAATGCTAAACATAACCAAAAAACCTGTGGTTTTAGCAAAGGTACCATGCTCTATTTTATCAAGTGCCAGAAGTTGCATAATGAAAGTCTTTCAGTTAAAAAAAATATAAGTAAAGAAAACACAAAAATGCCACCCAGCTGGTAGAGATCTTCCTAATTTTTACCTGATTGTATTTCTGAAGAAATATGGCAGGGCCCTCGTAAATTTTCAACATGAACTGCATTTTTGTTGCCAATTTCCATATCCTTTTAAAAGTGCTGAAGCGTGCATTTGCTATTTATGTTTGCAGTAGACTGAGTACACTTTTACTATTTGTGGTTTCAGAAATTGGAAACAACCAAACAGTGGTGCTATGGTCTAAAAAAATAAATTTTAAACAGCTGTGGGACAGTATTTTTAGAATGGTAGGAGTCCTTCTGAAGACAGACTCGTAGCTGTGTCTCTCTGCACAGGAATGCTGCAGAGGGGGTTTCGAAATCAGCATTGTGTTGTCTTCCACCTTGGTCTGTATTGTCTGGGGTAATCAAACTCTGGGACAAATAGAGCTACTCAGAGGAATACCTTCACCCCCATATTTTCATGCTGTCCGTATGGATATACCTGAATTACTTTAAGCACTTCTTAGATCAGATTCTGTATATCCAGTTCTCTCTAGCTTAACTATTGCACATAAATGTTACATGAGATAGATAATTAACTGTAATCTTATTTATAGAGGTGATGAAATGTTGCTATCGACCAGAAATCCAGTGTTATAATTCTGGCCTATTTTGGCATTTGTTTCCCTTACAAGTTGTCCTGTAGAGTAAATTATTTCTCTGGACATAGAAGCATTCAATACTAGTAGATAATTTGATAAAAATAGATCTGTTTAATTTCCTTGCCACTTAAGTGGTGAATATAGTCCTGCCACAGACAATGCCATATTACATTTAGGATGTATTGCTCTGGAAACAAATAACAATCCCAGTTTGCATTTTTCTTTTTAATAAAATGTCTCTTAGAGATAATTTCTCTCTCAACATTTCAGAAATAGCTGACTTGAGTTTTTCTTTTACTTAACTCAAGTAATTCATTAAATTACATAATTAGTTTAGCCTAAAAAGTGTCAAAAATGATAGTATGCCTTTAACCCTCTGTATAAGCTCATCACTGTAATGTGGCAGCTCCTTTGTGGAGCCTGATGAATTTGCTGACTAAATCATAAAGTGTACCATGGTTCAAACATATAATTGCTACATTTGATTTTAATTGTAACTAGTCTTCTGATTAAAAGGTCTGTCAGGTATTTGATGTTTCTTGGATGTTAAAGGGAATTACTTAATATAAATTTAAAAACAAATTATCTCTGATATTTATCAAGTTTTTAATTTTTAACTCTTTCCACAACTCAAATTGTAGCTACACGAACATTCTCAGAAAAATTTCAAATTTGGATATTTTTTTTTTCTAATCTACAGAAGAAGTGCACTTATACGTCCAATGCCATTGAGTTCTTTCTGTTCTGTTCATGGTTCTGTGCTGTGTACATGGAGCTTGTTCTGCCCTGATCCTGCAGCCTCATGGGTTATTTGCTTTTCTGTTGCAGTCCTGAGTGTTGCAGAGTTGTTGGCTTTTATTTTTTTGAATCCAGCTTTCATTTCAGGTGACCTTGCTTGCATTTGCTCGTGAGTTTTACTCAAATAATTAATTTGAACACATGATCTATTTGTTGTATTTTGGGATCCACCCATAAACCTTATCCATAGTAATTTTTGCAGCATATTGAAATTTAATTATACAAATATTGAGTAGCAATGGTGTTGAAATGGGGGTGTGTATGATTGTGCTCAGCAAAGAGTAAAAATAAAGCGTACACTGACTGTTGCTTTCTGAGGTTGTGCATTACCTTAATGTAACAAAATACTGTAATTTAAAAAAAAAAAAATTATATGTCCTTCTAGTTTTTAGAAGTTGAGGCCAATCTAATATTAGTTTTAAATTCTGACAATGAATGGCAGTTTATCTCGGTTCCAAGAAATACACAGTATTCAATGTATTTGCCGTCAGTACAAGATGAAAGGATGTGTTGCAATTCTTTATTTTTAAGAAGTAGTGGAAGATGCAGCATGTTCTTATGTGAGTTAGGGCATAATTGTGTCTGTTCAAAAGTGTTTTAATTGGAAAGGGATTAAGGTGTTAAGCTGTGGGTAGGGTTAGGTACTGTCACACTACTAGCAGATGTTCTATAACCCACATCACTACTAAGCCATGACAAAATCGTGCTTCTTTCTCCACGGCCTTCTTCGGGCAGTGCTTGCAATTCTTTGCATCTTCTGCCTATCAAAGAACTCTGCTGCTAAAAATAATATTGCAGAAATAAACTTGACCGTTTTCTGTTGAAGTTGCTTTGTCAACGAACATCTTAACTCCGGTTCATTGAGTCCTTATCATTAACCCCAAATTATTAAAAAAAAAAAGTCCTCAGTATTTGAAGAATGTGTTATCCATTACAAGATTAAAAAACTACTAGATAAGTGATATGTGTACATGTGTGCAAATACATGTGTATATGTATGTAATTGGGATGTTAATAACTACAGATGTTAAGGTGTTGTAACAATACATTAGCAATAAAACCTAGGGTATGTTTTACATTAAAAGATAATATAAATTATGCACAAATGGAAATTAAATAATAAAAAGACTCCAGAAAACTCTCTTGATAGTTATTAGTGTAAATAATGGAGAGGTTTTCCATAAAAATGGAAACCATATTCAGTACTGAGTGGATATTTGATGTACCAGCTTTAGTGGGGGTTTTTTTGACAAAAGAAATTTGCTGCATTAAGTTGAGTTAATACTATTTTTATGACCTTGCAGGTGGTCAAATATAAAATACAAAAAACACGTTTTGGGGAGACCCCTTTCAGAACAGCTGCGTTTGGCTACTGTTTGATTTATGTTAATTTCATAGAATCACAGAACTGTTTGGGTTGGAAGGGACCTTAAAGATCATCCAGATCCAACCCCCCTGCCAGATCCTGGGCAGGGACACCTTCAGGTGAAAACATTTCTTCCTGATATCCAATCTAAATCTCCCTGCTTTCAATTTAAACCTGTTACCCCTTGTCCTGTCACTACAGGCAGTTGTAAAGAAGCCCCCCCCCAACTTCCTTGTCGGCCCCTTCAGGTACTGGAAGGATCAGACTTGAATGCCAAAATCCAGACATTCTTGAATTCTGTGGACTGACAAGTAAAGTTTGTTCTTGAGTTAAAAGCATGTCATTTAACAATGGCAGTGCTCTTCCAGTGTGAAAAGAATAGCTGTCAATTGATTTTGTAAAAAAACCATTCTAACAGGATTTTACAGTAAATTGGTATATGTCTCACTTTAGAAAGTTAAAAAAAAAAAATGAATGTGCATACAAGATAAGTATAATCAAAATAACTTTTCTGCTACATACTCTTCTGTTTTCTGGTATTTAGATTTTTGGTACTGAGAATTTGTGTCTTAGGATATGTATATTTTAGGTGAGCATCAGCGCTCATTCAATGTAACACGGTTTTATCCCACTATTAAAGGTAAGTCAGAAGTTTAGCAGCTTGCCAGGCATCTGATCCAGACAGTGACCCTCTACCAGGACTCTGTGTTACAATGTTTAACTAACTGTGATTGCCAGAGATATTATGATCCTGTAGTTCAGCTAATCTCCTCTGATCTGGTTCTGCTTTGACTTTAAGGACCAGAAGCCCACTACCTCTCTCTACCTTTCTTGTAAAGATAAGAGTTGTTGCAGTGATTACAAACTGATTATGTTCTTCCCAGTGATGTTCAACTGGTTTTCAATATTGAAACAAACCTTATCCCAAATCCCAGTCTCTCTTAAAACATCTAATGAACTGCTTCTTTTTTAGGGAACCTTAAATCTGGATCTAGCAAGTCTTTATACATCGTGGTGATCTCACTGGTCCTGGTTTGTGTGTGTGTTCTGTGATTTATGCTATGATTTTTGTCATATGCAAACAGGTAGGGTTCAAAATGTCCAACCTTAGTACAATGTGATGAATGCTAATCTGTACTTCAGTTAAGCATAATTTTTTAGGTTTTTTTAAGGGCATTTTGTTGGTCTGTACTCACTAAATCTATAACATTCTACAAAGTCAGTAAATTTTATTATTAAATTCAGAAAGCTATTGAAGAATCGGTTTAGTCTTGCATCTTAGAAAGGGTCTCGGCTGTAAAGATCTCAGTTAGACCCACCATAGTTTCTTCTGGAAAGAGTGCTGTTTTCTTTGGTCCAGAGGACTTCCTCTTTAAATTTCTGAGCTTTGACCAGTTAAAATGTCTTTGTGTGGTCTGATGCCTGAGGGTTTGGGGAGGGGGGGGGGAAGACCTCACCCTTACGTTTTTTCATAGAAATAGCAACTAGACATCCCTTTTCCATTCCCATCTTTTTAATCACTTGTACATTTTAGCCAGATACTTGGTCACAGATCAGAGGTTTAGGATCATTTTCAGTAATGAGCGATTGTTTGCTTAAATTAGTGCCTGCTATGACACCAGTAAAAATGAGAGATGCCTTAAAATATAGCTGTTTCTATAGTTATAGCTGAGCCTTTCTTTAATATTTGAAACCAAATGTGATGTGATTAGATTACAGATGTGATTGTATCTTCCTCAGTTCAAAAAAGGAATGAACCAACCTCCCTACCCAACTCTCCCCACTTCACACATCTCATCGGTGCAAACTCCTGAGCACAACATGCTGCTTGATAGTGGAGTGCACGAACAGAAATTGTGTGATTCTGCAGGCTTCAGTCTTAAAAGAATTGGTAAATAATATGCTGAGACAATTCTGTAGTGACAAGAGGAAAGACTGCATAGAAGGACAACATAGTTGTGTTTTTAAAGCAAATACCTAGTGTCTAGAGAAACTTCACATAAAACAAACTTCCTTGAGGTCCAGCAAGGGAAACTGTTATGTAGGAGATGATGCTGTGTGCTTGGATCTATGGCTTGGGTGTCAAGAGGATGGACACTCAGTCTGCTTGACTCCGCTATTGGTGGTGGTTGTAATTTTTCAGTTGAGCTTGTCATGATTTGCCTGCATCTCTAAAGTAGTCTTGGATGTACATGGAAAGGTCTGCATACAAACTGGAAGGTGTGTAACACTGATGGTGGCGATTACTTACAAATAACATCAAAGTGTGACTGAAGAACAATGTTATTTACTTTTCAGAGAATCACAGAAGGGTTTGGGTTGGAAGGGACCTTAAAGACCATCTAGTTCCAACCCCCCTGCCATGGGCAGGGACACCCTCCACTAGACCAGGTTGCTCCAAGCCTCATCCAGCCTGGCCTTGGACACTTCCAGGGATGGGGCATCCACAGCTTGTCTGGGCAACCTGTCCCAGTGCCTCACCACCCTCTCCGGGAAGAATTTCTTCCTGATGTCCAATCTAAATCTCCCCGCTTTCACCTTAAACCCATTACCCTGTGTCCTAGCTATTTTATTTCTTTGGGCGATGATTGTACCTAGGGATTTCCATTCTAGCAGGATGTGCTAAGAAGAGTTTACGCAGTGACGGTGTCTTGCTCATGTCAACTAAAATCACTGCTGTATTTCAACCACACTTAGCTGGGTAATGGAGGTATCAGGGGATTAAATTCCCCCCTTGCGGGCACAACGTATGGGCCTGGATCAGTTTCTTTGGCCCAGCAGCTGAGCAACACCCACTTCCCAGGGGATTACGTGTAGCAGACACTGTTTCTTGCCAAAAGAAACCTTAGCAAAATGTAAAGGGACATGTGACAGGGATGGGTGGATAGATACCTGCTTATGCAGCTGATGTGTCATGGAGTCCACTGTTTGAAATATCAGAGAAACAGAAGCACCAGCAAAACTTACACCCTGTTTAAAAAATGGGTTTCATCACTTCATTACTTTCCCTCTGAGATTGGTCTCTGTGATATAAATAAACTTTGTGCTCATCTTTCTTCTGTCTTTAGAATATTTTGTTATTATCATTAACATATTTATTAGGGATAATGAGTTAATCCTTTTGTAATCTAAAATGTTGTCGCAGAAGGCTGGTTTTGCAAAGGTGTTGACCACGGAGTAGAAAGTTACGACATGTATTTGTGAGAAACTGTGGTACACTGGGGATGGCTCCTGCCTGTCATATCACTGACACGGGCTCGTGGGACAGGGTTGCAGTTGGTGACATGCAAATATCGCGTGTTCAACAAGCGTGTCTCGCGCAGGATCTCCTTTGAGAAGATCCTCCCTGGCAACGTAGTGCATCTGCAAGAGCTGGGCACCAGAGCTGCCAAGCTGGGAATCCCTTCCCTCTGCTTCGTTGCAGTGATGGTTTTAACCAGAACATTTGGGGATTGGGAAAAAAGAAAAGGTTACATAGCAGTGATGTAAAAAGGATCTTCAGTATTGTTTCTGATGTTATACTGAATTTGGGTTTTCTTTGCCATCCCCTAATAGCCTTAATTAGTCACCATCATGGCCTGTTTCCAAAACTTTGATTGAAATAAATTAGGTGACTTAAGTGATCATGGAGTACTTATAGAGATTGATTTAAGTGAGGGAGGATTTGTAGGGAGAGGTGATTTATTACATAAACTGAGACAGCTGGTTACAAGCGAGAAGCTTTTGAGTGCTTAAGCTCTTTTTCAGGACCTCTTCATGCTGTTCTCTGGGTGATGGTACATGATGAGTGATGCTGATTATGGGCTCAGGATAGAGATCTTCTTGAAGAACTGTTCTGGGTATGTTATCTGTTTGGGATCAGGCATGATATTTGATCAGAGATTTCTATCCTTCTTTCCTCCTTTTTCCACTCCAAGGATTTTGATGCTGTGATATTTTTCATTCTTCCTAGCTGCAGGAATCTTTACAGATGTGCACCTACAATATGAACTAAAAAAATCCAGTGTTACCATAAACAACTATGAAAAATGTCACCAGATCTTTGTCTCTGAACATGTAATTCTCACAGGCTTTTTGGGGTAGGCGGTGGTTCATAGAGCAGGGTCTCGTGCACTGCTGTGGCTGTGGTTGCAGGCCTGTAGCAGCTCACTAGCACTTTCTTTATGACCCTCCCCTAAGACCATAGCTTTACTTCCCACTCTCCCACTGTTGCCATCCATGCTGCTTTCACTGCTCTGCGTGCGTTTTGCTGTTACAGCAGCGATTTGCTGCAGGTACAGCAATGGATCTGAAATATCCAGTGCGTAAGACCTGTAACAAAGTCATTTGTTGCCACCCTTGTAGCGATCAAAATCAATAAGGATGGTCATTGAATAAACTGGGAAATCTTGTATTTTGACAAATATGGGCTATTCAATCAGGATAAGTACTTTCAAACAATATTTTGTATTTTGATGTTCTTTTTCTGCATCTCTTCTGAAACGGATGGAAATTATTTAACTAATACATAGTGGCTGTGAGATTTTTAGGAAGGTGCCCTTCAAATCTTGAATCTTATGAAGTCTTGCAATGACTTCTGAAATATTCCAGGGAAGTCCTTGCTTCGCTGCACTGAAATCAGCAGCTTTAATACCTGTTTCTTTAAAATACATCAGTACAGAGCAAGAAAAGGAAGTTTGGCTCTAACCTGTGAGCAGTTAAGAATTTTAGCTTTGTAAGGATTTTGCCGCTCAAGTAAACTTTAATACAAAAGCATTGCCTCTTAAAAATTTGGAATGATCATTCACTGGGGAGATGCAGATTCTTTTTCAGGGCGCTGCTCTTACAGTCGAGAGTACAAGCAGCTCGTCTCTCTGAGTGTATGGCTTTGCTTTGGAGGTTGACAGGATTCTCTGTGGACAGTTTACTTAGACAAGGAAGTGTTTAAAGTATCACTTTAAACAAAACTTTAAATACATTTGAGCAAACCTCAACAGTATGCTGTGAGATAAAAATGGGCAAGGATGATGGATCTAAAAATGTGGCAATTACTGGAAATGTCAATTTTTTAAAAATATCAACTCTTGAAGCTGGTAGAGACAAAGTGTTTTTGAGGTACACCAAAATGTCATCTCTGTAGTAAATCAGATCTTTGATATACCTCCAGAACATCACTGCTAACCATTATGATTTATTTTTACTTCCTCTGTTTACAAAAAGGTACATTGATTATTGATTGTTTTATAGGACCTTAATGGCTCTGTGTGTACCGTAAAATAGTTTGTTCATCAGAAAAGGAGATTGAATTCTGACTTTCAGTCAACCTTTTTATTGCTCTTCACATGTAAACTTTCCCACCAAGGGTGTTCAAATCTCGCAAATCGATTAGAACCTCTCGCTTTGATTTGTAGGTCTGTGATACTTATGTCTTCATTAAGCACCAGTAGAAGCTTTGCAATTAAGGAGCTTATAAGATGCAACTGTATTCAAAAGGGTGGATTCCTCTGTGTCACTGCTGGTGTGCTTCTCATGAGTAAGTAGTAAAATGTGCACAGTTGTATTGTTACCTATCAACAGAGCTATTGAGATAGTCCTAGGAGCTATTCTGTTCCCTTGATAAGTTTTCCACACCAAACTGTGATTCAGTCACAAGGTTGTATTTGTTGTGGAGCCAGATTTCTTGAAGTCTCCCTTGAAACTCTTATCTTCACCTGAGATGTTTCTGGGGACCTGGTCCCTGTCCTTTGCTTAAAGCAAAACTCTCATTCCTTTTCCTCAGTTTTGCTGAAAATAGGAGTGTAAAAAAGGCCATTAAAAATCTTGTGGGAAAGTAATTTCATTTACTTTTACAGTACTTATCCCATACTTCACCGAGGATAACGATCACTCACCTTTAATAAGTGATTTTCTGATTTACAAAACATGATTAAAGTGTTAGATACAATAATTACTGTTTCCTGTTATAACTGAATAAAAAAAGGAATGACATTGTTTTAAGTACATAACCTTTCCAGTGAAATCAAGTAGTTGCCAAGACTTGGGATTAAAAAAAAATGATTTAAAAAATCCTTTATATTGGCAAACATGCAAAAATATTAATTGTAGCATCATTTAGATATTGTAGGGAGCAATTATAAGCTGTTTTAGTTGAATTAATTTTGAAAGCTTAATACGGTGCACTTTAAAGTTTGGAAGTTGTGGAAACTAAACAATTAAATGAATGATTAGGGTTTATAATTGATACATGTTTACACTTGGTTTTCTACAACAGCATTTCCATAGCCTCTGTACTGAAACCAAGTTTATAATTTTATCAGTAGTTGTTTTTCTTTTTCAGATGCTGTTCCTCTCAGTTGACTTCTAAGAAATGCTAAAATCCCCTCTTCCCCAGGGAGAAAAAAAAAAAAAACACAACACAGAAAGACCCAAAAAGCTGTTCATTACTGATGCTAAATTACAGGCAACAGGAAAACCCACCATAATTCACTTACATATGCAAAAAGTTTTGTTTTCACCACCTAAAATAATATTTTTAGTTTCCAGTTCTGCTGTGCTCTGCAAAACTCACCAATTTTGTTCTCATCCATTTTTATAAAGATGCTTTACATCAAGACATTTGTTTATAGAAATCGGACTTTAGAGTTTATAGACTTCGATTTGGATACATGAGTTCGCTATCCTTTTTTCCTTATTTTTCTTTGGCGTAGAACATTTGCTCTATGCTACAAATACAAAATGAATTAAATAATAAGTATACTACGAACCGAGTTTGTGCTAACCAGATTATTCCTGGCAAGCATAAATCAGCCCAAAGCATAGCACTGGGCCGATTAAGATGGATGTTATCCATTTTTTCTTTTAATTTAAATTTCATGTTAATTCTGGAAAACCCCCCAACAACATTGGCTTCAAGGAAAAAATGCATTTTGAAGCAAAAATTAATAAATGATCAGTTGATGAAAATTAGGTATTAAATCTGTTCTGAAAAGTACTCACTGAAGGAAATTTCTCTTATGGATATAGGATGTTTAAAGGCTATAGATGATAATAGAAGAGTCAGAGGCTACAAAATGACCTGTATTTAAAGGATGGATCCACGTGGTTTTTATCTCTGAATTCAAGCTTAATTCCACACTACACAGAAAGAAGGGGGCTGAAGTAGTTGGATTTGTTGTTCTTGCTTTAAAATATAGATCTCTGTTTGAAACGTGGGATTTGGTTCCACAGGGCTGTGCTATTGGCTCTGTGCTGGTTTCCATCGCTTTCCTGCCTAATTATTTAAAGTTCAGATGCGCATGTGGAGAGTCTCGTAGGAAGGTGGTAGCAGCCCTGTACAAGTGAAGCTCGGGTAGCGCATCAGCTAGACGATCTCGACCAGGAATCCTGGATTTTTTTTAATATTTCTTTTCCTGTATTTTGCATTCCAAAGCATAAAGTAGAAGATTGTGAATGTTGTCGTAGGGCTACTGAGAAATGAAGAGATATAGGTTCATACATGGCAGACGTAAGATTAATCAGCTCAGACTCCTGATGACCGTTGATTAGGAAAAAGCCTGTACTTAAGATTCATTTTTGTTCTTCAATTGCAGACCCAATGTTTACTTATGAATAAATATAATTTTAGGGAATTTTTAGCTTGCCAATGTAAAATATATGAATTCTGGCCCTTCCCAGAGATGTTTAGGGATGTATTACACCTTTTGGCATTACTTGTGCAAAAAGTTCATAAGGAAGCAGATAATTGTAAATGCTCAGTGCATGAGTTAGCCAGCGCTACTGCTTGCCGAGGACATTCTTCCCAGGAGGGACAATGTAGATTGTTTGTGCTGGTTTTGGTTGGCATAGGGTTAATTTTTCCTCACAGCAGCTAGTAGGATGCTATGTTTTAGGTTTGTGCTGAGAAGGATGTTGATAGCATATTCATGTTTTTAGTTGTTGCCAAGCAATGTTTCTATCAAGTCAAGGACTTTTTCAGTTTCTCGTATTGCACCTGTGTTCCCAGCTTCTTCTCTACAAAAAGCTGGGAGGGGACACAGGCAGACACTGACCCAAACTGACCAAAGGGTTATTGAATTTCATAAAACATCATGTGCAGTATATAAGTCGTGAGGAGCGGGCTGGGGGTGTCTCAGCGTGTCTTTCGGGAGTCTGGCTCTGCTGGCTCTTGGGGCTCTCGTGCTCTGGCTTGTGCTTTCTCTGGCCCTCGCTGCTTGGAGGCTGCCTGGGCATTGGTCTGCGGGTGGTGAGTGGTTGTATCACTTTCTTTTCCGTTGTTTTCATTACGTAGTAGTAGTAATGGTAGTATTATTTTCATTCTTACTATTAGTAGTAATATTACTATTGTTAGTTTTATTAATATAATTATTTTATTTCATTTATTTTCAATTACTAAGTTGTTCTTCTCACAGCCCGTGAGTTTTCTTGCCGCTCTCCTCCGATTCTTTTCCACATCTCACTGTGGGAGGGGGGAGGTGAGCGAGTGGCTTTGCGGTACTTAGTTGCTGGCTGGGGTTAAACCACAACAGTGTTAATGGCCTGGAAGTTTCCCTATGGTTTATTTCTCTGCGATTTCTCCAAAAAGACAAGTGAAGAAGCTAGCAGGCGGTTATATTAACAATATATATTAAAAAGGATGTGGCTGAGAGGCAGGTAGTGTTTTAGAGGAATTATTAATGTTACTGATCTTTATGGTTTCATTTAAGTAATAGTTTAATAGTTTATAATCTCATAATTACTTTATCCAGATTAAACTATCCATCAGCATTTTTTAAAAAAAGCATCACCTCTTTTAATTAGTTCTTTCTTACGATCCTGAACACTTCTGAACATTTATGAATATATAACAGACTAAGTTCAAAATAAACATCTTTGAGGTTACATTGATATGAAAACAGAGATTAGAGATTGATTGGATGCTTCTGTACCACATAATGTGATGACTTATTCATGGTAAGCTGCAGACAGAGGGTGAGTAGAAATGAACAACAGCAGGAAAAAAAATCTTCTCCAGCTGATTTATTTCTGACAACCTTCCCCAAATCTGAAATATGTAGGATTGCAGAGAGATTGCTTTCTGAGTTTCCACTGATTAAATTTATCTGTGTATTTCCAGGTGATGTTTCTTTTGCTGGGTAGAATATAAAGATTCAAAGGAAGTTTGGAAAACTGAATTAGCTTAAAAATAAGAAACTCCAATTCTCTAATTTTTTTTTTTAATTTCCCCACTAACAGGACTGTACAGATTATTATTTAAAAAAAATCCTCATATTTTCATCTTTATTTAGATTTTACAAAAACATTTTTAGCATCAAATAGACCTTTTTTTTCTTTAAAGTGCAATGTTTCAAATTTATTTCTACAAACATTTGCAGTTCCTAGTTAGTTTTGATTTTCAAGCTCAAATTAATGTGCTCCTAAACCTTCATTTTAGAAATGTAATGTTCCAGCCTAAATTTTAAAGATTAGGCTGGATTTGAAGCGAGATGTGTCGTCTATAGTGTGTCTTCTATAAGCAGGAGTCTTATTCTTGAAAGTTTTTCTAGCTTATCTGAAGGCAAATATAAAAATGAAGGACCTATGTAGGCCAAGTAAGAAAGTTACTTAATAAATTGAAACAAATCACTGCATTTAATTGTTATTGTTATATTATTATTTGCTCTCTGACCCAAAGGGTCTGCAGTAAAATAAATTTCAGGCTCTCTTTGGTTTCCTGAATGGTTTTGATTCGGATTCTTTGACTGCATAACAAACCGTAACACTGCCATGTTTTGTTTTTGCAAGAAACGTAACAAAATACTATATATTTTCAGTAAAACGTGTGAGGGCTGACAGAATGTGCCACTGTGAAAACTGCTGTCGGCAACTTGTGTTTACAGCCTTTGGAGTCAGAGCTAACAATGTACTTTATTTGCAAATAAGGTTCTTCAAGCCAATTAAAAGCAGGTTTCTTACTACGTATCTGCCCGTGTGTTTTTGACTGAAGGAAGATATACATGTTTATATTAGTGGTTTAAAATTTTTGTATCTCATCGTCAGCAAGCCAGTGAATTCAGAAGCTGAAGAGCAGTTAAACAGCCACTTCAGCAGCAGACATCTTTAACTTTCCAGAAGAAAAGACAATATGGCGTTTTTCAAGCTAGGGGCAAAGAATACTTTATAATCCTTCGTTACCTCCTAATTGTGTATTTTGCTGCTGAATGAAAGGATGGAAAGTGATTTCATTGATATTTCCTCTTCTAAATACCCTCTTGCTCTTAAGGTGTGTGCACACTCAAAGCTGTCTGGTTCCCAGCTGTGCGAGCAGGGTTGCATGAAGGGAAAAGATGTGTGTCATGGAGCCTTAGGAACACGTAGTGTATTGAGAAGTCTCATCACGAGGCCGTCATTTCTCTTCATTCAATCTATGCTGAAGAAGAGTAGGTGAAACTTGTCCTTTACCCACCTTGACAGTCCCCTTTTTTCCAAATGTGATGGGAAGGGTTAGGGAAAGAGCCACTAATTTTTTTGCATTACCTGTGTTGCAGGAAAGGTCAGGGAGGATGTAATAATTTTGTTATTTAAAAACGCTATACAAATTTTGAGGATGTCCACCTGACATTGGTAAATTTAAAGCACTTTGTCATCCTGTGTGAAGAGTTAGCCCAGGTGCCTGCCAGCCTGCGGCTTAGGATGTGGGTTTCGTTGGGCCGGCTGTGTCCAGAGGCAGGGGAAGCAGGCAGGGTATGCAAAATGGGCAGCGGTTTGGAGCTGCCTGGAGTTGAGCTATGGTCTTGCATACATTTTGGACATATGACCTCTGTGGTTTGTCCTCTGGTGACATAACACAACATTTTCAGTCTCTGTGTCGGTGATATTAATGACTGAAAAGGAATTCTCTAGACCACGTTGTAAGAGAAAGTGTCAAGCCTAGGTTTTGAAACATTTCAAAAGACCATGCCTAAGGCTTTGTCTTAGGAGTATGGAGTTGTTACCAATGGTTTGATGTGCTTTTTATTTTCTGTCACTTATGAGATATTTCTTTCAACAGCCTCACATTAAGTATTTAGGTAGTAGAATAACAGAATGGTTTGGGTTGGAAGGGACCTCAAAGATCATCTAGTTCCACCCCCCATGCCATGGGCAGGGACACCCTCCACTAGACCAGGTTGCTCCAAGCCTCATCCAGCCTGGCCTTGGACACTTCCAGGGATGAGGCACCCACAGCTTCTCTGGGCAACCTGTCCCAGTGCC
This sequence comes from Rhynochetos jubatus, assembly GCA_027574665.1. Classification (NCBI taxonomy): domain Eukaryota; kingdom Metazoa; phylum Chordata; class Aves; order Eurypygiformes; family Rhynochetidae; genus Rhynochetos; species Rhynochetos jubatus. The sequence goes on from CM050650.1 coordinate 119,939,746, forward strand.
TCACCACCCTCTCCAGGAAGAAATTCTTCCTCATATCCAATCTAAATCTCCCCACTTTCAGTTTAAATCTGTTACCTCTTGTCCTGTCATTCCCTGCCCTTGTTAAAAGTCCCTCCCCAGTTTTCTTGTTGGCCCCCTTCATGTACTGGAAGGTGCTATAAGGTCTCCCCAGAGCCTTCTCTTCTCCAGGCTGAACACCTCCAACTCTCTCAGCCTGTCCCCATAGCAGAGGTGCTCCAGCCCTCTGAGCATCTTCATGGCCTCCTCTGGACTCGCTGCAACTGGTCGATATCCTTCTTCCGTTGAGGGCTCCACAGTTGGATGCGGTGCTAGAATATGCTTATTGAACACCTTCAAAGAGCTTTGCCTAAAATCTCAGTGACATTTTCAGTGATTTTTTTCCATAAAAAAGGACATTATAGGGTAAAATTTTCAGCAGGTATCCTCTCACTTGCCATTTCAGCAATTCAGTATTTGATTGCAGTTTTATTCTGGTTACTCTATGCCTGAGTGCTTACTCTTAAGTGTTTTGTAGTGAAAAATTCAAACGTAGTAAAGAAAAAGCTGCTTTTTGTCCTATCCCTGGATATAAGCCCCCCCCCCGCAATGATCATAAAAGTTTTCAAGCATTTGTAGTGGCATTTTCATGGGTTTTTTTACCATATGCCATGTAATTGGTTTCTGTGGACTAGATGCTGATGTAAATGATTTCATTTCTGAAAGTTGTTTAAAGGGAGAAGGGAAAAGAAGGTTGAAATATGAAAGGAAGAGGGGGAAACCAAAAGAAGTTTCAGGTTTTTGCTGTACCTGAAAGTTGATATTTGCAAAGTTTCATCGTCAGAGGCAATGCAAGGACTGCTGTCTGTTTGCCTTCTGAGAACAATGTCCAAGCCCCAGCATTGCAAGGGGGTATTTTGGTGACGGGGCTGCAGCCTATAGCTCTGGCTGGGACACAGAGGGCTTTCCAGTGATGTTTCCAAACTACAAATTTTCTGCTGTGTTTCCTGAGAGTGCGACACAGCCTCTGTTACCTGAAAATCTTGTTAAAACTCATTTAGTTTAGTGGCAAGAATCCTGCATGTGAAAAGATCTTACTCCATGTGGCTTTTCCTATGCAAATGTTATCTTGTACAGTGAAATAAACTTTTTGAGCAATCTTAGGAGTCTTCAGGAAGCTGAAAGGGCCAGGGAGAACTTCCTCTGCTGACTAAGGACCTAGCACACAGAAATGGTCTTTGGGGCATATTTGCTTAATGTGTTCTTCACTGGGGTCTTTGAGAGGTTTCACAAGAGCTTTAGCATCTGCCCTGAATCTTATTTGCTGTAAAGCTTTATAATGATGCCCGTTCCCCTCTGGTACTCCACCAGAACTCAGGCCTGTGGGTTGTCAGTGTGTTTCCTCTGGTGAAGTGATTATAGGCATTTACACTCTATATTGAATATCTGTTCTTTTTGGCTTTGGACAACAAGTTAGGATAGTTCTCTTACAACTTTTTGCACTGCCAGTCAAAGGAACAAGGTGCTCATATATTATAAACTTAAAATGATACAGTATTTTATGCCAAGGCTTACTTTGCTAGGGCTTGTTGGTTTCTCATATGAAGCTTTCCAGCTCTAGCACATGAAAGCCTCCAAGATATTCTAAACACCCTGAATCTCTGCAGAGATGCTAATGAAAAGTAGTTCAGAGATTAAAGGCCTTTGGAGTGTACAGGCTGGATGAAAATCAAGTCAAGAGAGGAACTCAACGGTCCCCTTGTATCCTCATCTAACCTGATTTCTTTTTGCTAGCTGTAAAGGTGATGTTTAGAGTTCATGCGTGCTTCAGGCCTGATAAGCACGAGAAACCACAACAGTAGTTGGAAAGGTTGAGACGATTGTTTTCTCCTCCCTTGTATTCAGCTGAGTGAAGTGTATTTTTAGCAATCTGTCTAATGATGATTTCTGTGATTCTACATTTTCTCAATTTTAAAAACATTTTAAAGAATCTAAATTAATGCCGCTCGTCCGATGTCTCCAAGCTGTATACGGACATCTAACATCGAGGTATTACCACAGCAACTTAATTCATTTTTCAATTTCTCTTGACTTATATATGCATGGACTAAAGTTGTAGTGGGACTCATATTCTCTAAAACACGAGTTGGCATAATTTCAAACATGGTATATTTTTCTAGTTGTAGGAAGTCATCCATCTTACCTTGCAGGCACTAAGGTCAGTTGTATCTTAAGTGGCACACTTAAGGGATACTGACAAAGTTTAGCTGATGCAGTTTATGAAAGGGAACTTAAAAAAGACTGTGTTTGGAAGAAATAGGAAGTATAGGAAGCATCTGTTAGAATTCTTACTAGGCCAGCTAAAACCCAGCCTGTTAGAATTAGTACTAGGCCAGATAAAACCAGCATAATCAGCTTCTTTATTTACCAGAAGCATAAACCGAACTTATTATTGTTTTTAATCTTATTTATGAAAGCTTTAACTGGTGATTCAAAACATTATTTTATTGCATCTAAAACTGCATGGAAATTTCATGGTTTCCCCACATTCAACAGGATAATCCATGCCAATCTTTCCTTTGGGTTTTCAGTCCTTACCTATGTTGCTGTTCTATTAATTGGAATATAGGAATGTGATAGAAATATTGGGATGTGATTGCTTGTTAATTGTGCTTGCACGTTATTCATTCCCACCACTCTTGTCATATTTTACTTGGTGAAATGGCAGCAGAAGTAATTTAACCGTGTTTCCTACATAGTGTTTTCCAAGCAAAGTACCTCTGTTTATTTTATTATACAAAGGAATTCAGAATTAAAATCACATATAAGGACAGTAAAGATGAGATGTTTAACTTGCCCTGCTTATAGCTTTGGCACAAATGATGAAAAAATCGTTCCATAAAACTGTGGATAGGGAAGGGGGTGTTGTTTCAAGCTTGGATAACTTGTGTTAAAAATAAAGTGACAATGTCACTCATTGTTACTGGATTCATTTTCAAGGTAAGTGATTTATTGGTGGTTTAGAATAAAGAGATTTGTATTTTCAGAAGCATTATATGCTAATTACCTGTACATTTTGTGATGACACTTTGATAAGTAGAAGTAACATCCAGAGTCAATTTGAAATATGTAGGAGACCTAAAAGATACCATCAGGATTTTACTGGTTTGTAGACATCTGTGATATACTGTGTATTACTCTTCGTAATGTACATGAGAAGATCAGTGTTCGCAACGTCTTCTTTATGAATTCTTATGTGTTCATCATGCTTTTTGCAATTTATATTGGTTTAAATCGCTGTCAGAATGCAAATGCTTTAAAACCTGTAGCATTGGTTAGGTGGCGTTATTTGAAATATCCTTGAAGTATTTAATGTTTTAACACGCTACTACTTTTTGTGTTTTGTATGTTTATTTTTGACAAGTGTAGTAGCTCAAAGTATAATTATCAAACTGGTTATGTGAGATTTACCTTGAATCAAAGGTAACGATAGGGACAGTAGCAGATCTTGATTGTTTGGTAGGTGGACTCATGTGAACCATCTGTTTTTTAATCTAAATATTCCTGTCTGACTGTTGGGAATTAGGGGTGTTGTGAAGACATTGGCAGTAATGATTTCAAATCATACATAGCTTCTTTTATTCTGTCACTGTGTATTTTATGAAATGAAACATAATGTCAAAAGGTGCTTGATTGCTGTTAACACGGAAATTTACAGTCTGTAGTGTCATGGAAAAAGTGATCCAAGTCAGTGTCCAACTGACATACTGTAGAAATCTAAAGTCCTTTTGTAATTGGCGCAGCACAGACATTGAGTCATTTCAACAAAACATTTGGTCCGCTGAGTTCTGTCTAGATTCCAGTGACTCTGTTGACTGAATCTCGTGATGATTTTCAGAGCGTTGAATCCCACGTGCGTGATAGATACGGATGGGAAAATGAAACAAGGTAAATTGATACTAAACCCAAAGCGTCTGATTAACAGTGGGTAGTCAATGGAATTGTTCAACACAGGGAAACAGTGGTGAGTTCCTCATGTGCCAAATCTCTGAGGGCAAATATGATTGTCTTCAGAAAGCAGAGCTCAAGGAAATTACACCTGTGACTGAGTTTGACCCTCTTCCATTAGCTGGCGAAACTCTTTCCCTTACCCTTACCAGCTAGACGTGTGCCTGATTTTCAGGAAAGCTTTCTGGTCTTTGTCTTATCAGCGTTACCTCAAAAGGGGGAAGGGAAAGTATGAAGGGCACAAATCTGTGGTGTGTGGTGGGGTTTGTGATCAGATGAAAGGGTTTGGAAGAGTCCCATTTGACTTTGTACTACTGAGACGCTTTGCTTCCAGGATTCTTGTGGAAAGTCGTTATGTGCTGCGATCACCAAAAGTTTTCTGGTTGGGCTCCTGCTGCCACGATCTCTTGGGTATCTACAGGACAAGCTAGTGCACAGTTAAAGTTACTTTGGAAACAATACCCATTGCATTCCTCACTCCTGGGATTATTGGTAACAGATTGGTGAATGCTGGTCTTCAAGCATTTCTTTAGCTTTTGTTTGTGGGGATTTTTTGAGTTCAGGATGTTATTCTAATAAATATGAGAACACTGAAAATAGTAGTTACTCTCAGAGTCTTCAAAAAGGGGAGACAGGAACCTTATTTAGTCTTCTGAAAATGTAGATGAATTAATTAAACACTGAGCCCTTCCTCTGAACTGGCTCCTCTAGGACAAAATTACCACTGAAAAATGTAGGAAGTGCCATCGATTTTTAGTTATTTTTCTGTTTCAATACAGAGATTAGAGGTTGATGTGCTGTTATCCTACAACGTCTTCAGCAGTAATTATGTGGCAACTTTGCCGTCAGACCTGGTAAAGGAACTGCGGGCAGAGATAGTTCGTGTTAGAGTCCAAGGCCAGCCAACTCGTGATCCAAGCTCTCTGTCTGAGGAATTGTGGTCATCTTGACGTGTACCCAAAACCTATTTTTATCTTTAAATGCATCAGGGAAGTTAAAGCAAAAACAGTGGGAACCAAGAGTCAGAACAGGAAAAACAGACAGAAATTATGTCAACAAGAGGATAGCCATAACCGTGTTAGTGCCATTCAATTAATGATCCCAAACCACAGAAAGGTTAGTTAGAAGAAAACACTCCTCCATATGGAGGCTGCATTCAGATATAGGTATTCATATAAATCCATCAGGTGGTTTTAATGCAGGCCTCACTGGAAAGATATCTGTGTGTCATAAACCCACAGTATTTTACAGTATTCTGCCTTGGACAAGCCCACAGAAGAACTATGTTATTGTCAGTGCTGAGTGTGGGAGGTTGTCTGTTCTCTGATACTGTTAGAACCTGCAGTTTTTTGGCAGACGGCAGTTTATTTTTATAAGCACCTGATTTCCCTACAAAGCCATTTGAGCTGCCCTTCCTTGGATAGCATCTCTGTGAGGTTCTTAAATGAGAAACCTGCAAGGCCCCGTTGGCTTCGCACCCAATCAGCAGCAGAACAACTGTTTTCATTTGGTGAAATGCCTGCCAATACCAATAGCTCAGATCTTGATGTTGCTTTCTGATAACGTGTGTTCTGTAACGTCTCATAACGAACATTTCATTCATTCGTTCCTTGCTGGAGCTTTGATTTCCTTGGCTGAGATTAGAGAGGAAGGCAGAGAAAGGATGCCACGATCTGTCTGTAAAACTTACTGATAGAAATATGGAATGGGGAACTTGGGGAACTTTTATCCTCTCAGGTATCGTGCCTGTTTACTCTTGCGCCTTCTGATTCCAATTCATTTGGATATTTACATCCAGTTGAAGTTTGCGCAAATGTCTTCTACAGAGAAGAGGACCTGCTTGTATAATGTGAAAATCTTTCTGCCTCCATAAAATGGGCTTTGCGAGCTGTGGTTTACATACACAAGCCATTCACACACACGCAGGAAGTTTTCTTGACTTCTGCTAACGACAGTAAAGTCAATGAAATTAGAGAATAAGTGATTCGTTGTAAATATTTAGTGAACTGTGACTAAGCACCTTTTAATAGAAAGTGTCAGTGTTTTAATTCCAGAGGCTAGACTGTTTATGAATAGTTATATTTTATAAGGTACTTTGTCATGGCTCGCGAGATATTTACAGCAGATCTTTTTTTGGTGATTTTTTTTTCATTAAGGAAACTCATGAGAATTTCCTGAGCATACAAAGCAAGCTCGTGATTGCACAGTATGTCACTGAAAACAACTTTCCCTGCAGTTTGTATTTCCTTCTATCTTGATGGACTGGGGTTTCAAGACTGGTGTTTTTACCATACCTACCTTTGCAGTTACTGCCTTTGTGGGAAAGGGGAGGGGGGGTGGGGGGGTGGGGGGGGGGAAGAGAGGAAAACTTAGTGTAGTTCAAAAAACATGTTTATACTCCTTACTTTTCTCTAGCTGTCCGGACAGATGCCAGGGAAACATCCTACCAGGCAGGATATAGGAGTCAGTGGGATTATTTTTTAGTTAAAAAAAAAAGAAAGAAAGCAAGAAAAAAATCCCACCACACCTTATTAATATTATTTTTGTTGCTTAATTTTTAAGCATTACCTGCTGCTCCCTGTCAGAGTGATGGAAGAACAGTAACCATTAGATGATGATTAAGCTTCCGGGGAAGAAAAGGGAAGAAAACCTCATACATGGAAGTGATTTTTCCATCCAGCTTTGTGCAATTTTGTGTTTTACTCTGTCAGCCATTGATGAACAAATTTAGTCACCTTAAATCCTTCTTAAGCTGAGGTTTAGGAAGGCCCTCGGTTGTGAAGTCTTGGAAAGTGATTCAGTGAGACTGCCCTACTGAAATCTTACAGACGTCTAAAGCCAATAATGGATTTGGTGTTTTCTAGGCATCAGGCAAAAGCTCTTGAGAATTGTAAAAAATACCCCTCTCTTATCGGGGGGAGGAGGGAGGCGTTGGGAGCCTGAACTCTGCTGCATTTCAGAGGGAGGCAGGGTCTCCCTTTAATACATAAAATCCCTATCTCCTGGGCCTGTTTTCCTAAACAAGAGCCACTTGTACATAAACATCGTTTATTAGAGTAGTTAGCAGAATTCAGAAGCTGAATATTTTGTAATTTGTCTATTTAATATATTTTTCCTCAAAGGGCATACAAAGCATGCTCGTGTGGTCAGGGACTGACTTCTCTCGGTTGTACCTTCACAAGCAAATTGGGGTCAGTGTAGTTTCAGGGGAAATTAAATAAGAATTAAAATAAAATAGTATTAAAAGAGACTTTCCTTTGTTTGGCAAATGTTCCTTATTTTATGTTTTTCCCATGTAATATATTTAAAGTTGTCTCTGATTGATGTGATTAGTCAAAGGCAAGATGAAAGTAAGTAAATATGGATAAAGGCAGTGGGGGCTAACTGGCGATTTATTTGGATCCTTAAAACTTCTCAGTTTTTGCAAAAATACATGTTAAAATAACACAGATCTAGCGAGTCATGGCCAAAGGTTTTTCAGAAGATGTTTTTCTACTTCTTAGATTGGCGAGTGAACTCTGCAGACATTTCTACTGTACCCGGTAATCTCCAGTTGCATTACAAAGCGGTGATTTTAAAAATGTGTAAAATTTAAACCTGCAAAAATCAAGGCCAGCAATTTCACATAGTTTTTAATCCTAATCATAGCTTGCCTGCCTTTTGTGAGCTTAATCAGGAAAGCAAATGTGACTTCATGGGGATTTTTTATTCCTGCTTTTACTTTATAGCGAAAGGCAAACCACTGCAACTTGTTTGTTTGCTCCTTCGTCTTCATTGATCATAATGAATGTGTCAGCAGAATTTTCTGAGGGGGGAAAAAAAAGACTAAATTGTTCATTGCAGTGAATGGAGAAATAGAGGTGTTCAGACCGTGGCTCTTGGGTGGGTTCCCCCCCAGCTATTACTGAGGAGATCGTCTTGTGGATCTTCTGCCATGCACGTCTGTAAGGACCACCTCTTCTCCCACTGGCTGCTGAATATCACTTCTGTTGCCATTCCTGGTAACCACACTGATTGCTTACATGGAAAAGGAATATTAGGAAAATATTAAGTGAAGCTAAAAATACATTAAATATGATATAGCAGCTGGAAACAGGGAAAGCCAGCACCTTCCACCAGCCAGATCTCCACGGACCACCAGCAAAGTGCTCCGGGGGCCACTGCAACCATGCAACCACATAACGTGCTTTGGAACATTTACATCAAATATCACCTCCTGCTTTTTACCTTGACCTCAGAAGACTTCCCCAGCAAATGACAAACAATAAACTTACATAGTGTGCCTGAGAGACTTAGGTTCTAAATAAACTCTGTATGATGCCACACATTTTCAAGGAAGCAGAGCTTACCGTAGACCACACAAATCTCAGCCACGAGCTCCATTGCTTGTGTGTTGACTGATGCCAAGCTGGAGCTCTAAGAAGCGAGGACTGTGCCTGGATATAGAAACACAGTCAGGGTAATTTTTTGGGTTGTTTTTTTTAAAAAAAAGAGGATACCTCGGCGTTTTGCGGCTGCGCCCTTCATGGCACCCAGGGTACCCCGGAGCGCAGCTCTTGTTCTCTCTTATCCAGCTGCGGAACTGAAAGGAAGGAAATGAGAAGCATTCAATAACTGCAGCACGAAGGGAGACATTAATTACTCTTCTGTTGCAGATCATTCCGATACCCAAAATTACATTCGCTTTTGCTTCTGTAGTGTGTGATTCAGTGAAACCACAGCTTTTCTTGGGGAACTTGGTCTTTCCCTGAGTACAGCCATAGCTTCCTTGGCTCCTAAGGAGGAAGAGAAAGGGAAAGATGGGATGCTGAATACCATTCCCTCAAGCATGGCAGTTCCTGACTTTTGTCTGTAGAGATCAATTCTTATTTTGGAAGTTTGGTTCCTTTTAAAAACTGCTTGTCACTGAGCATCTGTTGGTATTGGTTTGGATGCTGCACATGTACGTAATTTCTTCAAGAATTTATTTTCTTCTGCAAAACAAATGTGCTATAAGTAATTGGAAGTATTCATTGGAATTACTTTTGGACTCTCTGGTATGCTTTTTTATTTTGTCTAGTTTATCTGTTTTGATAAAGAAGGGAATTAGGATTTTACCTGATATCAATTCACATTATGTCCTTCAGATACAGATAAGAAGCAAAGTACAGTATCCATGATAATTATTTTCTCTAACTCATGTACTGGGCATAATGCTGGGTGGACTGTGTTTAAAAAAAAAAAAAACAATCCCTTTTTAAATGCTTGTATTTGATTAGTGGGTTTGCCCCTACTTGAGCAGCCTGAAATTTACATATTGAAATTATAATTTCTTATAATTGAATCCAACTATAATTTTATAGTGAATTCTCTCCAAATTGCCAATTGTTCAAATCTAAATGCCTGTCAATAAATAGCAAGTCACACACATTTTTCCTGATTGAGAAGCATCAGAAAATATAATATCTTTTTTTTTTTTAAACAAAAGTGAGTGGATGTCAAGTTGTCCTTTATATTGGCCCCTTTTGAACTACCGTCAATAACAACTATTAGATTAGATATCTAGATAGATTAGATAGATTGACTAGATGTAGATCAACTATACATTTCTTGTGGTATTCTGTTGAACCCTACGAGAGTGGTACTTGTCCTAGTTTTGTGTCTTTTAGTCTTGACTAGTAGCTTGCATGTGCTGCCCTATAACTCTGGATCCTTCTTTGCAGTGGTGTTCTTACATTATTATGAAATAGGCAGTGCATATTTGGTGCTTGTAATTTTGCTTCTTTCCTTGGTAAACAAAATATTTTTCATATTTTTGATAATGAGTAAAGATTTTTAAGCACTCATGCTTCAACCTTTATCTGGTTATAAGAAACTCTTTCTAATGTTCAGATATCAATGTCTTCTGTTGCCTGCTTTCCTGAATCCCTTTTCATTGAAAAAACACCAGAATCAAAAACAAACAAACAACAAACCCACCAAAAAACCCCAAACCAAACCTATTTATTTGGAGAAATCTAAGAAAGCTGTTTCTTATTTCTTTCTGATAATCTTTGAACTAAAAGTGATTATTTCACAATTTCAGTGCACAAGGCACCAGTGTAGCCTGTTGCTTCTATGTATACCCCTGTCCCTAACTCTTGGGAGAGACCTAGGGTTACAGAACAGAGGGCAACTAACCATCTATACTGTCATTTGGACATATGGACAAATAGAGGTTTGAGCTATAGATTATGTGTACAGGAATATCTTTAGTCAGCATTTTCAACTTTCTGTGTGTGTTTTTAATCCCATATATTTCCTTAAATATTTTGTCAGCAGTAAAATGAAAAAAATAAATTGTGTTTTTAATGAGGCATTAATTGTCTAAATAATGAGTTAGTGTCTGTGCTCAGAATAACTGCTAGAGAGCACATTTTGGACAAAATTAAAAACTAAAGTGTAATTAGTAGACACGGATGTGGTCATCTTCCAAAGTCCTTGCTTTTGTTTTTGTAGCAAGTATATCAAGACTAGGGTGACTGTAAAACATCAATATTTTATAGAACTCTTCTCTTCTTGTTCCAAAAATTCTGCCAAATGGTACTTAAATGAAGTCTTGTGAGAAAAAAGCCTGTGAGAGTTCTTTGCTATAAATACATTTTTGTGATTTTAAGAAGAATGGGGTATTTATAATGGATTGAACCAGAGCTTCTCTGCTCTGTGTTATCTTTATAATGTTTGCCATAAAGTGCTTCCAGGCGACATCTTGACTTCTGTAATTTTTTTCTTCCTTTTCGTTGGTGCCTGGAAAAGATTATTGTGGGTTATAACATTTTAAAACATTTAAGTAATCCATTTGAAAGCAGGAAAAAGAGCGCACCATTGATATGAAATTGCACTGACTTTCCAGAAAAGATTGTATCACAGAACTTCCAGTTTCTTACTCTAGGGAAAAGGTTGCATAGTTTAATTTCTGAAATAGAGAATGCTTTAAAAATGTATTTTATTTTAGTGAAATTGATGTATATTGTGGCAGAATTTTACTTTAAGGGAAAAATGAGAGTATAATTGTGTTCAATGCATTCTCAAGTTAAAACTAAATTAAAACCAACTACTCCAAAGAATTATTCTACATTTTAATTGCTATGCATCTTTTCTTGTTATTGGATGTATTTTATTGGTGCCTAGGGGGGAAATAATTTCTATTTCTTTTTTTTTCACTGACAAATTCAGTGATAAAACAGAGTAACTACTGTACCAGCTCCCAGCAAGTTTGATATTTGGGAACTGGGAGGTCGTGGTGCTTCACTAGTTGCAGAAGGCATGAACTGCTGTGCCCCTAAATTGATAACTGTGGTTTAGAGCATCGATTTCCAAGCTGTGATCTGTGGACCACTGATGATCCGAAAGTCAAATTAAGTATTTTACAGCAGTTTTATTAATACATAAAATATATATAAAATAACAACAACAACAACAAAATATCTAGAAAGACTGCAAATATTAATTTCTTAGTTAGGTTTTACAGTGTTTGAGAGAGATGCTGGGATTTTTAATGCTGTTTATTTCTTGAATATTGCTATATTTTTGAGGTAGGTTGTGGTTTTTGACACCTATATTTCTCCACATTACTACACTGACTACTGTAACATCTCTCTGACACAAGTACTGCAGAGATCAATAATGAGAAGACAAGGTCTCTACATGCATAGGTGGACTTTTCATATCTGACTTTTTCATGCGTTTTACTATTAAAATAAAGCTAAGTTGCTAATTTACTATTAAAATAAATCTGATTTGCAAAGGCTGATTCATCAGTAGAGCACTTGTTACTGCCTGGCAATGGGAGGCATGGAAGCATAACTGTTGCTTTTTCTGCCATGGACCAACTGTAGACAAGTTGTTTCCCTACTCCAGGCATTGACTTCAGGAAGGGCGGTAACATAAAAAAAAACCCGATATAAAATGTGTTAACATCTGATAAAGAAGTGTTTTATTTGAGAATTGGATATAATTATCAGCACTTAACACCCAGATATCTGTGAATTATTAAAACAATGAAAAACCGTCGACATTCTGGAGAATATAGAAAGAATAATATTATTTCTCTAAAAATTAGCATAAAGCATTCGTCCTCATTTATATTTTGTATCTTGTGGATTAGTTTAAATTGTCTTGTGGTTTTAATCTAGATTTAAAATAGCTAAGGATTTCCACGTTTGGTTAACACTTATAATGTATATATACAGTGAAACGATGTTTTGACTTCCTGCTCTTCTCATCACTTTTTCGCCCTGCTCTCATGAGAGCAGACTGAAAATTCATCTCTTGGCTTTCTTAAATTCCATTTGTGTTTGGGTATATTGTTAAGATGAACTTTTTCTTAGAACAGAATTGACTGATCATAGTCCAGTCTGCATAGTCTAGAAAGACAGTTGTCTCATTTATTTCCTGAAAAACCGAAACCCTTTGTGAATGAGTGAATGGAACATATTATGTTATACAACTGGAGTAAATTATATCTTCTAACTTTGCCAGTCATAAGGATTTGTAAAATTAATTTATGTCTAAGACACTTAACTGTTAGAGTTTGGGGTATTCTGATTAGTATACAATGGTAGTGAAAAGGGTTCTTGCCACAGCTTTGTGTTGGGATAAATCTGCTGATTTTCAGCAGTTAGAAAGTGTTTACAATAGTCTAAGGGACAAAAGAAACCCCAAACTAACCAGGGTCAAGTCTATTGTTTCTTGTTCATAGGCAGGACTTTCAAAGCACCTGTATAACATAGCTGCCCGTATTCTAGCATTTACTTGTTCTACAAAATCATTCTCAGCCAATGGGTATTGTACCCATTAGGTTTTGTTGGAATTTAGATATGCTCATCCTGGAAGCTATGTGCTTCTTAATGGTTCTTTGGAAGCAGACCGGTACAGCATCTTGCATCAAAATTGACAATATGTTATGTATTAAGTATTCAAAAAGTAACAGACCATGAGGGAGGAAAAGTATTTTCAAAATAGTTTACTCAAATGCATTTTCTAAGCTGCGTTTTTCTATACATGAATTAATTTTTCATGTTTTAGCTGTAGTCGTAAAGGTTTAAGTACAGTCAATCTTACACAACTTTCAGCTTGAAATCAGAATTTAATTTACATATTTATTCTTCTAATAACATAATATACAGTTTTCTGCTTGGGTTTTATGTATGATATTGCTCATGAAGTCATGGCAAATGGGGCAATTTCCATCTCATGTTCCACTTCCTGAGGAGTGGGATAAAGCAAATGCCACTTCTGTCTTCAGAAAGGACAAGGAGGAGGATCCAGGGAATGACAGAGCAGTCATCCTCATCTTGATCCTAGAAACCATTTCTGAGCTTCCTATGTATAAGACAACCACCTGGAGTTGTCAGCATGGATTTACAAAGGGGCAATAATATGTGACCATCCTGCTAGCCTTTTATGATGAAATAACTGGTGCAGTGAATGAGGGCAGAGCAGTGAATGCTGTTTACTGCTTGACTTGACTTTAGCAAGGCTTTTGACACTGTATCTGTAACATCCTCATATACAAGTTGATGAAATAGATGAATGGACCATCAGAGAGACTGAAAGCTGCCTGAAGGGCTGTGTTCAAAACGTTGATATCAGCAGCTTGAAGTCCATCTGGAGTCCAGTTACTGGTGGTGTAACCCAGGGCTTGATCCTGCAGTCAATACTGCATAATGGGGGATTATTATCAAATGCACAGCAAGTTTGTTGATGATACAAAACTGGGAGGAGTGGCTGATCATAGAATCATGGAATGGTTTGGGTTGGAAAGGACCTTAAAGACCATCTAGTTCCAACTCCCCTGCCATGGGCAGGGACACCCTCCACTAGCCCAGGTTGCTCCAAGCCTCATCCAGCCTGGCCTTGAACACTTCCAGGGATGGGGCATCCACAGCTTCTCTGGGCAACCTGTTCTAATGACTCACCACTCTCTCCAGGAAGAATTTCTTTCCTTACATCCAATGCAAATCTCCCTGCTTTCAGTTTAAACCCATTACCCCTTGTCTTGTCACTACAGGCCCTTGTAAAAAGTATCCCCCAGCTTTCTTGTGGCCCCTTCAGGTACTGGAAGGCTGCAATAAGGTCTCCCCAGAGCCTTCTCTTCTCAAGGCTGAACACCCCCAACTCTCCCAGCCTGTCCCCATAGCAGAGGTGTTCCAGCCCTCGGATCATCTTCATGGCCTCCTCTGGGCTCACTCCAACAGGTCGATATCTTTCTTATGTTGGGGCCTCTGGAACCAAAGACCAGATTTGTGAGCTGCCATTCAGAGGGACCTCTACAGGTTAGAAAAATGAACCAACAGGATCCTCATGAATTTCCACAACGGGAAATCCCAACTCATGCCCCTAGGAGGAGTAACCCCAGCCACCAGAACAGGCTGGAGTCTGACCATCTGGAAAGTAGGTTTGCAGAGAAGGCTGGGGGGAGGTGCTGGTGGACGCCAAGTTGGACATGTGCCATCAGTGTACTCTTGTGGTAGCACCCTGGGCTGCATTAGGCAGCCTGTTGCCAGCAGAACAAGGGAAGTGATCCTTCCCATCTGGAGTGCCGAGTCCATTGCTGGACTCCCCAGTACAAGAGAAATGTGGTCATACTGGAGCAAGCCAGTGAAGGGACACTGAGTTGATTACGGGACTGGTGTGTCTCTCATAAAAGGAGAGGCTTAGAGAGTTGGGCAGTTCAGCCTGGCGAGGAGAAGGCTCAGGGAGATCTTATCAATGTCTGTAAACCCCTGATGGGAGGGAGTAAAGAAGACAGAGCCAGGCTTTCTGCAGTGCTGGCCAGTGACAGGACAGAAGGCAGTGAGCACACTTTGAAATACCACTTAAACGTAAGGAAAAAACTTGTTACTGTGAGGGTGGTCAAACATGTGGGAACAGGCTGTGCAGAGAGGTTGTAGAGTGTCCCTCCATGGAGATACTCAAAACCCAACTGGATGCAGCCCTGAGGAAACTTATTTGGGCAGGGGAATTGGACTAGGTATCTCCACATCTCCTCACCTGGTCTGTGATTCATGGATGAGCGGTTGTATAGTGGTATCTACCTTTTTCCCTTTTTTTTTCCCCTTTATGTCCTGCAAGACAGTAATCTTCCAGGTA
The DNA here is from genome assembly GCA_027574665.1 of Rhynochetos jubatus. Lineage (NCBI taxonomy): Eukaryota > Metazoa > Chordata > Aves > Eurypygiformes > Rhynochetidae > Rhynochetos > Rhynochetos jubatus. Next base: position 119,954,863 of record CM050650.1, read on the forward strand.
TGAATATGAATGTATTAAGGCAAAAATTGGATAAAATTTTTTTGCTGCATATATTACAGTGTATTTAAAGAAACATTAACAAAAGTTGCCCTTTCTAAAGAGAAAATTGAGGATACTTTTTTGTTCCCACAAGTTATTAAAACATTCAAGATCAGCTTAAGAACATGATTCAGAAGGTTCATTCTTAAACAAAACACTTCATTGAGTCAAGACAGAGTGACCTCCCATGGAGCTGGGAGACTTTAGCATCTCTGAAATTCATTCCCTGAGGATTTTGTGCTATTCTGGACTTACAGTGGCGTCACTGAGGACAGGGTTTGTCTTTATGTGAGAAAAAGTGGACTTTTCATTTGGCAAGTTATGAGACATTGTTAATCCTGCTGTCTGACAGACGTTACGGTTTAAAAACTCACGGTGTAAACAACCTACTTCCATTTTTGGGTAAATAAAGTTGTTTTTACAAAGATCTTGCCTGGTTTAGATCTTACCTCAGTGGAGTAATGAACTTGACTGATGCCTTTGAATGCTGCTTTCCACCACAGTAATTGAGAAGTATCTGTAGTGAAGACTGTTAAGCATTAATATGTTTTCAGTGAACTCAAAATATTTATTAATTACAAAGTCTCTTCCTGGTTCTAGAATTTTAATAATTATATTATAAGCATCAGTCAAGTTTATTTGAGACCCCAAATACAGAATTCCAACAACTCTCTATTAGTTGCAAGTGACATTTGTACCATTTTAGGAAGTGATTGTGTCTCATTTTAAGTTACATAATCAAGATTTCTTTTTGTGTACTTGTTTAACATCACAAGACTCCCCCCAGTTCTTCGTTAAACTTAAAGTATTTCTAAACTTTTCCTTTAGTGATGGTCATGGAGGTTTTTAGCTCTTGTTTTAAGATTTTTATTTTCTAATTGCTCTAAATGTTCCTTTCTAAATGTTATCCCTCTACTTGTCACTATGGATTTTTGAATAATTAAATGGTAATATGTGATGTTTCTCTTGTTGTTCAAGCTTTTCCAATGTCTGCAGACATCATCATGGCTTAATTTTATACTGAAAACGCCCCCATCTTGTAGTTTGTTTCTTCCTGTGCTTGCCATTCTCACTGCCATACATGTTTTGGAAAAGGCATTATCTTTAAGCTGAGTTCCTTTCAGTAAAGATTCAATAATTTACTAATCAAATTCGTAGAGTTAATTTTATAGTATTTAAACAAGTGAATAGGCAGTCTCCACTTGCTGAGTAAGTAAATGATAATAACTTTCTGTAGCTTCTTGACTTCATAGGAGAGTGGAGATGTACTATGTTCAAATCATCAGGTTAGTGAGATACATTCCACAATTACTAGACAAGAAGATGTGTCTATTTGTCTAGCAAAGTATAGTTCTGAGAAAGGAAAATGCATGGTCTCCCCTCAGGAGTTAGGGAAGGTATCAGTAGCACTTTCAAGCATTGTGGAGATAAAGAAATACTACCCAGGGTTGATGGGATGGGACAGACAGAAAAGAGCTGGTAGAGGAAGCAGTGCTGGAGGAGACTGAATTCAATACTGATTAACTCAATTTCATATGCAAATTAGCGTGATGACTATTAGCCAGTTATCTATGTGCCACCTATAGCTCTACTTCACTATACTAATTGCCTGGTCTTCTCAGCTGTATATGTATGAGCAAGTTCTAGTCTTGTGTCAGTGGTGTTTATTTAAATACCTGCAGGGTTAGCACTTGGGACTTTTCAGTCAGTGGCAAAGGTGTTAAAAATGCAGGATTTTGGCTGTATTTAAGGCACTGAATTAAGTGTCTGAAATATTGGCACTTCTGCGTGCATCCATGTCTCCGTCAGCTATAGGAAATGTGAGCTTTTCTATGTATTGTTCTGAGACATATGTTAGGGAGCTTAAAAATGAAAAATTCTGCAGTAGTTGATAGAATAAATCCATGTAGGTTTTTTATAGACAGGAGGAAGTACACAGGTTTGGCATTGTGGAGTTCTTCCAGGTCGTACATTACATATAATGTATGTAGATGAACATCTTCCTTATGATTTCCAGTGTCCTCTGGAGAGGACTGCTTGAAACTGGGAATTGTGTGCCCTGTTGCATTCTCCATTAATTGTGGACATAACCATACAGATTAGATCATTTTAAAAGGCAGCCTGATTTGCAGTTAGCTCTTGGCTCTTCATATCAGAGAATGAGGCTATTTTACTCATCTCTTCTTAGGTTTCACGATAGCGTGGCTACATCCTAAAGTGGTTAGAGTAACATGGGAGTAGCTCAGTGCAGCTGAGAATAGGGGACCTCATTATTTGTCCTTGCAGCTCTTAAGTTAGCACAAGGAAGAGTCCTATCCTGGGGTAAATTGGACTTTCAAAATATCTAGAGTCTACTTTTTCAGCTGTTCTTTCTGTGAGGATGTTAAAAAGTCTGTATGCTTTGTGTTTACGTTATTTGGTGCTTAAATTGTTAATATTTTTCTGTAGTGGGCTTAGTTCAACTTTTTTGTAAGCTTACACCACCCCTGTATTAGGGAGAAACTGAATTTGCCAATGTTAGTGTAGACTAGATTATAGAGCGTATGGACTGCGCAAACTGAAGTTTACTGCAATCCCAACTACAAGTACAGGCTGGGTGGAGAATGGATGGAGAGCAGCCCTGAGGAGAAGGACCTGGGGGTACTGGTGGGTGAGAAGCTGAGCGTGAGCTGGCAATGTGCGCTGGCAGCCCAGAAAGCCAACTGGATCCTGGGCTGTATCAGGAGAAGTGTGGCCAGCAGGGCGAGGGAGGGGATTCTCCCCCTCTACTCTGCTCTTGTAAGACCCCACCTGGAGTGCTGTGTCCAGCTGTGGAGCCCTCAGCTTAAGAAGGATATCGACCAGTTGGAGCGAGTCCAGAGGAGGCCATGAAGATTCTCCAAGGGCTGGAGCCCCTCTGCTATGGGGACAGGCTGAGAGAGTTGGGCTTGTTCAGCCTGGAGAAGAGAAGACTCTGGGGAGACCTTATTGCAGCCTTCCAATACCTGAAGGGTTCTACAAGGAAGCTGGGGGGGCTTTTTAGTTGTCCTAAATTTGAAGAGGGAACCAGACATACTGATTTAAGCAATATCACAGACTTCATAGAATCATAGAATGGTTTGGGTTGGAAGGGACCTTAAAGACCATCTAGTTCCAACCCCCCTGCCATGGGCAGGGACACCCTCCACTAGACCAGGTTGCTCCAAGCCTCATCCAGCCTGGCCTTGAACACTTCCAGGGATGGGGCATCCACAGCTTCTCTGGGCAACCTGTTCCAGTGCCTCACCACCCCCTCCATGAAGAACTTATATCCAATCTAAATCTCCCCACTTTCAGTTTAAACCCATTACCCCTTGTCCTGTCACTACAGGCCCTTGTAAAGAGTCCCCCCCAGCTTCCTTGTAGGCCCCCTTCAGGCACTTGAAGGTGCTGTAAGGTCTCCCCAGAGCCTTCTCTTCCCCAGGCTGAACAAGCTCATACTTGCGCTAAATCCTGGTATAGAACTGTGTTCAGTGTGACATATGAAACCTATGTAAACTTGATTTCATTAATCCTAGCAGATAAATATTTTTAATATGAACTCTGATTGAAATTAAAATTGCTTTTTCACTTCTAACCATCTTTGGTGGAAGTTACCTGATGAGCAGATAAACATAAGTAGCAATATAAATTCCAGTGCTTTTTTAGGTAGATAGAATGTGCTGATTAGTTAATATAACTCAATGCTTTAAATTGTGCCCTTTTTCATTAAGCTAAGGCACTAAGCAAGCAAGATTATTTCATTTTAAAAATAATTTCCCTTTACTAAATTCACTGACAGTATTAGGAGGGAATGATGTCTACAAAACAACAATCTGTCACATCATCTCTCGCTGATATAATGTACCTTGGCATAAAACAGAAATTATTTTGAGACCTTGTTGTTTATACCTCTTTCACCTGTTGCAATCTTCCTTTTACTTTGGGCAATTTCTTCCTCCTGGATGTTGTTCGTTCTTGCCTTTTCCACCCTGTACAATGTGTCCTCCTGTGCGTGTCTAATCAATTTTCTAGTTTGGCACCAGTCATCTCTTTCCTTTCAGACTCTACTTCTGCCTAATTTGTTCAGCAACAGCCGTGGCAAACAAAATGGAGAGAGAAGGGCTAGCTTTTGAGACTTTGAAAAAGGTACTAACCTTATCTTTTTTTTTTTTTCTTTCTTTCTGAGAGGTCTATTGCTCATTCCCATGCTCATCAGACGGAAACCTGTAGTTTTCCAATCTTCTGTCATCTGAGGGACCAGATCTCTGTCTTCATAGTCAACTTCTTAAGGCACTAAGCTGAATTACTTCAACATGTCATGTTACTGATTATCCAAAGTTTGGTTTTATTGATTTTTAGTGATTTGCAGTGCTTGTCCTTCTGGTATTTGAATTGCTGGAAGTTTTCTGGATGTTCTTGTGCCTTGTACTGCAAAACTGATTTTCTTTATCATCACCTGCCTGTCAGGTCTCTAATAATTGACATATCTAGGAGAACACTTGCTTATAGTATGAGAAAATCTCTGAGAATTAATATGCTGTGTATTCCAAATGCGTTCCTGCCAAACAGCTGACAAATTTATTGTGTATTCTTACAATACTGAGGAGGTGTGAGCCCAGATATTATCCAGTCCAAATATATCTAGTAGTTGATTTGTCCTCTGTGATTTTGTGGGATCCTTGCCTGGTGTTAGATTTGTAACAGTGAATTAGCTGGTTCTGTGTATGGTGAGTAATCATATCTTGATCATATATTCTGCTTGGTTGGTCTGTTAAAAACGTGGGGTGGGAATCAGCTTGCTGATAGAGACATCCAGGTTCAGACGTCAGCAAGTAGTTGTCTACGTGTGAGCTAAGTCTGGTCTCTAGGTTCCCATTATGTGTTGTCTGAACACCTTCCAAGCTCCTTTGATTTCTTTTGAATCTTCTCAGTGTATTTTTGTGTGTGTTTCTCCATGAGCAAATACTCCCCTTCACAAACACACCTAGTCCGAGTCTGATACTTCAACACGTGTCCTAAGCTAGGAATTGCTGAAGCCAATAGCCTCAAGCTCAATCATTCAATGCTGGAGAGTCTCAGTCCTCACATACAGAGGCACTGATGCAGACAGGTCTCTCAAATAAACCCCCAGACCCACAGTCTCCCTAGCAGCCGCTGTGAACCTCCTGGTTCTCCAGTAGCCAGCTCACAGAGCCTCTGGTCTCTCCAGTATCCATCCCAGATTTATGGCCTCTTTGGATACGGAGATTCCAAACCTCTTACCCTGCACAATGGCCAGTCCTGTTGCTGGCATTGCAGGCACACTGTGACCCATGATTCCAGTCCAGTTGCAGGTAGGAGCAAATAAATACCTCTGTGCCAAGGACAGAGGTAGTATCTGCTTGCCCTGTGGGAGAACTTCAGTTGCATAAACCCCCCTCAAGTATGGAGGTCCCGTCTTAGCTGTTGCAAATCCTTCATGTAGGACCAGAAAAGGAAAATTGTTAGGAATTTCTAGAAAAGAAAAAAATATGCATGTTTCCCACCATTCTACCTCACTGCTTTTATACTTTTCCTAGGCTAGATTCATCAAATTTATTCAAGGTGGTAAATTCCACATGAGTTGGTGCAGCTTTGTTATGGTATGAACTCAATAGAAGCCCCAGTAAGGGAAACTATTTATTCTAGCTTAGTGCACTCCCAGCCACCCTTGTTATACTTCCTTTCTGGTCAGGACAGCTTTTCAAGGCTGTGGAGGATGGGAGATTGCAGCAGCTTTCTGTCTCCACAGTCTACTCTCCTGGTGGTCTGGCCACCTGGAGAGCTCTGCATCAGGGTTTTTGAAGCAAGCCTCTGCTGTGCCTGGCCCGGTCCCTTTCGCAGGCATTTTAAACCCCAAGAAACGGAGCTGAGAACATGCTTTATCTATTTCTGTAGCTGCCCAAGATTTTGAGGTTCTCATAAAAGTAGGTCCCTGCACCGTGAGTAGCTGTCGTGCCTTGACATGTGCCAAGTATGTGCGTGTGTGTTTACACATAGTATGACATGATACTTCATGTAGGCACTTAGTGGCTTGGACATTTACTCTTTCGATGGGTGTGGAAACATCATTACGGGAACTTAAATAAGTTAAAGACAGAAGCTAAAAGTAAACAATAAAAGAGCAGTGACAGTCTTTTCTTTCTCCATGCTACTATTTTAATCCTCCTGTGAAAATTTGGGTAAGTTGATCACCCCCTTGTAAAAATGTTTCTTTAAAACAGACAACCCTTTGAAATGGATCTTCTAAGAAGGCTTTGTTATTGTAGGACAAGTCTAATAGGTAGATGCTTCTATTATCAACACAGTCTTCCATATTGTTGTACTGGTTTGATGCACTGCTAATTTATATTTTGATATATTTATACTCTTCAGTATTTACCTGTGGGGAAACAGCTCTTTTCTATTTTCAACAGAATTTTTATATGTTCCATAGGAAGACTTACACTTCCAGTGAATGGAAGATTCTTTAGTGGATTCTAATGAACTGTTAAAAAGAAAGCACGTGCAAAATTAAATTTGTAAGTCATATGAAAGCATCAAGTTCAGTTTCAGTTCCCAGAAGCAAGGGCACCAAATTTTGGATTATTTACTTTTTTTTTTTTTTTTAGGATTTTTATTTGGTTCTTAACCTACCTCGTATTCTGCAACTTGGCAAAAATCTGAGCTCCTGACTTTTAGTTTAGTGTTTATTCTGCTGTGGAAAACAGCAGTGGCACAAGTGAAGGAAAAAACTGGAAGAGTTCATTACTTTCACCGTTTGTGCATTTGTAATTATTACCTCTGGTAGCACAAAGGGGTAAAAAAACGTTGTGTTTGATATCTTAAAGAATATTATCTTATAAGCGTGTTAGACTCAAGAAACATATCCCGTGCTGTATGAATACAATCAACAAGTATTGAAGTTTTACTTTTTTTTTTTTTTTTAGTGTCTAAAACCTCCTGTATCCATTGCAAGGAAAAAGGAAGCGGCTGTGGGTAGGTGTGGTGGTTTTCACTTTTTGCTGAAACCACTGTGCTAGTATCTAGTTTTCTTTGTGTGGGAAAGAAGTTGGCAGAAGTTACATGGGAAAACAGTGAAGGCAAACTGAGATAGAAATAGCTTTGGAAGGTAGAAAGAGTGTGAGGGAGGAAGAAAGGAGGTGCATCGGGAACTTTATTTTCTACACAGTCAAGTAGTGCAGTTGATTTTGCATCTGTTCTTCATGTTTCAACATCAACTCTGACATACCCTTTTGCACCAGAAGGGAGCAAAAAGATTTGAGATCTGTCTCCTCTCAAATCTACGCGCTCCATCTTGATTGCATCTCTTCTGCTTCTCGTGCCGTTTAGGGAACTGATAGTTACCTGTGAGAGTGACTCCTAAACACAGACTGGGAGGGCATCTCAACGCAGAGGCAGCATCCTGCCTCAAAACCAAGAGTTTTGTTGTTGTACTTGGTCGTCTTTGAAAAACCAAACCCCAAACCTTTAATTTGTATACATGGAATCCTTAGCAAAACTGTGAACAAAAGGAAACTATGTTCAAGATGGTGACGGTGGCAACCAGGTGTTTACTACTCTCTTATATGGTCGTTTTATTTTGCATTTTAAGTCTTATAAAGAAAGAAAAATTACTTTTAAATATTTAAATGCCAGTAAGTAAGAATGAACAAGACCTTATGGTTGTGGTAACTGAATTCTGTTTCATTTTATATACCTGGTGTGATTAGGAAAAAAAGTAAGTTTTCCTGTTAATTTACATATGCACCGTACTTAAAAAAACCAGAAATACTTAATGAACACTTGTTTTGAATGTGTGTTTTTTTTAATATTATTTTACATTCCAGTGTAATATGGTAATAAATATTTCTGGGTTTATGTGTATTTCCTATATAATATCCAGATTTTTGCAGTTTATAAAATATTTAATGGTATCTGGATTTTTTGCTCTGCTGTGCTTGTAGTCCCAGGAAGTATCTGAAGTTCTAATTCATGGACATGGGCATTCCTGCATAACAGAGAAAAAATTGAGTTGTGCTCATTTTAGAGTTGTTGTACAACACACGATAAAATGTGACCATCTCTTTAAGATGCTGATTGTCTCAAGAAGAGAGACAAATTATAGACAGCAAATACAGTGTAATTTCCTCATTCTGAAATGAAGAAATTAAAAAATTGTTTCAAAGTTGTGTGTAGCACAGAGAAATTTATGAAGGGTTTCAATATATGTGTATATAAAGATATAAAACCTAGGAACCATAGCCACAATCCTTGCATACCACATTTCTGCTACGTGGGAGTGGACTGAAAACGCAAGTTTCAGATGCAAACCAGAGTTGCTAAAACAGGATCTTTTGGCACTTTGTGATGAAGGGAAGCCGTGTGGAGTAAGAGACCTTTCGTGGTCTCAAGACTGCAATTCAACTACTCAGACGAAGGTTGGGCTTAGGGAGGGCTTAAACTCTAGGCTCACTGAGCTGGACTGATGGGGTGGGGTTAGGTTGCAACCTACAGTCATTTTGGACACTAAAAGGCCTTCAGTGGCCTCTCTGAAAGAATGCAGCTCCCAACAAGTAGTAAATCTGTCAGTCCTCTTCTGGATCTCTTAGGTGTTTCAAATTAAGTGCCCCTGTGCCCTGCCTGGTTCTGGAGCCAAAGCCCTCCATCCCACTTTCAGATAAATATTCACATGGCTTTTGTGGCGTTGTATGGGAACTGCTCAGGCTCTGCAGTGCCTCAGAGGTGCTACACACCAAAGGTCTAGCATTCAGGTTTTCTCCAGCCACCTACAGTCTCTTCTAATAGGCTGGAGATGGCCACTGCCCATCCCAGGTCAAAGGAGCAGTCCCAGCTTTAGCTGAGTGACTAGTGGTTGAGGCAGGTACGGAGAGCAGCTTCTTGTATGTCTTGGAGTAGATAAAGCCTTGCAAAAAGCCTGTTGTCACAATTACTTGTTTAATGGTGCCTGTTGTAGTGGCTTTGCCTTTTGTTTGTGATATTTATGAACACTATATTCTCTTTATGACCTCCTGTCAGTTAATCTCACACTGTAGACTCTAAGAGCCTCTCATATATTATGGTGTATGAAGATGCTTGCCTTTAATCCATGATAGTTCCTTCCACATCTTAGCACTCGCATTTAGATTTGGGATAAAATGCCTGGTAGCATTTTACCTTTTAAGACAGGGTTTTGGTGCTTTTGTAAGTGAAGGGGGCTGCATATGCAGAATTACGCCTAGTTGTGCACATGCTAAAGCTTTGCCTACTCCTTTCTCAAATATCCCTACCAACTCTGTTTCCTCCATTTTTCTCACTGTGTGCTTTAGAATTAGAATGTAGAATTGTTACATTCTTGCAGCAATTTTGTTCCTTTAATCAGATTACCTTGGTTTATATTCCTTGCACCACACTGAGTGATCTACTCCTGTACATACAGGTGTATTAAGCTTGTTGTTATTATTCATACTTTTTCTTTTTACTTTTTTTGGGGGAGACCATGGACTTTTTCCTTTTCTTCTCGTTTTCATAACCTTGCAATAAATCTCTTTCTTTCAGGTTTTCCTTAGGAGATGCTCGCAGGCCGCTCCATGAAACTGCAATACTGGTGGAAGATATCGTCCACACTCAGCTGATAAATTTGGTAAGAACAAAAGTGGTAAAATAACTCCAAAACTCCTTGAAACAACACATTTCCATGAGCAAGTGACTAATAACAGATTGTTCTGCTTTTAGAAACAGATGAAACACAAGCTGAGGGTGATGTTCTGGCCTCAGTAATCTGTAGATGCTACGGTTAGGCTTGCAGATGGAGAGCGTGCACTTTGCTAATGGGTATATGTTGCATTTGTGTGATATCTGCAACCCAACATAACCTTGGGAATAAAGCTGATGTATTTGTTAAAAACGTCAGGTTGTTAAAAAGGAGTATCTGACTCGTCATCTAAAGACTTCATTGCTCATTTTTACATGTTCTAGCATTTGTGTTAATGCACTATTTGCTTAATATTTATATTCTAATATTCTTACTATTCGACATCTTGATTTCTGTCAAAAGTAATGCAGAAATAGTGAATATTTATTCCTTTTTGAGATCCAGTAGAGTGTTGTATAAATGAGGCTGTTTAGAAACCCATCTGTCAGAAGCAGCTCTAAATTTTAATTAAAATATATTTTTTTTTAATTTAAAAAGTTCAACACCAGCTAATCGATGACAATATTTTACGCCTTGGCACGAATCAACCATTTGATACTTTCCCCTTATACGTCACCTGTAGCTTGGGAAGCATAACAAATGGTTGTTTTCTTATTATGGTGATTCCTCATATGGAATTACCAGCACGTATGGGAATTGTATGGAACCGATGCATATAAATAATACTAATACATATCATAGCTAGTATGTACATATAATGAATCCCTGGATCAGCTAAAGCTTTGAGCTGCAAGTTCCTACATCTTTTCTCTATAATGAGCACTTGCAGCAATCAGAAGGGTTTTTAAGTTTCAACCTAAGTTCTCTTACTACATTGACTAGAATTAAAAACATTTGTAAACTGAGAAAATTCAGAATGGGGCAGACCTCATATTATAAATATATATATATAAGCATGTGTGTATGCACACCGCTCATATATACTTGTATTTTATATATGTGTATATGTTTATGCACAAAATATTTATATATTCTCATATATAATATTTTAAAGTAAGAATATAACATACATAAACCTCCCCCTGCCCACTGTTTGCCTGCAGACAGGTGCTTTCCTTCAGCTTTGCACTTAATCCAGCAACTGTCCGGTGGCTTCCTGCATCGCAGCAAACGCTCTGGGGTCCCTTCCAGCTCCGGGTAGTTTCTTTCTGCTCGTACCTGCGAAGCCCGGCGGTGCATCCCTGTCTCTGCAGTCTCCCAGTGTCTTTGTGCTGGGGCTTCTGTGCTAATTATGCTCCTCTTGGTCTGTCCCGAGCATGCCCTGTGGCTCCTGGGCAGAGCACAAGCACTCTCCCCCCTCCGTGGGTTTCCCACTGGTTAAACATGCTGCTCCAGGCATATATTTGTAATTTTCATTCTAGCTCTACTAGAAAATAACATTTTCTTATTGTTAATGAGCCCCTTAATTTACTCAAACCGATGACTTCACGCTTTCTTTAGCAATAATGTGGTGAAGAGTCTGTGCTTTTACATCCCACCGAGGCTGAGCTGAGCTTTACATCAAAACGTGCATTTTGAGAAAATGCAACCTGCAGCCATGTGGTCTGTGCACTTAAATCAAAGCTGGGCACTTACTTGGGGAATGACCGTGACCCAGGGTTAACCCTGCGTGGGGTGCAGGAGCATGTATGATTTCCTGACAGAAGGAAGAATGGGAACGGAGCGGCAGATAAACAGCTTTTCTAACCTTTCCCCTCTGAGCCCAAGACAGCACTTTATTTCTGAGGAAGTGAAAGTATCTTTAATAGCTCATTGCTTTGACCTCTGACATTCCCATGCCGGAACTCTTAAATCAGGAGCGTTTTACATGCTCCGGACTTCTGATAGGGTTTTTTTGCACATTTGTCATCCTTTATAACTGCACATTCTTATTGAGCTGTTACTGTGCACTTCTGTTAAATTTTCACTTTGGATGTAAATGTTCGTGTGGGTATATATCCAGCACTAGCAAAAGGCTGGTTTTGTGATTTGAAGCTGACTGCAGCTGTAAATTTATTGCTTACTACCTGGAATTTGTCATATTACTCATGTTAATGGACTACATAGTTCTTATTATGTAATTTAATGATTTCTTCTCAAAATTCATGTCCATTCTGCCATGCACAGTACAGGTGTAAGTCTAAACTGTAGAAATCTCATTTATGCCTGCAGTAAGACTGACGCGTTGCATACATCTTTCACAGTAAACATTTGTAAGAAGAGCTCATACGTGTTGATTAAATCCAGGTTTGAGCTTCTGAATTAAGAAATAAACTGCCAGTGATTACCTTTTATTGGTTGACTTTCGATATCTCAGAGGTTTATAGTTTCAGCTTCCTGTTCTCAAAGTTGATCTGAACTCCGTTAAATCAGTGGTTCGTTTGGACAGATTTATATGGTCGCTCCTTCAAACCACCGTGTACTTCATGGGGTCCAGCTGCCATAGCAGATGACTGCGCCATCAAGTCAAATTCTTGCAAAGCAGAATTTATAAATTCTGCACCACATTTTATGATTGATTTTTGTGTGTGTTTTGAACAATATGTACACTGCCTTACGGTAAGGTAAATTCTGCTAAAAGTATATATGTATGTCAACATGTAGAAGGAAATGAGCATCTCCAGAGGATGATTCACGCCATCCTAAAATTAATTTCTGTGTTAAATGAGATGAATCTCCTGAGGAATTTATTTCCTCAGCTTACTAATAAAGGGACTGTTTGGTGGCTTTCTGGGGTTTGAATAAGTAGGAGATAGGCATAAAGGTTTAGAGATAAATTCCATCCAATTTGCATTAGAATGCTAGCATGAGTTTCAATTTTTTTCTTGCATATATTGGAATTATAATAGGTATTTTTTGTTATTTGCACATCACGCAATATAAAAGCCCAAAAAACTCCATCCTAGTATGAGAAAGTTCTGTATGTTTTTTGTTCAAGCAGAATGTGTTTGAAGGGCACAATGACTTCAAGTTTTATTTGAAATAAAATTCACTGTTGACTGGTAGTATTTATATAGTAATTTATCTATATTTATAGATTTGCATTTATAGATGCCTTACTATTACCCCTAAAATTCTATTTATTTATGTGTGCTAAGACTCGACGTTCCAATTAAGGCTACACCGTTCTTTATGGGTAAACATCAGTAGATGTCTGTTACAGGGAAAATTGTGCCTACTAAAAATGTTCAACAGGGAGTGCAAGGAGATGTTAATGACAAGGATGAACTACCAGCAGTTTACGCTCTAGGCATGCAGAATATGGCAGTAGGAGTACCAACACCTGCCTTCACAGAATGTGATTATTCAGTTTCGCACTAGATCTGAACTTCAGTCCTTTACATTTTGTATCTGAGATATCAAATGGCTTCTGAGAAGAGGTGAGTTTTGTTTTTACAAGGTGAAAGCCATTTTAGCACTAGCACAGAGTTCAGCAAGGGAATATGACAAATTATACGTATGCACACCAGAAATACAGATGTGCTTATAAACAGCAGAGCCCAACAGTCCCTACCTACTGTAAGTAGCCTTATCTGTCCGTGAAAGTCTGGCTGCTCGGAGGGAAGGCCACAGCACATTGCAATAGCATCCTTTAAATGTTTTATCCCCTACAATTCTTTGTAAAGTGTGACAAGTCGTTGCGGAGACTGTCATGAATGATAGAATTCATGTTAATAAAGAATTGTGGTTTACTCCCTGTCAGCTAATGTGTGTCTGCTAGAAGATGGACTCTGATCTCTTCAATTGATGTCAAATGATTTATGTCAAACCTACTCAGCTGGCTTTTTTAGAAGGCAGTAGTGTCAATTTAAAGGAACTTCAGCTGCCCAAAATCATGTTGTACATCATGTATGTTGGGATTTTTTTTGCATCACTTACTTTAATCTTGCTATGGAATAATTTAATTTTGTGCAACTTGTGCTCCTGTGCAATACTTATAAACATTCCACTCTTGCTTCCTTTGTAGGAGCATGATTTGTGTTTTGTGATATATATATGGATATATGAACACTTTGCGTGTACACATAGATAGTTTCAGTTTTTCTGATTTATTACTCTTGGAAATTGTCTCTTACACGGATAATATAGTTAATTCTGAATCAGTCATTTGGTCTCAACTGAAGCGCAGAACACAGGTCAGCAGGTAAATAGTCTATACCTGAATATGTAGATTATTTTAAATTGTGGCAGTAATTCATAGTCAGAACACTTGCAGTGAGATGCAGAGATTCAACAGTATGTTGAGTCCTGAGTAAGTCCATAGTAAATCCATCCTGTGGAGTGAATTGATTTTTATAGTAGGGACTTAAAGGAAGATTGGGTAGTCATTTGCCACAACAAGGAAAAGGAATGGTGAAAATACAGAGACAAGCATAAGGATAGGTTTACTGATATAAAATGCTAACTACTTAATCATGATCACTGTGAATTTTATGTTTTCAAAGGGCTGTACAATTTCTGGATGAATGTGGTGTGCTTTCTTCGCTTCCCAGCTTTATTCCAGCAGTTGTTAACCGCTTTATGGCAGTTTAAAATTAAAGAAGTAGGAGGGAAAACTCACTTGTCCATCCAGAGAAAAAGACAATGGCAATGGGAGAGAAGAGTAGGAAAAATAAGGATTTAAACAGAGACAAACATAGAGCTTTCTTGGTACTTTGCAGCCCCCTCCTATGGGTTTTTGAAACCAAATCACACTTGTTCATTCACAAATTAGATTAATCACTTCAGTGTATGTAATCCCGACGCTGTTCTGAGAACGTACAGTTCCAGGTTTGTTTTACTGTGGTTTTGACCTGTTGGACTTGTATACCTTTATATACATAATTGTAGAACTTCTGACATTCCTTTTAAAAAAGAAAGAATCGAAATGAGCTTGTCCATTAACAGAGATTGCCCGCTGATAAAAACACACAATATGAAGCACTATTCACTCTTGATCCCAAAGTTACGTACAACTGTCACTTATGCCACACTAGAAACGGGAAAAGTCCTTGTTTTATGGGTCTGTTTTAAAACAGTAATAAAGTTTCCTGTGCAGGACATTAATTAGAGGGGTTATCAAAATAAGACAAACTAATATAATTTGTGATTGTACAAAATAAAGGAAGTTGAGGGTACCATAGGGACCTAATGAATCACAGGATGGAAACAATCTTCTGGCTAACTAAACATTCAGACTTTGTACTAAGTCATAGGGTGTATATACAACTCAGCAAACCGGAACACGCTGTGTGTTTACATGAATGGGATAAAGGAGTTCACAAAAACCATCTGGGAAAAATCCTTCGACTATTCATTCTGTTCCTGCTGTAAATTGAACAACATGCATATATTTGCAACAAACACATGGCACACCTGCCCTGGAAGAAATCAAACTGGAAAATACATCTATAATATAAAAACATTTGCTGGGTATCAGCACTGTGCATTTGTTAGCATTGCTCATGTGTGATGAGAGAGAATGGACTTTATCTCTAGCAAGTGATTTCTAATCATTCCCGGTGCATTTGTGTCATTTAAATGTTGTCACTATTAAGATTGTGTTACTGCATTGGTAGGAGTAAGATTTTTCTTTTTCTTTAATTGAAATTGCATCTTTGACATTAATTTTTGCAATTTGTAGTGTTTAACTTTTTGAAAGATTTTTATGTGGCTGTGGTTTACCAAAACTTTTTTGTTCAATTTACAGAATAGTATAGAGTAAGTTTTGTCATTCTGAGTATATTATTTTTTTCTGGACGTGAAAAAATTTGAGTAGACTCAACGCATTCACTGCCATTCGTAGAACCATAGAATTGTTTTAGTTGGAAAAGACCTTTAAGATCATTGACTTTAACCATCAACCCAACACTGCCAAGTCTACCCTAAACCATGTCCCTAAGCACCACATCAACTCATTTCTTAAATACCTCCATGGTTCATGCCTCCACCACCTCCCTGGGCAGCCCATTCCAATGCCTGACAACCCTTTCAGTGAAGTTTTTCTTAATATCCAATCTGAACCTCCCCTCGTGCAACTTGAGGCCAATTCTGTGAAGATCAGATGCTCTCAGTCCTGTACCAAAGATGCTCAGTGACAGTGTGTCTTTCATGGACGAAGGCAACACTGGTTGAGAAAGGCCCACATCAGACACAAGACTCGATTTCTTGTTAAAAACCAAAACTAATATTTCTTGATTGGTAGGTACTTGACTTTATATTACTTGAGCAAATAGACAGCATTTCATCTTTAATGCATTAAAGTATTATGTCTTTAAAGGAGATGTTTTATGGAAAATTTAAATTGGAAACGATGAAGTCTTTTGTCTGACTTTTGATGAAGTGTTGCCTTTTCTTCGTTGGTAGTTTGTATGAAAAGTGATGTCCTGAGTTTTCTGCTCTAGCATCAGCTGCTACCTGTTCACTGTATTCAGATGTGTTTATTCTAAAGGACAGAATCTGCTTCAGGAGACAGTTCAGGAGTCCCGATCAGGGATTATGGCCTCTCTCTGTGCTTTCTCTTAAGATGAGAACTTGGTCAGATGTTTTCTTTCCCATGAATCTTTCTGCAGAATCAACACGTACTATGACACAGAGCTGCTGCTCTTTGCCTGGTCATGCTGAGATGCTGTTCAGCATCCAGTGGTGATGGACTTGACTGATCTAAAAAGTGGAAAGATGCTGTTATTAAGAAAACTAAAACAGTCAAACAATAGGGAATGAATCATTATGCCCACGTAATTGTAACAAATGTATTCAATGGTGAAGAAAAAAATCCAAACCATTAACTAAATTCAATGTGATCGATGGTTAAAGATTGTCTTACAGCATATATAAAATAAAAAGAATTAAGGTAGTGCAGGCAGTCCTAATGCCAATATTTTCTGATTTTCTGTATCAGTCTTTGGGTCTTCAATATTATATAAATCTATGTGGGTTGTACATGTATGTGTATATATGTGTCTATATATACAGTCTGCTTTTTTCCATCCTTAACACGTTAGAATCCTGTTTAGGCCGTTGAACAAGGAGGTAAGTGTGTATGAAATTTCACTTGTGGAGGCTTTGTAATCTATGGCATTCTTACATATATATGTACTCTATTACCTTGGCTTCTGGGGGTTTTATGAATCAACTGATAAGCTGATCCCAGCCTGAGTTTCCAAAATACAAATACATCCTCTATTTAATTTGTATATGTACTGTTAGGAGTATAGGAGAGATTAATAGCTACTGAAATAGTGGATGAGCTGAGATGGACTGAGACATTCAGTGTACAGATATACAGTGTCCAAGGTGGGTTTGCTACCTATATTGATGTCACTTGTTCTTTTGCTGGAGCCCTATGAATTTCTAGGTGATTAGCTCTTTAGAAAAGAACAAATGAAGTTGAAGCAATCATTAGATTTTTATTGCACAATACGATGCACCCTGGTGAATCAATATTTTGTCAAAATATTCCATGACTGAATGGGCGTTTGCCAAAAGTATTTTTGCTATAACCTAAAAAATGTCTCAAATCATCTAGCTGGGCTGAATTGAAGGAGCAATCTTTCTGTCTGTGAAAAATCATAATTACAGCCTAAGCTTCAGAGGTCAAATGGAAAACTGGTATTCAGGGTTTCTTTCTTTCTTTAACTTGTTTGTATGATGTAAATTCAATGTTTTAAGTATATGCAAAGTCCATATCTGCATGCAAAGACCCATCTCATCTAGTAGTCCGATTCTGGCAGCAATTAGTAAACTAACTGAAAAGAATTTGAAATTTATCAGTGCTGTGCAACACATGGATACTTGACTAGGAAGATGGACCTAAGTTAACTTTCAAAAGCATCTCTGTATCCTTGTAATCAGCTCCAAGGATCTAATAAATTATGGGGTTTTAATGATTTTTTTTATCATCTTGCTTTGTTTCAAATAATTGTCCAAATATGTTCACTGTCAGTGCCCGATGGAGGGAAACATTCCTTCTGCTTTTTGACTCAGATCCTGAGTGGATTCATCTGAACAAACCCATTTTTTTGTATCTGAGATAATGATGCCAGTTCATCTTTTGTGTCAGGGGCCACAAATGGCCACTTCTAGGATGTGGCTCTTCATCTCCTCAAGATGTAAAATCTGGAGTTCTTATGTGAAGCGAGAGGCATCTCACCTCTATGCCTTTTGGCACTTGCTATGGTGTTTTTTTTCAGTTTTACTTTTCATTGATTCTGTCAAAGAAAACTGTGAATTTTAAGTTGTGCAAGACAACCTGATTTATGGCTATCTGTGGTGAAAAAAGAGTAGTGTTAAACTCTACATGGTCTTTAAGTGTAACTCATAAACCATCATCTCAGAGTGTTTAACAGAGCAAATTCATTGTAGTTTTTAAATCACCTTATCTGATTTCAAGCAAACCTGATAGTTTCAGAATAATTTTTTTTGGAAGATTGGCTTGTTAACAGTGTTATGCAGTTACAAGGAAATGTGGTCACAGCTGGTTCTGGTTTCTTAGCTAATCCACCTGATTGGAAACAACAGGTTTTTGATATTTTTCCATTTCTTACACTGACACCTAGTGTTCAGAGGTCTTGAGTTTCTAATACTGCACTTTGTTATTAATAGATAACTGTCGATACCAAAGGTGTCCACGTTCATCAACATCTTCCATTTCTGTTCTTCAGAAGAAAGCAATAACTGAAGGGAAAGGTCACTGAACTTTGTTCATTGAACGAAGGCATTGTTCAAAAGAATAGACATACAAATAGTACACCACTACTGGAAAACTTGGCAAAAGCTGTTTTACTTCTTGAAGCACTGCAAAATTTGTTTTCTTACTATTAAGTGCTTTAGTTTTGGCAAATACAACCCTTTTGTTTCTGTAAGTGTCACTGGCCAACAAAAACAGCGATAACAGCAGAAGCCTTTAGATCAGTATTTATTTAATTGTGGGGGATGTCAACGCTTTTTATTTCTGTGTTCTTGTATCTTGGAGCCACGAGTTCTACCTGATAGGAGTGTTGATGGCAGCAAAGTCCTTGAGTAGACAGAAAACAGCTTATACACAGAAACTAGCGCAAAGAGTCTTTTATCTCAGACTTAAAAACAAATGGACCATTCCGAGTGTGGACTGTAACCTATTCCTGACAAAGACAGCAACTGACAGTAAAAGTTACTCTCTAAGTCTCATACCTGAGATCTTTTGTATGCTAACTGAAGGTCTTTCATCATAAAACATAATATATTGAGAATTTTTTGTAGATGTATCTGAAAGTACCAATGAATTTGTGTGTTTAATTGGTGGGTGTTTGCAGCAGTGACAATTCACTGAATACTCACCTAGATTACAGTCACCTCTTGAGGAAGCCTTTGGTTCTTACCCAGTTTCCTAAAAGGCCAGAATGTGGCCATATAACAATCTCTTCCCTTTAACTTTGGTGAGCTGTATTAGCCAGATATCACTGCTTAATTCTGCTACTTGTGACTGAAGCTTTCCCTCCAGAGATATCTTTTTTCCTAACAGACCCATCACCTGCACAATCTGTAGATTCCTGTGTTACGAAGACCCGAAATTAAATGAAAAATAATTGTTTAAAAGAGCTGTGTGGCTGGTCTAAGACCTTTTTTTTTGCATGAGGTAATGGAGTTGTTGGCTTGGTCAGAGGAGGGCATAAAGGAAATAAATTTGAGAAGACATGTCAGGAGCTCTATACCAATAGACACAGGGGAGATCTTCTCAAAAAAGTGTGTGCTTTACAGTCAGTCTGATTCAACTGAATTATTTTCAACACGGCTATTAAGTGCACTGTACTCCGTGCAGTAGTTGTACCTGTGATTTACATAAATATTCCCTAACTCAGATAGCTCTGTTTTCATACACTCATTTAAATGCCAGCATATAATCTGCCAAGTTAGACTGCCCATTTTCTTGTATTTTGGGTAGACATTGCACTTCTCTGTGTGCACATGGCCTGTCAGATAGTATGCTGTTACTGCCCATCGATAGTTCTGTTCCTGTGGACCAGTCATCGAGTGCTTATCGGAGAAAAAGTCAGAGACAGCAGAGAGAAATGTTACTAATGTTACTTCCTTCAGGCATTTATTTTCAGGGTGAGGTGAATTTGGACCCAGAATGGTAATTTCTGTCTAAATGATGCCCTGGGTGACCATCTCAGAGATAGACTCTATGTTTAGTCAGATAACTCCCACCTGAGAGAACTCCCCCATGAGGGGAGCCTCAAAGCAATCAAAAACAACAAAAAAAGGAAGATAATTGTCACTTCTCTGATGACAAAAGGAGGTGATAACAGTGTCACAAGCAGCAAAAAAATCAGAGAAAATAAAGACATACTGGAGACCCAGATTTCTCGCCAGGAAGGGGCACATAGTATCCCGTATAGGAATAGTTTTAAGGGAGGGGATTTATGAAAAGTCAGGTTGGAGCTGATCCAAGACAGAGTCAGAAGAGGGGAAGTCTGCGCATTAGCTGAAAACTGCATGTTCTATTTTTTTTAGTAGATGAAGAAAGAGAAAATAATAGGAAAAGATTTGGAGAGAGGCTGGATTGAGAGATGGTTTCTTTAACAGAGAGTATAGGCTGAGGGCACCTGTGCACCATGAGTGAAAGTGCCAGAGGGCAAATAAAAATGGAGACGAGTAGGCAGGATATGATGCATCTACTGAGGAGGTTCAGAATTGGGAAAAAGGCCAGAGATTTATGGCAAGAGAAGGTGTTCAGGAACAAAAGTAGGTGCAACTTTCGTGAATACATCTATTCTCTCTTACAGCAGAAAACTTATGGAGTTAACAGGGAACCCAGGTTGCAAATAAGGAATGGGAAGCCTGAGATTCAGCAGAGAATTGTTTAATGAAGTGGAATAAAGAAAGATAAAAACAAACCTGTAGTGGAAGGAGTATGGAAGAGGATCCTGTGACCCTCTCTCAAATTGTTCAATAGCAAGAGTACAATTCTCTTGCCTGGAGAAGAGAAGGCTCCAGGGAGGCCTTATAGCACCTTCCAGTGCCTGAAGGGGCTGCAAGAAAGCTCTGTGTGTGTGCGCGCTTTTCACAAGGGTCTGTAGTGACAGGACAAGGGGTAATGGGTTTAAACTGAAAGCGGGGAGATTTAGATTAGATATCAGGAAGAAATTCTTCCCGGAGAGGGTGGGGGGCACTGGAACAGGTTGCCCAGAGAAGCTGTGGCTGCCCCATCCCTGGAAGTGTCCAAGGCCAGGCTGGATGAGGCTTGGAGCAACCTGGTCTAGTGGAGGGTGTCCCTGCCCATGGCAGGGGAGTTGGAACTAGATGGTCCCTTTAAGGTCCCTTCCAACCCAAACCGTTCTGTGATTCTGTGAACAGGAATAATTGAAATGAGAGGCAGAGAGGTTTGATTGAGAAACTGTGGCTGGTATGTTGGAGCTTGGAGAAAGTCTGGTCTGGAGAATGTGTTTGGGAAGTGCTGATGATGAGGGGGTACCGATCAAGAAGTAGCAAATTGTGTAAGAACCAGCAGGTGTATTACTCCCAAACTGATTATCAGATGAGGCCAGAGAAAGTAGTTGGGTAATGATGAAACGCTTGGAACTTGGCGTCAGTGTCACTGTGAAGGACAGCACAGGACTGTGAAGAAAAGGAGAGAGAGATTCTACATTTCAGTGAAGAATTCATGGTAAAATGGAAAGTTTTGTGACAAGTGCTTCTTCTGTGGACATCACCACACACATGGAGGTGTGAGTGAATGCATGAATCTTTGCACCGTCACATACATGCAAGCATATATATACGTTAATAGTGAGCACTTGTATAGTGATGCACGGCCTGATGCTCATATATCAACTTCAGTATACTCACAAGATACTGTTCCTAGCAACCATTCTTCCACTACTCAGTAACTACATTTTATATAATTGGTAATTCTTGAATATGTTTTTACATTGTTTGCCACTTTCATTTGACATTTTGCCATTATCATTCCAAATTAGAGAAAAAAAATTGTATCATTTTAGTGATGAGAAAATAAAGTCCAAAGAAGACAAAGTGGGTTTTCCCCACGTCACGAACCAAATGAATGGCAGAGCTGAAAAAGTGAACTAGTTGTACTTGAGAGGGAAACTGTGCAAAGCTATTTTATATTGATGGTCTATGTCTCAGCCAATTGGATTTTTATTTGACAATCCAAAGGTGTAATAACTTTTATTGTAAGAGGAAGAAAAATATATCAAGGCTAATAAATAATGGAGGACCTACTAGGGATATGCATAAATGTGTATCCTGTTCCTATGTATATACAAGCTTAATTGTGTCTCTTTTAATTTTACTTTTTGATTCAATGGGATTGTCAGGTAATCGTCCTATTGAAAGAACAGAAGAGGATAAAATTTCAAATAACTTTGTTAATCTCTTCTGGCTGTTAAAAGAAAAGATTTATTGGTATCAAATTTTATTGCATTCTTAGAATTTAGGGATTGATTGGCTGCTAGTTTAGCTTACTTGTCTCTTCCAGTTAGAAACCCAAACACAACAGAAGAAAGACATCGCATTGAAGCTGACATGCAACAAGTGAGTGAAAGTTCACTTGGCTTTTTCTCTCGGCACCAGGTGCAAAAGTTGGCTAAAAGTGCTGTGGCAGGCAGTTATTTTAAAGCAGTTTCTGGTTTAGTGTTTTATCAAGCCCAGGAGTAAAATATTCTGCAACTACTGCAATTTCACAGAGCTGCTTTTTAAGGTAGAACTCTGAATTGTTTAGCTAATTAAACTGGCCCTGTACAAACATTAATCATACCATAACTGTTAATGAGAGGGTTTGTGGGATTTATGGAGGGCTGTATATGATATTTTAAAATTGTGTATAATTTATTTGGTTAATACACAATACACTTGCGTTCTGCAAATATACTAGAGGTTCTTGAAATCTTGAAGAGTATCTGTGATTTTCTCTTATAAATGCTGGACAAGGTGTATTCATTTCTGGGGAAAGATGACTAACGGTGCCCTGGTTAGTGACTTGCCTTAATCTGATAGAATTTTTTCTTGAATAGCTCCTCCATTACAGCTTTATAATATGCTTTAAAATACTAGTTCTTAAAACTGCAGCTTTCTCAGAATGGGAAGGTGGTGGCTCAATGATGACATAAGCTCCAGAAGTGTAGAGTTCAAGTGGTTTGCATGTGGAATTGCCAAATAACACAGTTTTGGTTTCTTTTCGTTTTATTACACCGATTCTCCTCCCCAGATGTCTTGGATTTCTGTGGTACCACCACTCACACACACACACACACACACACCCCCGCCTTTGATTCTTGCTCCTTGTAGCTAACAATTTTTATTAGTCATCCCACTAATGCTCAGTGTTTTTACTTAACATTTGTCTTCAAAGCACTTTGTGATAATCACTAGTTAATCCTCACACTAGTCCTGAATTTCACTGTCATTCCTGCTCACATGTGAAAAGTGAGGTCGATGGTTTGCCTAAAACTGTGTAATGGTTTTGACACCTGTATTAGAACTTTGCCTGTTCCATGTCTGCACCACCCAGGCTGATCCTCAGCCTCTCTCCATGCTGAGTTTGTGGCACGCCAGTTATAAATTGAGCATTTCCTTTTGGGTAATGACATATTTTTACCCTGATTGCTCTGGAATTTCAACCCTGAACCTTGTGGAAGAACTATGCTGGAAAGAGCCTCAAGAGGTCATCTGAGCCGTATTGCTTATTCTGAACAAATTTTTGCCTATTGTTCAGGAAAGCTCTTAAATGTATACATGTATGTGGATCTGTATGTGTATATATGCACATATATACAATTATTTATTTAATCAAGTCCCATTTTTGGAAGAATAATGGACAGCTGCCTAATCAAAGTTTGATGTAAGGTACCAGCAATTGCTTTGAAATACTTGCACAGAATATCTTGATCAATATTGCATTGCAGGAGGAAGTATTGATACTACAAATACATTTATACTGGGAAAGGTGATGCTATTAAGTGTAGTGTTCTGACTTCTGGAAGTACTGCTTCCTTTTTAAATTTTTGTTTCCTTTTTTATGGACCTGTAGCAAGAAATCTATTCACTGCCTCAAGTAAGGTAGTGATTTTGCTTTTATAGTAAGCCCTCAGCTGGTTTGACTGTTCTTGGCCTGTCCATCTGAAAGCTACAACTTTATGGAAACAGAATGAAATAAAGTGTTCTCTAATATGTCACAAATCATAGTTAAAACTGGAAATCCAGTCTGACACTGTGGTCTTGATTTGTATAGTTTGCCTGCCCTTTTTTGTTTCTGCAAAGCAGTGTATGTATTTGAAGGCTGGAGTTTCAGCCAGGATTTTCATTCTTAACTGTGAATTTCCTTCCTTTAACAGGTTTAAAGCAAGCCTTTCAGATTGCTTCAGTATAGCTTTTAGGACTTGAATTTCCTTTGTGTTCGTTTTGGTCCTTTTCCAGTATTTGTCCATACATTTGACACTCCTTCAAATCTCTATGTATGGAGGCAGTTACAATAGGAGTTGGTGGCATTTCTGTTATATTACTGTTAGAGTTGATTCAAATCATGCCTGATTTTGAACTCAGTCAAATACTGCAAGCCTAAAATTCAGGCTTTTGCTTAAGCATTACAGGGTTCATGTCCTGCTCATGGGTCTCTAATTACTGTGTCTGGCTGGAAAATAAGAATTCCATTTCCTGAGAAATCTAGAGGTTTTGATGTTTGCTTAATTTCTTTCATCAGAACTAAAAACTTAAAAAAAAAAAAGTAAAAATTTACTGAGATGAAGTGGAATCTGATCTAGCTGGTGGGCCAGTGCGTAGGACAACCGCGTGGGAGAGGAAAGAGTTCAAGTCTCTGCGTGCTTAAGGAACATAAACTGGAAACTGAGTGTCCCATATGCTGAATGTCGTAATATAGGACTGATGAATACATCTTATGATGTCATCATTTCTCTCTGTGGTCTTAATCATAGACCTGTGAAATATTGCCCAATACCTGTATACAAAATTGTTGTTTTAAGAAATGCAATTTTTCCAGTGGAAAAATACTTCATTTCAGGGTACTGACCCGTGCTCATGATTAAATTATTCATACATTTCACATGTGCATTTAATCCAAAATAATACTTAAATAGTGACTATTTGTGGTTCAAAAATTCAACTTAATTTTTATAAATCTTTTGCTTCAGCTATAGCTTCAGGGTCTTATAAAAACTTGACTGCTTTGTGTTTATTCATTTGTAATGGTAATTAATTCCTATTAGTGGTGAACTTCATTATTTGCAAAAAGTTATTTTAAACCATTTTAAGCTTTAAACCTTCTACATTATTATAATACGATACCAAATGCAGCAAAGTGTTTTATGAACAGATTATTGCAACAGTATCAGTATTAGAAATATCTATTAGTTATCTGATCTGGTGCTGGATTTTTTTTTTCCTAGTATTTGCAATCCTCTGATATTGCTTATAGATAAAAGAGAATGTTTCCTTGTTTAAGGATAGCTTTCTTCACATTCCATTTTGTTTACGACAGCTTCATATTAGGACAGTTTTTGAAAAGGTCATTATAGAGAAAACTTAATCGGAGTAATTTAAATCTGAGGGGGAGCAATGAATAGTTTTTCTTAAAAAAAAATGTAGTCAGTGGACTTGTTGCATCAATGATACATGTTACATATCTAAAGTCTGTCATAATTCTCTGCTATATTCTGTTATCATGGGTTACTGACCTCCATTAAAAAAAAAAAGTCAATCTTCTCCATTAGAATAAAATCAGCATTGTAAAGTTCTTCTATACATCCTTAGGAAGATAAGGCACTTTGTTTAGTTCTGAAAAGCAAATATTGGTGTCTTCCAAATTCTTGCTAAGCTTACCATTTATTCTGATGTCTGCAAAAATGTCCATAGCAGTTGAATTTCTGAGACTATTACTGTTCACGTCGCATGTTATGTTTGTATGCGTGTCTGTCATTTGCCATCGGTCATCCTGGACTGTAAGCTCTATGTGACATTATCCTTCTTTTTTACATGGCCATCCTGCTGATGGCCAACACTGTAGTCTTGTGACCCACCAGTATCACTAGCGTGTTGTTGTATGCTGCTTTGATATAAATAATGAACAGTGGCATAAATATATAGTAAAATGAATAAATAAATGAAAAAGGAATTTACTGTTTAATTTAACATTTTTGGAGACGCTGGAATTTCGAATTACTCTAGGCCGTTGTTGTGATGTTTTGGTATAGCTGTGTAAGCTACTTAAGACACTTTTGCCGGACTGTGTGATTGAAGCAGCTGCTCAAAACCATGGCGATGAACGGTTTACATCTCACCGCTACGCGTTTTGTATGTATAATACGCGTGCTTGCCATCATGAACATGTATACACACCTGTTTGGGGGAGCAGGAATGGGATACTCCTTGTTCCTAACTTTAATTACTTGCTGTTATCTGCTAACTAGAGCTTCTGCAGATCTTTCCGCCCTGTACACACAGACGATGGGTAAGAGGTACGTCTCGTTGGATTCCCGTGTCAAATCCTTCTTTATCGCTTTTCGTTTTTTAGGAGGGTGTTGTTTTATGAGCAGTTAGGCCCTTCAGCAGTTAATCTAACAACAACTTAATGCTCTACAAAATCACAGATACGGTGCAGTTCTGGAGGGTGGTTACCAGAGAGTTTACATTTCATATTCTAAGGGAAATGTAGTGCTGTTATGCCGCTGTATGCAATGCATTTCATTAGTGTTGGAGACAGCAGGAGGCTATTTTGTGGAAATGTTTCTGTCACTGTCAGTAGAAACATGCCTGTCTGGTTGAAAAATAGCCTGTGTCTTGCCAGTTCCCTGCTTCTGAGCAATTGCAGTAGGAGGATGTTAATCTTAACCTGTCACAACCCATTTAAAAATCTAAATTTTTATGAAACTTCCAAATTTTCAGTAATAGAAATATGGGAGACATGACTGTCTGTGTTCTTATGAAAGAGCTGCTGCCATTCTCAGATGCAGGAAATATTTTAATTAGTGTTTATTAGTAGTTAGGTGTGCTGGAACTGCCAACCAGGATCTGCAAAGTGATGTGAACCCCGTAAGGCAGGATTGAGTCAGCTCAGCACTGGATTGCAGATTTCTGTTTTGCTGACTGTAGACCAGCAATTATATGCACTCAAAAAAAGGCTTTCTAGGATATTTGCTGTAGATATCCATGCCTTTTTGCAGAAACTCTGAATACATCTGCTCTTGTAGCCATGTTAGGACCCTTTCTGAGGAAATCTAGTTGCCTAATGGGAAATGTAGTTTCTTACATCCATTTCTTTCATACATTTTCTTTGAAAATATATTTGTCAGGGGCTTTTCCTGGGACCCCATGTTCCTTTTTGGAGTTTTGCATGGGAAGCCTGGGCTGCTGGTTACAATCTGTGTTTGGGTGGGTGGGCTGCTGGAAATGTGTTTGGAATGAGATATTTTATGTCCTGGGTTGACAGGAGAGGCTATGCATGATTTCATAATGAAAAGAAATAGGTAGGATTCAGGTTTGGATTTCAGATACCTAAATTTAGGGGTGGGGGTGTGTGTGTGCATCTGTATGTCTGCTATAGACACTTAAGTACCCACTGTAGCCACTGGAGCAGTGGTACTACTGTCCAGTCACCAGCCTTCTTTTACTGTTTGGGAGATTAGACACCTACATACATTATACATACATAATTTGAGGTGTCCATCTCCAGCTAAAGTCTACCCCAAAATTCCCGTTGCAAACCTCTGAATGGAAGGAAGAATCATAGGATAGTTTATGTTGGAAGGGACCTTAAAGACCATCTAGTTCAACCCCCCTGCCATGGGCAGGGACACCCTCCACTAGACCAGGTTGCTCCAAGCCTCATCCAGCCTGGCCTTGGACACTTGAACACACCTTGAACACTCTGGATGGGGCACCCACAGCTTCTCTGGGCAACCTGTCCCAGTGCCTCACCACCCTCTCCGGGAAGAACTTCTTCCTCCTATGTAACCTAAATCTACTCTCAGTTTAAAATCATAACCCCTCATCCTGTCACTACACTCCCTGATAAAGAGAGTCCCTCCCTATCTCTGCTGTAGGCCCCCTTTAAGTACTGGAAGGTGCTATAAGGTCTCTCTAGAGCCTTCTCTTCTCCAGGCTGAACACCCTCAACTCTCTCAGCTGGTCCCCATAGCAGAGGTGCTCCAGCCCCTGATCATCTCTGGCTGCTGGACCCTCTTGAGCAGGTCTATATTTGTCTTATGCTGGGGGTCCCAGGGCTGGACACAGTTCTCCAGGTGAAGAATTGTATGTTGAATTGTGACTTCCTCATTCTTGGGCTTCTTCATATTTTATATAGATTGCTGTTATCATTATTGAGCAAAGCCTTTGTTTATCCCTGTGAAACAAGCAGTTATCATTCCTTTATGTTTGCAAACAGCTGACAGAATTCAATGGTACTTTGTGGTGGTAGGAAGAAAAGCAGCATCTCTGCTGTGTCAGGGCCAGATCTCTTCCCCCTAGCTCTGGTGCCTTTCACACTGGGTTGATGTGGTATGGCTGTGGACCTGCTTTCCTGAGATAGCTGTGTACGGTCACCTTATTGTCAGTGAGATGGAAACCACCTCATCTTAAAGTAATAACATTTATTCCATAAAACGTGTATTTTTCTTCAGGTGAATGTATGAACTCAGGTATTTCAGAGAGAAAGAGAATGATGCGTGATGATGAGTCAGAGCCATTAAGTTAAACCTGTAGATTTCACTGTTTTCTCTCTAATTGCTGCTCTAATTACAGCCTTGTTCCAGTGTTTTCAGGTAACTAGCCATAAAACGACATGCATAAGCTGTAGCAGTATTAACCTTGAGCTACCCTGTCTTAACCGAATCCCCTCAGCGCTAGTGTGTGGGGTCATTCTCCCGCTCTTACTCTCCTTCAGATCCAGCAAATTCCTCACGTGCACATGTACTGCCAGGACAGGGGCGCAGGCCTCCCTTCCACAGCTTGGCTCCTGGCTCAAGCACTGTGCCAAAGGCGGAGAGAGTCAGGTTTGGATCTCTGCTGGTTCTGGAGGAAGGAATTGAACTCATCTCTTTGGTGGCAGCCCTGATCCCCAGGTGATGACCCTTAAGGGACTCACTTTAGGAAGTATCCGTGTTTTGCATATAGATTTTTCAATTGAGGTGACACTGACTTGAATTTTGTGCAGAATTTAGTGCTCCCAGTGTTTATTGAAGATATGCCGAGAATTAAATCCTCCCGGAGAAAGAGTTATTAGGTGACAGGCTGGACCCTGAACATTTCAGTCCTACTAAAATGACGTCACTGTGGCACACAATTTTAGGCAAGCTCAGAGAACACAGTGGATATCCCTGGCAAAAATACAGGTGCTTAAATTCCCCCGATGTTCGACTTGAGGAGCAATGAGACGTTTATGGATATGGGCTAAGTCCTTACACTGCACAAGTTACAGTTTCTGATGAGTTGTCTCTCTGGAGCGGTTAAAGGAGGATTTTTGTTTCCTTCCTTTGCTCAAGTCATCAGAGCGAAGGACTACAGGGTGCACTTGTGCAAGAATCACTGGTGTTTCGGGGCTTTTCTCTTTCTGAGTAGACAATACTTGAATGAGATATTGAGATGATGTTCAGCAAAGGGATCTAGTGGTGTAACACACAGAGGATATTTTCACCACTTAACTGTGATGGCTTAGCTGGTTGCCTCTTCTCTGAACCAGGGTTACTATTCACTTAATGACCAAATGATCAGTGTGAGGTGCTTGGTGTTTTATTCCTCCCTGTCAACTGGGATCCAGGCAAGGAAAGCTCATTTCTTGTTGCCAAGAAAGATGTACTTGCTCCACTTGCTACAACGTCATCTTTCTGATGCAATTGGTGTGAACTGAGAAAATTCAATAAGGGGTAGGACTGCAAGAATACACCAAAGATAGAGCAGCTGGAAAGTTGTACAATCTAACCAAAGGAAGGAGTTAATAATTAAGATGATATCACTACGGCATTTAGTATTTGCTAGAGCTGGGCAGTCAACATAAAGCTGTCTGAATTCAAGACATTTTTATGCTGTATGTTTTGGGAGTTTTCCATAGGCGTACTGTGAGCAGGCTAGAAAAGATGTGTCGTGCCACTGAATACGAAATGACATTAGAAATTTTTTGCCAAGGTGCTTTTTCTTCACAACATATTCCTTATGTTATTCCTTATTCCTTATGTTATTAAGCATGATGTTCAGGGACGACGTCCCATCTGGATAGCATTACCTGTAGGATGTGCAGCTTGTATGTATCTTCTGGAGGTTAGCGTCTAATGTTAAACAAAGGAAGCTGATTAAAAACATCTGTAAAACATTTTCATAGTTCATATTTTATACAGTGGGTATTAAATTACCTTGCACATGACTGCATGTCTGAACTAAAAATAATAAGGTAAATCTTTTCCTTTTATTGAAATTAGTATAATATTAATTTTATAGTTTAACGACATTTAACTGTTTCCCTACTTGGCACTAGAATTTAATGCTGCTGACATCACTATGTATTTTACATGCAACTGAGAAATAATGGTTCATTTATTGATGCAGGATGCTACAATAAGCACATTTTAGGCACCGTCAAAATATAAACATTAGATTAAAATACAATTTCTTATGTAAAAGTGTGGCATTTATTAAATACTGAAGGAGAGACTTTCCAGCTAAATGTGTAATGTTTCTCACTGTTAAATATATTATGTGAAATAGTTATATGGAATATATAAAATGATTGTGGTACTGCCCACTTAGGTATTATGTTGATTTATGAATTCAGTCAGAGTCCCTAGTAAATACCGAAATTGCTGATTCTAGGTCAGTATTTATTAGGCTGGTGAATTTAGTGGAGAGGAAGGATTCGTGCATCCCAGAACTGACAGAGAAAGGTGTTATTTATGTAGTTAGAGTGAGAATGCAATTGTAATTTCACAGCTGAGCTGAAAAAGGTTATATATGTTCCTTTGTATTCTAAATTAATTTCTAAAACAGCTTATAAAACCACGTGTATTACAATAGTAAATATTATTTAAGGATCTAAGAGGCGAATCCTCAAGATTTACTGTTCAATATCATAAGCAGAAACTTCTTACCTTTCTGATGTTACGTGCAACACGCTGACTTAGATGCACATATCAAAACAGAGAGAGGCAAACATTATCCTCTGGGAAAATATTTTGCAATTCAGCAAGTGTTTTGAAAACGATTATCATTATTGTTTATTGTAAGTGTTCTAAGATTGTGCAAATGAAGTGTTGCTCATAAATACCACGAGGGCTGAATGGCCAAGGGCAGTTCTCATCTCTAACATGCAGACTCCTACCCAAAGCAGTTTCATCCAGTTTGAGAACTTGGGTTTATTATGTTTTTACCAAAGTTCATAAAAACTGCAAGTGGAGCAAACAACATGGTATGTACATACAGGGTGCTTTTATTCAAGGAGACTGGATCGGTACAAAAACATTTTTTAGACCACGGTAACATGAACAGTTTCCATTTCAACAATTAGTGGCCTTATCTGTACTGAGAAGTGTCTGCTATCTTATCTGTGTGCTGAAAAGGCAATGAAGTGTTTTATCGTTTGAAAAATAAAAAGACCTGTGTTGTACCACGCTAGTGAGGTTTACTGTCCTGTTTGGGAATGTGTGTTTCAGCACCGATAATATAGCTCATTAAATGACCGAGAACAAATAATCCTCTTTTTTAGCCATATCTTAAGACAAAGTGTCTTATGATCATTTCTTTTGCTCCCTTACAGTTTTTGCCTGTGATATTCCATGCAGTGTTTGGAGTTGACTGATCTTGTAGCCTGAGAGAAGTGAGGCTGCTGCATGTCCCCAGGTCCAGCCAGAACCAAGGCTGAGTGTGGAGTCCCACTAGGCACACGCACACTCACACTATATTTATGATTACACATATACCTATATATGTAAATATGTGTATCTTTATATATAAACACTATAGATCCTTCCAGCAGCTTGGCCTACCTGGTCTCCTAATTTTTGAAGCCTACTGGAGCACTTATAGGAACATAATCAGATAATTATTTTTAAAAATACAATTGGCAAAGTTGTGATCAGATATTTATTGTATCTTAGGACTGAAATTGTCCCAGATTCCTGTCCCACGATGATTTAGAATGAAGGATTTTGGGGGTAGGTGGAGAATAGTAATTTTCAGTAGGTTTGGAACTATGTCAGTTCCCCAGCTGTGTGTCTGTGCTGTGTAAATGATATTCCACCCTCACATAATGAACTGGACGATTACTTCAGTGGGTGGGTTTATGACCAAAACAAGCATCCTGGGGCTCCTGTGTCTTTATCACAAACTGTACTTATATGAAATGCAAAGCTGCAAAGTTCACCTGACAGCTGGAAGCTGGAGTAATTTACTTGACGGAGACCTTAATGCAACACCTTACAGTGCATCATCATCATTCAGACAGAAGGGATGTGCTTTAAAGCGGGAATCAGCGGTGTTTGCCAGACGGGGCTCCAAACTAAATGCTAGATGAAGAATTGCTGTTACTGGGTTTGCTTACTTTGTAATTGCAAGTGCAGTGGGGATACTGGACGAACTGTTTAAGAATGTTGGAACACCTGCATATGGCACAGCACCTTTATTTTAACAACCCTATAGGTGCTCATACAGCAAATTATCACCCCAACGAATTCCCTTCATTTCGAGTTGAGTCTTTGCCAAACAAAAGATTCAACTGATAGAAAGCTGGCTGAGGCACAATTGATTTTGGATTATAACCCTGAATTTAACAGCATGGGTCAATGGAAGTATTTTTTTTTTTTTTTTAAAGATGCCTTGGTTACAAACCTGTTAAACCTGAATTAATTTAAGCAAAATTCTGTTTCATAGAACTTTTAGAATTTGACTGGGATATGTCCATGATGATTTGAAAATGACTGTGCTCATTGTCACACTGAAAATAATATTAAAATATTAATGTCTTGTTTATGTACGTGACTTTCATATAATGCTTGACCTGTGGAGGGGTTGCTGTATTTCTTTATTCACAGAGCATTTTTCTCTGTTTATTCCTGAACTGTATGTCAGCTATATCCCAGATAAATTGGACTGAATAGTCTGGAATCATTGCTCTGTGTTTTTTTCAGAGAAAGCATCGCTTGAATTTTGGCTGCTAAGTAAAATGAATAATGCTTTTAATTAAAAATAAAATCTGTGTAGGCCCCAACAGGGTAAAGATATTACACATGTGCTATACTTCACCACCACTCTGAGTTCACTTTTTGTACATTTTTTTCCACTGTCATGAAGTTTCCATTATGTTCTCCCTCCTTCCGATTATCCCTGTTCGTTATTTCTGGTTTCATTCACTGTCTGATGTCTCAGGTTGCTTGACTGAGTGTCAGCTGATGAAAAGACATTGTTTTTTATCTCAAAATGCTGTATGAAAAGATAAAATTCTTAGATTTAAAATTCTTAAGGCAGAGGTTTCTTGTTTTATTGTCCTTAGAAGATATATATTTTTGCAACAATTAAGTTCTTTGAGCCACCAACAAAACTATTTGAACTAGAATGGAAGGGTGGAGACAACTTGCCTGCCTATTGAAGTGCGGCTTTCGTCATGAGAACAATAGCTCCTTCTTTTCCCTTGTCAACTGACCATCTTTTTTCCTTCCATTAATTAGCTGAGATCTTGAACAATTCCATCCTTGGCCTTCTGCTGCCTGTTCTGGTAATCCCTCAGGATACTCGGGGTAGGATGACAAATCACAAGAAAAGACACTCTGATTTTGGTTCTTCTTTTGGTGAGATGGAGCTGTCTTGTACGTATGGAGATGGAAGCAGTTTCTGAAGTTTTGCACTGGGCTTCGTTATTTATTGATTGTGTAAGTGCATCCAAATTAGCCAGCCCCTCTGAGCTGCGTTTCTCTGTCTATAGAGAGGAATATTTCTATGTCTTTAAAACCATAAATAAAATTTATATAAGTGCTGTTATTGAGCATCCAGGTAGGAAAAGACACCGAATAGGTCTCTCCCACCAGTATTTATGTGCCACTCAGACGGCTGCTCACAGGGACAGAAGGGGAGGCCCTGAGAACATAAGAAAAAAACCTCATTCCCTTTGAATTTCTTATGCCCCATGGTGCATAAGATGCTGGGGAGAGCTCTTAGGAGAAGAAATTGTTGGGGAAATTCTGCTCGACTTCCAACCCTCTGGCTGCTGCAGATGGAAACTTTGTAGATTTTGCTTCTGAATTCCAAACAATTATCCCCTGGCATGTGCAAATACAGTTTATTTATAAGGCAAATCAACCACATCTGGTGGCTGATTTTTCTCAGGTATTGCTAAACCCTTTTTATCAGGCCGATTTTTTATTCAGCAGAATGAAGATGTTTATGATTCTTTAAACATTAAAGCATAAGTTTTTAATGTTTATGAAAAATATACTTTTTTTAAACGATGCCAGTAAGGTAGTAAGCTATTTCTGCTGCACTTTATCTCAAGTGCTTTAAAGCAATCAAAATTATAGAAAGCACATCAGGCTATGCTTAACTGCAGACGTCTTTACCTGCATAGCCTGCAATTTTACCATGACAGATAAGCCTTTCTGGGCCATCAATTCAGTGATTCCTCATTCACCTCTCTGCAACTAAAGGAGGCAAAGATCTTGAGGTAATTAAATTGAAATTGGCAGTAATTTCTAAGAACCGGAGGAAGATTTTGAGAATATTCCAACCCATGTTGATAAACATAGGGATTCAGGAATTGCGTGTCTATGTGTGTCATTTATTTTTGAGTACCAGATTTGCTGAATGTGCATTTCATGACCCTTGGAGGAAAAAAGACAATGCAGAAAAACATCAGAGGTGACTGAACATTGCATATCTGTGGTGTTGCATTAGCAGCAAAACCTTAGATTTAAATTTCTTCTAGGCCTGACTTACAAATCTAGTAAGACAAAATGTTACATTACCTGTAGTATCTACAGAGTCATTAACAAGTGTTTTTGACTAAACAGACTGTAGGGAAATAATTTCTTTTCTGTAAATAACCGAAGAGAAATGAACCCATCCATGTTTCCACTGGAACTTAGTGATCACCAGACCTAGAGCTTATGGTCTAAGGTTTCCAGAACAATAATTATTATAAGGCTTGAAAAGAGGCCTGTCCTGTAGATGAGTGAGACTAAACTATCTGGAAGTTTTCTTTGAAATACAAGAGAGAGCCTCCTCTACACCAGGGCTCAGTGGTGTGCATAGCTGACTGGCATATACACGAGGTCGATATTCAAGTTTCTGCCTAATTCAGCCAGGGAGATTTAACTCCAGCTTTCTCTCTGCTAAATGAGATCCATAAATGCATGATTCACTTTTGTTCGTTTTTTGTCTGTGTGACCCTTCTCACTTTTTGTGAAGAATTAAATGTCTATTGGCTAAGCAAAATAATGTCCCACCAGCGCTTGGTTGTTCATGTATGATGTGGTATAATAAAAAATGAAAGATTTCTTTCCTGATAAAATAAAATAAGGAAGAATTGATACAAAGAGTAGTCCTTAAAAGAGAGAATGAGAAAGACTGCCCACGCTTCATAGTCGGGTTTTGGCATTCAGTAGTGATGGTTGGTCTCAGTCTCTGTTATGTGTGTTTCCTCTGAAAGTTTTGGAGAATCAATATTTTTAAAACTAAATGTGTTTTATCAGAAAATGGGTAGCAAATTCAAGTGATGCTTCATTTGGCCTTTTTGGTTTCATTTTCCCTATTCATTATACCCTTACTTGCTAATGTGCTTCAGTTTGGCGCATGTGCACTCTCATGGCACAGCTCTTGGTTTTTGCAGTTTTCCAGAACGTCGCAAACTGAACTGTAAACAGATACTGTTACAATACGTAAACTCTCTATATAAGTAGTTCTCCCATTGTATGTGGATACATCAAAGCCTTGCGTTTTGCTTTGCATGCCTTTTTATTCACGTGCACTGGAGAGACGTGTCTCTTTGTAGTTGATTCTGAACTGAAGATGGTCAAGAAGAGAACTGGTAATGCTAAAGCATTAGGAAAATGTATAGTCCGCCTGAATGGATTAAGAGATGGATGTGCTTGAACCGGCTCACTGCGTGATTAAAAGAATTAGGCATAACTTTACTAAGAAATATTGCTACTACTCTGATAGAACCCATTTTCATGTGTGCATCTTTGGTCTTATACAGCTCAAAACCCAGCGATTGGTGTGAGAGCTTTACCTGTTTTCTTGCCTTATTCTTTCCACCAGCGGGCAAAAGTGGTATATGTCATTTTTCAGAGTGCCATATTTCACACTTCAGTTTAATTTGGCTGATAATGATTTGTTAAGCAAATGTAAGTATGTAGAGCACATGCCGGCTCTCACACATAAAGTGTTCAGTCACTTCAGCAGTTCCTTTAAAATCCCACTCCTGCCTTATAAAAGCTGCAGGTGCAAAACAGTTTGCCTCTGTACTAGCTCAAACAGAAGATAAAGGTAATATGGAACTTTATATTCGATATAACTCTTTGGGGAGTGTGGGGCTGTAGGAAGAGGACTGCGTTGGTAGTTTCCATCAGGAATACACGTTCTAATGAACGGGCTCACTCTTAGCCTACGACCTGCTAAAGGACAGCGGATCATGACGTGCACCACGATTTTGACAAATTTTTTACTATGATTCAGTGAGCATTAGAAATAGAAAATATGGCCCTTGTCCTTCCTGAGTGTGGAAGGAAGAACTGGTTTGGAAACTCCTTTGATACCCAGTCCCCTAACTATGCAGGGATTCTTCTCACAAGGGTTACACACTATCTAAATCTTATTTTAATGCGGAAGGGTTTTTTTCAACCGAAGGAGAAACACCATATTCTTCTAATCTTCCTCTCCCTCCACTACGTAATTCAATGTATCTTTCAACAGAATTTTCTGACTTTCTTTGGGCTTCCCACAAATTTCTGTTCTTATCCCTTTCCCTTTTCATCAGTGGGCTTTCCAGCCTCAT
Organism: Rhynochetos jubatus; assembly: GCA_027574665.1. NCBI lineage: Eukaryota > Metazoa > Chordata > Aves > Eurypygiformes > Rhynochetidae > Rhynochetos > Rhynochetos jubatus. Next base: position 119,991,552 of record CM050650.1, read on the forward strand.
CTGTTTTCAAGGATTCGATATCGTCTTCACACTGGTGTTTTGAATATTTCTCTCTCCACTCTCAACTTGTCTGTGTTTACCCAGGGCTGTGTTTTGGCATGTTTCCCTAGAAGTACTTTTTTGTCCAGTGAAATTCAGGAAGGACAAAACCAAGCTTCTTATCTTTTCTCCCTTGTTCTGTGCTGGTTGATTAACTCTATAATGTTCCCCGTGACCTGGGGCCTTCTGCCTATTTTTTTTTCTGTATCCTGATTCTGGGCCATACCTAAATCTTGTCACTTTTTCAGCATGATATTTTAGATAGTTAATGTCTGTATTGCCAACACTATCGTCTGCTTTCGTGTTAAATATGATGAGTCATTGGTTTTTTGTATTCTTAGAGTATTTGACCATTTTGTAGCTCAGAAAGAATATTAGTGTTGCATCAAAATCATACTTGCTGCTTTCAGCTAAACAGTATTTAGAATTTCCTGTGTCTATTTTCTAGCCTCTCAACAAAACCAGTAAAACTGGAAAAAAAGAAATTTTAGAAAAACACTTTTTAAATGGGATTAATTACGTAGCTTGCTTATTTCTATCTTAATTAAACATTCGTTTGGTTTTTGTGATGATTCTTCATTGAAGATTTACTTCGTTGAAAAGTTTTATTGAGTGCATAAAAAAGCCATAAGCCTTTTGACGTAGGAAATTTATTTTTGTCATGGCTAACTTGAAAATAGCCAAGTGCATTTTTCTCACATACTCAAACCAAAACATTTTTTTAACTGAAATTGGGCATAGAACATGGCAAAAGAAAAGCTAATTACAGAAAAATGAGAAAGGGACTTACAGTGAAATTTCCTTTTAGAAACTTAGCAGTACATTTTGAAAGGTAAAGAGTTTTAGAATATTAAAAAATACATTAATATGAAAGGACATTCAAATTAAACTGTCATACGAATATAGTCAAACGTAGCTGTGTTTTTTTGTATTTTCTCTAAAAAGCAGGATTATGGAATCATTTTGAACAGAGATCATGTTTTATTCACCAGTATTGGTGCTAGGGGAAGAAATGTGTGTGTGGGAGGAAATATTAGGAAATTTTAAGAACGGAATCATAGAATAGTTTAGGTTGGAAAAGACCTTTAAGATCACCAAGTCCAACTGTTAACTGAGCACAGCCAAGTCCACCACTAACCCATGTCCCAGTGCACCACATCTTCACGTCTTTTAAATACCTCCAGGGATGGTGACTCAACCACCCAGATGCGTTGTGAGATAGTTATGAGAAATTGGCATATCAGATTATCTTTTTATATCTTGTTTCTGACATTAAATGTCATTTAAGAAAACATTCAGGGCTCACCAACTGACTGTATGTTCGATGTCACTGAACTTATCAGTAGGAGAACAAAAGGTGGACATCACAGAGTGCTTTAAGGAATTGTTTGCACAGATTGCCATCCTACTGATTAGACTGAAGATAACTGGAGGGAGATACCTGAAATATGCTTTGTCTTTAAAGAAAAGTAGTGGGTAATAGGTATGTGTTCTCTGGTGAGTCCCATTCAGGAAGGGGTCATGTACTGAAATGCTGACTCAGAACCAATAAAATACAAAGTGACCTTAGGTGAATTAATTTTTATTTCTGTGTCTCAGGTTTTAAATTAGAAAAATGGGGATAATGTTACTGAGTTTCCTTGTAAAATACTTTGAGACTATTTGAAAAGAGCAGTATAGTATATGCATTTCGTGGTCTTGTCTGTTTATTTACAACCTGAATTTGTCCTGGAGTGGGGGACCTCAGCCTCAGTGTTATTGTTCTTGCTACCAATTTCATTACAAGTTTCTGTAAAAAGCAGAAACACTTTCTGTGTTGCCTTCTCATGAGACAAATCATAGAATCACAGAATAGTTTAGGTTGGAAGGGACCTTTAAAAGTCATCCAGTCTGACCCCACTGCAATGAGCAGGGACATCTTCAACTAGAACAGGTTGATCAGAGCCTCATCCAGCCTGGCCTTGAAAGTTTCCAGGGATGGGACATCTATCACCTCTCTGGGCAACCTGTTCCAGTGTTTCGCCACTCTTATTTTAAAACATTTTTTCCTTATATCTAGTCTAAATCTACCCTCTTTTAGTTTAAAACCATTACCCCTTGTCCTATCGCAACAGACTGCTAAAATGTTTGTCCCCATCTTTCTCATAAGCCCCCTTTAAGTACTGAAAGGCCACAACACTCTCCCCAGAGTTGTCTTTTCTGTAGGCTGAACAATCACAACTCTCTCAGCCTTTCTTCACAGGAGAAGTGGCCCAGCCCTCTGGCCATTTTTGTGGCCCTCCTCTGGTCCCACTGTAACAGGTCCATGTCATTATTTTTGGGACCCCAGAGCTGGACGCAGAACTGCAGCTGGGGTCTTATGAGAGCAGAGTAGATGGGGAGAATCCTGTCTCTCGACCTGCTGGCCATGCTTCTCATGATACAGCCCAGGATACGGTTGGCTTTCTGTGCTGCAAGTGCATATTACCAAGTCACGTCCAGCTTTTCATCCACTGGTACCTCCAAGTTCTCAACTTGACTGCTCTCAATCCCTTTGTCCCTAGCCTGTATTGGTACCAGGGGTTCCCCCAATCCAGGTGCAGGACCTTGAAGCTGGCCTTGTTAAACCTCGTGAGGTTCACATGGGCCCACTTCTAGAGCTTGTCCAAGTCCCTCTGGATGGCATATGTCTTGTTTCATTCATTGACTGATATATTACAGTTTATTACATCAGTCAGCTATAAAGGGAAATTTATCGAAAGAGAATCTAAAAGACCCAACTTTAGTAACAAATAGTAACTCTGGACTATGAATCACTGTTTACATGAGTCCATTAAAAAGGCCTCGATTCTGGAGCTATTCTCTAAAAACTTGTCTTAGGTCTGTAGGTTTTACCTTACAGAGTTTTAAAAAGGCAAATCCCGACTAGATAAAATTATGAAGTTGATTGTGAGGTATGAGCTCAACCACTCTGCGTTTTATTATTACTTGCAGTATGTGGCTGAGTACACAGAGCAGAGATACATCTGTAATGAATAACTAGTTTTTCCTAAATGAGGCTCAAACATATATTAGCACAGCCTATTTATCTGAATGAACCAAGGCTGCAAATAATTAAGGAATCTACTCTGGGAATACTTACACCATCATAGAAGCTGAATTTCATTCAAGTTGTATCAAAAGAAGCCCCAGTAACCTTGCTCAACTCGTTTTACACACAACTGCCATTCATCAGCCTAGCCTACTTGCTGCGAATGAACCCGATATTTTTATGTATTTATTCTTTCTTACTGAAGGAGTCAGCAAATTTCATCTTGTCCTACGGCTTGTTCAGTGCACAGTGGGACTGCTGGTGTGAAGGACCAGACCTTATTTCTTTTATTCCTTATTAGCAGTGCTGTTGCAGGCTTTTCCTCATGACTGATAGATTTTGGGGACCTCGCCACAGCTGACTTTCTGAGTTTACGGTTGTAGCAGCACCAGCTCAGAGATGTGGTGAGGTTTGTCTCGCAAAAGACAAAGAACACAGTTCTTTTGCAGATTCCTTAGGCTTTCTGGCCTTCCACGTTCTTACACACTGTTTTAATAGGAACTCTAATTTTGGTGTAGCTGTAGATGGGGGACCCTATTCCAAATGGAGGGGAGGGTGTCTGTTGTGGAACCTGTACAAACAAGAGCAAACAATTTCCTTTACTTAACAGCTTTGTAAGAACATGCAAAATACGGAGGGGAAGGAAACAGTCAAACCCCATGGAGTCTCCAACCCACTCAAAGGAGGACTGTCACCAGATCTCGTCAGCCGTGGCTTTGTGCAGCCCAGGCTTTGTGAAGCCCACGGAGGAACACTTCCAAGCCTCTGCTGCTTACCTGCTGCACTGCTGCCCTATCCTCCCCATGAGAAAGCTTTTCCTAACATCCTACACGATCCTTCCATATTTCTATTTCTGGTTGTTGCCCCTCCTTATATCATCTGATACTACCAAGAATTTGGATCCACCACCTTTCTAATTGTTCTGTATTTGTAGGCATTAGCCTATAATTATTTGATCCCGTTAGCTTTCTAAACCTTAGTTGATCTATTAGAACGTTCAGTTCTGTTTACAGTTCATTCAGTTCTGAGATATCCAGCGCTGATGACTGGAGTGCATTAAAATATTTGTGTTTTACTTCCGTTCAGTGCATTAAAAATAAGTTCTTTTCATATACCTCTTCCAGGAGTTGTATCTTTGCTCCCGTGCTCAAAATGTCACTTCTCAGTGCTAAATTAAGATTATTGTCCTGTTTAGGAAACATGTTTAGATTTTCCATCTGTTTCATTCTGTACAGATTATCTTTTTTTCATGCTGTTTTAGGTCTGAAGCCCCCTTTGCTTTGCTTCTTCATCTGACTTGCAAAGCTAATTAAACTTTGCTTCTGTTAGTTCTTTATTCCTATACTACTTGACCTCTTGGTATGGCTTTACTGTCTGCTGCAGGTCCCATTCCTCCTGGAAAAGGCACCGATTGTAAAGCGTGTTTTTGTGAATGTAAGGATTTAGTTTTTTAATATTCCAGTTCCAGGTTCCAAATGGCAAACTAGTGACTATGTTGACATTGTTTATGCTACTGTCTCTTAGCTTTATATTAAAATGACTGATACTATTTGTAAAGCTTTATAGAGGTTTGCAGGTTTTTAATTTAAATGTTTAGTTGGTTTTTGGTTTAGGTGTCACTGAGAATTATGATTATATATGATATAAGACTGGCCCACTTACTCTAAATTAGAAGAGAAATATATCGGGCACAGTTTTTATGGTTTGTGTGTCTGCTAAATCACCTCTGCATTTCACAGCTTTACACACTGGGAAATATTTATAGGTTTCGCTTAGGAGTGCATACAAGTTTGGATACAAAAAACTGCAAAGTTAAAACTCAGAAGAGGTTTGGTTGTTTGGGGTTGGGGGGGTTTTTTTGGTCGTTGTTTCTTTTTTTGTATTACCTCTGCATTATTTTGCAGATGTTTCCTGTTGCATTAGAGAAGAATCATTAGCACTGAAGGAGTGCTGCTAATTGGTTGGTGAGGGAGGCAAAGAGAGGATTTTCTCCTGGTCCTGTCTTTGCCCATGCGTTGCCTAGTTGTTCTGTGCCTCATTTTGTCTGTTTGTAAGATGGATGTATCACAGATGTCACTGTCACATGAGCAAACAGGGAAAATTCACGTAGGTAACACAGCTTTCCTTCAATACAACCCAAAAAGGGAGTGATCTGTATTAATGATTTTATTTATTATTGTTTGTAATCTTATCCCCTACTTTCTTGACCTGTTAAATCCCTTCAATAACCAGTGTTTCTTCTTAAATCTTGCCCAGCATTTCATCTTTTCTTCATCCACTCTGCATTTCACTTGGGATCACGCCTTTCTTGGGCCTTTTAGAAAAGCGTATTCCTCACTGTCATTCTGAGAACAGAGATTTCTTTCTATTTTTGTGATACCTGTATTGATTTTACTTAGGCTTGTTTTCACTCTTTTTTTGGTAAACATAGTTACCGGTTTGTGACTGATATTTGAGCTCACTTTCCTATAAATACATGATAAAAATGGAAGCGTTCCATTGTTTCTGAGCAATGAAGGTACTTTTCCATTTGCGTTTTGATGCTTTTTTGTTGGGTTTTTTTGTTTGTTTGTTTGTTTGTTTTTTGTTTTGTTAGAAATTCATCAATCTATTTTAGCAATTGCACTCTATCCTGAGATAGTCTTCCCCCTGTTTCCATAAACACTTCTGGGAATACCTCTAATAATTAGAGAAATATGTACCCTTTTTCAGACCCTTTAATCTGGGTTATCATGCAGAAGTATCAAGGTCTCTTCTTGAAGAAATCTGTGCTACCATTTGTTAGGATCTGAACGATCTGAATCCTGGTGATTGTTCTAAGGCTCAGCCTTTACCATAGTCAGAATCACTGTGCTCAGGTGCCAATCTACAGCATAATTTCCATGGATAAAATAAAGATTTTTCTTTCCAACCTTGCTTTTTGCTCTAAGCCTTCCTCTCCTCTTGAAGGTTTTGGTGATGTTTCAAGTGTCTCTTAACACTGCAGTGCTGACACCTTCCTTTGTGGCTCCCCAAGGATAAAGGGAAATGCTGGAAATACCAGTTTTCCCCACTGGCATCACTGCCATTATCTTTTTCTGTCTCTCTGGTACCAGTAATGGATATCCTGGCTTTGTGCTCACCTTAGTAACTTAACACGTTAGCAGTTTTAGTGGAGCTGCATTTAATTGTAAGGTTGTACAGTTAGATTCCCAAAACAGAGATCTCCTTGGGGCAGGGTAAATTATCTGTCCTCTCCTAAGGGATGTAAGTAGGTCCATATCTTGTACCTGTTGCCTGTTTTCCAAAGATTTTAGCAACAGACCAAGTACTTCTGTCCTTTGACATGAATCTCTTGTTCCTTTTATTTTATCAATCTTCTTGCTCATTCAATTGATAATTTATTGGATTGACTCTGGACTGAGCCTTTCTGGTTTGTTGCCATTTTGAGAACGGGCAGGTTTTGTTTCTGAAGCATTGTTAGGCAAAATAAAAATAAAAAAAAATAACCTTATTCAACCAAATGTCCCCATAGCCAGTTCAAGTCTGACAGTAGTCAGTAAGTGGAGTTTCAAGAGAAGAATAAGAAACATGCCATGTATGATGAGATTCATGCCTGTTTTCTTGGCTTCCTACATTTAGCAGGTGAAGTCTGGGTTCTCTGGATACCTTAGGGTCAAGTTGTCTCCAAACATTTTCCACTGAAGATTGGACCTCTTTAAATAATGCAAGAATCGTGGAGTTCTGTGAGACACCACATGGCTGAAAGGTTTTATTTTATGACTGCTTTCATAGGCTGTTTTAGAAGTTTACAAGTAGGCTGTGGACTGGTAGGACAATATGAAAACTTTGATCTAGAAAAATTCTGCAAGCAGCTTTTTCTATCTTGTTGCCATTATCCTTGTCAAAACCTCTCTGCATCTTTCCTCAAAAAACTTCATGGCTAGACTTACCCCCTTGATGTCATCCATCCTGCAGCATTGAGAGGTCAGTCCAGTCTCTGAGGAGCCTAGGGAATCAGTCTCTGCTGCCTCCAGGATAAATGCTTTCTCCCGTACTGCCCTTAGGCTTAGGAGTACCTTTCCTGAAGGACTTCAGAAATATTTTCCATGTGCCAGTACAGGCTGGGGGCTGATCTGTTGGAGGGCAGCTCTGGGGAAGCGGCCAAGAAGGCCAGTGGCATCGTCTGGTGCATTAAGAAGCGCATGGCCAGCAAATTGAGGGAAGTTATCCTCCTCCTCTACTCTGCGCTGAGGAGGCCTCCCCTGGAGTGCTGTGTCCAGTTCTGAGCTGCTTAGCTCCAGAAGGACAAGGACCTACTGGAGAGGGTCTAGCGCAGGGACACTGAGGTGGTGAAGGGCCTGGAGCACCTTCCATGTGAGGAAAGGCTGAGAAAGCTGGGTCTGTTTAGCTTGGAGAGGAGGAGGCTGAGGGGGATCTTATCAATGCTGATCAATATCTAAAGGGTGGGTGTCAGGAGGATGGGGCCAGGCTGTTCTCAGTGGTGTCCAGGGACAGGACTAGGGGTAATGGCTGTAAACTGGAAAACAGAAGGTTCAGCCTGAAGGTGAGGGTGCCAGAGTACTGGGACAGGCTGCCCAGAGAGGTGGGGGAGTCTCCTTCCCTGGAGACTTTCCAAAGCCTCCTGGACTTGTTCTTGTGTGATCTGCTCTAGGGGATCCTGCTCTGGCAGGGGGGTTGGACTATATGATCTCTAGGGGTCCCTTCCAACCCCTACCACTGTGTGAATTCACTCTGTGAATTCAAATTATCTGTGAAATGCCCTCATATTTTGGTGTATTCTAGTTTTGAGAAAAGATAGCATTTCCATGAAAGGTTATTTCAGAGCATCTCCTCAAAGTCTATGTGAATTTATATAGAAGATCACTGCATTTGCACATTTATATCCCAGTTGTGTATTCTATGCCAGTTGTGAAGTTAACCATTCCAACATTTTAGAATTCAGCTTATCTTTTCATTATAGTTTAAAGCCCTCCCATTTTTTTATGCCAAGAGTATACTTAAGAAACAAAATACTTTAACTTTCCCAACAGTTGCATTCAATTTGAAGGATCTAGTAAACATTGCTGAAGCACAGCTAAGGGAAATCCCTTATGGCTAATAAAAGTTTGGTAGTAATAACAGATAAATTTTGAAGTTTTCATAGTAGATTATCTAAACATCTCCAATGAAAAGCATAAAATAAAGCAGGCCCAGAAGCTATTGTATAGTTTTTACACTCTCTTCAGATTCTGGAAAAATCTGAATAAATGTAATAATTTTCAAACCATTGATGGCAGAAATGTTGCTACTTTTTTCCCCTATTGTTACTGATATTTCTGTTAAGAATTGTAGACTACATTTTATGGGGGTTTTTTATGTTAGCAAGACAACCTTCCTACCGCCCAGCAGTTTGATTTTAACCATTTGCACAGTTTCAGTCCATTAAAACTGTCTTTTAGCAAGAGGAAGTGTAGTAATTTATCCTTACAGGGATGTTGTGACTCAAACACTCCCTTCACTTCCTGTTGCTTGATCCAGTGTAATTAAATAATAGATTTCATTTCATAACTTTGCAGTAGCAATGAAGAGGAAATTATGTTCAGAAGGCTTGTTTATTTTTTTTCCCCAGCCCTTTTCATGGCTTAAAAGTAATTCTTTCTCTTCGTGCTAAAGTAATGTGAAACAGCCTTTTCAAACTTATGTCCTTGGGAAATGAATGTTAATTAAAGAATGAACATTAAATAGAGTTAGGAAATCAGTGCCGTTTTCCAGACACAAATATCTGCTGTTCACATTTTACGTTTCTGCTCCTTCATGTCACTTTCTTTTCTTTCTCCGGGTGACAGTTCCCTCCTTTTTTCCTTCTTTCAACTTCCCAAGAGACAACCTGTCATCTTCATGTTATCATCTGTACAATTTACCTTGTATTTCTTTTAAGCTCTGAGAATTATAAATGAAAAAGAAAATACAGTAAACCAATACATACATAAAAAAATTTGGACTTCCTTTCTTCTTATTCTTACAGGAAAATGGGTCTGCCTCGGACTGCAACTACTATTTTCATTTCATTTCCCTCTATTTTTGTCTTTATCTTGGATTAGAAGATTCTTGAAGAAAGGTGTTATAGATGTAGGATTTTGAAGCCCTTATGAAATGGACTTCTTCATAGCAGAGAAAAATGTCATTGAACTTCCTATTTTATTAAACGTTCTGATTATACCTTGCCCCATCATTGACAAACGATTTTCCCTAAGATTAAAGGTTACAGAACAGACTGAGGCTTTCCCTGGCACCATAATGTACACTCCATGCATATATTGTGGTTGAAAAAGCATTAATCTTAGAATCATAGAGTGGTTTAGGAGGGACCTTAAAGACCATCTTGTTCCAAACCCCCTGCCATGGGCAGAGACACCCTCCACTAGACCAGGTTGCTCAAAGCCTCATCCAGCCTGGCCTTTATGATCCTCAACCAGAGGATCAAGGTCCTATATTCTCTATATTCAGTGTAGTGATGGTTTCCTGCTCTTCATACTAATACTTGCTTTGCAGTTCTTTTATTAGCCTAAGGTTTGCTCTAAAAGCACTTCATCTCTGTGCTTGGAATAGGTAAATATATGTATTTACGTATACTGTATATTTATTTATATTTAATATATATAGCAACCTTCCAGTACTTATAGCACCTTCCAGTGCCTGAAGGGAGGCTACAAGAAAGCTGGGGGGACTTTTTACAAGGGCCTGTAGTGACAGGACAAGGGGTGATGGGTTTAAATTAAAAGTGGGGAGATTTAGATTGGATATCAGGAAAAAAATTCTTCCCAGAGAGGGTGGTGAGGCACTGGGACAGGTTGCCCAGAGAAACTGTGGATGCCCCACCCCTGGAAGTGTCCAAGGCCAGGCTGGATGAGGCTTGGAGCAACCTGGTCTAGTGGAGGGTGTCCCTGCCCATGGCAGGGGGTTGGAACTGGATGGTCTTTAAGGTCCCTTCCAACCCAAACCATTCTGTGACTCTATGAATCATTCTATGTCTTACTTTCCATGTGACAAACAGTGGAGCCTGATTCCAATTTGCTGTCATATGGAAAGGAAGAGTATTTGTGTAGTGTTCTGGTAAAACTAATACAAGGCAATGATTATTTTCCTGTGTGAGCAATGTAAGGATGCGTGATTTAAACAAATGTAACTCTACAGCAATGGGAGTAAGAAACCTGTTTATATTAGATGGCCTCTCAATCAACAGAGAACAGGGTTTTTTCTGCTTGCAGCATTGGAAACTGCATAACAATAATCCTGAATGGTGGTTTCTTCTGGGACTTGAAACCAAAGGACAGGAAACTGTGGTATAATGTAAACCTCTGCTGGTTTGCGTGCCATAGTAATATTGGAGAAAGAAAAGAAATGGAAAGAAGTGATGGAGAGGAAATAAATCTGAATTAATAGTCTAAATATTCAAATGTAATATTATCTTCAGTTCTTAAGAAGGGTGAATTCTAATATTTTTTTGTCTGCTTTACTAAAGGAAAGGTGAATGCATTTATTGCTGGAAAGATTGCACATTCTTATTGTTTCAAAGTAATGTTTAGTACCAAACAGGCATTCCAAGATGCAACTTAGATGGAAGTAATTGTTGAGATTCTTATCTTGGAATAGCTGTAGTGATACTGTTGTAAACATAAAACTTCTCATTGTGAAAACTTGAATCTCTATGTAGTTATATTGTAATTTCCTCCAAAACAGGAGCATTTATTTATTTTAGATGGAAGGAAATGTGCTGCTAGTGATTTACAGTGAGATGGCACCGTTTACCTCATCATTTAGAATCCAGACAATCCTTCAACATGGGCAGTCAATAGAGGACCCCTATGCTCGTCATCTTCAGAAGCAGAGGTGTTTGCAGAGGTCAGAGTGCTTTTGGCCATGAAAGTATTTGGGTTTCATATAGGCTAATGAATCTTTCATATCTACAAACTTCACAGTAAACAAAGCTTTTTTTCACAGTTTCTTGATCATTCTAGAAAATATTACTGCGCTGTTTTCCCTTGAATTATATTTTTCAAGTTCTTTTTTTCTCCCCTGTAATAATAATGAGTTGAAGTTTCTGAGTTTGTTTTTTCACCTACTGTTATCATCACCAGCAGTGGGAGAGAGCATCAGCAATGGCCATTTCCAGCATTACCCCAAATCTTGATCTGAAGAGGTCTATGTAGCCACTGAATTATTTTACTATATTAAGACTGAATTCAAGGAGTCTGGATACCTTCTCCGCAGTTAGAGACTTCATAGTTTTCCTGTTGTTGGTATAATTTCACTTTGTTTGTCCAGTATTGCCTGCTATAAATCTCAGGTGTGCAATAGAGTTTCTTTTGTTTCATGGAGAGTAGAAGAATTACTATTATGAAATGTTGGCCCAAAATGTTGATTTGGGAATTAGAACGGAAAGAAGGAAAAATAGGAAAAAGTCATGCGTGAAGCTTAAGTTGAAATGTAGTGATTGTTCATAAATGCATTAAAATTTTTCCCTGTATGTCAGAAAATACAAGCTCTAATTTAAGAAGCTGGCCTTAAATTATTTCTAAAGAAGAGATCTTTATAAAAATAATTAGACTTCTATTTAAAGTTCACATTTTGATAAATAGTATTCATTTCACTATTTACTTGGAAATTTATTTCCCTTATTTATTCTATTTAATATTATTGTGAAAATTCATAGAGTCTCAAACAGATGCGAGTCTTCACTTTCAGTAGAAGAGCCATTAGGCTTTAAAAATAAGTTATAATTTCTCTAATAATTTTGCCTGTTTATAGTTTAAACAAGAATGGTGCAAAATATGACCAAATGTGGGTCTCAGGCATGACTATGCCTGCTAAAAATAAAATGTAGAGAGCACAAGGATCCAGCTTTCCTTCATCTCAGTTCATGGTGGGGTCTCTGCTCTGCTGCCTACTGAACTGCAGGAGATACTGCAGCATATATGAAGAGCTGGGCAAACATGCAGGAGCCGTTGTGAAAATTTCATTATTCCACACTTGGGAAAAGGCTTTTACCTATTTTTTCCCCTCCTTTCTCCTAATCTTAAATTCCCTGGACATTGGTAAAGAGCAGAGTAACGAGGCTCATACGTCGCCAGCAGTAACCTGGATAGTGACACAGGGTACGCTCAGCAACTTTGTTGATAATTGGGAGGGCGACAAATGACAGAGCTTCAGTTCAGTGGAAGGTGGAAAAACGTGAGGATGGACATAAATCTGGCAAGTGTCCACATCTGTGCCAGAATAAAGCCGTTTGGCACTGTGGTTTAGGAATCTGCTGCTCTGAGGTGCATCGTAGAGTACAGTCTGAAGTTGTCCTCGGTGGCCAAATACAGTCTACCCTCTTCTGGTACATTTCCTTGGAAAGGAATGGTACGTGCCTTAACTTAGAATTGTTTAGTAATGTTCAGTTTTATGACGTTGGTCAGAAGAAAGCCTCTCCCTTCCAGCTGCAAGGTTTTCCAGCAGGCTGAAACCATGGGTACACCATAGGTGGGCTCCAGGAGCATGGTGCATTTTCCTGTTAGCCCACTCCATTACACAGGCTGAATCCATGCAGTTTTCTAAAGGCTGTGTACATTTTCTGATTTTTTTTTTCTGTATTTTTAGAATATTCATGAAGAACAGCAGCTCAAGCAAGCTTCAGGGTGTTCTGCTATGCTGTTTTCTCTCCCTATAAGAGTTACCTTTTTTTGTTGCATTTCTTCTATTCAGATTGTGGTGACTGTGTTGCTAAAAAACGCCCCAAAATTAAAAAAAGAGACCATGCTACAACCTTTTCTGTAATCAGAAGAAGTAAGTGGGTTGTTAGTATAATGAAGAGAGGTGATGATATAATGGAATCATAGAATGGTTTGGGTTGGAAGGGACCTTAAATATCATCTGATTCCAACTGGGACACCCTCCACTAGACCAGTTTGCTCCAAGCCTCATCCAGCCTGACCTTGAACACTTCCAGGGATGGGGCATCCACGGCTGCTCTGGGCAGAATCCAGAATTATATTAATGGTTCAGTTTAAACAAATCTTTTCATCATGATACTAATCTGTAGGGGTCATTGATAGCACTGCTATGGTTAAAAACATGGAGGCTGAGAAGTGAGGCTGTTTGTGGGAGTCCGTAGGACGGACTGTCACACAATTTCAGTCTGAAGGCAGCTGAGGAAAGGGCTTTTTTTCCCCTTGTTAGTTAGAACAGTCTGACCTCTTAAATTTATGTTAGCTGCTTTGATGTGAAAGTCATTGTTGTGTATTGGACCTGTAGAGATGTACTCTTCGTGCTTTCAAAGGGGAAGAGTCCTTGCGTAACCTGCTTATTGCTGGAGATACTTTTGGGATAATTCTTCTCCAGCTTCTAGTAACTGGCTATGGACTCCCTCTATCCAGATCCAGCTCTTTGTGCTGGCTGAAACCAAAAGCCATTGCCACCTGCTAGAAGGCAAGACAAAGCCGTTGGTCCTGCTTCAGAGACTAAAGGGTAAGGCGGTTTTTGAAGAAATAAATATAACAAATTACATGCTTGAAAACAAGGTCTCAGTAAGTGCCAGGGACCGTGGGGTATGACCTGGTGTTTTCTTATTCTCATGATCTGCATGGAGTGAAATTTATTGTATGTCAAGCAACAAAATGCTCTGCTAAAGCTTCAAAATGGGACACAGCTTTATCTTCTCAAGATCCCACATAATCACTTGGTGTGACATTAAATGGTCTTCAGTAAAAAATACATTTGAAAGTAGATACCTAGTAACAAGAAAATTGAGTGCCTTTTAATCTGCAGGTGAAAGTTTTATGTTTTAGACAACTTGTGATCATTTAGTGATGCTGTTTAACCCTTGTGTGGTGATCCTACATCGTTACCTGTTAGCTCTAATGGATTCCATAATGTAATTATCCTCCCAAGATGTGTTACAACTGCACGCTGCAAAGGAGCGACTGCATCAAGCGCATCCCTATGCTGGTTTGTGGAAACCAGTTCTGTGTGTTTCCCATGGATATGAAGCTCAGGTGTCAGCATTAGCGATAGGTGAGACACTGTATGGAAAGATTTAAGTGAAAATTAAGTTTAGTTGCTTTAAAAAACTATTGGGATGCTCTTTTTGGAATACATTTACGGCACTGTCTCTGAATTCAGTGTGTTCTCTGGTATTTTTATAGTTGCATAATTTTGATCTAGAAAAGATGAAAAAATAGAACATTTTAATGCATATTTAATAACAAAGCAACCTTCCTGCCTCAGAAACAAATTCAGCCAGGTGAACTCTGATCCAATTTTCCTCTATAATGAAAACAAAATCATAGCTCCTGAAGCATTATTCTTGGCTCCCAGCAGTTTCAAGGCATGCAAACATTACCATTTCGACTCCGTCCCACAGTTTAACTGGAAGGATTATGTCACAACATAGTATGTTTGTTTTCCAGCTTTCTCTCTGTTTGCCCATCAAGACATTTTTGTAGAAGTTTCAGTGATTGTTGACTTTGGAGGTAGTGGAAGAAAAAATAATTATATAAAAAAAAAAAAAAAAAGGCAGACAGTACCATTGAGGCAACTGTGCTTCTGTCATAGGAGAATGAATACTCCTTTCAACAAATCTATAATTTGCAGAAGTTGCAAAAAGAAAATAGCCGTAAGGTGACTGTTAACATACTTCAGTTCATCCTGCCAAGAAAGTTAACTTCATAAAGTCATTAAACCAGTGATTACATTTTAAAATATTATTCCCCAGCCATTTCTTCTTAGACTTTAAAATATAGTTACGGTATATACTACCTTCTTTGTAATGTGAAAAATTGTAAAATACACTTATTTTTCATAAACTCCTAATTATTAACAGAGCTATTTGCGCTCCTATAGTTAAAGTCATTTCAACACTTCCGTTATTTAAACTTTGCTTTTAGGGGTTCATAGTTTGGCTGTAATAAAAATTAGACTCTGAGGTCTCAAATATTGTTTGCTGCTATTGGGAAATTTAACCTGTTTTTCTTTAAAAAACTAATTTGGATTGGATTGCTGTTCTTCAAGATAGTCCCAAACAAAATATTTTGTAATGTGGACTAAATAATTTCAATCGTTTAAAAAATTTGGAAAAGACAGTGAGTATGTTGGAAATGTTGCTGCTGCCCCAAATTCTGTGACTGACACTGAACATCACCAAGGCTTGGAAAAGGGAGATGGTGGGAAATTCTTGCCATATCTCCACTGTTGCCATAGATGAACCTCATATATGAAAAGTCATTGCAACATTTGTGTCACACCTGATGATTTCTGCTCAAACCATCTGGAATCACAAGCAGTAGACCTGCCGCTTGCAAAGTAAACCCTCCCCTGCTTCCATGGCAGCGAAACGTGAAAGGACTTCTGACTTCAAGGTTGCATAACTGAAAATTTCTTTTCTGCAATGATGAATGCTCGGGTGCTTGGAAATGGATCGTTTCTTTGGTATGGCTTCCTGAAATCCCCCTTCATCATGTAACATGGCCACAGTAATGACTCAACAAGGTCTTCAGCTCCGGATATTCAGGAATCGGGGCTTATTGCATATTAATGGCAAGTCTGGGACAGTCAAATAAGACAGTTTGTTATATTACTAATTATAGCCAAGCACTCATGTTGTGGTTTGAATGAGTCAATTATGTGTGTGTTAAAACTATAAATACATCTTTCCCCCAACCTCGGCTGTGTGGTATGTAATTTTTTTTTAATTGCTTGGATACATATTTACCTGAGCATATCCTGGTTTCCCAGGTAAATATGTGTACCAATGCAGAACTCATTGTGGTCTGTTTGGATAAATAATCCATATTTTATAACTGTACTGGAAGTAATTATTTTTGTATTTTGCTTTCTTTAAGCCAAAGAAATTAAATGCTGTGTGTTCATTCCTTAAAATAAAATACATGCAAAAGTAAAGGCAATACAAGAATAAAGTTTTCATTGTTTGGTAAAAAACTGGGAATATTATTCCAGATTTTGATCTTGTGTTTGGCCCAGAATAACTCCATTAAAGTAAACAGTGTTATTCAGGATTTAGTTAGATGCAAAGAGGACGTGAATTTGGCCTCCTCTCCTGACTCTCCCTTGATTCATTGGGAGGTTCCTGTAAGCAACTTGCACACAATCTTTGCTTTAAATGATGTTGTCATGTGTTCATCATTTGGAAAAGTAAAATATTTCAACTACACACAAAAATTAACATCTGTGAATTTTATGGTAAGAAATTAAGGTCTCATAGAATCATAGAATGGATTGGGTTGGAAGGGACCTTAAAGATTATAGTTATGGTCCTATAAGTTTTAGGGAACTAGAGCATACTTGCACGTCAGATATTTCTGCCCTTGTTTTATTTGATATTTAGAAAAGCTGTGTTGTGTTATCACCATTCTAAGGTCAGGTTTTTTAGCACTTTTAAGCTTAGTGGGACCAAAGTCAGCCTTGGCATAAATCCATTAACTGCAATAGATTTACACCAGAGATGAATATTGGCTCGTTCTTGGTAAATTTATTTTTATCCAGCTCTTTATATTTTATGTTGGTAATATAAGTAGCTTGTGTGCCCTCAAACTAATCAGAATAAGAAATACTTTTACTTACGCCAAAAACTAGAACTATCGTTTTTCGCATTCTTACATTTTTCAAGTAATACTATATGACTGTGACTTCTGAATTCCTGAAATCTCTCTGGTCTCTGTGACTGCAAGGGCCAAGAGAGGGTTTCAAGGGGAAAATCTGAAACTTTTCACGCGGTATGTTTTGTGTTGTGCATATGAGATACAGTTAATGTTTTGAATGCATGTGATTAGTGTGGAAAAAAATTAATGCAGTCCAGTATTATGATTTATGGACTGAATCTTTTGCCCACTGAACACTTGCCAAAATGAAAATCTTTCTCCCTGCCCTCCCTCCTCCTTTGGATATTAGAAACAGCTACTGTTTTTGTTGATCTTTTTAACTTCTGAATAGGCCTATTTCAAGTCATAGCAGCATGGGAGCTCAGATTAATAATATACTTATTCAGCCAGTGATACTGAGTGAAACCATTGCTAGTGTGAGTATGAAGGATAGGATTTCTTTAAATTATTTTCAGGTGCATTAATGCATTTCTGAAAGAAGAATGTAGAGATATTTAAAAATAAATTAAATTTCTGTATATCGATCGTGTTACAGGTGTGTATGAATTTTAATATCAAGGATTTTTTCAGGTGTCTGTCCTTTTGATAACTTCTATATGATGCTCACTGAGAGTTCATCCTTCAGGTGGTTAACGATGATAAGAGCAAGAAAATTGTGATTAACTCTTGCCTTTTGGATGATGTATTTCTATTTAGAGAAAAAGGCATATTCCGTGCTGTGTGAAGCATCATTTCTATCCCAACTATTCTACAGTATCATCTTATGTCAGAAAGATAGGCTAGCAAGGCGAAACTAGCAAATCCCATAGACTTCTCTTGTGGATTTGGGATGCACCTCCCTAGCCCAGTAGTTTGATAAGCACCAGCTTGCGCACGTTTGGGTTGTAATCTTGTACTGGTTTTGATATGATCTATTTGTGAATAAAGTAGCCCAAGATCATGCACCTACTGAAGGTGAATCTAAGGCTGTTTTCCTTGGTCCCTTGCAAAGAGATTTTTGTTCTTTACAACACAATCTAATGAATTTGGGGCCTTTAGACGCACTATTGCGATGGAGGCGAGGACGGTTCTTTGCTTCACACTCATTTAGCCACCTCTTATCAGTTTTTGTGGCATTCATTGCTCAATCCCATCTTTATCTCTTTCATATCTGAATGGCCTGGTCTGCTCGGTAAGGTTTTTCCAATTACTTTATTAATAGAGTTGGTGTTTCCTATCAATTAATTTTCTTTCTCTCAAATGAAATGAAACTAACCCAAAAAAGTCTTCATGTGCGTCTGGTTTGTACTAATGGTAAGTCAAGTAGGGGTACAATTTCTTTCAAAAAATCCATTGGTAAGCTGTTTTAAATTAATATTTGTTATTCTAAAAAATTTCAAGAGGGATCAGCCACCCTTCCACAGTTGCAGATAAAGTGCTATGGCAAGAATTTGGCATATTTACATTGCCTGAGAGAATTATATGTTCATTTTCTGGGCTAATGTGGTGCAAGGAAAGAAAAAAAATAGATGTAGTGCTTTTTAAAAGCAATCATTTTAAATATAAACAAAAAAAGCTTTTTCTTGAGATTTGTCAAGAGTCTTTCAGGCTTTCTGTAAAATTGTTATTCATTTCTTGGCTAACGAGCTGAGTGACTGACACCTTTGAGGGTCCCAGCTTGTGTTTGCTATGCACGACCATACAAAATATTATCTGAACCTATTTAAAACAAAACCTAGGGAATAACTTTTTTAACACAGGAACAGCCATCCTAATTTAGTCATTTATTTTAGTTGCAGCAAGCAGCTGAAGTTTCTCAGCTGAGAGGAGCTCGAGTCATCTCTGCTGAAGATCTCCTGTTCCTAATGCGTAAAGATAAGGTATAGTAATAAGACTGAAATGTCTACTTTACATAGTAAGCCGCTTATCGTGTTTTAAAGTGCTTGCTTAACCTATATGAAAGGCGTCCATCATCGTGAATAGCTTTATTCATAAGTATAGCTGCTCGGTATCATACTGTATTGTGCACAGTACAATAGTTGTATAACGTTTTAATTAATTCTCAATTTTTCCTGTAACTGAAATTATCAATAGATATTTTTTCATTAAGCTTTAGGGTGTGTAATGTACCCTAGAGCTCAAAACAATTTCTTAATAAAGGTTTAAATATTGATCCTTATCCTTTATATTTCTTTTATTAAAAAGAAATCATTCTAATATTCCCCGAGTTATGCAGGTGTCAATGTGATGGTTTTGTGACCATTACATTTTCGTCATGTAGGCTGTTAGTAAACCCTGTCTTGATTTTCCTTTCTAATATTTTTTCTGTACTTCATCTCACTAAAATCTCCAAATTTAGGGATAGTCTTCCTTTCTCTGGGTGGTAAGTAGAAAAGGTCTTTTTTTTTTTTTTTTTCTTTAATCCATACAACAATTAAATTAATTTTCTTTCATCAAATTTCAAAATTATTGAACAGTAATTGTCAACTCTTTCTATCAACGTTATTTATTCTTCCTTTACCTCCTTTTCTTCCTTAGTTCCCCCCTTTTCCTCCCCCTTTTCTCTCCCCTTTGTTTTTCTTTCCTCATTTGACAAATGAAATCTAATGACCAAAACAGTATCAAAACTAAAAAACACTAAAGCATAAAGAACAATTGCATTTTCTTTACTTGATATGATCTGTAAGGCTATTATGAAAACAGTGGTTAATATGGATGTCAAAGTTCATGGAAATATGCACTTGTAGGTTTGAATTTCCAAACTAAGCAAAGATTTTTAAGTGCCCTAAAGAAGCCTGATTTTTGAATTTCTACTTTCTGAAAGTCAAACCGTTTCTGTCTCGCAGCTGGCAAGCAAAGTGCCAAGGAGCATGAAGAAACGATATTTAATGTAGAACTGCTCTAAATTTTATGTACTTTCTATGTATGGATTTTCTGCAGAATCAAAAATTGTGAACACTTTTACTGAGTAACGTATTACACATCGGTATGTTTCTGTCTTACAAAGTCGGTCTAAAGGATATTAATGCTAATGATATAAATTTATTCTTTTTTCTCGTAGAAGAAGCTTAGAAGGCTACTTAAATACATGTTTTTTCGAGACTATAAATCTAAAATTGTCAAAGGAATAGAAGAGGATGACCTGCTTGAAGGTAGAAGAAAGAAATTACTTAATTCAGGAGAGGCTTGATATGTTATAAAAGCACTGAACAGCAAACTCTTAATGACTTGCTTAGTAGATGATGACAGAAAAGTATTGTCTTCAGATTAATTTTGATTAAATCTCTGGTTTTCCATTTGAAATACTTCAAATGGAAGTGTTTGATTCCATCATCCATAAGACAAGTAAAATGTCAGAACTCTGTTGAAATGCTGGTTAAAGGGCTAATTGATTTCAGCCTGCGTACTTTAAATGTGGCCGCTACCGCATGCAATTGTATGGGCATTTGTTAAATTGTTATTAAAGGTTTTTGACATGTTTAAAAAGAACACCCATAATCTGAAGTCACTGAATTGTAATATATGACCGGGGCTTGTTTTCAGTGTGATTTAACATTTTATACTTTGAATTTGTAATTTAAAGTTTGGGAAAAATTTTTGTTTCCCCATTCCATGAGCAAGTCACAGATTTTATGACCAATGCATTTAAAGGAAAAGCTGTTTGTACTAGAAATATATTAAGTTATACCATATAATGCTGGTGTAAAGTTTTGTTGATTTATATTAATAGAAGAACTAGCATTTCCTTTGTAAAAAGTTAAAACTTATTATAGCAAATCTAAATCTTGCCATACTTTTATAACATCTACCAATGTCCATACACACCTCTTTGTATTTAATTTATTTCTTTTCTCAGAGCCTTTTTGTTTTGATTTGCTTTATTTTCCTTACAATGAATTCCTTGTGTTTAGCTCCTCTGAGCATCCACGTTGATGTTAGGTCAACATTATACTTCTTGCCTTGACTTAGTCGATCTGTGGATAAGTTTTTATCAACTCTTTTGAGATTTAATTTGCCTGTAGCGTTTTTATTTTCACCACACGTGAATAACGTTTCGTGCAAGAAATCTGGCAGTATAGCTTCTTACCTGACAGCTTTGGGTTATTTTAATACTCAAGTCTGTGTCACTATTTAAAACAAATAAACAATTTTCGTAAGACATTTAGATGCTCGGGAAATGTTTCCTAAAAGACAGTTCATCAGGGAATGAAAGGCTCCATTTTCTGGCATGCTCTGGTAGTTGAAGCCATTCATTTTGTTTTGTGAAGCTAATGGCTTTATAGCTGCTGTTCTGTGTAGAACAACAGAGATCACCTTGCCAGGGTTGTCCAGGTTTTACTGTGGTGCAATGGTCCATCACCTGTGGAGCTGCATCTTCGTGTTTGTGTCATGGTTGGCTTTAGGCTGTAGGTAATGGGAATGTTTCATGTGCTTTCGGGGAAGAGTATTTCCTCTATATATTCTGTTGTACAAGTGAAGGTTTTGTACAAAGAAGGGTGGTTTCTTCTAAAACTGTCCACTGTGGATCCTTCAGTGAGAAATAATGAGCAGTAGCTTAGGTTTCTCTAGACTGCTAAAAAAAAATATAGAAATATATTATACTAGAAAACGCTAAAGGTGGTTTTTTACTGCTGTGGTACTGCAGCACAGCAGTGACATCACCTTGGTCAGGTAGCACAAATTGTCTGAGGCGTACAGTAAGAACAGGACTTTTTTGTGTCGTGCTTGTGATTCTAGAACATGTCCCTCCTAGGGACATCGGTTGATATTTTGAAAAGCTGAATAACTAAAGTTTGTTCTTTGATTACCTTGGTGAAGACAAATTCAACAGTAATAACACCAACAAACGGCAGAAGCTTGCTCAAGACTTTCTCAACTCCATTGACCAGACTGGAGAGCTCTTAGCCATGTTTGAAGACGATGAGATCGATGATGTCAAGCAAGAGCGGATGGAGGTAATTCTTTTCTTTTACTGATACCCAGCTCCAGCAGAGAAAACAGCGAAGTATTTCATACATCATGCTAATCTAATGCCTTTTTTGTGCCATATATATCTTTGTTACACGTTTTGTCCTTTTGCCCAGATGGTCTAAAGGCATCCTATTTCCATATTTTTCCTATTCTCTCACAAGTTTCCTGATATCTAGGAGCGCATGCTGAGAAGGAAGAGTACGAAAGGGCAGTTATGGATCTTTCTGTCTGCCGTGTATTTGTATTTCCTTCCTGTAAGAGCAGATTCAATTTATAAACATTTCACATGCATTTTTCACAGTATTTTTTTTCTTTTTCATTATTCCTCTCATTAGAAATTGTTTCAATAGCATTTGAGGGCTCTTTTCATATAACACAGCTTACAGATAAAATTAGATACTCTGTACAAACATGCTTCAATATATGCTATTCCCTCTAACCTGCTTTCAAGTGCTATTCTCTGATCTATGTACATATGACAAATTATGTCAACGTTACAGAATGCCACAACATATCACTCTCAAAAAGCCAGTCTGGGATCAAGAAGCAGTATAGCTGTGTTGGCATGGAATTTTGATACTAGTTGGTTTTGATAATCGTTTTACTTGGTTTCACTGAGGTTTAGCTATACTGGCACAAGATACTACATCACAGCAAGTATGCCTTATAGATTTTATCAACCCTATGTCCTCTTGAATGTCATTTGCTCTTATAAGATCCACAGGCCATACCTCTACTAATCCATGAACAAGGCCAGCGGCAGTTCTCTGACCCTGAAGGCAGGTGACATGGCCTGGTTTGAGTCCCTATGGCTAAATTTTTTGTTGGTGGACAGAGCACCCCTGCGTTTTCAGTAGCCCTGCCCTTAGCAAACATGGAGAACAGCGCATTGCCCCTGTTCATGCTCAATTCTTCCTTATGTCTTGTGTGGGCAACTAGATGTCAAAGGCAAAATTATGCCAGGATCACGGTCACAATTCACACTAGTGTTTGGGCCAATTTCCATCCTTTTTAGTCAATAGTATAGCGTATGTGGCTGTTGGAAATGTGCTCTTTTTGAGTGCTTTTTGTACCCTTTTGGTGGTAGAAACTGGTTGCTTTGCTTTGATTTTCTTTTCTATGCTGAGCTGACTGATGCATTCAGTAATATTTGAGTATTTAATATTTGACTATTAGAGCATCATTTCACTTTCAGGATTTTGTGCAAAATTCTAAAATATAACCTGATTTTTATCCTGCCCTAGTTGGAAGTCTCATTTTTTTCTTCTTAATGGAGCCCCTTTTCAGAACTGGGATTTTTCCAGTCCTGTTTCCCCTTCTCCCCATTACAATCACTCAAAACCAAATCAAGAATCCCTTTTCTCCAAGCATTTGGGGAGGAAGTACCATTCCTCCCCAGCTGAAACTCAGTTTCATAGAAAAGTTGTTCCCAACCACTCTGTGTTTTGGAAACTGGTGATTTCTTCCTTTCCCTTTCCCTTTCCCTTTCCCTTTCCCTTTCCCTTTCCCTTTCCCTTTCCCTTTCCCTTTCCCTTTCCCTTTCCCTTTCCTCTCCTCTCCTCTCCTCTCCCATACTCATTTATGCAAAATCACATGTTTTTCATAAAGGCAGGCAAATCTGTTGAGCTTCTATGCACAAAAATACATAACAGCACTGTGCTGAATGAATGGGTATTGTGCTTGACTTTGCATTCTCTTCTGTCATTCCAGTGTAATATTTTTTCAGTCTAAACGACTACACACGTTGCTAGAAGTATGAAGTGCCTCTCCTAGGCAAGGACAAATCTGACTCTATGTTTGTCAAGGAATGTGTTCCTGTAATCAAATATGTATCTTTCATCTGTTTTGTTTTTCTCACTAGACTGTAACTCATGAACTGTAGTGTCCGTATATATGTATAAAGTAATTCTACTCTCTGTTGCTCTACTTTATTACATTTTGTGAACTCTTGATCTATTTAGAATAGATCAATTAATTATATACAGGTATGAAGTCAGTATGATGTATTTTCTTCCTTATTTGTTTTTAAAACTATTTGCAGAACGTGAAAGATTGCTTGAGACATGCTATTCAAAATGTTTAACATATTTTTGGCTTTGTTTTGTTTGGGATTTGGTTGTCACTTTGAGGTGGGTGGAAAGGAATCAGAGATAGTAGGAAATGTGATCCACTCCTAAAGGCAGAGTTGTTACTGGATGTCCTAATCTCATGCATCACATTTTCTTTGTGCAGTACGTTGTTAAATCCATGCTAGGTTTTGGAGGAAATCCAATAGACACTTGAAAAATTCTAACAGCATTCTTTAAAGAATTAGTATACTTACATCACGAACTGTGATCTAAAGGCAGTGTTCCTTTTAGGTATCAGTTACCCCAGATATGTGTGGTTATCTTGGTTTGGACAACTGTGAATGATTTCAGTTCTCCTTTGCCTTGGGCCAAAATCATACTAGAGTTGTCCAGAGCAGATGATCAACATATATTTCTGATGTCATTATGGGCTAAACAGGATATGGCTGTTTAGCAGTATGGTTTCAGTTATGATACAATACCAAATATTGTTTGTATTCATTTCTTTTAAAACATTTTATAAAATCAGAGCTAAGACTTCGTGAGATCCCTTGCTGTTCTGTGCAGTGTAATCCATGTTTGTGCCATGGATGAGTAAGCAAAGCTCCAAGCCACTTTGAATCATTACTAAAGGAGAACAAACAATTCTACACTTTTCACTGAAAAACACCCCTATCGCTGTGATGTTAAAAAAAACCAAAAGGGAATCCTTCTGGGATTGTATATAGAAGGTATTGATGTATCCTGTGGTTTTAATTTGAAGCAAAGGGACTATCTCTAAAACAGTAATAATAACAATGTGCAATAAAAGGTGAAATACTTTCAATACAGAATGAAATTAAGAAAAAAAATCACATTGCTTTTTAGTAATACATGATTATGTTATTAATACATTGAGATCATCCAACCTAAACCATTCTGTGATTCTGTGATCATGACTTCTTATGAGAACTTCAATAATAACAATAAATAGTGGCAAACCAACCAACTATCTTGGCAGAATCAAAACAAATAGAAAATGGAATAGCACCTCTGTCTCACTTCATAACAATTGTTGTTTTGTCCTCCTAAGATAGCAGCAAACACCAGTGAAACGCTGCTCTTCAGAGTAAGAACAATTATAGATGGAATAAATTATACTAGTTCACAGATGTAATAGAACGATGCAGGTGAAGGTGCATCGAGAGGTGGGGGAGTCTCCTTCCCTGGAGACTTTCCAAAGCCGCCTGGACTTGTTCCTGTGTGATCTGCTCTAGGGGATCCTGCTCTGGCAGGGGGGTGGGACTAGAGGATCTCTAGGGGTCCCTTCCAACCCCGATCACTCTGAATCTGTGAAGGAGCATATCGCCTGATGGCAGAGGGTTAGAACTAGATGGTTTTTAAAGTCCCTACTAACGCAAACCATTCTGTGATTCTATGATATCTGGGTCATAGAAGTTGTCTTCATAACAGGTGACAGTGTCTTGAGAATAAAATCTAAAGGTGGTCTACCTATCAACCCCTTTTTCTGGTACAGGTTAGGCTCTGGATTAACCAGAGCTGGTGGTGCTCAGGAATTCAATTTCCCTTCTACTGTCTGTTGTATGACAGATCCACAAGAAGTAAAACCTCGTGTGTGGATTGCAGTTTTGCTTTCCTGTCTCTTAAAAATCATTTAGAGTGAAGGATTGGGATTCCTGTGGGATATGGCCGAGTCGGTGCGGGGAGAAGGTGAATTCACTCATTTAAAATCTCAGCATTTTTCCTTATTTTGGAGTTTGGGTGGAGATGTATGTTTGCATGTTTGTGTCCTTATGTTGCTACTCTGCACCAATCAGGTGACCTGTCTGTAGTAAAACTAGCTGCAGGTTCTACTGTGATTTTGTGAACGGTAATGGCAATTCTTCTAAATTCTCTTATCAGAACCACTATCAAATTTACCACGTCTCATCAAAATCATGTGTAGCTATGTTAAAACTTCAATGACCTTGCAAAGCTGAATTCTTACTCATTCTGTATATATTCATTTTTTTATCATTTGTTGCATAGTTACACCTCCCCCACCAGGAAAAAGTCTTCCCATCAGAAATCTGAACTGACATACAAAGGAATGCGTAGAGCATCACACTGTGAATACTCTGCTTCACTTTTGTTCCCCTAGGATTAAGAGAAATACCATTCATCTGTCACTCTGACTGCTAGTTTAGGGATATATTTCCAACACTCAGATGTTATATGGCAATAATTCAGTTGCAGTAGCTACCATAATGCTTTCATAGTACAAGTTTGAATAAACAGGGCAGGGAAAATATCTTCCCTAGAAGAATATACTACGTTGAAAACAGGCTATATGCCAGCAAAATGATAAAACTAAGTTACATCCCTGCAGAAAGGGATTGGCAGAAACTTGTGTTTCTTTCAGGTATATTGTTCTAGGACAATATGTTCTAGGAGAAGAGGTAATGTTTAAGTTGAAAGCGGGGAGATTTAGATTAGATATCAGGAAGAAGTTCTTCCCGGAGAGGGTGGTGAGGCACTGGAACAGGTTGCCCAGAGAAGCTGTGGCTGCCCCATCCCTGGAAGTGTTCAAGGCCAGGCTGGATGAGGCTTGGAGCAACGTGGTCTAGCGGAGGGTGTCCCTGCCCATGGCAGGGGGTTGGAACTGGATGGTCTTTAAGGTCCCTTCCAACCCAAACCATTCTGGGATTCTAGGAAATTCATCATGGATGTGATGTTCCTTGTACTATTCATTAGTATGCTTCTTTACAAACCTCACGGAAATGCAATGGGCCCTGTGCAAAATACGGTAGATTGCAGTAAAGTGTAGGTGTGTTTGGAATATACCCTGTGTTCACATGAGGTGAAATTACTCCCATTTAATTTTGTTGGTGTTCAGAATTTCTGTCCATCAAACACACCTTAAAACACCTATGCACCTTGACATACAAGGACTCATGTTCTGGAAGTCAACTCTGCTTCAATCACGGAAACAAGATAGACTAGGCATATAGTAGTAAATTGGACCATGGCCGTTCTCTGCAACTGGAATATGATCATCAACTTTTGAGTGGTCGCGCTTTGACCTGAGCCAGGCAGCATTGTTCAGAGCTATTCCTGGGAACAGTCCGGGAGTCAGCCTGGGCCAGGAGGTCTCTCCATGGCATGGTTTGGATGTGGCCGCTTCCTTTGGAAGGCTCAGAGGGCAGGACCACAGGCTGCTCCATGCTGGAGCCAGGTCTTGGACCTGGTGTCTTTTAGTTGAGACAGCTAAAATTTGATGGGATAATAAAGAAAAAAACTATCAGCTCTTCTCTTAAGGGAAGATCTGAAAGATGGTGTTGAAGTACTCAAATTCATTATACTAATTTGGAAAAGATGCACAAAGAAAATAAGCAGGAAATGATTTAGAAACAGCTCTGAGGCCTTTTAGTACTACTGGGCTCATTTCACTGGCAAAAATTATGCCAGTGTAAGGGCTGCGTGGGGTCATTACTCTTTAGGGAGTATCTGTTCGTGCCGGGTGTATCAATAACAAACTGGAATTTGATTTAAAGCCCATATGGAAAGCTTAGTGCTGTAGTACAGACAACACATACTTAATAGAAACTGCATGCCAGAAGACAAACTAAGAAGTTTTATGTTACTGAGCATCAGGGCATTGGTTCTCAGAGCACATCTTTTTTGCTATATAATTTTTATGCTAAATTTATTTTCTTCAGAAAAATGTATTTTAAACTTTCTTAGTGATTTCAGATTCTTTTTGACAGAAGCTACATTTTGGAAAGGAATCTTTGCATTTAATTAGGCGGTGACTTCCATTGTCTCAAAATATTGTGCCCAAATGTAAGAATTTTTTAATTTTTAGACCCCCAGTATATAAGGGCTAACCCGTCTCCAATTTTAACAGCTACACCCTGTGAAAGAATTCATCTTGGGATAAGATTCGGCCACAGATGAGAATGTTTAAATTATTTTTGGGTTTTTGCACTTGAGCTGTCTCATCTCACACTTACTGGAGACTCAGGCAGTATACATAGTGAAGTTTAGAGAGCTCTTCAGCTGATCACATTTGTATCTTCACAGTGAGCTCCACAGCTCTGTAGATTCCTCTGGATGTACTTGTCTTGCAGGGAATTTTCCTATGTTGTCAGTGACCTTTCTCCTTCCATCCCGACCATATGTTGGAAGTGAAGACTGAAAGACTCAGGTAAAAGATATTATAAGTGGAAAAGGCTTGAGTTTTGGGGAACTGGTAAAGGGATGGAGTACATATGCCTACAAGTATGTATTATTGCTCAGGTTGACTTGGGAATAGTATAATCCCTGTTTCATTTTTGTGCTGTCTTTAAAAAATACTCTAACAGGTCTGTCATCCATGTGTCTTGAGCTCATCCACACATAGAATTGCAGCTTTCTAATACTATATCATTTATACCAGCAACTCAAGTTATAGCCTTAAGTTTTAAGACATTAAGTTTTGAAAAAGGGAGTAGAAAATAAGGTTCCTTAATCTTTACCCAACATTATCAAATATGGGTAAAGGGATCCCAGTGATGGAACACAGAAGGACAACAATACCGTTAAAACCTTAGGCCATACAAGAATTAGTCTATTCTTGTATGGACTAATTAATAGTCTCCCTAAGTATAAACGAGTGTCCTCCTCACCTGTATATCCAGGCCAAATAAGAGATTGTTGTCTTGAATTTGGAAAGGGATTTAAAATCTCTAGCTAATGGACTCAAATAGGAGTGGGGAAGTTCAACAGATTCCTGGGTCAGTGATGTAAAAAATCAGGATCTCCGTTACCCACCACCTTAAGTGGCTTTGAGAGCTGGATGCATCGCTACTACAAGTTGGGCTGAATTTCACTGAACTGTACCTGCCTAAAAGTTTAAAAATCCCAGTATCTTAGGCCAGCTTCTCTACTCAGCAATGAGAGAGGAACAATCCAGGAGGAAGTTAATTTCTTAGATCAGTGAGAAAAGTGCTTTTTCTTTGTCTTTTTCTTCCCCCCCCCCCCCAAGGCATTTAAGCCACTTTTGAGTGTAATTCATCAGATGTCAGGAAAAGTACTTCTGGTGCCTCCGGGGTGGTGCTGTTTGGGGACTGAAGTTCTGTGTGTGCAGCAGGAACTTGATATGAAAAAAGAGTGAAATGATGTTCTCTAACAGACTATAAGGTCAACACCAGCTCCCTATATACTGTCTAATTCTTTTGATATACGTAGATGCAAAGATTAAAAAGAACATAGATGAAACATCAATCCTGGGAAAAACCTTTATTCTCTAGGCAATGTTTTTTTCGATATTACAAAACATACCTTACCCAAGTTAAGAATGCAAATATAGAGGGAATTAATTTCACTGCATCAGTCCGGTGTTTCCAGGTGAGTGCAAAGATAGCACAAGTAGTAGAGTCTCAGCTGTAAAGAAGGTGTCCGGGCATCAAAGTGTTTGTAACCATTACTCGGTATAAAAATAACCCTGGTAGTATTCATGGTTTTCTCATTACACATTGCTAGGGAATGTTTGGGGTACTAGGAAAACACTGTTTGTCTTGGGTAGTGGTTGAATTGGTTAAAAGTAAACAGAAAACAAACAGAAAGGGTTTTTCATTATTATCTATACGTCTGTAAATATTGTGTCACTCTCGTCGGAATGGGAAAAAGCTATCAAGTGGAAAAGATTTCTTGTTATAGCCAGTAATATCAATAAACTTTTTACACTGCTACAAATCTGAGACTATTGGGGCTGATTGCTATGGTTACATGAAGAGTGCTGTTTGTTTGGGTCTTCAGTCCTGGTAAAGTATTGTTGGTTTTAGAGCATTTTAGTTAACATTGCTCATACTACAAATTTAGGTGTTTTTTCTCTGGAAGAACAAGGTGTTATTTGCTTTTCTGTCTTTCAGTTCTTTGAGTATTTTTTTGCCACTGTTTACTTTCTCTGAGGAAGATTCAAGGCTGTTGTGTTTTGTATTTTTGACACACAGATGACTGTGTTTTAACTTAACTTTTGGAAGGAAACTTTATATATCTATTATTTATAACTAAATGTAGACACACATTCATATAAACAGTATTTCCACAGAGCATTTGATTAGGAGCCAAATGTAAGACTGAAGAAACGTTCCCCTTCTAAGTGTATTTTAATACTGTTTATTTGTGATCCTGCCTTTAACATGTTTGTTTCTTAGATATGCTAGTCACCACATACTGGTACTCACAACACAATTATTGTTTCAGTAAACTTTGGAGAATTGGGAACAAGGAACGGTGCCGAAGTCTGACAAAGCTCCCATTGGTATTCAAATTGCTATTATACTTCAAAGTAATTAAACCAATCAGTGCTGATAATGATTTCTATTTCTGAGGTTGTGTAGAGGTGTGATAATGCAAATGTTTTCTACAAAACAGAAGTAATCAGATGCTTTGAGGTGAAGAAAGTTATTTTTTCAGGTCTTTGAACTTTGGTGTAGCATATTACTAATCTTTGAAGTTCATCAGCCTGATATTTAAGTCCTTTCTGAATCAAGAAAAAATGGCAATGGTTTATTTCTTAGAGTAAGATGTTAACCAGGCCTATACTGAGATCAGTATTAACATCTCAAGCTATCCTGAAACAATTAGTCACTTCTATAACACCATTTTTGAGACTGTTTTGCACAGGATTCACAAAACTCAAAGGAAAAATCCATGGAGTTTCAATAAGAAGGAAAATGATACCGAAATTTCAAACACGGTGTTCCTCTATGACATTCTCACTTCTCACCTGTTGCAAGGAAGAGAGTTTCTGACCCTCTTGTGAAGGGTGAGAGTGAAACCTCAGCACAGAGACCCTGTATTTTTAGCAGAAAGCTTCACAACCACCCGCTTCTCTCGCTGCGATCTGCAAAGGCCCGTGGTGCAGGAGCACTTTGGGGCATCAGCCACTGTTTGGCCAAGCTTCAGTGTGCACGCTCCTGAATTTCTCTCTTCTTCCATTTAAGGATTCGTATCACTAAAAGCTTTCTGTGGGAGGAAATAAGCTCTTCCAACAAATGAAGACAATAGAAGAAGGTTCCCTATGGCATGAAATAGAAGGGGGTTTGATGGTGTTCTATTTCAACTCCTCCAGAAGAGAGAGTTCTGAGATTTGACAGGTCCTGGATTTAACAGATAGGTGAGAAAATTCATAAACCAATATTCAGGATAGGATTTTTTCCTGCTTCATCCATAGGAGGCTAATGCTTTCCTCTCATCCTAAGGCAGTACCAACTTAATCTATCTGAAGGTTCATTTATCTGCTATTTCTAGATGTAATAGGTATAGTAGAGAAGCCCCTTTTTTCCTCTCCTCACTCTGTATATTCACTAAGGGAAAAAGAATGCTTGTCTCAGTATTAGACTCCAGCCAGGAAACAAAACCAAGTTTTAATCAGGCTCTTGGGTTAGTCCTGCAAATACCTTCTGCAAAATTACTAAGAAACCCTTTCTTTGAAATCACCATTTACCCTCTGATAGCACAGTGAGCAAGCCATGTGTCATCGTAGGCTCTCCATCACAGTGTGTAACATACAGACAATATAGAGGAACACTGCAAGTAATTTTCAGGCTGCAGTCCAGCTAAATATAGCCAAAATGATCTCAGATCTATAGAATTGTATAACTTAATGGGGAAAAAAATAGTCTATTGAAGGCTATGGAATACAAAGACGTTGCATTTGGTTCAGAAAGTGCTTGAGCCATAGATCACCAAGTGCTGTACAACTATTATAAGCTTGTCTTGTAGTTCTATTATTCCCTAAGCCTTTGTGGCCAGCTGCTGTTAGAGCCTGTGCTAAATGGAGATTTGTTCTGTCCCTCCTTACGTATATTTGATCTTTGCTTTTCTCCTTTTGTTCTTGCTTTGGGGTTTTGTTTTCCTTTTTTCTTCTGACCACAGGATTAGGCAGGACTAGTGCAATTTTTCCCCTCAGAAGTAAAGAGGTCATTCTGCTAGCTTCTGGTCTGTATCACCCATGGGATTTGATTGGAATCCATGTGATTTTGTGAACCTTTGTCACAGGCACTTAAGCAAAAAATCGAGAATCACTTGATTCACTCAGTAGTCCCTATCCATGTATTGTCAGCTTCCTTTGAGGAAGTTCTAGTCTAAAAGCCAGCCTGTCACATTCTGCCTGCTTGCTAAGTAAGACTGTTGCCTTTTTTGGTTCCCATTTGCAAAGGCATCAGGGGCCAAGCCTTCCCACCTACATTCACACTAGAGCTCAGATGTTGTTAGGAAAGCCAAAGGATCTGTTGTTTAAGGTGAGGGTCATTAAGATAATCTCATAGTAAATGCTGTGCTTCTGATTGAATTATTTGAATTATTACAAATACCAGAATTTTTAGTTTCAAAGATAAATCTGATAGGACTACACTTGTTACCTGACAGAATATCCCTAAATAGGACACTATGGCAGGTTAAGGAAACAGGATAAACTATCATCTTAGTACTGACAGTAAGAATAATTACACAAGTACAGTGCAGAGTACAAAGTATGCATGTTAATGTGACTTTAATTTTATCAGCTTTCCATGTAAATTAACATGCAAGGAATTAAAGTGAGCATAGGACATGTCTTAACTAGGGTAGTTGCCTCCCCTCATACTGCATTTTCTTGAAGCCTTTCTTTCTTTTCATGCATTAAATTCAGACACGATTACTGTTGAATCTTATAAACCAAATCAAAGCAGTAATTCACAGTGTGGCAAATAAATACTGAGTCATGATACCAGAGCAGTCAAATCTCTGGACAGCAGGCCTGCCATTCAGAAGGACCTTGTTGATAGATTGGAGAAATGGGCTGATGGGAACCTCATCAAGTTTGACAAAAGCAAATGTGGGATGCAGTAATCCCATGCAGCAGTACAGCTTTTGGACCAACCACATACTGGCCTGTGATAAAAGAGGTCAGCCAGGAGGTCAAGGGACATAATGCTTCCCCGTTATTTGGCACTTGTGAGACTGGATCTGGAATTTGTGACCAATTTTGTGCTCCGAAGTACAAGAAGGACTTTGACACACTGAAGCGAGTCTGGCAGAGGGTCACTTCTTAGTTTAGGGGGCTGGAGCACCTGACATGTGACGAAAGGCTGGAAGAGTAGAGATTGTTCTGCCTGAAAAAGAGGAGGCTAAAGGGAAATTTCATTGCTGTCTACAACTGATAATGGCAGGGTACAGAGGAGATGGAGCCAGACCCTTCCTGAACGTGCATGGTAAAGGACAGAATTTGGGCTGATTTGTAATAGGAAAAAAAAAAAAATTCTGATCAAAGGTTGAAACTGGTTGGCCAGAGAGGTTGAAGAAGCTCCAAGTTTGGAGATATTCCAAACTTGACTGGTTAAGGTTCTGAGCCACTTGATCTAACTGGACCTCTTTTGAGCAGAGGGCTGAACTCTGGAAAGATGATCTTTCGGATCAACTCTGAGAGTTGATCTCTGGAAAGGTCCCAAACTATTTCTGGTGTGAATTATTCTACCATTCTATGATCCTGCACTGATATTTCCCTTTTCAGACATTAAAATGGCAGGTGGGGTTGGAATAAAAGAGCTTTTATAAAACACATAGATGACAAACCATCTCAGATTTCTAAAAACTGTTTAAAAAACTAGGTAGCATATAATTGGACTTTCCAGCTTCTGCACTTTCTGTAATCGGTAAATGCTGGTATTTCCTGGAATAGACGTTTTATGTATACAAGGAACAGGGTTTTCTGTCTTTCATTTTGTCTCAGTCGTTGTGGTTTATTTTATCTATAATGTTGCTTGCTGTATTCTTCCGTAAGAATATGATCTGGTTGCTGTGCAAAATTGCACTTGGTGATAGCTTCACACATGTGTTGCAGCTATGGAATCAGAAGCAGGAAGATTTAAACATCTTAAGTGTCTGTTGAAATGGTAAAGTAATACAATTACGCTCTACATGTTGCAAAATGGGAGATGCATCCTTACCCAATCTACTAGAAAACGGACCCACGGTGTTCCTAACAGAACGGCATGGGTAATAAACTGGCATAGTTAATTAACTCTACACGAGGTAGCATGTTTCCATTTCTGTGTGTTGCCCCTTGAACTTTAAATTTAGCCTCCTCTCTTTTCTACCATTTTGCCCTATAATCTCTAATTAAAATTGAAGATACCCAGACAGTTAGGCACTTTCATTAAATGAGTCAGAAAAGGTTATTTCAATTTGGTTACTCAGGGAAAACATTACCAGTGCTCATTTTCAGATAGCTACCTCAGATAAAATCCTCATGGCGTGCACATGCAGAGTTTAATCTTACAGATATGCTTGAGATCAGCCTTTTAATAATCTGGGGCTCACGTTTAACTAACTTAACATGGCAAAAATTAGCCACTTTGGCTTGTCAAAGTACATCCACAACTGGACGTAAATTTTTAAGGAAGACAAGACCGTAGTACTGTCACTAGAAAAAAATACTGATTTTTGCATAAAGAATAGATTTTAGAAATTGTTTTATGTGAATTCAGTAAGATCTTTATCAAGGGGAGGGGCACAGGCTTATTTCTGAGCAAAAAAATATTCTTCTCTGCTGAACATGTGGATTTATGACTTAAGATGTAGCTCTTCTCTTTTTGTAGGGAGGTAGAGGTAGTGCAGGCTTTTAGAATTTCTTTGGCATAATGGTGTCTGTATCGTACACACTATGTTTTTGGTGTTCTAAAAGACATTGCTTTCTTGGCATTGCTTTTAAGGTAAAGTGGTAATACAAAACACACATTAAGATGCATATATTCTTATACAAATCTTAAACATTTTTCCCAAACTCTTCCTTTGAGTAGCCCACGTAAGGAGCATAGAGATGGACTCTGTGATAGCAGTGTTAAGGGCTGTTGAAACTTTGCCTCTGGAAGTTCGGAAACAATCATTAAATTTGGTTTCATTTGATCAAACGAAAGAAGGACGGGTAGTCTCTGTCAGAGGGCTGGATTTTATTTCCCAAGGCTAAGAGCCATTTCCAGGACTTTGTCAGACCTACTATGAGTTTTTTCTACCATTGTCAGATGGTATTATTTAAGATCAGTTCATCCACTTGTGTGGGATTCATATCCTATATCATACAGTGACTCTGACAAGAAGATGCTTTTACTAGGAGTGTTATTCAAAGCACTGTTGATTTTCTCAGGCTGCAGACATCTGCAGAAAAAGCTTGTAGAACATACAGCATCTGGTATCGAGTCCTAGCTCCTTACACAGACCATATCAAACAGCTTAGAAACGGAACACATTCTCTACATCCGCTTGGAAAGAATTTTTTTAATGTTTATTGTAGATGTATTAGCTGTCAGCTCATATCATCAGCTAATTATTTTATATCTGAAAATTGTAATAGCATCCTCAGATGTACTAAACTCAGGCAGATTTCCAGCTACTAATCACACCCTTCTTAAAATGGGAGTTAACTCTTGATGTACCACAAGTCCGGAGATCTGATTACTAGTTCCAGTATTTAAAGAAATGTACTAATGAGGTGACTGCTGTGTCTGCTAACCTGGTTGCCCTGAATTGTGTTTTAAAAAAAAGAGATGAAAATGCTGAAGAGACACTGGCACCTTTGAGAGATGATAGAGCTGACTAACAGTGTCAGAAAAATTAGAAACCCTGAGGAAGTCAAGCAACCACCAATGGAGAGTAAATTTTCTCCAACAGTGTATCTGATGGCATCAGAATCTACAGCAGCTTCTCCCAGCGCAGCCAAGTGATTGGTGCCTAACTGTGGCTGTTAGTGTTGCTACAATATAAGCACCTTTGAAACTACATAGATTTCATCCTTCAAAGCTGTGCTTCAAAATCCTGCTATCCAAGGTATTGTTCTTGACATCCCAAATACGATAATATTTTGAACAGAAGACATTTTTCCGTTATTTTGTGAGTAGGGCTGTGTGATTCCCCACACACACACATAGATCATTGATTCACCTTGCCACCCCTCCACCTCCCAAAAACCCACTATCCGTGCCATTTCAGTCAGTCTAAACCTACAAGAAAATCCAAATAGAATGAGAGAAATCCTTAGAAATACCAACAGGTTTCAACTTTTCCAAAATTAAATTATTTTAATTTTCTGATTAAATTTACGGAGCTGTCAGTGCCCAGCAATGAGAACATCAACCTGAACTATGGCATATATTCAATATCTTTAAAATTGATTTTGATCAGGAATTATCTCCTTCAATATATCTCTTGCTAAGCTCTTGAATTCAAAGCTTTCTACCTTTTAAAATCATTGGGACAACTGTAGGATCAAAGCAGAACAAAAAAAGAATTTCTGTGTTTAAAAATGTTATCTGTTTTGCTCTTTTATAAGTGAGTGAAAATCTTGCATATTGAATTGAGCAGTGCTGACAATGTTTGTTTGCATTGCGAGGAATTTTAAGAATGTGCACAGGGAATAGTCCGTTGTTAAATTTATTTCTTTAACAGGCCGGGTGAATGAATACTGTGTGTTCAAAAGCTGTTATTAATGCAGCATAAAAATCAGTGAATTGCACATTACAAATTATGAAGATTGAAGGTCGAATTCCCCAAACTAGCCCTTTTTGTTAATATCTTACAGTCTGAATACTCTTCATATCACTTTTGATTGCTGATTTGAAATGAACAGTGGCTCATCTCTTAGGATGGGACTCAGAGGAGCTGTGCCGATCTAAAATTGAAAATGCAAGCAGTTAGTTTAATAGGTCATAATTAAATTTACAAATCAGGTTAAAATGAAATGAATTTGTTTCAAGTGATTTTAAAGTGACACATTTCTGCAGTGTACAATTACACTGAAGGCTGATGGTGTTGCTTTGAATTATTATGGTATCGTTATGGCATTTTAGAAATGTTTTAAAATATTTTCTGATTATGCATCTCTCTCCAAATGAGATAAAATTAAGCAAATGTTTTTCTTAAATTCTTTGAAATACTCTTAGTAATACAGAATGTTGTACCTCAAGCTTCATAATAATTTATAATTCTGATGCACTGGTAAATTTCATTTTTTGTGGGTACATGCAAGTAATCTTAACTCAGATTTATACTGAAAAAGGAAAGTCCAATATTTGAATATTCAGACAGTGCAGCAAAATATTTTGGAACTAAAACTAGCATCCAATATCCAGCTCAATTTATGAATTAGTGTTACATTATTAAATATAGTTGAGAATTTTACAGGTCGTTGACACACAGCTTGTAGATACTCTCTGGGCGATATAAAGGTCTGTCTTTGCTGAATTATGTCTTGTTGCAGATAAAGGGGTTTTAAAATAATTGCACACGTAACATTGAATGGTAGAAGAGTGCTGTAGGGTTTAGCTGAGAGTGTTAACATTAGCTCATTATATCAATATTTGTGAGATTCAGATTCTCAAGGGTTCTTTCTTAGCAGAGCTACATATATTCATTATCAGTTTAAGACATCAGTTTAAGAACCGCCTTTGTCTTGGAAATATAAATAAAGACTTGTCAGTAGAAGATGAAGACTCTAGCACTTTAGAAGGGAACGGAATGTGTAACAAAGGCTGTAGAAGTCTGAAACGTCAGCTGAACATATGACTTCCATGGCATGTCCTATACCAAAAAACTTAAAAATATTTCACAAAAAATGTTTCTTCTAATGTGTTGTTTTAAATTCTATATTACTTAAGCAAATATTTAAATATTATATTAGTTTTTCTGCATACTTGACGTGAATATAATTCTACCTTCCTGCCAAGTATGTCAAAACCCAAATTCACTTTCATTTGCCAGGGTAAATGTTTATTTTGTTTTCCCACATAATGTGCTCTTTAAAGTGTCACCAGGATACCAGATCTGATTGCTTTTTAATAGAGACACGGTGGGGTTTTTTTGCTTTCATTAGGAAACAGGATAAATTATCAGTAAAGCTTATGGTAATGAATCCATATACAGTAGATGCTCTTTGCTCTGCTTCCCTTCATCTAAGCATTAAAAAAAATAGAAATTCCCATGAAAACTATTGTAATGGTACCTCATTTTTTTATAAATGCATGAAGGGTCTATATTACTAAGGGCTGCTGGGAGGGTAATCAGTGCTGCAGTGCAAGAGACCAGGATACGTAGGACCTATTTCTTCTGCTAAAGGCAATGTAGGCTATGATGATTCGACAAGGGTCCTGAAAAAAACCCTTCTTGTTTGTTTTGCCGTGAAATGGCTGAGATTATTTAAGATACAATTCATTGGAAAGTCACTGTTAAGAAACTGCGGTTTCCTTAGTACAGAACATCTACATTTCAGTTACTAAAACCTGCCAGAAAAAAGGCTTGCGTAGTTTTTCACGAGTCAGTAAGTTTCACTTTGACTTTCAGCCTTGAAAGTATTGAAGTATTCCTCCAATCTCACCCACCTAACAAAATCTCACAAAATTTGTTCACAAATGAAATTTTTTAATTTTCTGCTTTTAGGTGATGTATCAGTAAAGTTTCGTCTAAGAATTTCAAATCTACTTCTTACTCAAAATGTAACTGATTTAAGTATTATGAAGGTTTTATGCAATTCAAAAATGTATTTTCTGCCATTTTCCTGTTTTCTCCAGGAAGTGAAATTGGGGTTTTTAATAAGAGAGCTCCCATACTGGCTTTGGATGGTGAGATTGTTCTGAATTAATGACAGCATATGTTTCTTTGTTTTTATGTAAACGCTTCATAATTTTGTGGTATATTTATCAATAGGCATGGTGTAAGGGGCTAACTAAATAGATTGTTCCAAATTAGCCAAATTAGCGAATGATTCAAATTTACTTAATTCCAAATATTAAATCATTTTGTTAAATCCTGGAATCTTCACATTTTCCTTTTCCTTTCTAAAATTAGAAAGAGAAAAGAGAAAGTAGAGAAAGAAGAGAAGCGCTTGCTGGTTAAATAGACTGCCTCTGAGAAAATAATATTTTTATGATTATTGCTCATGTATATAGTGGAGTAATGCTCACAAGGCTGCTATGACAGTAAATGTGCTCATATTTAAACAAATTAAGAAACAGTCACACTTGTGAGACCCTCCCATGCAGTTCTGTGTCCAGCTCTGGGGCCCCCAGCATCAGAAGGACACAGACCTGTTGGAGTGAGTCCAGAGGAGGCCACGGAGATGATCACAGGGCTGGAGCGCCTCTGCTATGGGGACAGGCTGGGAGAGTTGGGGGTGTTCAGCCTGGAGAAGAGAAGGCTCCAGGGAGACCTTACAGCACCTTCCAGTACCTGAAGGGGATACAAGAAGGCTGGGGGTGTTTTTTTTACACGGGCCTGTAGTGACAGGACAAAGGGTAACAGGTTTTAATTGAAAACAGGGAGATTCAGATTAGCTATAAGGAAGAAATTCTTCCCAGAGAGAGTGGGGAGGCACTGGCACAGGTTGCCCAGAGAAGCTGTGGATGCCCCATCCCTGGAAGTGTCCAAGGCCAGGCTGGATGAGGCTTGGAGCAACCTGGTCTAGTGGAGGGTGTCCCTGCCCATGGCAGGGGGGGTGGAACTGGGTGATCTTTAAGGTTGCAACCCAAACATTCTGTGATTCAAGGCCAGTGGCATCCTGGGATGCATTAAGGAGAGCGTGGCCAGCAGGTCAAGGGAAGTTATCCTCCCCCTCTACTCTGCGCTGGGGAGGCCTCCCCTGGAGTGCTGTGCCCAGTTCTGGGCTGCTCAGCTCCAGAAGGACAAGGAGCTACTGGAGAGGGTCCAGCGCAGGGACACTGAGATGGTGAAGGGCCTGGAGCACCTTCCATGTGAGGAAAGGCTGAGAGAGCTGGGTCTGTTTAGCTTGGAGAGGAGGAGGCTGAGAGGGGATCTTATCAATGCTTATCAATATGTAAAGGGTGGGTGTCAGGAGGATGGGGCCAGGCTCTTCTCAGTGGTGTCCAGGGACAGGACTAGGGGCAATGACTATAAACTGGAAAACAGAAGGTTCAGCCTGAAGGTGAGGAAACCCTTCTTCCCTGTGAGGGTGCCAGAGCCCTGGGACAGGCTGCCCAGAGAGGTGGGGGAGTCTCCCTCCCTGGAGACTTTCCAAAGCCACCTGGACTTGTTCCTGTGTGATCTGCTCTAGGGGATCCTGCTCTGGCAGGGGGGTTGGACTAGATGATCTCTAGGGGTCCCTTCCAACCCCGAACACTCTGTGAATCTGTAAATAGCAAGTACTGTACAGTCATTAGCATATGATTAATGAAATACTCATGCTGGCACAAATTCTGTTGTCAGTGTCATGAATGAGGTCCCAGTAAAAAGAAGTAGCTTAATGCTTTTGTTCAAAGCGCTTCAATTCAGACAGTGATTTTTAGGGTCTCCTTATTCCATATACCTGGGCACACTGTGCAGTTTTGATTTTGCTTTTTTCTTCCCCAGCCTGAGCCAGGTCAGTATACACAGCAAGCATGCATCATGGCATCACAGAGCACAACCTCTGCACTGGTTTAGTGTCAATGCAAATGACCCCATAAGCTTTGCAACAATTGTGAAATGAGACTTAAAATGTGATTAACTCAGCCTTCGTGTGCACTTGGTCACGCTCAGATGGCAAATTACTAGCAGAGCCCACGTAGGAATTTTGAAGTCTTGTTCTTCTTCTGGTCAGGAAGCTTGGGCTGTTCAGGAGGCAGCAGGCAGCCAAATTCAGCCTGGGAGACTGAGTGAGACATTTCTTATATCAATTATTTTGAGCTTAAAGAGAAAGTTACTCTGGCTTTATAAAAAGACATGCAGATTATATTTAATGCATAGTGGTCACTGTTTTTCTGAGGGAAGCATTTCCTTTCAAACTCAATATGTGACTCACTTATTCCCTTAATTTTGTGATGTGATTTTTATCTGGAGTTCCATGCTTGCAATTATCAAATTAGAAAGGCTATTCCAAAAGAATAAAAAGCTAACCACAGAATTAGACTCAGTGGCATAAATGCCACAAGTTGAATATGAAATGCCTGTACGCACACTTCTTGTGTTAAGGAAGCAAGAATACATTTTTGAATACCACTCTATTGTTCTTTGATTATAATGGACGGAAAAACCTTTTAAAAAAGGAAAAGTTATTCAAGTAACTGTGCACACTCCAGTCACCTGCTAGGGAGAGCACATTTATGTGCACGTAGTACAATATATTTTATTTTATTTATTTATAATTAATTAATTTTAATGCTTTCCTTATAGACATACACTTCTTACCCAAATTCATCATAAAAGTTGCCAGATTTGGATTTGTCATGGAAAATGGCTGAGCTAAATGGTTTTACTCATTTCTGTAGTTAAGAAGTTATGTGAAGTAATGAATTAGTGGCCTTCCTTTCAAGAATCAGGTCAGTTTCTCGTGCTAGGTACATCCCATAGTCTATAATCTCCTATCTTATATTAACAACGTGGTTGTATGGTTGAAGGGTGAATTTTCAGCTGGCAACCAGACAACTGTTTCTATCAGTCACCTGCATTCCTGTGTCTACAGGGAGAAGGGGGCATCCAGAGGTGAGGCATTCTCTTACCTCACCTGGATGAGGGGCCATCAGCCCATAGAAGTGCCTCTCTTTTCCCACTGATTGTAAAGGGTGACTAGATTACACCAGAACACCCACTGTTGTATGAGGTGAGTCCTAGCTCACAGGGCAATGCTGTAATGGCTTTATGAAAGAACTCAGCCAGCCTAGCAGCACCTCGAGTTCTCCTCTCTAGATTCATACTGGCATGTTTTCATTCCAAAATACCATTACATATAGAGGCTAAGTTGTATTTCTAATCGACATGTGGGAGCATATAGAGAAAGTGGCAGGACAAGGGGTAATGGGTTTAAATTGAGAGAGGGTAGATTTAGATTGGACATCAGGAAGAAGTTCTTCCCAGAGAGGGTGGTGAGGCACCAGAACAGGTTGCCCAGAGAAGCTGTGGATGCCCCATCCCTGGAAGTGTCCAAGGCCAGGCTGGATGAGGCTTGGAGCAACCTGGTCTAGTGGAGGGTGTCCCTGCCCATGGCAGGGGACTGGGACTAGATGATCTTTAAGGTCCCTTCCAACCCAAACCATTCTGTGATTCTGTTTGTAAATAACCGTAGGGTGAGAGTTACTTGCGGATTTTTTGAAATGACACATAATCTAGTGACTAGAAGAAATTTGTACAGAATCCAATAAAAATATTAAGAAAATACACATTTCTAAGCTTTGTCCTTTTATTTATCCATCTATCTATATCTACAATCATAAAGCTAAAAGAAATCATAGAATCACAGAATGGTTTGGGTTGGAAGGGACCTTAAAGACCATCAAGTTCCAACCCCCCTGCCATGGGCAGGGACACCCTCCACTAGACCAGGTTGCTCCAAGCCTCATCCAGCCTGGCCTTGAAATTTAATTTAATGAATATTTAAAAAGTTTCTCGTGGTTTACAGTATTTTCCTTCTGTTTGCAAGTAAGCCTCTGGAATTTTTGTATTATTGTTGAATAGAACGCGATGGCTGATTTTGACTGCAAATCAGAGAGTAAAAACTCGTTATGTTAAAGGAACTGCTCTGCTGCTTGTCTCCCAGACAATGAGTGACGCCTGTTTTGATGGTCCAAAGTTTTACTTGTGAGATACTAAAAGTGTTTATATTAACCTCATCCATGAATTGATACAGAGTAAGGATAAGTGTTCAGAAGACATGAAGGTATCCTAATATTAACCTGGTATGTAAAGCTTTTGATGTACAGGCAGATGGAAACCACAGAAAGGTGTTTCAGTGTCCTCAACCAGAAAAGTGAAGGAAGGTCAGTTGTCTTGATGTATTAATAAATCCCACATAACTGTTTAAGTTTGGTAGCATAGTTTATCCAAAATTCTTTTATGTTTTTTGGAAAGCACTGGTCAAACATAGCCATAAATTTAACGCGTACTTCTACAAAATTCATGGTGATAATTATAGCAGGAAAAAATATTTTCCTGTATTAATCAAAGGTATTCCATGAAATGGAAATGTTTCATTTGAAGGTTCCAACCCCACATTTCAGACTAGCAGTAATAACTTTAGACAAGGAATTTGGATATTATATGGAACTGGTTCAAATAAATACAGTATGTGTAGATTTTGCATATGTTCAGGGGAAAGAATTACAGGGGCAGTGAGTCCCTGTCAGGAGGTCAGTTTTATTTATTCCTTAAGCAGTGAGATCATGACTGCTGGGAATTAATCCATTCATTTTGTTATTGTCTGTGCAATTCAATTTGCTTTCTTTCTCCATAATTCCCTTGAAATTTTTACATAATCTTAAATATTCTTGCCAGGTCCCTTCCCCTACTTCTCTGCACATACTTTGTTAGATTACATTTTACATACTTTGAGGAAGACGAATGGAGTTAACACACACCTGGAGTATAAAGCCACCTTTGTATATACTTGCATTGCTTTGAGATCAGAGCAGGAACCACATTTACTGAGTCATTCTTTAGTCTTTGCTTTTGCTTAGCCCTAAAATGGAAGTTGCGCTGTTGGCGATGGTGTTCTTCCCTCATCACTCATCAGAGCAGAATTCGCCTTGCTTTACTGAGGATGTCTGTACTCTGGACATGTAGAGCTAAGCCAGTGGCCCTAAGGCTCTATTGCTGATGCCCACAGTTGATGAACTTCAATAAACCCATAATGTGATTCATCTGATTTATTTTAAACACCTAGTTTAGGATGAAGTGCCTATTAATTTTTTTACCATACATGGACTTTAGGTGACTAATTAGGATACTGAAGGTATCTAACTGCTTCAAGTAAATCTTTTGCCTCTGGACAGAAAACTCATGAATTTTCTGTAATGAAAAAGTATATTTTTTTTCTCCTTTAGTTTATTTTTGTCACCATCCACAGCTTCCTTTCATGTCATTTACAGTTTTATATCCTTAACATCACTGTCAGTTAAGATTTTTAAGGGTCTGAAGGTCTTAAACTTGGTTTAGGAACAGGGAGAGGGGGGTTAATAATCTTGTACAGAAAAAAGCAAAACTTTTTTTTACTATTTATAGATGTGCAAATACATTGCAATTGGGATCATCTTGGTCTGCCAGAAAAAGACCACGTGTTTTCTTCTAATAATGAAGGTATTGGGAACTTTGTACTAAACACGAGCACTTAAACCCAGTATAACATCAAAGGCCTCAAGTTTGCTATGCAGACTTGTTCAGATTAATGGTTACTGTAGAATGTATGGTATGTTCTATAAGAGGTGGGTAAAAATGATAAAAATTCCCTGTATGTCTGTACGTTATAGCCAAATCAAGTATTACATTACAAAAGCTATTGATCTTTCCCCAAGTGACATTTTTATTTTCTGTATAAAACTGAGTAAGCTT
This sequence comes from Rhynochetos jubatus, assembly GCA_027574665.1. Lineage (NCBI taxonomy): Eukaryota > Metazoa > Chordata > Aves > Eurypygiformes > Rhynochetidae > Rhynochetos > Rhynochetos jubatus. The sequence goes on from CM050650.1 coordinate 120,035,627, forward strand.
AATCTTTGAAAATGCTTACTCTTAAAACCCTTTTTTTTCTTTGCTTACCAATTCAAGTGATTCTCAGAAAAGTAAGTACATTTTTCCTTTATGTAACAAAAATCTGCAGATAGTGATAATCCTCAGATAATTTCAAGATACACAAGTCTAAAAATGTGTTTTCAGCATATACTGTAAGCTCTTCAATATTGAGCTACCTTGTGCTTTTCGCTCAAATGATTATTCTTTTATAAAATCTAGCTAATTTTTGGCCTACAACCTGAGACCTGTCAGGTACAGCGTACAGCACCCTCTCATTCTCTAGTCTAAATTATAATAATACTAAAAAAATTCCCAACTCTTTTAGGAAGATCAGCCATTGCAGGACAACTTTGTTTTTTCTGTTGGGTAGTCACGTGGCTCCTTTGAAGCCGTGATGGGTATACAATGAAGAGGTCTTTAGCAAAGGAAGTCGGGAAATCATGCCACAATATGAATATGCAAACAGTCTGGGATGCCAACATCTTCATCGTTAACATTGTTGCCAAACACAAGGGTGTGCAGCCATGCTGCATACGTTTTCCAAATGTTCCAGCTTAGCAGCTACTCGGCACATTTCCTTCAAACACAAAATAGTTGGTAAGCAAGTTAACATTTGGCCTCTTGCCTTCCCCCAACACAAAGACCTTTATGTGTCAAGTGTGAAAGCATCAAAATAAGATTATCTTTCACCCTGCATGGTAGGTGACAACATGCAACTTTTTACATTTTCTTTCCCTTTTCAGTCTTCCTTTTTAGTTCTTCATGCTGAAAGAAGGATATAATGCAACACATTTTTGGAAGACTAAGCATACATTTACTGTGCCAGGTCCTATCTACTGCATCCTTCAGCATGTTCCAAGGAAAGCATGCAAAATATTTCGACTCTGCTGTACGCCACATAACTTAGCTCCTTAACTGCTTAGAGTAACTAGTGCTACTATAGAGGGAGTAAACACTATATATTTTTAATGATTTTGATAAGCCAGTGACAGTGTCATTGATGTCATTTATTGTATCTAGTTTCAAGCTGTGATTGCTTCGAGGTGGTGTATCATTAGGGTGTTCAATCTCTCTTCATGTAGGAAAGATTCCCAGCAAGCTTGCTCTTACAGTGATGAAAGAGGACTGTTGGAGTGATTTGCAACTCCTTCCAAGAACAGAAAATTTCACTTGTAGAAAGTTGATGATGTTTCTTAGTTAAAACATCCTGTGCCATTTCTTGAGCCCTCAGCATAAGAAGGATATGGACCAGTTGGAGCAAGTCCAGAGGAGGCCACGAAGATGCTCAGAGGGCTGGAGCACCTCTCCTATGAAGAAAGGCTGAGGAAGTTGGCCTTGTTCAGCCTGGGGAGGAGAAGGCTCTGGGGAGAACTTATAGCAGCCTTCCAGTACCTGAAGGGGCCGACAAGAAAGCTGGTGGTGGTGGGGGCTTTTTACAAGGAACTGTAGTGACAGAACAAGGGGTAATGGGTTTAAATTGAAAGCAGGGAGGTTTAGATTAGATATCAGGAAGAAATTCTTCCCAGAGACGGTGGGGAGGCACTGGGACAGGTTGCCCAGAGAAGCTGTGGGTGCCCCATCACTGGAAGTGTTCAAGGCCAGGCTGGATGAGGCTTGGAGCAACCTGGTCTAGTGGAGGGTGTCACTGCCCATGGCAGGGGGTTGGAGCTAGGTGATCTTTGAGGTCTCTTCCAACCCAAACCATGCTATGATTCTATGATTGATGAAAAAATAGTTGAAAAATGGAGACTGTGCAAATGAGCAAGTGAGTGTTCTGTAGAATTAAAAGAAAGCATTACTTTCAGGTTATAGCATTTTCACAAACTTTCTGTGGCTTCCCCAACACTGAATGCTCTTCTGGCCTGGAGTAACACTGTGTTCACTGTAATTTGCTCACTCTTTCTTTGCCCTTTTTATCCCATGTTATTGATTCAATTTAAATTTTTAAAATATACCTTAGAAATGTGGAAATAAGGGAACATTACATTTTTCCAAAGCAGGGGTATTTTAAGAGAAAACATTTACTATTTATACTCTTGAGAAGTCAAGAGGAAAGATGATCTGCTGTTGTCTTCTGCTTTGCTGTTCTCTTAACGATGATATACCTATGCTATCCATCTGTTTATTTCCCTGCATTTGCTGGTTATTTATAGACTATTCTAAAACTGGTAGACCTGATGGAATGGCTATCCTTATCCCTTGAACCGTGAGTTTCCATGCCATGATTTAGGGTATTTTTGTTCAAGTGTATTGGGAAAAAATATAGTCCAGTTATTTATGATAGAAGCTGTTTTATTTGGTTGTTTAGATCATCACTCTAGAATCCACCTTTAAGAAAGACTTCTTTTAGAGTGGAGAACTGAAGGGAGAAAGCAGTTTTATTTCACAAATCTGTAGGTAACTTTACTACATTAAAAATATTCATACAGAGAAAAAGTAAGTGTAAGTATTAATTTAGTATATAGGAACAAAATTAAGTCCAGTGTTCAGACAACTCCTGTAGACTATTTGTAGACAGAAATGAAGTCCCTATAGAAAAAATCCCTCAGCAACACCTTTGTTTTTGTAATAAACTTTTGATTAGTCCTTTAAAGAAACTTGCAGTGGTTTCACAGTGAACATTCTGTGAGGCATATTGACTAACCTTTGACCACGTGCATTCTCAGGGAGTTTTATAGTGTATTTGTTGAGGGTAGCCATTGCTAAATAATTTTATTTAATATAACTGTTCATGGGATTAATCTGTTCTTGCCGTTTCCATATTAACGTTATGGGATGCCTGTAAAAGTTAAAGTATCCTTGTCAGATTTCTACATGTCTTTTTAGTTTGCCAGCTCAGGTAGGACATAGAAACATAACTCCTCCTGTTAGTATCTCATGTAAATTTGCCTTCCAGTGCATTCCTTGTTTTTGCAATCGTTTTAAGTCCCTGGGACTGCTGGATGTGAAGAGTAATAGAGAACAACTTGACACATAAGTGGCAACAAGTGAGAACAGAACAAACCAGCAATTGTTACTGAGACCCATATTGTTCAATATCTTCATTGACAATGTGGACAAAAACGTGAGCAAAGATACATCATGACAGTAAATTTAAGGTGAATGGCACCTGCTTGATAGAGCTTCAGTCCAGACAGGTCTTGAAAACCTTGAGAACTGAACCAAGAGTAACTTCACTGAGTTTCTGCATCTGGGATAGGGTAACCCCAGTGCATCAGCAGAGGCTGGGTTCCAACTCTCTGGGTAGCAGCACTTCTGGGAAGAAACAACAGTTTGATCTCATCATATTAAAGCAAAACTCATAGTTTTGCACAAATGTGGCTGGCAGACTGAAGGAAGTTGTCATGTGCTTCTACTTGATGCTGTTGAGCCAAATCTGGGACACTTCATCCAGTTTTGGATCTTTCAGTTCCATGTTTTCAAAACGTAGCTAGAGAAAGCCATAGCTGACTTCATCTAGTGTTGACAGTAATTGTCTTTTAAGAGGGAGGTTGGGCCTAGAGACTTCTAGAGAGAGGGTTGTTGGAGAGGGATGTCAAGCAACAGTTCTGCAAACCTGCACATTTCCATGCAGAATTTCAATAAAATTTTGTCATAGAGAAGCTCAGGCTGTTGGATTACCTACCTAAAGTTAAATTATTTAAGTATTACCTGGAAACACCCAACTAGTAATTTCTGGCTGGCGAACAAAGACACAAATGACTGAAGAATTCAAACCGTATTGCGTGAAAAGTTAGCATTTTAAATTTTTTGAAGAAGTTATCTCTTTATCCAAATTAGATGTCTTTGAAAAAAATATAGTAAAATTACACAAGTAATTCTAGTTCTGCCATTTCTAAAATGTATTATGTGAGAAGTGCCCTGTGCTTTGCAGAAGTTCAGATTAGATGATCCTGATGGTGCCTTCTGTCTTTGAAAGTACGTCTGAATTAATTCAGAGGCAAAACAGATCTCTGTTATGATTATGTTAGATGAAGGTTGAAGTTATGGCATGTATTGTGAAAATTATTTTTAAAGGAGATGAAATCAATCTAGACTTACTTAATGTCTTGATGGAATAGATTGACTGAACATTTTTACTTATCTGAAATGGCAGCTCCACAAAATGTAGGCAAGATGCCAGAAACATAGAACTGAAAAATGCTGAAGGAGAGCATTTTCTATCCTGGTGACTGAAAATCAAAATACAGTAGGAATTATTAATGGGACATATGAGAAAAGAAAGAAAGACTATCCAGGTATGTTCCTGGGCAGTTAGAAGTTCAGTTCACAACTAAATTGAACATGTTGATTGTCACCAACATCTTGTAACTGCTGGGTTGGACTGTCATAGAAGAGTGGCCTAAAAGGCAGAGAATAGAGGAAGAAACGGTATGTTTGAAGTACTGTTTTGGGGGTTATTTTTCCTGATATGAGAAACTGCTAAGACCAAATCCTGGATGTATACTCTGCCTCCAAATACTCTTATCAACAGCCCTTTTGTTTTCCATTAAATCTGATTAAAGAACTCTGCAATTTCAGTTTTGTCAGATGTAAAAGTGCTCAGGGATTCAAAATTTGTTTGTATGTGTGTGTTTTTTTCTTTCTTTGCTTTTGTCTTTAATGCCTTTATTCACTGTGAATGGTTTCTTGAGGTGTGTGGACTCACTGCAGAAGTAAAGCCACTCCTGATACCCTTTTGTATCCTTAGTTACAGTTCTGTTCTTACCAGGGATAATTATTTATTCATTGAGTTATTGTGTGGAAGAGAGTTATATTCCTTCCCTTGATGTTTAAGACAATCTACTTTCCTTGTTTGAGAGACTTGAGTAAGCAGTCTGTTCCTGAAGAGGATAATCATTCTCTTTAATCTAACTACTGCTTCCTGTCTGCCATACGTGAAGGATTTAACTTCTTCTAGAGACCAGATCCCTGCCTTGTGAAAATCAACCCTGCTGTGTTGAAGCAAACAGAACTCAAACACGTGCTCACACCTAACCATCAACCACGATTCAATTATGGCATAGGATATACACGGAGGGGAGGCTGTGCGTTTATGGCTTCGTACGGTGACTTTCTTGAGATATAATCTTTTGGTTCACACTGGAGTCAGTGTGAAATATATTCTTAAATCCAGTAGTGAACATTTTAAGCCATTTTTTGAGTCAACTCTAATGCAGCCTAGTTTCTTTTCCTTTAGGTGTTCAGAAGTATAAAAAATTAAGCAAAGATTAACAGTGGAAAACAAAAAAAAAGCCCCAAAAGCCCAAACAAACGGACACATTTACCACTTAATTATTACAGTATATTGAATATCTGTGTGGAAAGGGACACTGCAATGCTCCCTTCTGTCTGCTACATCCTCAATGCAATGGAATTTATCCCTTTCACTGCTTCAGAACACTCCCATTTTAAAAGCACACAGGTTCAGTTCTGCTCGCTGCAGAACACATTGGCCTCGGTCCAGGAGAATGTTTTACTTGCCTGGTCATCTCTAAACATGTAGGCAGACTACTCACGTGCTTGAGTTTAAGTGTGCACCTCAGTCAGGGCAAGAGTGCTCAGCACCTTTCCTAACTCAGCCCTCACCACTGTCATAGGTGAGCGGTGTGCAAGCGGATTTTTAAAATAAGAAGAGACATGTCTCTCTGGGAATATTAAGTCACGAGACTACTAACCAATCTGTGGCTTGTATTTCTGCTTCTTAACTTGTTCAACACGTGTTTAGTTTGGGAGGGTTACTTGAAGGTTATGGCAGGGGTGCTTTGCTGCTGTATTTTCTGTTGTAGAATGAAGTTCTTGTTGGAATAAGGTACGTCATGTACTTTTACTCTTTTGTCAGAGAGCAGAAAGACAAACACGAATGATGGACTCGGCCCAGTATGCAGAATTCTGTGAAAGTCGGCAACTGAGTTTTTGTAAGTATTATAATGGCTGTCCTGTATTAAGATGTTCAATTATTTCGTTTAATAGAGAGCACGGCAGAACCTCATGGTTTTTGCAAGCAGTTGTGTTTTGTCTGCAATAATAAAACTTCAAATTCTTTGTCTGCATAACTCCTAGGAACAGTTAATTTAGCATAGTTTCAGGCTGTCAGGCAGCGTATTTTATTTGAATATTTACCAAGTTCTCTGTATGCTGAAATACTGTGCTGGTGGGGACGAGTGCAAAGACAGAACTGGTAAAGAGTTAATGGGTTAACACCCGTACTTGCCTGAAGTCTGTCATGGTGGTGTTAGAGTCGGCATACGAGTAAAGTTTCATGGTTGCAGGTTTTTTGGAATGCATCTAAAATTAGAGAAGAGCAGCAAGTTTTGCTTTTATTTCCCTATCCTTAGAGACACAAAGAACTTACTAAAGAGTCTTTTCTATTTTAAGCTGTGAGCTCCTGCTGTGGAATTTATTCAACATTAGCCAAATTCATCAGTATACGCCATTCCAACACTAATAACATGATGACAGAATTAGGGCTTTACTAGCACTGAAAACCAGCTTACTAGAAGTACTTGTGGGCCACAACTATAATGAGCTGTAAATTAATGGGCTTGATCATGTAGCAAAACATCATTACAGAAGCGGTTAAATGATGACTAAGTTTTTAGGTTAAATGTCAGAGAAAGTGAGGTGAAGGAGCCAGTAACAATCGTGACAAAACAGCACATGATCCTAGAACACGGACTTGAACACAATGGTGTCTTTAAAGGAGAGACCTTATCTTGTTCTTCCTTTTAAATTCGAAGAAAGATTGACTCATATAGGCAAATAAATGACACATTTGAAATAGGGTTCTGTATCAGCAAATGTCAGCAAATGTAGGAAAACATGTTTTGTAAGCATTTCTTTCCCTAATTCAATGTTTTTTAAGCTTAGTTATAATTTGGCATCACACATCTGTGAGCCATTAGATAAATGCTACTTCAGATTAGGGTGACTTCAGCAAATTAGAGGTTTGTGATAAAGTCATTTTTTAAACCCGAAAATTATCATCTGGAGACAGAACAAATAGAAATCTTAAAATTGCAAAATAAAAATGAATGCTGCTGACCAGGGAATTGTGATCTATAAAAATACCTCAATGGTATTTTCACAGTGTTTTTAAATGACCATGTCTATACAGTTCTTTTTCACTGACATTTCATGTAGAAAGTAAGAATAAGAGAACTATAGTGCTTTGAAAATTATATCAAGAGAGACTCATGTACAAATTCTGTTGCATAATATGAACTCAACTAGATAGATCATACTAAAGGCAACGCAGAATATTTGTTCAAAACTAATGCAGAGGCTATTTTTTCCTTATATTTTAGTAAAAATTGAATATATTGCTGTGTTTAAAGCAGTAAACTATTTTTTACTGTAATATAAACCCATGAAAAATGTGACACAGGAGAATAAACCTGGGAGGGAGCTCAAGAAGCCTGTTCAAACAATATATAATCATAATTACAGCTCCACATATTTCTGTGCAGTTTTAAAAATTTGATCAAAAGATCAGTACTGCAGGATTACAAATTTAAATTCTAGGGAACATTTTCCTGTCACCTTCATACTTTTTCTCTTGCTTTTTTATGTTGTCTTCAGCAATCCTGTGCAGATTTTTCGCTCCCTCCTACAAAATAACCAGTATTTACACCTGTTTGCTATTTAATACCTGACTTCTCTTTAGCTTTTTAGCCCTTGTTGAAGAATCTCTTTGAAAGAGCTGTTTCAAATGCTTCTCCCACTTTGTATTTACTTCATTTTGGTTGTCCTGTCTTCACAATCAGCCCTCATTAAGAACTCTGTATTACTAGCTCCTCTCTGTCCAAGCCTCCACAGCTGTCTGTGATCACCTTGTCCACCACTGACCTAAGTAAGATGATCCTTTTTTTCCTCCTTTTACTCTATCAGCAAATATCATGTTTCTTTGTCCCATATTTTTCTCCGTACTTTCTCCTAAGTGATCTCATCCATTAGCAGTGTGAAATTCTCACATGAATGTTGATCATTTGCAGATCTACATCTATCCTGATTTCTTTGCATCCAAAGCACATTTTAAAAACGCTCATCTACAAATCATTTTGGCTGGCTTGTCAGCACCTGGTCCCTGTGTGGTTAACACAAGGACTTCCTAGTTCTGTCCTCCTTCATTTGTCTTCACTATTGTTAATACAGTTCTGTCATTTTATCTGGACTCAGAATTGTGTTGAGTTCTTCTAGTGCTTTCTCTTATTCCTCAAAGATGTGATGCAATCGTATTATTTCTTTTACAATAACGTATTCAAATCAGGTTTGTCCTGTCTGTGGTCCTTTGAGGCAGACCCTTCCTTTTTCTGAACACTCCTGTATGATTGATTAACTATGTGTTTTTCTCTACTCCATGCTGCTTATGGTTCTCCAAAATGTTGTATGTGAAATAACAGTCTTTTCACCACTGATTCCACTTTGCTAAATCCTTCCTTGGCCAATCAAATCCCATTCACACTCCATGTTTCACAGTTGCTGTATTTTCTATGACTGGGATAAAGGCATGATTTTGGCCTACCTGCTGTTAACTTTTCCTTTTCCCCTCATGGTTTTAACCGACAGCAAAGAAAGCATCCAAGTTTCGTGACTGGTTGGATTGTAGCAGTATGGAAATAAAGCCAAATGCAGTTGCAATGGAGATTTTGGCATATTTAGCATATGAGACTGTGGCCCAGGTAAGGGAATCTACTGATTGCACTCCAGTTAAAATGATTAATTACTCTTGGACATACTTCAGCCTTAGGTGACTGTGTTGTAAGCCCCTTCAAAAGCATGCAGTCACTACTTCACCTACCCAAGCTACTGCATTCCTGTCTGTCTTTCAATTTACTGTATGACAGACGCGTACTATACCGTATTCATCCATCTGATACACAAACAGGAATGTTTTGTAATGGTTACAGAGGAGAGTGGAGTCCAGCACGAACTTTATTCAAGTCCAAACTGAAACCACATACTTCGCTATGTGACCTTTGGCAGCACGCTGAGGCTCATTCAACCCCATTGCACAATTGGATTAAAAAGCAGGATTTCCTGGAAAACAAAACGTTACCTTAGTGCCAAGCCGAGCCCTCTTGGGTAGATAGATTACTCCATATATTTACAGAAGTGGAAAAGAAAGGTTCCTTAGGCTGAAATACCTCTGAATAATTTTCTTTTCAACTGAGAAACAATAAGAATAATCTGCCTCAACCCACAGCTCCTCTCACTGTTACGACGACATCTGTGGTAAATGCCGTGTCAGTAAACCTACCTGTTTATCGGCTGTTTTTGCCCCTCCAGTTGGTGGACTTGGCCCTTTTGGTGAAGCAGGACATGACTCCCAAAGCTGGTGACCCGTTCAGTCATGCCATATCCGCCACTTTCATACAATATCACAACTCTACTGAGGTAAATCTTGCTTTTTCACATATTAATGAGTTTTACATTTTACTTTTACATGTATTCAGTAGTTTGTTGCTTTCAAAGTGCGTGCTATTGAATCTGATATTGATATACCCGATTGATATATAGGCTGCTGTTATGAAGTTTATGAACATTGAAGTTATGGATTTAGATGGAAACAAACATAGCTCCAAATGTTAAATTCTTAGCAGCATCTTTATATATAAATGGAAATTCTCTTTTTTTGGGGTGGAAATTCCTTCTCTCTGTGTTGAAGGCTCTCTCTGTTTCAGATTTGGAGATTAAAGTTGTCAACAGTGGCAAGTGCAGTAAGTGCTGTTTTGCATGCATTGCTGTGACACATGTATTATAGTAACCCCTAGAATGAGCAAATTTAATTCTGTACTACACCTCTGCTAACAGTAAATCTAAGTAGGCGATAAAATGCTTTTGTGATTTGACTATCTAATGGCTGTTCGACACCTTGCTTTTATAGCCACATCTCTTAGGGCAGTCTACAGGTGTGAAGACCAGTCTTGACTCTCCTGAAAACACACCACCTCCTACACCCACACCCCCAGCATCAGCAGGACAGCAACATCTTGGGAAAACCCCATCAGGAGCCCTGGGGAATGGTGGAATTGGACAGGACTCTACCAAATCCAAACAAAGGAAAAGAAAAAAGGTATTTGGTGCACAAGGCTGAAAGAAAAGAGAAAAAAAAGAAATAAAAAAGAAAATAAAAATAAACTAAAACATCTTCAGGTCATAACATGTCTCATTTTAAATATTAATTTTAACGGATATCACATGTTAATTACCAATTTTATTGTAAGGCCAAATGTGTGGTTTGGTGTTTTTGCTATCCGAACTAGGCTAAAGCTTCTCAGTAATGCCTGCAAACTGAATTTTGTTGAGGTAAAAACTGCTCTTTCTATGGGCTGTTCCTCTACAGCCACAGCAGTAGACACCATCCCAAATAATCATCTCCTCTGACAGCAGCAGCTAGCATAGGTTTTGAGGGTCAAAGCATAAACAAAGTAGGCAAAGAGGTGGTGGTGATTTTCCTGGTCTCAGCAGCCTTAGGCGATTGCTTTCTTTGCCTATGACAACTTTACCTGACCTTTTTATGCCAGTTGGTTGCATTCAATCTAAATATTTGTTTACTTTGCATAAAGTATGGTTGTCTCATATTCAGAGTGTGAAATGTAAATATTACAATTCCTGTCTTCTGTTGTAGATCCTTCATATTCTGTCTGAGAGGAATATATGTACCTTAAAACACGAGGGAAATAGATTTGATTAAATAACCCGGATAGGAAGCACTGTGTTAGTCACTTAGGCCTTTTTTGGAAAACAAACCAAATGTATTGCAGTACTCATTTTGCTGCAAAACAGTGGAGTGACTCGTGATTTTCTCATGTTGTTCACCTGCAACCCATTTTTCACAGAGTTTCACTAGTGATTTTTACAATGACAGATAGAAAAAGATGTATTTTCTCCTTGCAGTGTCGTCAGTGCTGTAGGTACTCCTAATGCATTCAACTTTTTCTCTGTCCTTTTTATGCTCCATTTACAAAGCCTTTAGTGAATCTTAGAAACTCTCTGAAGACTTTTACTTTTTCCTCTTCCTTTTTATATTACATTTGCTTATGTTTTATTTCTGTGGCTGATTTCCATTACAAATCCTAGGAAGAAGAGTTTACCTGGAGATGTAGTTTTTGGCACATTGTATTTCACTAGTGTTGTGATTTTATTCCAAATTCTTAAATTCTTAATATTTGACTTAATGCCTTTTCAAATAATTATATTCTAAAAAGTTTTAATTAAATGTTTACCTGACAACCAACTTGGTTAGGTATAGACTGGCTATAACTGAGTCATTGAGACAAATGAGTTAACTTGTGAAGAATGTTATTCTTAGCCCATGAAGGCCTAGTCCAGCTGAAAATATTTGAGTTTCATATTCCCTTTATAAACGTCAATCAGCGAGGAAAGAATCTGCCATCATGTTGTGAATAATTCCCTGTGTACACACACAGGCTCCAGTGGACTCAGCAGTGTTGAAAATAAAACATTTTATCAAATATATCGCATGTTTGAAAGCATTAGTATATAGTGTAAATGCATGAGGTGCCGTGTGTGTGTACATTAAATTTCAGTGTATAATTTAAGTTATTGTCATTCTTAGTATATTCACTAATACCATTTTCGTGAATTTATTACCAAGTAGCCATCATTCTGATAAGTCATCTGCATTCTGCCAGGCAGCTGTGTCTAGATGGAGCCTAACCCAACATTTCAGTTTGACTAACAAGGAGAAAAAGTAACTTTTTCTTTTAAAATCCTGGGGATATTTCTGTAAAATCGACAGACCAGTAGGCGTGACTTCTTATTTGTCCTATTTAGGGTTCTTAATCCAAAAAAGTCATTTGAAATTTGAAAATTGTCCAGTTTGATGTAATTAAAATGTTTTTGCATCCCTCTAATACCATCATGTCACAGGTTTCATCTTCAAATTTCTATCTGATATTACTCAATGGTGATTTTGGTGTCAAATTGCCTTCCACTTCAGGTACTTGTTAAATATTTTCCCCGCCCCTTGACATCATAATGGGAGCCTGAAATGTTTTAAAAATAGTTACTGTGGTTATTGCAGTATGACTTATATGACCCTTTCATTTTAGCTTGAACATTTTCTGCTCTTTTCAATTGCAACATACAGCAGCACTAGGTGAAAGATTTAAGAGGACAAATATGGTGTTCTTTGGGTCTCTTAAGCAAAGTTCATGTAAAAGTCCTCTTTGATTTGTTAATAGCTTTTTTTCTCTGATGTAGAGTGTGGCAGCAATGATGTGTATCCTCAGGAAAAAAAAATGGTCCATTTTATAAAGGTTTATTTTCATACTTTATGCACTGTAGGTCTGTTGTGTGTTTTTGATTTAGTAACAATTTATGTGTTTTTCTGTTGCAGAGCACTGCAGCCTGTGGTATAGAGGCTCAAAGCGATGCCATCCAGCCCAGCCACATCAGAGAGGCCATTCGACGCTACGGCCACAAGATTGGCCCCCTTTCCCCATTCACAGTACGTAATAACAGAGTTATAAAAAGTTATATTTATAATCTTAAAGAACTTTGATTTTCAAGTGGTCAAATGAAGAAGCTTTGGAATTGTTGAAAGCAATTTGTGGTGACTGTAATTTTCTTTATAAAAGTGGCATAATTCTCTTGGGAAATAAGACTTAGTAATTTCTGTCCCTTTTTGGAAAGACAAAAAAGTTTTTTTTCCTTTTAAATATTATTTTCTTTCAATTACAAATTATGCTTTTTTGTTAGTGCTTGAATTTTCTGTTTTTGCAAAGTTTAGGTTTACAGTTATTTTAAATTATATGTATTCCAATATGGTGAGGAGCACTTTATATTCTAAAATTAGTTGTGTGTCAGATACTGCTCCTCTTGGAAGTTGAACTCTCAAGTGACACATTTATGGTTGGAGAAAGAAGAGAATGGTTTCTTCAGACAACTTTGAACCCCCACTAAAATGTAATAGAACTGAGCTTGTGGTAAAACACTGATGGGTTATGAGGTTTCGCCATCATTTTTTCTATGCAAATTGCAAATCCATTGTTCAGAGCAGCCCAACGAATTCTTTATTTAATTTTCTCAGCTGATAAAAATGCGAAAGTAGTCTGTCTCCAGTGTCATAAATTGGGGTCATTTTCTTCTGGTCTGCTGTTTTATGTGGCACATATCCTTGCTTACAGAATGTCTACATTTAGAAAAGAGCGAATGTCAAAGAAATCATTATTAAGTAAAGAAAAACACCCCCAAAACAGCTCCTAAAAATCAGGAAGAAGTCCATTTTTGGAGGGATTTTAGGAAAGGAAAATTATTCTGAATTTGGAGGAAATTAATCTACTCCAAAATAGAGAGTTTAGCAGAAGTATGCTAAGAGATGTGTCTAAGAACATGACAATAGTTTCTGAAAGGAGAGAATGTGTTTAATTTTATTATAAAGACGTGAAGAGCTCACATAAATGATTACAGAGAGGTAAGTCTTCCTTCCCTGACCCTCACTGAAGATGGTTTGGTTAATTATTAACTGAAGTTTGATTCCTCTGCAACCACAAGATAGAATAAAATACTCTGGGTTTATTTTTTTCTTTTTTTTTTTTTTTTTTTTTTATGTCCTGCAATCTTGTGAACTTTCCAAACAAGCAACTAACTGAAACATTTAATTTGTTGACATTACCTGCTTTCAATGTGGTTGTTGAGACGAGCAGATCTTGTTCCCTCTAAAGAAGCCAAGAAAGAGGAAGGTAATCTTGGGTCATCTTCTTGAAGCATACAGATGTTGTAGAGCTGTAACATGATTCTTTTTCAAATGAGAAAGTTCAGGAAAAGCATTTTGAAAGATATTGTAGGCAACGATGCATTTGGGTCTGCCAATCTACCCACTTTTCCTGACGGTGCCCTTATTGTCAGTTTTGGGGACAAAAACTTCTGTCAAAGCTGTCCAAAAGAAAGTACACCAAGCTTCTTGTAACTTCCGTAGAGATGCAGAAAGTATGAAGGTAGATCGATGCTTCCTTCGACCCAACCTTTTCGTATTGCCAGACTCTCATACTGTTGTATTAAAAGTACTATCTCTACGCATTTTGAACAGTACTGCGCCAACACTTCTTGTGAATGACTTTGCTTTCTTCTACTGCCCTTTCCTTCACAATAGTTTCTTGGGGTATCTGCATGACCTCCTGGACAGGATGACAGAACCAGTAGGAAAGGTGGCTTTGCTCAATGTGCTTCTTATGATTCTGTAGTGACACTTTAAAAACGTCAGAGAGAGAAATACTGAATGCGTATCTCTCATTAAATTCAGTGAAGTCATGCTTTCAGCTGTTTCCACACTTAAAACTAACCTAAAGGTCATGTAGAGAACTTTGGAACATACATTTGCACATCGTCTCTTCCATTTCTCTTAAGGCTGCTGATCATTCCACATCAGATATGATTTATAGTCAATAGGTGCGCTCACAGAGTCTACTGTAGGCAAGGAGGAACGACTTTTCTGAATGTCCAGATGTTTTACGCTAAGTTTTCTGATGGCAGTTGACCGTTCATGTTAGCAGCCCTACCACAGAAGCATGGAAAAGAATGAGTATAGGTCACTGAAGTAACAACCATTTTTTGTGAGCTATGTACATGTTCAATTAAGTCCCTAAAATGTAAAGATTAGACTGAACTTTAAGTAAAACACATAGTTCTACATTCTTACAAGAGGAATTAAAAACTGCAAGACTGCTAATGCCAAAGTGCTATAGTTCTCCAGTGTAAGTTTATGATACTTGTACAAGAGGAATGTAGAATCAGTCCTAAAAACCTAACCATGTACTTGTCTGTCCCAAATAACATGACATCTATCAGGGACATACAGGAAATCTCACACCAGGGTTAACAACCAAATAAGTTATCCAAAGTGTTCAACAACAGTTTTTTGAAAACAAGAGCACGTTACTGCCCTTGAGTGCTGACCGTTGAGAAAAGATTGGGATAAGGAAAAAGGAATCACTTTAAACGCTTTCCTGTCAACCCAAGTGATAGAAAATGAACTTCAGTACAGTACAGCTATTGGGATTTAATAAATTATTTTAATTTCATAGCCCTGTGCTATTCAGAAATGCTTTTGGATATGTGACTATTGAGCAGTAGGAGAATTTACAGAATAATTTCACCCTTGCTGTAAATTAGTGAGGAATAATGGACAGATCTGGACAATTTTTTCATTTTAAATAATCTCAATTTTCTTTTTTGTTGGGAGATTATTTTTTATTTAGCTAGACTCGCTTTTTGCCTTTTTACCATGCTGCCTAGTGTGAGGCATTCAATAATCTCCCTGAAATTCACTGTGTATGATTTTTAATGTTTATCTTATAGCAACATAAGACTTCATCTTAAATCAGCAGTACATCTAGAGAAATTAATAAAAATCTGCACTTGCAAAATATCTGATACTATTTTGTCATTTAAAATTGTGAGTTACTATAAAATCAATGGTCTCTACATGAAAAATCCCATGCAGATGATTGCATTTTAAACCAAGACCAGACAAGAATATTCTAACTGCCCTTGATATTAAAATACATATTTTTCCAGTTCGCTTTCTTTTTAAAAAATTATAGTGTGGTTTAGTTTTTAATCTTTATTTTCTTACTTTCTTATCGTTTCTCACCTCTGGTGAGCCAGGACTTCTCAGGTCTTCGACTAATGCAAATCTCTGCATTGTCTGGAAACTCACCCTCAGTAGTGACAAGACCCATACATACTTGTAGACAGATGAAAATACAGACATTTGACTAGACTTCCAGCTGGGAAACCATCTTTGTGTTCTCCAGATTCAACATCACGCTCCAAAAATGTGAAAAACCCTACCTTCCTTCTGCTCTATGGAGTTACAGGAGAGGATCTACCTTGCTTTAGGAGTTGATTAACTTGTTTTTCAGTGATGACTCATTCCTATTTGACCCTGGTACTTGTCTGTGCAGACCTAAAGTTAAGGCCTCTTAGAAGTGTTTGAATCACTGGCCGTGGAGACTGTGATGTATGAGACCTTGATTCTGCTCAACTGGGTAAAACGTACTTTGTTTCCTTGGCACAGCTCACAAGAAGATATGAACTGTTAGGAGAGTCTTCTTCTGATCTTGTGGTTATCCTCCTGGTACACAGCCTTCATTGTGGTGGGGGTTGTTTAGATTTCCTTAGACCATTTTTCCATTCTTCAGGTCTGTTCTCTGTTGAGAGCAGACCAACCAGGTACACCAGCTCAGAGCACCATGAGAACTTTGCACATGTAGGTATTGGCTCTAATCTTGTCTTGGTAGCAAAGGGGTGTTTGCATCAAGAAACTTCCCTGTACAGAGTACTGACATTGGGATGGATGCATTCAACATGAGGTTCACCCATAGGCAGACTGAGTTCTTCCCTCAGAACCATCAGTCATGGTTTCCTCTTGAAGGTTGATGTTGGAGGACACAGAGTGAATGGATCCCATAGGTTGGTTTAATACCAGGAATTTCTGAACTCAAGAGATGTCTATGCTTGATTATATAAAGATCTGCTGTTATCATGGAATCACAGAACGATTTGGGTTGGAAGAGACCTCAAAGATCATCTAGTTCCAACCCCCCTGCCATGGGCAGGGACACCCTCCACTAGACCAGGTTGCTCCAAGCCTCATCCAGCCTGGCCTTGAACACTTCCAGGGATGGGGCATCCACAGCTTCTCTGGGCAACCTGTCCCAGTGCCTCACCACCCTCTCTGTGAAGAGTTTCTTCCTCATATCCAATCTTAATATCCCCACTTTTAGTTTAACCCCATTACCCCTTGTCCTGTCACTACAGGCCCTTCTAAAAAGACACCCCACACCCCCCCCAGCTTCCTTGTAGGCCCCCTTCAGGTACTGGAAGGCTGCAATAAGGTCTCCCCAGAGCCTTCTCCAGGCTGAACAAGCCCAATTCTCTCAGCCTTTCTTCAGAGCAGAGGTGCTCCAGCCCTCTGAGCATCTCCGTGGTCTTCTCTGGACTCGTTCCAACCAGTCAATATCCTTCTTATGCTGCGGGCTCCACAGCTGGGCACAGCACTCCAGGTGGGGTCTCACGAGAGCAGAGTATTGGGGGAGAATCCCCTCCCTCGCCCTGCTGGCCACACTTCTGATACAGCCCAGGATATGGTTGGCTTTCTGGGCTGCCAGCGCACACTGCCAGCTCATGTCCAGCTTCTTGTCCACCAGTACCCCCAGGTCTTTCTCCTCAGGGCTGCTCTCGATCTCGATTGTTAATGTATCTATCTCCTGCATGTTTGGCTACACACATGCCACCAGACGTTTCCATTATTGAAGTGTATTTGTTGTGGAAGTCTTTTTTGATATAGATTGCAGAGGGCTACTCAGTGCTTCATCTACATTTTTATCAAATTAAGACACAGATTATCACTGAATGAAAACACAAAGGTGTGTTTGTCTGTCTGGATAGAGAAATGTGTCATTGGAGACACGCAGCTTGAAGATGCATGGAAGTAATGCCTTAAAGAAGGAGAAGATAATTTTCTGTAATGGAGTTTTACAGATTATTTTTTGGTATATTTTCCCATCTGCCCGTCTTTTCTTATTTTTTTCAGACTTCGAGGTAGAGGAAAATAAAGGGGTTTTGTGACAGCTTGGCTAATGCAAAAAATAATGAGTTATGGCTGAGAATCCACTTGACTGCTTCTCAGTATTTCGGGAAGGAGCTACTCCCTCATACACCAAGAGTCATTTTGTACTCAGTATCCAGTGTTTAACTGGCTATGAATCTAAGACTACACCTACTGTGTTAGTGTCCTGATGTGCTTTGCTTCCTTGAGTGAAAAGTTTTCCAAAACTATTGAGATGTGTTTCTCAAATACCGTTCTAGTGGGCTGGTGACTGTTTAGACCAGATCCAGTTATGTCACTATCTGAGAATCAGTATAAATAGTTCTAAGTGAATAAATAAATATTTCAATACTATTAGGTAACTATTAGTTGTGTTAGATGGATGTTTTTTACTGACATATGGATACTGGGTATTTTCAAGCATTAAACCAATTATGGAGGTGAACAGCACTAGTAGCAATAATAATTGCCCTGACACTCGCATTTTTTTAACACCTTTGTTATGGACATCTCAAACTGCAAACTTTTTGCTGGTAACATCCATTGAAACATTCTCTTCCTATGAATGGGCTACTATCTGACCTGCTGTCATGGGCAATTTTCTGTGAAAGAATTGCAGCATATTGTATCTTAGATCTGTGACACCAGAGTGAGGAACAAGGGAAAGGGAAGAGCAGAAACGAAGCAAAATTTCTTTGAATATGCACCCCAAAATACTTACTGTTTGTGAGAAACCCTTGCCTTACAGATTTCCTTCCAGAACCTGTGGCTCATGGACGCACAGCTGGCGGGTCATGCTGACTTATTCTTGTAGTGAGGAAACCAAAGTATGTTACAGGGCAATGGCTGGGCCTACAAGGAAGCTGGGGGGGGACTTTTCACAAGGGCTTGTAGTGACAGGACAAGGTGTAACGGGTTTAAATTGAAAGCGGGAAGATTTAGATTGGATATCAGGAAGAAATTCTTCCCAGAGAGGGTGGTGAGGCACTGGAACAGGTTGCCCAGAGAAGCTGTGGATGCCCCATCCCTGGAAGTGTTCAAGGCCAGGCTGGATGAGGCTTGGAGCAACCTGGTCTAGTGGAGGGCGTCCCTGCCCATGGCAGGGAGGTTGGAACTAGACGGTCTTTAAGGTCCCTTCCAACCCAAACCATTCTGTGATTCTATGTTCTCTGATTCCAGGTGAAGCTTATGCCCAGTGTGGGGATTCCACAGCTCCTAGGTTCTCCACCATAAAGTCCAGAATCTTAATCCTGACAGGCCTCCGGCTAGCTTCATTCTTTCAGCTTTGATAATGTGTTGACCTAGGCTGACCTATATTCAAAATGTGCCCAGGAGCTGTAAGTCCTTTTTGCATTTTGCTGTAAGATTTTGCATTCTGCTGCAGTTTGAGCCATACATGCTACAGGCCTGCTGATGCTGAGCTGTACTGATGTGATTCATGTTTTAATTTTGGTTTCACTGAATTTCCCTGGGTTTGTCTGGTTGAACCTTGAAGAAATTGGGAATGAATCACATCGGTTTTAGTTGCGAGATACAAGCATATTTTCTTTCAAAATGACCAGATTTCTGAAGGAAATCATGTGAAGACCTTCTGTTTTGTAGCACATTTCATAATACTAGTGTACTTCTATAATGGAAAACCTGAATATAAGTACAAGTTTTATCTTTTGCTGCTGAAAAACTCAGTCCTATACGTAGAATTCAGATTTTATTTCTGTTTAAAAAGCAAATATAGGAGAATATTTTATTTTAAAAGTACATATTCTTTTGGGCCTATTTTCTTAAGATGGTTAATATGTATTTGTAAAGCATGAACAGTGATTTTCTGACATCTATCACTTTTTTGCTGTTTCATCACAACTGTCCCTCTCTTCCGTCTGATTTGGTGATACATGTTCCTAATAAGGCAGTTTTGGAAGAAGAGTTAAGCTGTGTAATTTATTCTTTAGCAGCATTTGATGGATGTTGGTTTGGACAAAAAGAGCACTTTGAAAGTTTTATAATCATATGGTAAATGAGAACTAACATTAAACTAGTGAAAATGATCCGTTTGCATTTATTTTGACCTTAATAGCTATGTCAAAATGACTAACATAATTAGAGCATGTAAGTTTTGTCTCCAAGTGCAAGCCACAGTGGAAAGCAGCAAGTGCACTCTAGATTTTTCTGCATTGTATCATGTCTAAGGTAGTCTAGACATACATTTTATCCATATATTCTCCACTGACAGTATTGAGTGGCACTCACTATTACCTACTTTAAAGCATGGCCCAGAAGTTCAAGGAGCAGAGATATAAATAATTTATTTTAAAAATCACACCATATAATTTTGCAAGACAGGAATGGGAAATATGTAACTCTTCATGCTGTGGGATAATGCAATTCCATGTACTGTACCTGAATCTATTTTTCTGTGCATTTAAGTGAAGGAAGTGAGACATTCACAGATTCCATCTTTTCACAAACTGGCCAAAAAAGTAAAATAATAATGATATATTATATTTAGATTAATCTAAGAAACTCATATCTGTAAAGTGTACAGTGAAAACGATGCGTGTGCTTCGCTGGGCCTATAGCTCAATATTCATCCGCATATTATCCTAAATAATAATATCTAGGATGCCAAGGTGTTCACAAAAATAGCAGATGGGTACTTCTTACCAGGAATAGAAGCATAATGTCTCTAAAGAAATTATTTAAATCAATTGAATTGATTGTATTTCTAACAGTTGGAGTAGCCAATAATAAATAATTCTTTAAATATTTCTTCTGTGATCAATATATAGTGATATGAACGGCTGTAAGTAGTACTTGTGACTGTGAGAGAACTCTTGTGAGAAGTCCGACTAGCATCTTCTGCTCTGAAATTAAAACCAAAGTGGTCAGCTACAGCAGTGGAAGGCCACACGCAAAAGAATAAAAAAATTATTCCAGAACAGATTCTTCGTCCACTCGAGTTTGGGCCATTTCTGAAATGAAATGTTTTAGATGTTTAGTTAAAGAGAAACTGAGTTTACACATATAAATCCTAATACTGCACAGACCTCTGGAAGACAGTGGCCATTATTCAGCAGTGTATGCGTGTGTAAATGGAGCATATTGAGTGAACAGAGGGTATAACCCACTTTTGTTTGGGTATTTATGTTTGGGGAGAATGCTGCTTCAGGCTGCAAGTAATTTCAGTATGAAAACACTTACTAGTCTAAACCTTCTCTTGTTAAAAATTTCAGTCTCATAAAATTGCCTAAGCATCATAAAACAATGAATATTTACAAAGCCATGTTTATGATACTGCTTGTGACATTCCCTGCACGAAGAACATGTAACTGCTATTTGGCAGAGACTTGCGTTATTTAGGCCTTATACAGCCCTGCCTATAGCCTTATAGGTTCTTAAATAATGAATGCAAGTATTCCATGTAGACTTCAGTATGTTACATGTGCCTGTAAATAATAGAGTTTCATAATAAAATAGAAAATTTAGCCAAGATCTCTCACTTCTGATCTTTTTAAAATGTTCGTTATCGATCCTGATTGAGCTCGGCTTTTATGTGAACACTGAAGTCCATTTCTGTTGCAAAAAATACCGGTTTGTCACAAACCTCTAGTAATTTCAATGTAATAAAGATCATATTGACCCTACTGATTTCCTCTAGAAAACAAAATTTGTGGAATGGTAGCTGAAGACCTAGCAAAGCTGAGCCTGTGTGAGACTAGAATAGCAGATTGTGGGGGAAGAAAGAAGAGAGGGAAGCTTTGAAAATATAAAGGATAGTGCGAAACAGAAACAGAACATTTCGAAAAGCAAGTTTTGGTTTAGACGTCTTAAACCTCAAGAAAAATTCAGCTTTCTATTTGGTTGGCATCTTCACTGAAAGAAATTTCTTTCTGCATATTTCAGAACAAAATAGTAGTGGGAAGAAGTTTTGGAATACAGTCTTCAATAATTGCTTGAATGTACACAATGTGGAAACATTACATCTAAATTTTTTTTAAAGTACTTGAATGATAAAAAACGTTGAATGCTGTTTCTGAAAGAAATTAGGTAGATAGAAATAAAAAAAAATCTCTGATATTTAGGGTTCTGGATATTATATAATGCCCTCATTGATATTCAAAATCAATTGATATTGATTTTGTAAAGTCAGGATTTCATTATTAATCCATTTTCAAAAGTGAAATATATGTATGTCAAAAGACATTTGAAAACTTTTCCTTCAGTTATGCATTCACTATCTGATATAGGAAATGTCAAATTGACATTTTCAATGTTTCTTAAAGCAAAAAAGGCGTTTTATTTCATTAAACAGCTTTATTCTTACAATGTCTTTGTCTGTACTTCAGGCTATTGTCTGTAGTTATTTGTTATTTTACAGTGTTAACACTGTGCGTTTGAAAAATATGAGTTATTATTCTATAAAACCAGTAGGAAGTCAAATCTCAGTTTGGAAATCTTGTTCCCTTCTCTCCCAACCCCCAACCCAAGGTTCCTCCTTTCAGATTTATGAAAGAAAACATTTCTTTCTGTAAAAGGTTTTTGTATGCCAGCATCTGGAAGTGTTTATTTCAGTGGCGTGTAATCTATCTGTGGATTTAGTTAGCACCAGACCCCCTTTTGTGTACTCCTGACTTAAAATTTTTATAAATGATCTTGTTGAATTTGTGCCAGTGTGCACATGGTTTGGCTGATTGCTGCATATATCCTTTACCTGCCAGTCACCTTTGATTTATATTCCTTCCCCTCTGCTTTTGCCTTCCAAAAATGGTGCCACTGAACTGTCCTCTAAATCATCTTATTGGATAAATTACTCCAAGATGAGATGGTACGGTTTTGGCCGACCCCTCGACAGAAGGCATTCCTATAATCCGTCCTTGCCCACTCTGTGTGGAACCATTCAGAAAAGAGAAGGAACAGGGGAAATCAGGCTCTCTCCTCGATCTGAGCACTATTTCTTCTAGTGCTATTCAAAAATGCAAAATGGGACATTTGATTTATATAGCTCTTAATACCATCTGAAGACACATAAACTGTTTGAGAATCTTCCTCATGCCCTCTCCTGAACTGCACTTCTTCGTTATATGGGTTTAATCCCGAGAATATGGTTGTATGGTTTTTCTCCCAGAAAGATTAAAATGTGAAAGAATAGTATATTTATGAATATTTCAAACATTTCATTTGGAATAGATTTTACAGTATTCATGACAGTTCTTTCCATGATAAAAATCCCCATCGGTTTCCTTAAACTAAACAGCTAATACTCCTTCAGAATAACAACAGTTCTGTAAGCTTTACTTAATGACATTACTAATTTGGAGAGTTTTATGAAGTTTCCTGGAGAAAAGCAGGTGGCTTGGCAGTAATTTAAAAGGTTCACAATTTGTGGTAGCGGTTTCAGGGGGTTTCATGTTTCTAAAGAGGGAGACCAAGCTGCATATTGCTTAAGAGTGTCTGACACAATGATGTATCATTTTGGACTAAGTTTCCAGAAGTTCATTGGTCATTAAATGTGCTGCCTGACTTTATATTGCAGTTTCCCAGCTGTCTCTACTGGGGGTAATCTTAACGCTCAAACAGAATTTATTAATGAAGGCATAAGCTTGCAGTACTGATGAAACAGTGAGTTGCCCAGATGATTTTATTAAACAGGAACATAGATTTTTAGATAAGACAAAAATGTCATTTAAGTAGATTTGAAAAGAACTGGCTCATTTTTTGCAGAGCGCTGGGAAAGTATTTACAAACCGT
This sequence comes from Rhynochetos jubatus, assembly GCA_027574665.1. Classification (NCBI taxonomy): domain Eukaryota; kingdom Metazoa; phylum Chordata; class Aves; order Eurypygiformes; family Rhynochetidae; genus Rhynochetos; species Rhynochetos jubatus. The sequence goes on from CM050650.1 coordinate 120,058,950, forward strand.
CTGGATAGTATTTGATATCCTGTGGGGACATTTAAAATTCTTGGATTGCACATACATCAGTGTCTTACTACACAACACAGTACGTGAATTGTTGCAAGCAGCGCGCAAGGCTTTCAGGCAGCATAGATGTGGTTCTGTTGAGGTAGGAGATACTGGCATCAAATGGCTCTGCTAATGTAGTTTGCACAACCGCGTGGAGGGTTGCTACTCCATTGTGTTGCTGGCTGTTCAGGCATGTTGGTACTGGAAGTACTAAACAAAACACGTGCATCTTGCTAAATGTAGGAGCTTGTAGTGTAAGATTTTATTAATTTTAGTCTCTATTAATTAAAAAAAATCTGATTTAGCAAATTAATTTACTACCTCTGTTAGTGAGAAGATAATGAGTAAACTATGAAATTAGCAATCAACTGAATCTCTCGTATAAAACAAAGCAACTCCTAATCTCCCAAGCCTTATATAATTATTTTTTTCTAGGTATGTAGGGCCAGATTCAGCTATATGCTAGAGACATTTTATGCACAGTTATACTGCTGTAAAAGGATCCAAGGGTAAGAAAGTATTACTTTTTAAATGAAGTGCATGTTCTTATATGCCTCCTGAGAGGCTTAAAAGACCTTAGTATAAATGAGAATCTGACTTCTGGTACTTTGCTTAAGGCAATCTAACATGTAATACAGCTACATAAATATGTATTTCAAGGGAAAGGTGAGCAAATACAATTCCACAGTAGATACTAGGGATAAAAAGGTAACTTAATTAAGTGTTCTGAGATATTACACAAAGGAGAGATATATAAACAAGCCCATCTTCAATATTTTACATTGATTTTTGTAAGTATTTGTAAAGATAGGGACATTGCAACCATGTAGCATGTACATTCTGGCACCAAGGTTAATAAACAGAAAGTTGATAATTGAAGAATCTTAAGAACTGAATTGAAGAATCTTAAGAACAATGTGGTTTTTGCTTACTTGTCATTATAAAGAATAGTAGTGCAGCTTCTCGCAGGTATCATGTTTTTGTGAGTCTGTTAGATTTTGGACAATATTATGTACTCATGCCATTATATAATGCAAGATGAGTTGTAGTTGTATTCTGTGCAGTTCTTTCAGGTTTCTCGTGAGCATTCATTCATATTTTTCTCCTTCAAAGACTTAAAAGTGCTTTGTGAACTAAAACTGCTCATATTTGTCAGTTCACCGACACGTTGGGCTGAGCCAGCTCAGATGTGAAATGCAGCAGCTGTGTAAGGCCGCAGCAGTGCTGCACAGCTTTGTAGGACAGGATGTGAGCTGTCTAGATGAAACATTATGAGAACTTTAGGATCATGTAATATAACTGTTTGAGTTGGAATTAATCTATGGTTGAAGAAAATTGCATGGAAATTAATTACTCGTGAACAGGATCCCCACTTTAGATGGTGTTTCTACCATTAACGCTTGACAGACTTGTCCTATGGTATTGAACTTGGATAGAAGCTTTACCTGTGGACATCTCTGGCATCGCTGACCTGTCACTTTGCAAATAAAGAACATAAAATCTTTAGATTTATAGGGTAAGTCTGGATAGGAACAAATAATAATCTGGTAACACCAGGACCATGTGAAAATATTTTTTTATAAGTCTTACTATCTGTGATTTTCCATTCTAACTGGCTATTCTCTTCTTCATGAAATCCTGTAGTAGTAGTCAACCTGGGGTCCTGTTGAGCTATGTGTTGCCTACAGGAGAAGACAAGGGATTTCTGAAGTTTAAACAGGGACTTTGTGTTTTGTTTCTGTTCAGTTATCGTGCCCCACACAGTGAGGTGTCAGTGCTCATTTAGTTCTTTGATACCACTAACAGCAAAACAGTGTTCAGCGAGCACTGGTACAAATAATGCTTGATTTCCTCTGGTTTGTGTCCCCAGTCCTCTCTATCCCCCAGGGCAATGATGCTCATTCTCCCCTTATCTGATACACTTCCAGGCAGAAGGCAGCAACGCTGCTGTATGGTTCCTAGAAAACCTCTTTAAGACCTAATTTCTCCTTTTCTCCAAACGAGGCCCATTTCAGGCAGCCTGCCTGCACACTTGGTAGTGCTTGCAGATCTTCCTCCAGCTCAACTGAACGAAAACACCAGGCTTGAGGCTACTGAACACATTTTATGAATTTCAGTTTGGGGTTTCTGTATTTCTTCCCTTCCTTGAGGTTTTGCATTATTCCAGCTTCCTGACTTTCACTTCAAGGTTGTGTAAACCTCAGTTCAGCAAAGCAATCATCTGCTTAATTTTTAAACTATATCTTCCATCTGACAAAGGCACATGCTAAATTGAGACTTTCAGCATTATTAGGAATATATATTTTGATTCATCTATTATTTCAACATTCTTTTTTAAAAATTTATTGCACATGGGAGAAAAAGATGGAGGCAGATGCTTGTAGGAAGAAAGGATTTTCAGAAATATAAACAGATGCAGAGAAATATATGTCTATAGTTTATAAATGTATCTATTTCTAAACGTATATTAGTAAACAAAGCTAAGAAAATAGTCCTTGCCATGTGAAAAGCTTTAACATTTTTTATTTGATCATAAAGTGATTCTTCCTGGCATCTTGGTTTCTCTGAACATTGAATTTACAGTAGTTCTTTTTTCAGTGAAGGTGACCTTAAAGGCACCAGTAGTAGGTTTAATGAAGATGACAATAACCTGGCATTTCTGCTGGGAGAGAATAGGGTAAGCAAGAGGTGGACTGAAATTTGAGATTTGTTTCTTTTTCCTGTGTTCCAGTTCTGAAAATAAGCATGGAAACTGCTCAGCTGTGGAAGTGCAAATTATGTATTTGTGTGTACTGTAAAAGTAGGTGCCAGACAAGAGAAGATAGTTAAGGGTCCTTAAAAAGTGCTAGCAATAAGCATGAAATGGGCTGAAATTAAGATCAAATCCTTTTTCTGGCCTTGTAACATTTGCCTCACTGGAAAGTTTTGGAATATACTCAAGGATTTAAACTAAAATAGGATACAGCCGGGGGTAAATGTTACATTGGTAACAGAACTAGAGAAAAATCATTAAATGCAGGGAAATTCTTGAAAGGAATATCAGACTCTAAAACCTGAAAAAGTTAATCAGGTACCAGTCACGTCCTTAGGGCTGTGAGTACAGTGCTTGTGCTCAGTGCTGCAGCCAGGGCTTTCAAGTTCATCTCTTGTATCTACTGTTCCACAGTGACAAAATTTCACAGTCAGGATGGTTTTCTTGCTTTTAAACCAAGAGCTTCTTACTCCTCATTATATCACTCTGGAAAATTCAGTTCCATTCTCAGTGATTAAGTTCTTTAGGTATTTATCGGCAGACGTTACACGCTTTCCTCCATGGCACTTTGTTCCAGAAGAGAGGATATGAGGAGGGATTTTTCCTAGGTGAGACACTCTTCTGTGTTTCTGTAAGCATTTATGTTAGTTAACATGCACATGGATAAAATGTAATGTATTGGTCTTTTAGAAAGGTCCTGAGCTATTCTTCAGAGCTCTGAGAACATGTCAAATAGGTGGTTTCCTTTAGGCTTCAACTGCTGGATGACTATGAAACCTGGAATATACCTGAGTGGTTAAACATCTTCCTATTCTGTTTTACCGATTTGGAATGAATTCCACAGCTAAGAGCTCTGCCTAAGAATTACATGCCTCTAATTTCATGTAATTTGAATTCCAATAATGCTAATAGAATAAAAGATAATGGTAATAATAATAATGATAAGATAAAGAATAAAACTGAAAATAAAAAGAAAAGAGAAAAATCACACAATGAATGTTTGCAGAGGGTTGCTAACACTGGCAGGTTAGGTAGGTGGGGAAGAGGCTGGTATTCGGCCAGGAGAAATTGCACTAATGCAAGATTTCAGGCTGAGTGCTGGCACAGGTCAGTCTTTAAATGTGGTGATGTGCTGACAGGATTGTCATTTTTGATGGTAAGGAATTGAGACAACAGGAAAAATAATAAGACTCTCTAGAGATCTACATGTGTTAGTTTTACTGCAGAAGGTGATAAAACTGCTGGAAGCAAGCAGTCTCCATACAGAATTACTGCAATACAAACAGCCTGGAAGTGAGACATATTAATTTCACTAGGTTCATTTGATTGGTGGTGAAGCATTTGGGCACTTTTTTTTTTTTTCATGGAGGAGGACAAATTATTATTTACCACCAAAAAGACTGTAGTTCTAAATGGTGTTTAGATATGATACTGAAATTACCATCAGAAGGCACAGTGTAGATTCTAATTGTAGATTAGGTGCTTCTGAGAAAAAGCATATGGCTTTTTCTGCATCTGTTAACAAGAATTTAAACAATCTCACCATTGTGCATGGAAGGTTTTTTTTTAAAGAAGCAGCATATTGTACAAAAGAAAGGTATATGCTTGTTGCCACTTTAGAAGCTCGATATTTAATATCTACTAGGTAGGTGAGGTCCATCTTTGTAATTTACTGTGGCAATGCTTAGGTGATAAAGAGAGATAACTAGGTACAAAAGAGCAACTGGATGACTCAACAATTGATAAAAAGCTATTAATCATGGCTCTTTAGGACATGTTGAAAGCCATTCACGTGAACAAGGAATTATAATTTTAAACTGTAATTTTATAACTAGTTTCCAGTTATCAAAAGTGACTAGGCATTTTGAATGCTTAGTCTGTAATACATAGGAGAGTACTGGTTTTATTATGTTTTTTTAAAGGTGCATGATGGCATTTCCTGAAAGTAAGACTTTTTTTCTGGAGTCCCAACTTCCCTACCAGAAGTAAATTGTCATTTAACTTTAAAAAAAGGGAAAAAATCTGATTACTTCTGTTTTTCAATGTAAGAACATTAGTCAAGATTCAGGATCTCTCTGTATAGTTTTGTATATTATTGGTAATACACAAATGCAGAACAGAAGTTAATGAAAGCTCAATATATTTTACAATATATATAGAAGACAAATGACAAGATTTGATAAGATAAAGGGGAGAGTAGAAGGTAGATAGTGTTGTTTAGCTTGTGAGGAAGTGGTCTCAGCATATAAATTACTCAATTTTTCCGTAGAGTCATAGCACTGAAGAATTTTAAGATTTAAGTGACAGTGGGTGACAAAGTTAGGCTGCTGTTTGCTTTTTCTGACCAAAAAGATGATGCAGAAAACATGCTGGCTTGAACGTTTGGTGTGTGCACAGCAAAGAGCAGCAAATGCATTGATCCAGGTTGGAATCTGACATTTGAGGGTAGATAGATGCTACGTGGGAGCAGGAGCATGGGAGGAGAATACATCATGTAGGAAGATGAAAAGTAGCTTCTAATGCATGCAGCAGAGACAACGATTCAAAGTGATGGGCAGGATAAATGACTTTGCCAGGAGCCTTATGTCTTGGTGCAAACTAGAAAATGTTGGTTTTTTCAAAGCTAGATTCATAAGTGTTTCTGTAACTTCCTCAGTGAGAAGATCAGAATCTGAACGAAGGGTGAGGAAGGCAGTTACGTGCCACTCAGGTCGTTACCTGGAAACAGAAAGATAAAATATAGCTGCAATCCAGGTGTGAACATAGAGGGCATCCAGTGTCAGAGATGTGACCCCCATGTTATACACCTAGATGGTGGTGGTGGTGGTCACAAGGTTTTTGATGAACAGATGTAGGATTTAGAATAGGTGGGAGAGGAGGAATTCCAGTTTAGCCATGTTCAGCCTGAGCTGGCAGCTTGACACGAGAGCTCTCAGAAAGGCGCGAAAAGCTAACTAGTCCTGAGTTTTTCAGCCAAGAATCTTTTATTGGTGGTATTACTGCCATGTCTGTGAGCAAAGGTTATGATGCATAGTATTATTTATTCCCCCTTATTTATTGCAAATTTCCCAATTCATCAAAGCACAATTAGCTTTAGGTTGCTCAAGCAAACCCTTACATTTCTCAGCTTTTCATGGAAAGAAATAATTCCCAACTTCATAAACTTTATTTTCAAGAAATCTTGTATTCAAGGCTTCTAATAATGTCTTTTTCCAAAAAAACTAGTATTTCACTTGAAACTGATGTAGCTGTATTCAGTTGCCCATAGACAGCAGCAACCTTTTGGCTTTTGTTCTAATTTATACCCCAAGAATAGCCCTAGATATTGGGAAGTTCTGGCTTTCACCATTATAACTGAGACTGACACTGTAATGTCAAGTCAGAAAAACTTCCCAGGTGGACAAACCAGATTTGGATATCCTCATCTGTGTAGTTCTTTATGCCAGGAAGCCTTGCACATGCAGAAGCCAGTCATATCAATTGAATTCAACAGATACCCTCCATTCCATGCCATGAAGATGTGATTCTGGTAGGGTAGCCCCAGCATCACAGTAGATACTTTGAATTGAAGCAGACACGGAATAATATTCTGTCTTAGGATCTTTGGACACCCTGTCAGGGTGCAGAAGAAATCTGGAGTCAAGTGCAGTGTAAAATAAAAGTAATAAGGCTTTGCTGGTTGATCTGAAAAGTCCCTGATGCTGTATTTTATAATATAGGTATAGGCAGAGTGGCTGGAAATCTCCATTCATAGTGAGTGTGGCAGGTTTGGAAAATTTACATTGCAAACTCTTAAACTTTCCAGTTCTCCAAGCGTAGTTTATTTAGGGTCTAGTTTCCTCGTCAAATATTTTTGGAAAAAAAGCTAATTAGGGATTGTAAAATAATGAAGAGGACAAGGTAGTGACAGAGAACTGCTGAGTTACCATTTGATAAATGAAGTGTAACTGTTTTCATTCCAAAAGAGCCAGATGTTAAGTATTTCATCTGTGAATTAAGAAAATGGGCAACATTTAAAGGGTCTGGGGCTGTATCTTACAAAGTAATGATTTTGAAGGAGTGTCCTGGAGTCTTGAGGAGTCAGTTGAACATGATGGGGTCAATACAGTACTGTAGCCGGAGGGGTTGATGCAGCCCTCAAGTAGGCAGGCAGGAGAACAGGAAATAGAAGAGTTTGCTTCTGTACCGTGGGCAAGCATAGCTAAAACATTGTTCATGTTTGGGTGTTTAGCAAAAATCTCAGCAATTGGAGAGGGCTTAAAGATCTAGGAGAAATTTTAAAGGCTAGAAAATCCCAACATGGGATACACACAGTGCTTTATCTATGGAGTTTGTGTGTTGTGTAGTCAGTTTTTAAGGACCCACTAGAGAAGAAAAATCTCATGATCTAGGCTTTTTCAGTCCTAGAATTCACAGTTATAAGGATATTCAGACCAGATACAAACATCTATATCTGAGCACAATGACTAGATTTCCTTTATAGTCATTTGAGAGAAATAAGCATTTCTAGGCTATAATTTATCTCCTCCTAAGGTGGGTCAAACGAACCATGCTGTGGAAATGACTTTTTTTCTACCTAAAGAGGATGATGTTTGTAGATACGGGCATTGCAGAGCTCTAGGTTACATGAGAGGAGCGTTTCTCATAGTATGCAGCTTCACATTAAAGCTAGACAAATTCAAACGAGAAAGAAGCCATACATATTTTTAAACAGCATAACTAAGTGCTGAAATAACTTAACCAATGATTGTGACAGATTGTCCATGACTGGAAATTTTAGAATCGAGATGAGATGTTTCTGTAAAAGCTATGCTCAAGTTCAACCACAGCTATTGGATCTGGAGAGCTGAGTCAAGAAAATTGTGCGGGTTGCGTTATGCAGCGACATTAGATTGCATGGTCCTTTCTATCCCTAAGAGCTATGAATCATACTTTGCCGGTGCTTCTGTAAACTGTGAATGTGTAAATCCACTTCGAATGCAGGTCAGCAGCTTACCCAATTTGAACAGTTTCAGAGGAAATAGCTTGCAACATTTGTGGCAATTTTCCTTTCTAAATATAGCAATTTTGCTTCAAAGCTGCAGTTTTCCATACCTATTCCTTATTTTTTATTACACGATGTAGTCTGATGTTTTTCTACAAAAATAAATGTCAAAAATATGTAAAAAAGTTTTTGGAAAAGGCTATTGATTAGGTAATTGTGACATTTGTTGTCAGAAATAAGATTTTGATAATTTGTTATTAGCAGGTAGATTAGGAATAAATCAGCGTTACTATTAAAATTCCATGGAATAACCAAACCCTCAGAAAATTTGGATCATCATTGTTATATGCAGTATCTATACATTCTTATAAATACATTACTCTTACATTGTGAGTAAAATGGGCTAAATACACCACCTTAATTAGACTAGTGGAAATAACAAGTTATTTCCATTCTTTGAATGTCTCTGGCAAATTTCCATTGTGTCAACATAATTAAGATATATTAATATTAATCTGGTAAGTACTGTAACTTTACATAGTGGAAAAATAAAATAAAATGGACTATGAGAACATTTTTCAATATCAGTTTCAATTTTAATACTTTATATTGTTGTGAAAAGTTATAAAAATGTGTTATTATTTTATTACCCCATTAAGAAAACAACGCAGCAACAGATGCTTGTTACCCTGATTTTCTCAGTCTGTTTATGGGGATGTTTTATCAAAATGGGTCTTTTAAAAGTTATAAAGATGTAATACTCTCCTAAATTAGGTCATAAATGCCTAATGTGGAAAACTAATACATTTTATTATTTTTCAAGTATGGGTTTATGTATATTAAAATATGCAGCTGTTTTAGGAAGTCTGGAGTGTGTATAACAGAAACATATTGCATTACAAGATGTTAGTGTCTCTCTCTGAGTATGTACATTCTTTATGCATATACCCACACAAGTTTTTGGCATGTGGAAGAGACTACATTAACATTTTGGCTCAGTATTCTCTTCTAATATCATGGATTATATTTTTATGAATAGATGTAAATGTTAAATATACTGAGCACACACATGTATTTTTACTCTGTAGTTGCCAAAATCTCTTACATAAATTGAACAAGTGGATCTAAAATATGTATATAAACACTAAATTCCATCACATCAGCACTTGTATGCTGCTGAAAAATGGTAGATGTTCCCACACCAGGAGAGGGAACAAGATGATCTGTTAGTGTAACCCTCATTCTGTCTTTCATGCTAATCAGCTGGGATGGATTTGTGGTGGAGGAGGAGGGATTCAAACACCTGCTTGTTGCGGGTAGCATGGTGACCGTGACTGCTTTCGGAAATGGTACAATCAGAAGACTTTTCAAATTTCTCCATAATTTGAGGTGAATAGACCACTTGTCAAAGATGTACTTGCTGAACCTCATGCGTCATGTCTCCCCAGTGAATGGCCACTAAAAAAAGTGTGTAACGTACACACCAAATTTTGTGGCAATGATGGGAGTGCAAGAAATTAATAGGGGCCTGTTGCTGCCACACACACATCCCCTTCCTTACTAATTTCTGTATGTGGAAAAACCTATGTATATAATTATAAATATAATTATTACTGATTGGAGCGACTCCAAAGGTGGCCATGAAGATGTTCGGAGTGCTGGAGCCCCTCTGCTATGGGGACAGGCTGAGAGAGTTGGGGGTGTTCAGCCTGGAGAAGAGAAGGCTCCGGAGAGACCTTATAGCACCTTCCAGTACCTGAAGGGGGCTACGAGAAAGCTGGCGGGGGGGGTGGGACATTTTACAAGGGCCTGTAGTGACAGGACGAGAGACAACAAGTTTAAATTGAAAGTGGGTACACTTAGATAGAACATCAGGATGAAATTCTTCACAGACGAGGCAGTGAGGCACTGGAACAGGTTGCCCAGAGAAGCTGTGGATGCCCCATCCCTGGAAGTGTCCAAGGCCAGGCTTGATGAGGTTTTGAGCAACCTGGTCTAGTGGAGGGTGTCCCTGCCCATGGCAGGGGGGTTGGAACTGGATGGTCTTTAAGGTCCCTTCCAACCTAAACCATTCCATGATTCTATGACTTTGTTATAACAGTGAAACAGGATTTTTGTGACCTTTTGTTCTAATTATTGCAGCATTGCTTGTCCATTTATACTGTCTTATTTAAAAAAAATCAGCCAAACCAGAATCTTTATGCCATATTGAGGCCCTCATGCTTGTGAAGGTGTATAAATCTGTACAGAACTATCTTACCATCATTCAATTACTTCCTTCAAATCATTACTTTTTCCACTATGCTTACAAAAAACTTGTCAGTAATTAGGTTGTCAGTGTGCTGATACTGGTGATTCATACTGGTGAAAAATTTTTTCTTTGCATCGATTTTTTTTTCTTAGTGTTTTTTTTTTTTTTCCTGACATCAAGATTGTTAACATCTGAGGAAGAAGTTTTGATTTGTTTAATAATCCTCTTGTACTTTCAAAAGCAGGGTGATGGGCTGTGACTGTGGGCTCAGCAATGAAGCATTAAAATAAATAATTAAAAATGTCATAAAGCAGCAATTCAAATGTAGATAAATTACTTATAGATACTTCTAATGTAAGCAGTGTAAGAACTCAACCTTGAAACAGAAAGACCAAGTTAATCTCTAATAGCTTCGTCTAGTAGCTTCGTCTTTGCTGTGTCTTACCAAGATCAAAATAAAATACTGAAAAATAAACTGAAAAGTAAAACCCTGATCCTGACATGAAGGAAAAATTGCTTCTTGCTAGGTCTGGTCTCAGTGTGTATGATTTCATCTCACACTTTGTGGAATCAGTGCAGACTTTATCATTGCAGACCACTGTCCACACACACTTGCCTTTAACCTCACTTTAAAGCTCCTTGTTTGCAGGAAGTGATGAACTGTGGAACCCAATTTCTTACATATTCAGAGGAATTTTCCATTTGCAAGTGGCTCTGCCTATGAAACTGTTCTTTCTTCAAATCCCTGAGCACTGGGGTTGAAGTTTAAGTCTAGGTGACTTGTGAGTCACTTCTGCGTCTGAAGTGTCCACAAGTTCAGAGCTATCTGGCCCAGGGTTTTGCTTTTGGCCTAATTCTTATGCTGGTAATTCTCCATATTCTTTTTTTCTTATATACATTTTCTGTGAGGATTAGAAATTCTGCTACCTTTTCTTACTGCCCAGCAAATATTGATCCTGTTGTGTTGTGGCTTAGTTTATGTTGACAGAGAAGAATCTGCAGGATGGTGTCCTCTCTTATCCATGTTCTTAGAACCATAGAATCACAGAATGGTTTGGATTGGAAAGGTCATTTAGCTCCAACCTCCCTGCCATGGGCAGGGACACCTGCCACTAGACCAGGGTGCTCAAAGCCTCATCCAGCCTGGCCTTGTTCCCTTCACTTGTTTGTTTAGGCTGGAGACACCTCTTGTCATGACATAATAGGGTCCTCACGGTGGCTTATATTCAGGTTTTCAACCTGTATTGGATGCTGTTGTTACATGACATGTGGGGTCTTTCCGCAGTGAAGCATCTGAAAAAGGAGCTTTGCAGAAAAAGGCCTGTGTCCTGGTGGACACCAAGTTGACGATGTGCCAGCCATGTGCCCCTGTGGCAAAGAAGGCCAACGTCACCCTGAGCTGCATTAGGCAGGGTGTTGCCAGCAGATCCAGGGAGGTGATCCTTCCCCTCTGATCAGCACTGGTGAGACCTGTCTGGAGTGCTGGGTCCATTGCTGGGCTTCCCAGTAAAAGAGAGACATGGACATCGAGCAAGCCAGTTAAGGGCAACTGAGATGATTAAGGGACTGGAGCATCTCTCAGATGACGAGAGACAGAGAGCTGGAACAGTTCAGCCAGAAGAGAAGCCTCAGGGGACTTCATCAAGGTGCATAAATACTTGATTAGGGCAGTGAAGACAGAGCCAGACTTTTTTCAGCAGTTCCTTGTGAAAGCACAAGAGGCAATGGGCACAGATTGAAACAGGAAATTGCACTTAAAAAGAAAATACTTTTTCACTTTGAGGGTGATCAAATGTGGGAACAGGCTGCCCAAAAAGGTTGTGGAGTCTCCATCCTTGGAGATACTCCAAACCCAAGTGGACACGTCCCTGAACAAGCCCCATCCAGCCTGGTCTTCCAGGGATGAGGCATCCACAGCTTCTCTGGGCAACCTGTTCCAGTGCTTCACCACCCTCTCCAGTAGGAATTTCTTTGTGATACCTAGTCTAAATCTCCCTGCTTTCAATTAAAAACTGTTACCCCTTGTCCTGTCACTACAGGCCCTTGTAAAAAGACATTCCCAGCTTCCTTGTAGGCCCCTTCAAGTACTGGGAGGTGGTATAAGGTCTCCCTGAAGCTTTCTTTTCTCCAGGCTGAACAAGTCCAGCTCTCACGGCCTGTCCGCCTAGCAGAGGTGCTCCAGCCCTCTAATCATCTTCGTGGTCTCCTCTGGTCTCATTTCAACAAGTTCCATGACCTTCTCATGTTGGGGGCCCCAGAGGTGGATGCAGTACTCCAGTACGTAGTAGTAACAAAAGCAGAGTAGAGGGGGAGAATCCCCTCCCTTACCCTGCTGGCCACGCTTCTCCTGATACAGCCCAGGATACGGTTGGCTTTCTGGGCTGCCAGCGCACACGGCCAGCTCATGTTCAGCTTCTCATCCACCAGTACCCCCAGGTCCTTCTCCTCAGAGGTGCTCTCGGTCCATTTTCCACCCAGCCTGTACTTGTAGTTGGGGTTGCCCTGATCCATGTGAAGGACCTTGCACTGGGCCTTGTTGAACTCCATGAGGTTGGCAGTGGCCCACCTCTGCAGCCTGTCCAGGTCCCTCTGGATGGCATCCCTTCCCTCCAGCGTGTCACTGCACCACACAGCTTGCTGTCATCAGCAAACTTGCTGAGGGTGCATCATCATTCTCTGCGTTCAAGACCTTCATTCAAAAGACTTTATAGACATACCCGTTACAGTTAAAATCATGCTGTAACACATTTGCCTCCCTTCTAACCATGTTAGGAATTGCACATGAAGCCCTCGTGCCATATAGTTTTAATTAAGCTAATTGATCACAGTAGCTGTGCTGCCAACCACCAAAGTGTTGATAGGACTTTGCCGGAAGCTCAGCTAGTCTGTCATCATCTGGTCACAAAATGTCATTAAGATGATCCTCCCCTTTCAGAACTGTAGGTTTTTATGAAGTTTGAAATTCAAACCAATGTGCAAAAGGTGGCATTTGCTGTCATTTTCTACTCTTCAAGCTTTGCAAAGAGGTAACTTACTGGAATGTCCTGGGTGTAATTGACATTAATGAAGTAGATCCTGTTAAGGCAACATAAAATATACCATGGTTTCATTACCAGGGATCCATGGTCAGTCCTTCTGCCAGGAGTTTGTGCTTCAGAAAAGATCAGTCAGAGGTGAGCCTGTACAAAACTAAAAACTTGAGACATGTTTTTCTGAGTGAGTTTCATAAGAGTTTGTTGTTCCTGGTGGCTACATATGCCTGTTGCTTCATTACAACCTGATAACGTATCTTATGGCCTGCGCCTCGTTGAGGCGTATTTCCTAATTTAGCACTGAGTCAACGTGTTCATAACAAAGTGGAGCAAGACTTGGTAAACAATTATTTTATGGCCTCAAGGTTATTTTTTGAGATATCTTTTCTGGATTAAATATTTCAGAACCACTTTGGTTATCTGCTTGTTGCTTCTTTCTAAACCAAACTGAAAAGAATTAACACTTAGTTGCAGACTTTTCTAGGGCCAGGCTTCATAATAGAATATACCTTCTCTACCTGTCTTCCCCAGAAAAGTGGAAGAAACAATAATAATTAGTAGTATTATTATTCAAGAGTCTCTCTGAAAGTCATTTTTCTCTGCTGTCCAGATGGGTTAATTTTATGTCTCTATACGTTGCTAAACCAATCCTAGGACTGGCAGAGGGGAATGCTGAAAATGGCATTTTCTGAACAACAAGGTGCTTTTCTTATTCTGAGAAGGCACGATAGCTCATCTGGAAACGCACCCCCATATTGTGCTGTGTTGAGTGTGCTAAACTGGACCAGGCTGCAGGGCCACCCACACGCTCTTGCTCAACAGGGACCCAGATAGCTGCAGCTGTACCAGTCGTGTTATAGCAGGGTACTGCTGCGAGTAATTTAAATGATGCGTACATGTTGAAAAACAGCAATATTTGGGGGTAGCTAAGTGCTGTAGGATGCACTTACCGAGGAGGCAGTCCAGTGCCTCCACTTCAATGTACTGTTGTGTGGTCTAAGAAAGCCACAAGGATGGTTGTCTGCGTTCTCATTATGCCCTCAGACGTTATGCATGTAATGTTGTTGTCATCCTACGCATGAATGAAAGGTGTATGCTTTTCTGAACCCTTCACTTTGTGCAGATGTGTACATTCAGAGCAGTCATACTGTGGGAACTCTCCTGTTTGTCAAAAGAGATCTCTGTGCTCTTGTTTTCATACTGAGAACTTCTCTCTTTAAGGTGCAGAAAGTTGTTGAGGCTTGCTTGTAGGGCAAGTCTTTAAGACTCCTGCTTACTGAACTTTGCAGTCATTGAAAAATAAAAACTCCAGTTTCAGGAGTTTCATTTAACAGTCCAATTTTTTGACAACTGGCTTCATATTTAAAGGAAGCCTGTAATAATTTATCATTTGATGAAAATGTTTGTGATTAGCCACTTTTTTATAAAAAGCTCGAATTTGTATTATAGAATCACAGAATGGTTTGGGTTGGAAGGGACCTTAAAGGGATCATCTAGTTCCACCCCCCCTGCCATGGGCAGGGACACCCTCCACTAGACCAGGTTGCTCCAAGCCTCATCCAGCCTGGCCTTGAACACTTCCAGGGATGGGGCATCCACAGCTTCTCTGGGCAACCTGTCCCAGTGCCTCACCACCCTCTCCAGGAAGAACTTCTTCCTGATATCCAATCTAAATCTCCCTGCTTTCAATTTAAACCCGTTACCCCATGTCACGTTATGACTAACATGATTAAAATAAAATATATTATCAAATAATTCGGTTAAATTAAAGAAGTTAGGATTTTTCAAAACAATGTAATCGGAATTGTGCCAAATGCAGGCATACTTCAAATGAAAGTGCCAAATGAAGAGTCTTTCAGAGAACCATGTACTTCTAAACAGGATATTTCTCACCGCTGACTATAAAAGGAGGCAAGGGTAGCTAGCTCAGATTGAGAGATGTCTATGGTCTAAAATGAAAAGAGTTAAATTGAGTTGAATGCATCTTGAATAAGCAGAAAATATTTTGGGATGACTTACTTTTAATTCGTGTAGAAGGTGATGTTAGACAGCACTGTAATGACTTCATGATAGGATTGTTAGATACAGTACCAATTATGATTGTTTTATTAAGCCTAAAATATTAACAATTCAAGTCATTTTTATATTCTGAATTCTAGGTTCAGATTTTTGTTAGGATTACTTGTTAGTAATCTTAAAAATGATTTTGATATCCATTATGCCTCTGAATTTCCTTACCAGTTTTATAATCACATTTTATAATTATCTCATTATATTTTCTTTCTGTTCTCAGTGAATAAAATGTACAAATACAGACTGAAAAACAGAGGGTACGAGAGGAGATGGAACTTACCATCCCCAAACTGTTCTCAGATGTATTAAAAAAGTAAAATAAGCGATAAAATATTTTTTCTTTCTCCTTCAATTGCAGCTACAATAGATCTCGCTTATAACTGCTTATAACCTGTCTTCAAGGCCAGGCTGGATGAGGCTTGGAGCAACCTGGTCTAGTGGAGGGTGTCCCTGCCCATGGCAGGGGGGTTGGAATTGGATGGTCTTTAAGGTCCCTTCCAACCCAAACCATTCTGGAATTCTATTTTAAGATAGAAGTTGATATTTTTTATTGGATTTTTCTATCTCATAGTAAGTATTTGAAAACTCTACATAGAATATTTTGTGTTTCTAAGCATATTGTATGAATTTTTAAGTTTCAACGGCAGCAGCCACTCTATGCAATGTTGTTACATCCTATCCCTTTAAACAAGGTATGTGTCAATAACGAGAGGGAAAAAAAGAACTGCATTTTAAATGTGTGCTTAATAGGAGTCAGATTCAGAGTGCTGAATAAACATATATTTACTTGCAAGGCAAATACCCAAGTGTAGAAGAATGTGGCACCCAGAAACTTAAAGTAACTGATGGATTTGAAAATTCATGATACTGTTGGAGCTCACAGTCATCTTTTTCATGTTTGTTGAAAGCACACCCAAAGGCTCTTAATTGAAACTTGAGTCCTCCTTGAGCTAAGCAGTTTATGTTTGCAAGTCCCGTTTTAGACATGTAAAGTGGATTAAAATGAGAAATATTTAGTTGGAACTGCCAAGGACAAGGATGGAGAGGCAGGATCAGACAGAAGAGATGAGAAAGCTGTCCAAAGGCAGGCGTAAGCAGTGTTGGCGCACGTCACTAGCTCAAGCCAGCAGAGAAATTACCTACAAATAACATAGACGATAAATAGAAGGCAGCTGAATTACTGTAGGCCCCAGAGAAAATGATTGAATGAGTAGGTCTCTTAAAGGGAGATCCTAAAGGGGTGACGAGAAGTGGAAGGTGAGTGCGGAGAGGATAAAGTCATGACTGCTAAGGGAAGCTGTGGTTTTAAGGATATACAACTGCCTGTATCCAAAGCAGTTAAATAAACCAGGACAAGTAGGCTACAAGTGCACCCAGTTTTGATGATGAAGCCACCTTTCTGTGTCTGGGCGAAGGTGACTGGGAGGTGTAGAGGTGGCAGCTGTTAAACTGAAAGAAATTTCTGACAGAATTGAACATTTATGTTTGCTGCCAACAGGCTGTACTGAGGTGAATAAGGCTTGCTAAATACACAGCCATAAATGTTCTTATTTATATGCATAATATAAATATCACATTGTATAATAGACGTAAGACAGTCCAGAGCATTTCCAGGGGATTATTGCACATCTCGGGTAGTTTAAGTCATCCAGCCTTTTGGCTTCATGCCTTAAAATACTACCAGAGACATGTTATAATCGTCCAGAAATGCACTGCCTGTTGTGAATTACTGTTTAAACCAAAATATTCTGTAGATTACACATATTCCCAAAATGTACACTTTATCCAGGTAATGTGATGTCCATGTTTAGAAAAGAAAAAAAATCTAAATATGGAAAAGTATGGAAAACTTCCATAGGCTCTTCCACAAGCTGAAGACAGAATTTACCTACCCATCCAGAACATTAGAATGTCCTTTCTAGTCTGCAGTGTGTCATTTGCATCTGCATTTAATGATCTCATTATTGTCATCTTTGACCTTTCTCTCTTTTCCCTTCTTTTTGGCTGTTCCTCATCCTGAATGGTTGGTTGGGCTCTGGTTTGGATCCCTGAAGTGCCTCATATGCTTTGAGACACTCAAATGCAGGATGTAATTATGGCAACGAAGTGTAGAGGATGTCACAAATAGCATTCAAGACTGAACAGAGAAAATGGAAGGAGGAATAAATAATGACTAAAACTCTAGCACAATCACTGTTTCTCTAAGTTACACTTCCCAGAAAGAGGTTTTCCTAAGTTCCCAAGATCTAAGTGTTCACATAAATACCTGTATTAAATTGTCTCAGTGATAGGATTGTGTCATCATTTATTTTCCTGTTTTCTCTTACATGAGACACAAACTGGGACATCCTTGTTTGCCTTCTCTCTGCCTTTTTCTACTATTCATCCACTCTAAATTCTAAATTCCCTGGGCTGTTCTCTCTCTCTGCCCAATGAACAGATTTCTCAGCCCAGTGTTTTTATTGATCCTGTCTTTATCATCCCTATGATAGTGTGCTTTGAATCAAGCAAAGCATTCCTGACTAGATAGGGTTAAGGAGTTGCTGGCAGCCAGGCACACCTTATGTTGTTTCTTTTTCCCCAACCACCTTGTTTTTGTCAGATAAAATTGCAAGCAAAAAGCAAATTACAATGTTTTCTGATATGAACTCTAATATTATGTCTTCTTCCTTGTAGACAATTTAGCTCAAGCTGGAAGGCTGCCCATTCTAATGTGCAAGGACCCTGCTTTTCTGGGAGGCTATGTCAGATAAAGCAGTTCGCTTTTCTGAAAGTGAAGGCTATTTTTTTTCCCCTCGTTACTGGGACAAGACCTTATCAGCCTATAAACACAGTCTGCATGGCAACACAAAGATACCTGTTTTCCCTCATATTTGACTTCCTCAACAAAGCATATTTCTCATGTGGATATTAAAATAATAGCTTTTAAGTTAGAAAGTATGCTCGCTTGCACTGCAATTATTAACTACTCAATTAGGACACTTTTCCAGCTATCTGGGCTGAGGTTTTCAGAGGAGCCTAGGGAGTTGACTGCATAAAGCTATGTCTGTACCAGGAGATTAACTGTGTCTGTGCTCTCTGACACGGAGGCTAACAGGCAGGGAATGGCCCGTGTCCATATTATTCAATTTTCTTATTCTCCAAAATAGGGTGACCGTCTCCAAAACACCTCCTGAGAGGGATTTCTGGCCCCTACATACCTCTGAGCTGTGTCCCAGCACTAGGGAATGGTAGTTGCCCTGTGCCAAAAGCATTTCTGGGGCTAGTCGACGGGGTTTTTTGAGAGTCCAGGAATATTCCCCCCAAGACGGTTTTAACTTGAGGTCAAGCCTTAGTGTCATTGGCTGCTCTAAAGCTGAAGTCTTAAACCCGTGCCCTCAGAGCAGCCACATGTGCAAGTCTTCACGGTGTTACCACATGCTGTTTGATCCAGAAAAAAAGGTGCCTTCCATTCAGTAATTTTATGTGGTTGGTTGTATTTTATAAGTAAGTCATTCATAGTTATTAAAGTATAGAAAATGCAGTCATCTTTAAGAACTGCACAACTCTGTCATGTGAGATCTCCTGCAACAGCATTCAGTGTCTGATGCATATTTTTATATGATGATCAACGTGAGAAACAGAAACAATAACAGAAACAATAAGAGGAACATCATAGTCTCTTATTTTGTAGGCTTCGGCTCTATATAAGGCTGCCCAAGTTATTGCATGGTGCGGCTATCAGTGCTGCTTAGCTCAGAGTTGTGCGCTCTACAGATGGTGATGATGATGGTGTAAACTTGCTCTTGTCAAGTAGAACACAAACAGGTTTTGTTTTCCCCATTTGGCTTTCCTGTGGGAATATCTTTTATCTTCTTTAATGCCATGGGGAGGATTGATGTCAAACCGTGCTTTGAGATGCTCTGAGCAAACACTGTATACTGCGACTGCTGTTCTTGTGTACCCCAGTGTGGTCTGTCTATTTGCTCTACGTTCCTGATGGTCAGAGATCTGCTCCAAAGCTTCTGTCGGGTTTTGATTCAGGTCCTGGATATCTGTTGTGTAGCCTGCTAAGCTTTTCACACAACCCTTCTGTGTTCTGTATACATATAATGAAGTCACAGCACTTGCTGTGTGACATCAAAGCTTGTTGCTATGAGAATAAGCATGATCTGGCAAACAATGATCACATTGTGTGTGTAAGCAGGGAATAGAGAAGGCAAGTTATAAAGCAGAACCTTTTTTATTTACACAGCAATGTTTGAATAACCAGCAGATTTTGGGGAACGGGCTGGAAAAAATAGTAAAAAGATAAATTTACTTATGTGTCAATGTTGTGGTGTTTGTTTGTTTGTTTGTTTTTTAACAAGTACAAAAGTTCATTTCTGTATATTAAAATGAAAAAGACTGTTGAATTTTGGGCAGGATCTTGGGAGAGTGATTGACATTCCCAGTCAATGCCTGTCAGGATATTTCTCCCCCCACAGCCCTTCTATGGTACTCTTAAAGCTCACCTCCTTAGCTGCACACTGGGAACAGCCCAGTGCGATAGCTTTACTACAAAGGGTTTCTGTGTATTTCAGGAGTCAGGATATAGCACTCCTCTGACAGAAAATGCCCTGTAATGAAGGTGAAGCTTAGACATTATTTATTCCAAATACAGGATCTTTCCATCTGCAGGTTTATAGAGGCTGAGAAATTGTTGAATTTGGAGATTTGCAAATACAAATTGCAAGCTCGACTCTGAAAATATTCCCTCCTGGAAAACAAGTCTTATTCCCTCTTGTGAGCATTATCCTTATGCAGTGTTAGATCAATGCAGACGGCATTTCTGAGGTGGACAGCTTTGCTCATAAAGACATGGCACCACCCTCTCCTGGAACTGAGCAACTAAAACATTTTGGTCCCGCGCTCGGGTACCTGGGGAGAACAGACTGTCACTTGTGTTGAATTACGTGGAATATTTTTTGTCTCTTAACCAGGTCCACTTTTTAGGCTGCAGCAGGTTAAAGTTAGAGCTGTGCAAACTTTGAGAAGCCTAAATCCAAATTAAGCCTGGCTTGCTTCCAGAAATGGATGGAGCTGGCAAATTTAAATCATTTTCAAGTTGGAGCTGGTTTTTTCTGGGTTTTATGTCATCACTTATGAGTTAAAACTGAGGAAAAACCTGGTTGTAAGTGATTTAACCTCTTTTTGCCTCCTGCCTTGGTCTGGAGTACTTTTTATGTATGGGTGACTTGTTTGTTGAGAACTAGCCTCTGATGGGATTATACAATGTGCCGAGTCTCTGGAATTGCCCATCTAATAAAGCCTAGGATTTTAAAGCTTTTCTTTTAAATGTTTATAGAGCATCAGTTGGTAAAGTGTCTAGAAGAAAGTGGTTCTTAAAACATTTTCCATAAATATTTTTCCACTTTATGATTGCATGCAACTCAGCTGTTACATGACAATTTTAAAATTGACTGGCATTACCAACACATTAAGAGGTGCCATGCGTCTGGCTTAAGATCAGTAGTAAGTTAAAAGTTTCTTAGGACTTAAGTTTTCTGAATTATTCCTGTGGTAGGGGGATAATTTATAAAGAGTTTACAGGTGAAATCACTCTGAAGTACCAAATCAGAAAATACCTCATGTGTGCCTAACTTTACGCATGCGGATGGTTTTTAGGAACTGAGAGGCTCTGGAGAAGGGGCCCTTGATCATATCATGGTAATCTGAGGAAACAGTTTACTTCAGTAAAATACAGGTGCCTGGTTAGGACCTGACCTTCTGAAGAGCTGTCCAAACATTTACTCACTCTCACAACACCCTCGTGAAGTAGAGGATAAATATTATCTCAGTTTTATGGAACAAGAAGGTGAGCACCAAGAGAGTCTGGATTAAAACTCTGGAATTTGTGGCATGCAGTTGCTTTCTTAATCCATTAGACCGTGTTGTTTGGTGTGTCAATAGTCCCGTGTTTTATAAACTAGACAAAACCTTTAAACACCAATTAGTTTAGGTAGTTGAGAGTTGATTTCACCTTTGCATAAAAAGAGAGATGAAGCCATTTCACATCAGCAGCATAGCCAAACTTGGTGAGTTTGTTCCATATGGGTCTTAAAGTGAGGATTGCTCTTGAAGGTGGTAGTGTATCAAACAAAGCCTTTCATCTGGAGGAAAGGGAGCTTGGAAAAAGGGATGGTGTTTTCATGCTAAATGAAGTAGATCTTCACTTTATCCATAATTCACCAAAGCACATCATTAGGGAAACAATGCTGTACTTGTTATCTTGGTGAATGGTTCTGTCATGTTTGCATACAATGAGTTTGCTTTTTTTTCATCCAGAATAGAATTTATAAAGCATTTATATCATTTACACCAAGTCCTCGGAATGCTTTCTGTCACTCATCAGTTGAAACAAGGCTGGAAAGCGCTGTAGAAATGACAAAGGCTACCATCATCATCTCTTCCAAACTGCAGTGGAACTGAAATGATACAGGACAAGAGGGCAAATGTTGAGAACTGGAAAAATAGGAAAACAGAGCAGCATGAAATGTCAAACCACATTTTTAAGGCACTTTTTACTATATTTCCATAAATGCATGAGGGAATTATGTTGCAAATACTTGAAACTGTTTATTTTCATTTTTGGCTTGATTTTCTAACATTGAAAAAACCATGTCTAATGATCTTGAGCATTCTTAAAGAAAAAAATTATATTTTACATAATGGTTTACATGTGTGAGTTCCCTCTGGCAGGAGCACTATAATTAGCCTGTCGTCTCTCAGAGAAGAGACTATCTGTCTTAAAGATGCAACAGCGAGTCTTGGCTGCTAGAGCTAGGAGGAGAACATTGTGATTTTGTTAAAAGATAAACATTATCCCTTTTCAGTTATTCATCTTTCTCCCCTTCCTGCTTCTTTGGCTCAAAGCTAGCCTGGAGAAGCAAAGGACAGCTGAGTACAAACAGTTTTCTTCCTTCCTCATTCAGCAAGCCATGGCGAAAGATCTTGGCTTCTTGACATCAATAACTTTGCTTCAACTCAACTTGGAACTGTTTGGGCAGCTTTTCAAAAATAAAAAGGTACAATAAAAGGGGACTGAACTTCCTGTTTTACTCATAAAGTAGCAGATTCAGCTAAGGCACACTTTCCTTTGGGATTGTCCATATACTGCCCGGGAGAGTCAAGGATGTGGAATATTATTCCTTTGCACAACTTTATTGTAGCTATTAAAAGACAATCAACCAGAATAGGGTGGTGGCAGACAGTGTTGTGTGTTTCAGTCTTTTGCGGTCTTGTTACTAAAGGAGAGTAATTTTGGTAGAAAGGGTTTGCTGCTTTTGGGTAGCCATGTGTGTCCTTGATCAGAGGAGGGGGAAGGAGAGAAGGAAAACTTAAAACCACCACGGAGTCAGAAAAATGTGACTGGTTTGAGCTGGCATAGCAGTGCTGGTGTGTGTTAACTCTTGGTATTATCATGCCTGAGGTTTCGTTTCCAGCATCGACAAAGAAAGCTGTAATACAGGAGATGATCACATATGGCATCTTTCCAGGCCCAACTGGTTACATTAGCAGGGGCTGGGTAAGAAGGTGAGGTTTCCACTGGGGACAGGAGTATATTGAATTTCATTTTGAAGACTGTCATGTACATATCCATTCCATCAGAGAATGTGTTGATACACTGGTGAAAACTAACTGCAGTGGCAAGGATATTTCTCCATGGATAATGGAATGTGGACCAGGTTCCTTGAAGGTACCCGTTGTCAAATTCTTTGACTTGTGCCATGCCCGTTTATTCTTGCGCTTGCTTTGTGATCCTTCTGCTTTCGCTGTCCTTCTGCCCTTCTTTTCTCCTATGTTGTGCAATTTGTCTGAACAGTATAATTTTCTTTCCTTATTCCTTACAACCTTTCTCTCTCCACCCCTCTGCTTTCCTGATGCTTTCCTTTGCCAAATAGTCAGAGATTTCCTCAATTCTGAGTTCCTATGTAAGCTATAATTTTATTCTATTATGAGTGAGCACTGCTACTGCAGGCCTGGAACTGATTACTGTTTGCGTATATCCAGCACCACCAGCCAAAGAGTCAAAGACCAAAGAGACTTCTCGGAACCTCACAGGGTTTTGAAAATCACCTTGTTGTTCTTTTCAGATTCCCCCTTTTGTTGGGAATTTCTTTTTCCTTCACTGGTATCTGGAACTCAAAGACCAAGTTTATCTTTTGAAAAGTTCTTGTAGATATTGGTTACCTTCCCAGATAGTCCAAAAACTAAAAGCTTATTTTAAATTATCATCTCTTTCCAGTCCTGGACATCCCAAAAAGTCATTGATTAGATCAGAATGAACTCTGGCTGCTCTTTTCTCCACTGTATTTCAGACTTCTGGGTTGACAGACCTCCTTTTCTGGGAAGCTAAGAGCAAAGCTTTAGTTGTGTTTTATGTTGGTACTTGGCCCTGGGTGGAACAAATATTGTCATTGTTTTTCGTAATATTTCTGTACTTTAGTTCTTCATCCCAGAAAGGAGAAATCACTAAAATAAAAGAAATAAGAAACAAATCAATCCATTGGAAAGTTGAAAACATTAGAAGCAAAAAGAGGATTTATTTTTTTTAATGAAAACAGTAAAGAGAGATTTTTGCTTTTTTGAAAGTGCATGCTAAAATTTCTAGTGACTATTTTTCCCTTTATAAAAGTTATACACTACCATTGTGTTCTGAAAAGATGGGATAATGAGGAATTCTGATACAGAATTGCTCATACGGTCCAATCTGATAGCTCAGCTCCTGGGAATGAATACTTACAGGAAATCTGATTTGAAAGATGGAGAAAACTGTGGTGGTCTAAGACTGAAATAGTTCTTACTTCTGCTGTGTCAGTCACTTCCCTGCAAAGCTCTGTAACAAATCTTGGTTTTTACATGATCTCCCATGCACTGATCTTTATATTTTCTTGGAAGTTTCCTCAACAAATATAAAAAGTATTTTGAAGTGACCATTGATGTAGCCATCATCTTGCTGCTCATTGCTCATCTCTTGGCAGTTTCTGTCCCACACAGAAACACTTATTTCTGAGAATGGCTCTGCTGATCTGGCAGCCGCAAAAAAAAAACTTTCTTAAGTGGCCCTGTGTGGAATTGCACGTCTCATTTTAAGTCTCCTTTTGCATAAAACGCTTAATTGACCTCTATCTCTTGGACTGGGTAGATGGATGCAATTTCTGATGATATATTCCTATTCTTCCTCCCTCAGACAATGTATTGTAGATCATTGACTGGAAACAAAGAATTAAACCAGCTCTCTTAATTGTCTCCAGAATTTTATAGAATAGCCATTCCTGAATCTTGAATGTTCTTTGGATATTCATTAGGCCAGATTTTTGGTCCTTTTCCCACATCAATGTCTCCCTTATCTTTTCCTGTCAGTTCTCCTAGAAACCCTTTGTTTATCTGAGTTGGTCTTTTTAGGATGAGCCAGGTGAATTAGTCCAGAATATTTGTTATTTCCTGGAAAAAGGAACTCTGTATTGGCTTCATTACCTTTTGATCACTGCCATTGTTCTTCAGATTATGGGTTAATACCCGTCTGTTGTTCAACTAAAAAAATTCCTCCAATTACTGTTCTCCCGAAGTAGTTTGCTAAATCTTGATTTTCTGTTGTCTGCTGCTGCTGGCATGAAGATCTTTAAAGTCAGGGGGAATTAGGCCGTGACTGCTTTGCAAGTAGTACAAATAGGAGCAGATGTGCAGAAGACAAATGGTTGGTGCTGACCCAACATCCACACGGCGAACATTTCAGTAGGGTTTACTTTCACTCTAGCACAAGGTCTAGTCTGGCCCCATTGACTGAATGCCTGTTAGTGGTTGGAGAGCATCTTTTGATTTGGTTTTATCCAAATGCAGTCCAGTTAGTGTGCTCTGAAATCATGCCACGCTGCAAACCAATGTGCAGTAAGTGGGGATGAATGGGAGATTTGTTTCAAAACCGCACCCCTGATCCAAAGCAAAGTGTTTCCATAGATGTATCCTTTTGTACCTGACTCAGACATATCAGTAAATCCAGTAATGGGCTTATCTGGATCAGGTGGTACTTAAATATTTCTGTATATGTGGCCAAAAGGCTTGTTAACATCCCGATTGGACGTGTTCTTTTCACATTAATGTTACTATTATCGTGGATACAGTCATAATTGCTGTTCTTATAACTTATGTAGAAAAGTCATACCAGAGAAATTCAAGTTAGAAATAAGGCACAAGGAAATTAACAGTGGAATAAACTCCCAAGTGAAGTTCTTCATTGTCTAGTTCTTGGTGACTCCACATGGAGGTCAAATGAATTTCTGGAAAAGATGCTTTTGTTAAACTGGTTACTGGCCCAAAATAGGGGCAACTGGCTGAAATTCTGTGGTCTGTGGTACGCAGGAGGTCAGACTAGATGATCTAATTTTCCCTTCTGGCTTTAAACTGTATGAGTGTGAGCAATCACCCTGATTATAGGACACTTCTGGCCATTGAAAAATGCAGGATCGAGCTGTCAATTACCAGTAAAGAACATGTGCTATTCTGCCATCAAATTAAGGAATTAATTTTAGGATATCTCATAATAGTATTGTTGTGTCCTGATTTATGATGCAAAGACCATTGTGTAAGCAAGTTAAAAAACCCACACCACGACCTATAGCATGATTTAGATTAGGGCAACTGTGTATAGTAAACTTAGCTGTTGGTATTGCTTATCACAACTGAGATTCAGAAGCAGAGCTGAAATAGGACTTTGTTTGAGAGCTTCAGTGCCAGGAAGGTTAACGGGTTATTGACAGCTTTAGGAATGAAATGTCAGGGAGGAAATTAGAGCAAACATGTATCATGAGCCAGCACACAGCGTGGCTGGTTTTAATAGACACGGCAGATCTTCTGTAGTAACGCCTCCACTAATAGTGCAGTTATCACCGTTTCCAGATGGCGTGATCATAAACACACAGAGCTTTTACAGGGCCCTATAATTTATCCTGATCCCTTCCTCCTCTGGATTCACCCAAAAGGAAGGCAAGTGGTACCACAGCCCACCCCAACTGTTTTCTTTTTTTTCTGCCAGGAAGTATGGGGTGGGGGATTACATCTGGGGGTTTGTGGAGCCCACCAACAGAGACTGCTCTGAGTCTGTATTGAATGAGAACATCCACTGCCCTTCTTAGCCACTTCCTCCTCACTTCACTGTTTCACTTGTACCAGGCTGGTCCATGGCCCATGTTAGAAGGTAGGTTGCAGCTCCTTTGCACGCATTTTAGACCCTCAATCTGACACTTTTTTTCCTTTAAATCAACATTTTATTACCTATGTACACATTCGTTCTCTATGAGTTTCACTCAACCACTGCAAAATCATCATTACAGACAAAAACTTGGAAAATTACAAACTGGGAGATGTTTTTAATTGTATTCTTGACAAAGGCTTTTCCTTGAAAAAATTGATTAACTGCTCTAGTCTTCACAGTAAGTATGGATTTGAACATATTTGAGAAGTAGAAAAATATGGAGTGTCTCCTAGAGAAGAAAACTGCAGCAAAAATATGGTTTTTTTCTTCCTATCTGCTAATATAAAGGTGCAGTGCCGTGAAAAAACATATCTCAAAATATACTGAAATAATAAAATGTTCTTTTCAGAAGTCTCAGGTCTTAATGTTTCTAGGAAGTTGGAAATACAGATGGCAATTTTTAACGATTTCCTTATTGTAAAAGCATTAAAAAATGTTACACTTCTCAGTTTAGTTCCCTGGGTTATCTAGCCAGGGATAGATGAAGGTATACATGAAAAAAGGTGTCTACTTTTGGCCTTTAATTGTACAAAAAGGAACAACATGCATTACCAATACATTTCTTCACTCTGTCTTACACATTTTGGAGGAAGGAGTGGGAAAAGAAAGAAGGATCCAGCTTCTGCTAAGCTCTGTTTGGTTTTGAACTGTTTGGGTATTTCCAAAAGCCAACTCTGGCGCCTTAAATCTTGCTTTCATCAAGAAGATGGTAATTCAAAATCATTAACTGAATTTTGGTTAGTATAGCAGCAGGTCTCTTCATATCTCAATTTTTTGTATTTGTAAGTAAATACACATGCTTCATAAAATATTTTATTTCAGCTATTTTTGACTTTGTCTTTCACCTCTTTGACTTAGAAAATCTAGAGTGTTTTAATAAACAGTGTCCTTGTTAGAAACTTATTATGTGGCTCTTTTTGGAAAGGCAAGTTGAATATGTGGCATAGTGTAAGGAATTTTGATGTAATTTGTTTAGAGAGGCTGTTGCTTGACAAACCTTTTCTGAACAGGCTACATGGTAACCGAGAAATTGGAAGTCTCAGGGCTGGACTGGATAATGGACAATAGATGCTTTCACTTCTGTTGCCTGTTCAAATCCAATCTGTCAAAAATTGAAAATTGTTCCCTTTTCATGCTGGGCAAGTGGCCTGTGAGTAATTAGTTGGTTGGCTCTGCCTGATGCCTGATTAAAAGTCGCCCACAAGACAAAAACGCCACCCCATTTGGCACCCTGGCTGGTTGCTTCAAAAGCCAAAGCTGATCCAGCAGCCTCCTTTGCTATATTCTCTTCCAGATCATGACAAGACATTTTATTGTGCAGTGTGGACATGCTTATATTTTGTTGTCCCCAGTTTTGTTCTCTGTAACACCTGTCATAAGTGCTAGATGTAACAGCAAAAAAGGGTTGTTTTCTTGGGGTTTGGTGAATTTAATCCCATACGGACAGCCAGGATCAATGGTTCACGCCATCAGTAGCTCCCCTTGAGGAATCACTGTCACCTGAAAACAGTCTGCTCCACAATATCTCTGCATTTGCTAAGAGCTGTGTGAGACTGTCGTGCATTTTCAGTTGACTCATGCCCAGCTAAAGACAAAGGGAGGAAATACTACACCAATTAAGTGACACCAATTTATCAAGGGAAAATAGAAAATTGCTAGAAATGACAGCTTGTGAGTTCATCCAGTCTCAGAGCAGGGCAGACCAAGGAGCCACCATTTCTGGGACAGAAACCCCAACCTCTCACAGGTGGAGTATTTCCAAAACAGTGAAGTATTTCTGAGCAATTTCTTCAATGCACTAGGTATGCTTCTCTTTGACATGAAGGTGACGTACACCCTTTTATTTTCCTCTCCCTCTTGCTTTCTTTTCCTTAAGCAAACTGAATAGTTACAGCCAAAAAAAAGAAAACTGCATGCTTAATTTTTATTTAATATTCAAGGTTGAACTTAAGCTTGTGGGAACTATGAAAACTCCATCAAGCTTTTGAGGGCTCTGTGCCCTGGATGCCAACTGCTGGCCACTCCAGATTGGCATTTAGGATCCCCCTGCTCCTATACACAAACACAGAATTTCTCTTGTGTGCCCAATGCCCCCTTTGCTACTGCCAAAACTCTTCTTCTGCCTTACAACTATCATAAGCAGCAGATCTAGTGTTCTATAGTTTCTTCAATGACTGTTAATACCGTTTTACATCCAAAAGCTGGTTCGGAGAGGATGAAATAAGTTTGGGATGAAATTATATCAAGACAGAGAAGCCCTTCACTTCTTTACAGAGCAGATGCTGTCAGTAAGAGACAAGGACCTGCAGAATTAATGTTGGAAAGAAAAGCAACATAGACAGAGAGAGAAATGGTGGGCAAAAGTGAGTGAGAGTGATGACTTACGGAAAGATTGGGGAGCGGGCTAGAAAGCAAAGAGTGGATAAGCTGAACTAAGGGGCAAACACAGAGCTAAACAGAAGGAAAGGTTTAATTAAGGTTAAAGAGAATAGAGTTGATAATAAAGAACTAGAAAAAAATGCTGTCATGAAGATTCACACATTCACAGAGTGGTAGGTGTTAGAAGGGACCTCTAGAGATCATCTAGTCCAACCCCCCTGCCAGAGCAGGATCCCCTAGAGCAGATCACACAGGAACAAGTCCAGGCAGCTTTGGAAAGTCTCCAGGGAAGGAGACTCCCCCACCTCTCTGGGCAGCCTGTCCCAAAGCTCTGTCACCCTCACAGGGAAGAAGGGTTTCCTCACGTTCAGTCTGAACCTTCTGTTTTCCAGTTTATGGCCATTGCCCCTCGTCCTGTCCCTGGACACCACTGAGAAGAGCCTGGCCCCATCCTCCTGACACCCACCCTTTAGATATTGATAAGCATTGATAAGATCCCCCCTCAGCCTCCTCTTCTCCAAGCTAAACAGAGAAAGGAGTGGTTGAGATGAGGAAATGCCTCCATTATATACCGAACTTTTAAAAAGTCACACTGCTTTCAAGGTTCAGGTGTTAGAATAGCTCTGGCATCTAAACAAAGTATTGGGATTTATGAAAGGACTAACTGTCCTGAGTACACCTATGGTGATGTACTCTCTTGAGCCAGACTGCAAGCATGACAAAATGGAGCTTTGGAGCTCTAATATCTTTTCAACTATTACAGCTGCTGTTCATTTGGAAATACAACTCTGCTCTCTTAAAAGTCCAGCTGTGCTTCTATGTCCATATTAATTATAGCTGTTATTATCTACTGATGTGAACAACACAAAATATGGGTTGACAGATCAATTCTTCACCCAAAGGAGATCTGTTAGAAAGGTGTACCTGTGATTCTGTGTATTATGAGTATGTACCAATGTCTGAAAAATAGGTCTTATCCCTATGAAGGTGCTCAGATTCTTCTCCCCTCAAAGTCATGATCTTGTGTGAGAAAGAATTTTCCTTCCCACCTGTAAGGATTTGCGGGAGAAGATGTTGAACCCACCAGCTGATGCGGCATGGTTGAAGTAATCTCCACTAATTTAATCTGTTTATTCCATTTCATCATCTTAGCATTTGAAGCCTACTCTGGCTTCTCTTGACCACTTGCCCCAGCATATTTGTGCAGAACACTGGGAAAATGGTATGCTGAAGAGTCAAAATCCTCACCAAAAGTGGTCCACAATGGTGCATATTCCTGCTCTGTACAATGAAAATCAGCATGTTCGTGCACAGTACGTGCTGATGGAGACTTCTGTGGAATATCATTTACAGCCGTGTTGTCTTTGTAGATTCCTTCTACGATGTGAGAACACTGATGAGTGGAGGGGGAAGGGGCTGACCTTCCACTTACCATATGGAAAACATCTGTAACAGGCAACATAGCTCTCTAAAGAAATGTGTTGCTGTTTCATAGTTTCTTCAAAGTATTATACAGACAAAAGATATCAACTTGAATTTTTACCAGGGTTGACTGTCCCAGCCTCTAGAGCCGCTTACCGTAATACCAAAGTATTCTTTTAGATGAGACAGGCAGTAATGTTTTAGACTGTCTCACACAAAAAGAATGTAACATCAACTGGAAAAGTATAGAGTAGTTAGAGGGCTCCAAAAATAAAACAAAAGAAACAATATCATGCCCTTTTATTGTGCCCCTTAACTCTAGTCCTCTGAGAACAGCTCTGATTGATGTCGGTGATGCAACCTAAAAATTACTGTCAGTTACCCAAAACAAAATGCACATAAGCAACGTTAAGAGTCTGATTTCAGTCCACAAAAGCCAGGAAATTCAGAGCTACTGAAGAGCTGAAAACCTGGATTTGACATTCCCGTCTAACCAGCAGCCGTTCTGCTGGGGGGAAGAGGAGAAACAAAGAAAAAGGGAGCTACACCATTACAATAAATAATGTGACTGAGACAACACGCTCTCTCTTTGCCGAAGTCTGGACCCACTGGGTCCCATTAGCTTTAAGACCAGGAACTGCAATGTGTTCTAGGTTTGGGGCTCAGTATCGACCCTACCACCTTTTAGGGATTTTTTTAATATAAACCCTTTTATTGCTTTAGTAACAATAACATTTAATGAGACCTAGCTACCTCTTCATTTACAGTAATTATTTACTGTTCTTGTATTTCCAGCCATCGGAAGTGGGGGTGTTGCTGTCAGCATGATTAGTGCATGTTATGTATTTGATGCAATAATTGTGCATCCGAACAGGATCGACCCCGCACTCTTTGATAAATGAACATGCAGTAATCGAGCTGTTCTGGTGTCAGCACGCACACAAATCAAAATGTTCTTACATCAAAGGAGTACTTATGAAAAAACTTTCATACAGGATTTAAATATTCCTCAATGTTATTAAAAAAATATGGGCTGCGATATCGTGAAAAGCTCTTGATGGAGTTACACACGGGTAATCCATCTCCCTATTCGTAAACCTATATTTAATGGCTGAACAATGGCAATCAGCCAGAAGAATCTCATGGCCTGGACAGTTTGTTTTCAGACAAGTATCACTTGTATAGATGTGCATATAAATGTATGTCTTCTGTAAAACTGGATACAAAAGAAAAAGACATGGTACAGTTTGATGTGATGGGTCAGGCCACTGAGATGTTGTTAACGGCATTGGTATGTCCCAGAATTTCAGGATAAGTTTCCTTTAGGTGAAGTGTGCCATAGCAAGGAATGTGTATAAATGGGTTTATGGAGAGGGAGTATAGTATAAAAGTTCAGAGTCCTCCTCGTTATTGAATTTCCTTTGCAAAGTAAGTATTATTGACCTCTCCACAGACCGATCAATCAGAAATGACCAAAAGGAAATTATAGTCATTTCTAGGAAGGATTTTTGGAATTCTGCTATACTCAGCAACCATCTGGTGTCTCCAGGATGGGACATTTTGCCAAGATGTTAGGCAGGTAAGAAATAAATGGACAGCAAAACTTCTGGAAAGGTTATAGATAACTTGAGCCACACGTTAGAGAGACTAGAAGTTTATCTTGCCTTGTGAACTAGCTTTTCCAACATATGAATATGGGTATAATGTCATTTAAAAAGTACAGTGTAAAAAAAAGTCTGGCCTTTCCCATTCCTTGGGATCTTTAAGGTCCCTTCCAACCCAAAACATTCTCTAATTCTATGATCCCAAATTTCTTGGTACATCCTTGCAGCTCATGACTTGCCAGAAGCTCTCTGAAAGTGCGACAAGGGCTCTTTTCTATACAGGCTGCCTTACACAGAAGCCTGCAAGGCTCTGATCAGTCTTCACATGCTGCCAATGTGCCATTAGCAGTTACTGCTCATTAGACCCCTGTCTAAACACATGAAGGAGTCTGTGTCTCCTGCAGGTAGTCCCTGTTAAAAACTGCTGAAGGGAGACCCAGGACCACTCACCTCTGGGACATGGCTTGGGGGTGCAGGTCCAGTCCCTGCAGCTTGGAAAGCACTGGGGCTGCTGCATGGGTGATGATTAGGAGGAGACTGCCCTCTTCACGTGTCCCCACTTGCTCATTAACAAATGAAGCCACCCACAGGCGAGCTCTTAATCTGCTGGGCATGTTTCAGCATTGAGACCTTAATTGCAGGCTGTCAGGAGATTGTGTCAGCAGGGCCACTATCACACAGACAGGAGATCTGGTGTTGTTCACAGATGACCAGATCATTCCTGTTACCGATTTTTTTCCTTCTCTTATTTGCTGTGC
The DNA here is from genome assembly GCA_027574665.1 of Rhynochetos jubatus. Lineage (NCBI taxonomy): Eukaryota > Metazoa > Chordata > Aves > Eurypygiformes > Rhynochetidae > Rhynochetos > Rhynochetos jubatus. The sequence goes on from CM050650.1 coordinate 120,091,519, forward strand.
ATATACTGAAGATATCTGTTATTCATACTACATTCTTTTCCACATCCTCATTCTTAGATCTGGCTTGAATGGGATAAATGTGTCATTACTTTGATATGGCTGGCCAATGCTAAAATGGGTTGTTATTTCAGGGAGGAGCATCTTCCTGTGATTATCACCAATTACAAGTAAAGTGTTAACTGTTCAAAGGGATTAACTGCTCTGCTTCATATTTTTTACAGGCACATTGCCTTCTTTGCACAAGGACATCTTGCATATAATTAAAGAATAACCTTTAATTGCCTAAATTATAAATGCTTCCTGTCATCCAAACCCAAATAACTGTATCAATATATGCCTGGATTAAAGAATAATTTAGCAATGGAGCCTTGTTTTGAAGGATAAGGCCATTTGGCTGTCATACTTCATGGACCATTTTTTAAGTTTGAATTTGATCCTCGTCTTCAGAAGTTCGGGAGGGACCAGAAAACGTATTTTCATTCAGGGCTATTTCTAATATAAATGTCATAAAACCTGCTAGTGTGTAAGAATTTATTCTGCTGCTAAAGTATTGTTTTAACTGGTTAAACTGCCTCAGCACTTGGATTTTTTCTCCAGCGTGTTGCATAAATACACGTGAAAGATCGATTGGATGCCATTCTGCAGCCTAATCCTAGGTAATTTATTCAGTTTTACCTGAGAGAAAGGTCCAAGTATATGTTCTTCTGGTTTTAATCAGTCCAACTACAATTGATTCAACTTTTGCCTGAAAAAGGAGTGAGTAAAAACCAAGTGAGAGCCTCAAGATTTGGCTCTTATTCATTAACCTCAGGGCAGACTTCATTTTGTATGATTTTTAAGCTATTAAAATGTTGGTTGGCTTCCATTTGAGCTCAAATTCCTAATATCACCAAATAATTATGTGTAGATGATGAAATGAAAAAACAGGCATGTAGTCTCCAAACGCGCATTTCAGTCTGGGTGGCTGAAATGGCTCATAACATTCAATGCATGAAAATGGGGTGGATTGAATAAATTAGCAGAATCACAAAAGGAAACCACTATAGGAAATAGTTTTACACGTGTAATCACTGAAATACTCTAGTGAATGTGTCAATCTGTACTAAATAAATATATTTGTTTATAGACATGCTCTGTATTAGCTTCCACTCTTTCACAGCACTTTGCCAAACAAAATCCCACTAGAAGTAGGATGTTCGCACCCGAGTAGGAGTTTCTTGGATAAATATTTTTTCTATATTGAGACCAAAACCACTTCTACAAATTTCAGACTTTGATTGAAATAGTATATTTCTTTTGCCTTTTCTTTTTTTTTTTTTCCTCCCTTTTTTTCTTCCCATCTCCTCCACTGGCAGCCACTGATGCATTACCTCAATTCCTCTTACCTCCCACCGCTCCGGTGAGCAGGCGCCCTGCTGCAGACAGAGTGCATCAGTCAGTAAGGAGCACGGCTAGAAGTGGCCGCACCCGAATGCCGCCACCAGCAAAGGGCCTCGGAGCCTGAGAAAACTTCTCTGTTTACAGACCGACTCTCTGCCCTGCCGTTGCTGGTTGGGTTCTCATTTCCCTGGTGAAAAGCTGAGGGAGAATAGAGATGCTATGTCCTCTTCAGAGAGCATTCACGGGATGTTTTCAGGGGGTGGGGGAAGAGAAGTATGTTGTAAAATGTCATTAGATGCTTCTTTTCATTGCAGTTTCAGAAGTTTCAAGAAAAGAATGTAGGTGAACTGTCTTGTTTTGTCCAAACAATTTATTTCAAAGTAATACTCACTCTTCCTATCCAATAACTGCCCATTTTAGTATCCATTTCTGTACATCTGGTATTTTAGCCATTGCACTGGAAGATATAATGTAATGAAAATAATAATTATGAAAGAGCATGCAGTGTTTTCAAAATGCCATGTAGTAACTCTGTGATCAAGCAATCCTCAAGAAAGGTTTTCAGTGAGTGATAGTATTTCTGTTTCAAAAGCAGGGGAAATTGAAACACGGAGACATTAAGTGGTTTGTCTGAGGCCACACAGCAAGTAAGTGTCAGAGCTGGGAGCAGAGCCCAGCCCTGGCTCCGGCCCTTGTACTCAGACGACTGCACCACACCATATTGTTTCCAAATAATTTTGGTAAAAATCATATGCTGAGCTCGTGAACGTAGTAATATTGAGGGGGAATTTAACAACTTCTGTCACTTCCTGAAGAGAAAAAAAAAACCAAAAACCTCTACAGGAGTAGAAGCAAACCTTAAAAAGTCAAGAAAAGCCATCCTTGGAGAGAGGAAGCCATCCAGGTTATTTCATGCTGAATTACTCTCAGGTTGAAGGAGTTTTCATTAATAACAGTATATTTTCACATGGGAGTGCTGTGACTGTGCAGTGCCCTGAGTCATAAACCAGCATTTCTCCATACCTAAGTCTTTTCTTTGTATGTCTGAAGGCTTTAACTTCATTCTCAGACATATTAAAGTTACCCGCATACATTATTGCTGCCGTACAGCTAAAGCAGCGAGTTGAGACACATCACAGGAGGAGATGTTTCCCTCTGAGCAACTCAGAGTGTTTTGACCACATTGATGTGAGGCGGTAAAATTATTAGTGAACAAATCGCGATGCTCATGATGAGACCAAGGATACTGAGGAACCACTGCATTTCCATTGAGGTGGGAGGACGAAGCTTTCCCAGTCATGCTGGGCTTCAACAGGTCATGTCCGTCAAGGTCTAGTGCCTCATGGGGACCTGCTGTGTGCTTTGCCAGTAGCATGTCATGGGCAGACAGTTATGGGCCATTAGACCCAAGGCAGTAATATCTTGCTGGATTTTGCCTTGCTCTGTCAGAGCAGCAGCCTGCTCCCTCAGTCCAGGGAAGGGTGTTGATGGAGCCCAGCTACAGGTTTTGCAGCCTGGGGGAAGGAACTCCTCTCTGACTGTGAACAGAGAGCAGTGTGCGGTTGAAATAGGGCTGAGGAGAGGAATTTCAATCAGTGTGCTAGGCAGCATCGCCTTTTCTCTGACAATTAAAAAGGGTTTCTTGCTCTCAGACAAATAAAGCCTATTAAAACTGGTGGCAGTGATGGGAAGGACTTTGCGAAAATATGTTTTGCAAAGCTGGCTGCCAAGTATTGTTTATGGTTCAATTTTTTCCTTCTTTCTCCACTGTTTACAGTACCCTCTGAGAAACTTAAAATGATCTCTCTCTCCCTACCAATTTTGTTCTTTTTTTCTTTTGGCAGACATTGGTACCCCACTCCCACACCCCAGTTCTTGCTGCAACAGAAGCCATGATCCTTTTGCCTCGTTTTTCTTTCTTGTATTACCAGCCCAGCCCTGAGAACAGCATTCACTAGTTAGCTTCAGCATCACAGATTTGGCCAAAGAAGCTGAAGGACAGCAATACAAGCCCTACATATTGTTCTCCTTCCACTGGTGGTATTGCATGAGGTGTCTGAGAAATACATTTGGTCCTAGTTTTACAGAGGTCCTACGTTTCCATAAGCCTTGGGAATGTCATTATTCCCAGTAGCAGAAAGCAACAATAAAGAAATTGGGTAGTTGAGATCTAGATTATGTTCTTTAACAGACTTGGATGATTTATCCTGGATATATCCTGTTGCTGGACAAAGCAACACAGTTTTATGTGATTATTGAAATAGTTTACACTGTTGGCAGATAAAAGGTAAACCAGAGCCCAGAACTGACTTGGCTGGAAAGTATTTCGTTACAGGCTGTTGAAGGGTGGTTTACTGAAGCAGTGCCGTTGTCAGTGCATGATGTTAGTGGTCGCCTACGTAAAGCGTGCTGGTGATCCCGGGCCCCTTCCTGGAGGTCAGGTACTCACGGCATGGAAGCTGCTGCTGTCACACCAGATGGCTGAAGACTCAGGGACCAGACCTGAGCAATATTGTTTTGTCGGTGTCTTTCACACCTAACTGCGATTTCTTGGGCGCTAGCTTAAGAACAAACGTGGTTGTGCTTCCAGAGGGATCATTGCTGGATGGATAAATGGATGCTGTAGCTTTCAGCACATCGGTCTGGCCCCATCATAAACTAAATCTGTGAGATTTCATGAATGCAACAGGGCATATCATCTGGAGCATCGTACAAGTTTGTAATCCACTAAACCTGGGTGTTCATAGATAGATATTTGGGATTTGTCATTCAATATTGACCATGTACTGGCCATTATATAAGTAAAGCTTTCCCTCAGCCTCTGAGTAATATCAGACATCTGTGCTTTGCCTACTGATTAAAGATGGGTTTGTAGAATTAGAGCGTTCAATGTCATTGTTTTAAATTGCAGAGAGAATTACCCATTATATTTCTTTTGTAACATGTATGCACTTTTAATAAAGAGAGTTTATATCCGCACAAATTTATTTAAACTTAAACAGAAGCAACTAATTCTCAACAACATATGGATTTTCTTTTTTAAACAAAGTTGCTTATACTTTGCCTCCTAAACTAATTATTATTTTAATCACTAAAAAAGCTGACACTTCTTTGCATGTGGTTTGTCTATGCAGGCTGGGAAAAATTAGAGAAGTAACCTTTTAATCACAGGGGTTTTAATGTAGAAGTTTTTATGTACAAAGAGCTATGAATCTGTCCAGGATGACTTGTTTGATATTGTGGCAGGCTAATGAAATTTCAAAGTTAACATTCCCCAAATAAAATGGAAAGAAGACACAAGGAGAAAAGGAGCAGATTTAAAATTAGAGAATCTTTGTGTTTTATGGGTTCCAGGTTATTTGGAATGGAATGAAAGTTAATGCTACATCCTTTTTTCCATCCTGCCAGCCAGTGTCTGATCCAAGAATGTCTCTTATTTAAAGGGCAGGGCTCCCTCCACTGTTCTTAAATAAAGGCTTTCACTGTCTGAGATCCAATCCTCCCTGATTTTCACAGTAACATTGTAAGACTGCATGAAGAGAATTATTTAATGAAAAGAAGTTTTGCATATGATTACCCTATCATAAGCCTGTTCAAGTCATATGGTTTGATTTACATTTATGCAAATATCAGAGAATAGAGTAAAATTACCAAAGGAAGAAAGGACCGTGGCATGTCACAAACAAGATGTGCCTATTTGTATTTATGTTTGCTAATGAAGTTCAGCCAGGACTTTGATTTTGATGTCTCTGTCTGCCATTCCACTTTATGCAGTGTAATTAAACCACTTGCCCACACACATACAAGACGACACCAGGAAAGGGAGAGTTCAAGTTTTAAAAATGCTGTTCTGTAGTTTGCTTATTCAGGACCCATAATTCAGGATTTATCATCTTTAAGTGATACAACAGACCTGTGGTATGACATTGTGCCTTAGCTTCAATATCAGCAGAACTGCAGACTTAAACCAGTGGAGGATTTGGCCCGATAAACTTTAGTGTCTAGGATACCCACTGGAGATGTTTTACCCTAGACTTCCCAAATTTTATCCTAAATAAGAATTAAGCATCAGCCCACTCAAAAATCACAGCTGTTTCATTCTCTTGCCAAAATTACTCTTTGTCATCATGCTACAGCTGCGAAATCATGCACTAGTGTGAACTGTTAACTGGAAACCATTTCCAGCTAAGGTGCTTGTTCAGAAGTCTTTGTTTTCTAATCTGATACGTTACCTAACTGAGGAGTACTCACACCTTCAGGTTTGGCTGGAACTTGTTTCTGTAAACCACAGCTTCAGTGTATCTTGAGTTGTTAATCACCTGATTATCTGCCCCTAAATTGGTCCTGTGAACTCTTCAATAAACGGATTCATTTCATGTGACCTACTGCAGGGACAGGAGTTTTGCTGCCCACTTCATTGAGAGGTTCTTTGTGGTCCTTCATAATACGCTACCGTGGGCTACTCCTACGGGAGAGCCATGGGACCAAAAAACAGTAGAAAATAGATGATTTTTCATGAAATTTGAGGATTTACTCGATCAAAGCCTTCTGTTCCAGGTTGCCTTTTTAAACTGTTAGTTTTTTTATTCTTTCATCGAACTATGAGCAAAGCATGACCTTGCTTTTACGTGACTGGCAGCAGTGAACACTGCCTGTCTTTTCTGTTTCATCATACCTCCTTTCTGACTGTTGTGATAAAAACTACCTCCATATTGAATAATGATAGCATTCCCAGATCTTTATATCAGAATCCAACGTGCTTTGATAACGTAAAGGCGCAATGTTTTCAGGGTAGGGTTCCTATACTAGAGGGACATAGAGGATTCTTGAGATGCTATGAGAAGGTTCTTCACATGGTGCCTAGATGAGCGGGGATTGGGACTGGGAAGGAGAGGACAATGCTGCAAAATCATCATGCCTCTCCCCTAAATGCGAACAAATGGTGAGAATGGACTAGGCAAGATGAAGGTCACGTTTCTGCTTTCACTTTGGTCCTGGTTCTAGAAAGCAACAATCTACCCTTTCACCTTTAACAAGGTCAGAAAAGGGGATGCAAAACCTTGTCATATGACAGCAAGGAGCAAGAAAATTTTTGGTGAGAGCTAGGTTGGCCAAATAATGTTATATGAACTTTTCAGAGCATGGAATCCATTCTGGGAAGATTACTGGGTAATTTGTGCCAAGCTAGGTGATTTCTCACGTCTCAAATGTGGCCCCTTGACCACCCGTGAACATAGCAGGCATGGTAACAGGCTGGTGAACCTTCAACCATGGCAAAAGGTCAGCCCACGCAGGAAAAGTCAAAGCACAGGCTGGTAGACAGTAAATATTGAGATCGAGCCCGCAAAAAATTTGGATGCAGTAGACATTTTTCCAAAAGGGGCTCCAGGAGGGACCATGGGCTTATGTTATCTCCCGACACTGGGCTATAGCAAGACGTATCCAGCAAAATAGATACGGCTACAGTGTGCCATTTTAATCCCACATCAAAAGCCTGCATCATCCTCTAGTTGTAATTCTGAGCCAAATAATCATATATAAAAAAAAAAAGATACTGCCAAAGTGGCATAAAGCACCCAAAAGTGTCATCCAAACCCTTTACATTATATCAAACCACATTAAATGACTGCCACATACATATACATTCTCTTGCAAAGGCACATAGACATGCACATCTTATAGAAAACATCTTGCTGTTTCTCTTCACAATTCTTGGCATGTAAAGATAGGTCTTTTAGGATCACAAATTCAGATGTATTTGTCTTAAAGGATATAGGGGTTAACTCACAGCTATGGGGTGACTGTGAAATAGTTTTGCTATGCATAATAGCATTTTGGAGGTTAACCTTTATTATCTAGTAATGTATCAAAATAAGAACAAAGTGTTGTCTTGTTATGGAATGGGATGAATCAAACTCCCTCCTCTGAAATACTGATTTTCCAAACAGTTACCTTTAAATTGAGGTTGAAGGTAAAGATCATTTCTGGGTAAATTGCTTCAATTTATGGCATAAATCCATAATAAAATATGCATATATCAGAATCACTTTCTCTGGCTTGGGAAGGAAAAAATGTGTTGTTTTCATTATTGCTGAACTTCAAAATGGCTTAAAGAATTTTGTTGGTCCTTTCCAAAGAAATTGAACTTCAGACAGAGATTAAAGCAGAGGAAATTTCAGCCCAAGGGCAAATGTTTCAGAAAGTTTAAAGCATGTGAAAGAGCGAGTTAAGTAGGAAATAGTTTTCAATCCTAACTATAGCCACACTAGTTATAATATATTGCTAAATATAGACTGGTAGGTGTGTCCAACTTTCTGAAGGTGTTATCCTCCCTCCTCTGAACTTGCTTCTGAAATGACCTTTTCAGGGATATAACTAACTGTATAATATTGCCCATGTTGGAAAATGTTAAACTTCATTATTTCCCAGGTGAGCCCAGCCAAGCCCAACTTTGCTTTTGCAACCAAAATTCCTTGCGCAAAAGTTTTTATCTTTCATGTGAATCCAACTTCATACTCAGGTTCATTTATTTTCAAGCAATCTGCACAATAGCCCTGCGTATTTTGTTTATGTGCTAAAGGTTGTCACTTGGGTTATAAAGCTCTGTAAAAATATCAGGGTCAAGGAGCTAAAAACATTACTTTTGCATCAACTTCAAAATGCCAGCTGTAATGGTTTGGGCAAGCTGCAGATCCAAACTCCCTTGGACTTGCTGCTTGTGGTTGTGGGAATATATTGGATCCTTTCAAAATTATTGGCTAGTCTGTTTTGGTGCATTTCATGTTTGGGTATAGAGACTTTGGATTATTTTTTTTGTTGTTTGCGGTGATACTGTCATGTCTGATGACTGGCTATATATCCCAGAGCTAATATACTGCTCTTTGACTTTAATGCCATGTGCTGCTAGATCTCTATATTGAAGTATGGTGTTAATGTAAAGGATGCTATAATGAACATCTTGTACATATTTCCTTTTCCATATTCAGTGTCTGTAAATGTCTCTCTGAATACGTTTGCTGTTTCTGAAATGATTTCGTACAGTTCGGTATAAATACTATTTATATACAAAGTTGTTTGAGGTTATCCTTTGTTCTTAGTGATACTCTGCTAATTCTGGTTTAAGAGAGGAGAAATTGATGTCACTCAGATTAATTAGGAAATTGGTAGAGCCCCTAAAAATGGTAGTTCTACATGGCACTTCCTAAATGCTTGAATTTCAGAGGCACAAAATGACTCTGACAAAGCACTAACTGTAACGAAGCAGATGAGTGTTTTCATTTTCAAAACTGAATGACTGCTGAAGGTGAACCAAATAAAGCAAAAGTATTTCAACTACTTTCCTTTTTGAAGATATCATTAATATCACACCAAAAAAAGCAATACATTTTTAAACAGAGAATATCCCCTTAAAATATAGGGTTTCCAGTGTTCCTGGGGTAAAAAGGCATGGTTTCCTATATTGATTCAGAAAGAGATGGTAAAAATGCATTAAAGTTATTTTAGTGAGACAGTGTCACAGGATCTTTTAAAATTCTTTTCTCAAACGCTGCTTAACTCTTGTGCCTCTTTACCATTGGAAACACTTGATCCCAGGTCACAATATATGGGATATCAAATTATTTTGTAGTGACCAGAGGGTCATTAAGATTCATCTGGGTTTGGAGCGTGGAGATGATACCAGTGTCTGTTTACACAGTGTTAGACTCAAACTATAAATTAGGTTTTGAAAACTGTAAATATTTATTAATTTAGAGACCATTAAGATAGGTTAGAAATGATTTTTGAACATAGTGAATAGACAACACATGCTTATGAAGGACAGATTCAGCATAATAGTGTATTTTTGGCCTCATCTATTTTGCAGGCAATTAAGAAAATAGGATGCTACATTTTTGCATATCTCACTCTCCTGAAATAGAGTCGCTAACCACTTGTTAACCACACTGATTTTTTAATAGACAAAGTGGTTGCCTATAGCTTCCCCACCAGAAATGTTCAGATTAAGCACACTATTAGATTGCAGCCAGAACAGTCGACACAACAGGAAGAAAGCCTTGCCTTTCTCTCTGCCTTCTCCCCTTGTTTAAGTTGATGTGATAATTCATTACAGATTTTCTCTTTCTTTGACAGAGTGCCTACCGCAGAAATGGGATGACTTTTCTCGCCTGCTAATATGGATGTGGCTGCAGCAACAGGAAAGACAGTGTTATATTAAGGTGATTTTCTTTTCCCCTCCATGGAAGGAAAAAAAATACAAGCTCCAATGTCTCCGTGTACCAGTGAGTGGGCTGGTTTGTTGTGACTATCTGCTGGCCAACTCTGTCTCTTTTTCCAGCCCCCTCAATCGTTATTCTTGTTTACTAGCTGGAACATTTAGCTAATTAATGGCAGGATGTTTGGGATAGGGTGTAGGTGGACAAGAATGCAGATCAGACAATGCTGAAGCTTCTGGGGACTTGCTGCTGTCAGCCTCTTTCTGAAATGCGATGTCATTTTTATTTAAGTGTTTGGAAGTCTGGATTTTCTCCTAGGGATGTTGTTTTGTAAAGCAGGATGGGGCAGAAAGAGGTCAGAGGTAGACTGAGTTATGTAGGTTATGTAAAGATTATATAGGTTTTCCTTGGGATTTTTACTAAAGGAACTGTTTTCCACTGATTTCTCTCAACTACTTTTTAAGTGTTCAGAGTGACCAAGTTTAATCCAGTAAGGGGCTTTTTGATGAGAACAATAGCAAGTTCAGATCCAAAGTTATTCAGAAAAAAAGTCCAGTTAAACCGTACTTCACCAGTTAGAGACTTGTCTTTTTGCAGACCCAAAGTTAGGATAAGTGGTCGGCCCCATATTCTCAATATTGCCGTCTCTATTTTTTTTCTAATCCTCTCCTCGAGGCTTGAGCTATCACACTCTGAAATCAAGCAAAGCCTTTGCTTTCTGGGCCACTGGATTGGGCCCTTATTCAGAAAAATATAACCTGAAGTATTTAAATAACTGTGTCTGTCTCAGTGGTTCTAGGCAAAGGCTTAACGTTATGTACTTGCTCAGCGTTTGCTGCAGGAAGCAGATGTTGTCTCTGTTGTTGACAAAGGCAGCTTTACTGTTGGATTTGGTTAAAGAAGAAATGGGTCCTTTTTTGCCTTTTTTAAAATATTTTAGTTCATGTTGTTTGTTTTCAGATTTATTTTTTAAATCTCAGTCCCTCTCTCTATGCTTCTTCCCGTCCCTTGCTCCTCCAGCCCTTGCTGGCCTCACAAACACATTCATTTCTTCCCATAAAAACTGTATAAATATAGAGCTAACCACGATGATGCTTGACCAGAGAAAAGGGCCCGTCATCAGGATCTACAGGCATGTACTGCTTGTGTCCCTGTGGTACCCCATGGGCCCAGGGGTCTGCTTCAGGCACTCTTAGCCCAGGCTTGAAATCTGACTTAAACCTCAAATTAAGACAGAGCGCTCAAGGGATTGAGAGGAGATCAGCAAAATATTACTTTTATATGGTGCAGCCGTCCTCCTCCTTTGTGCTTAGTATGTGAGGTCCTGATTTTTACTCCCGCTGTATGCTCTTGTGGTCATTTGTAAGTGGTTTTGTTGCCCTGCTTTCCTGGATCTCCTTGCAAAAAACTTCAAACATACATGTATATTTTAAATAAACAGAAAAATGCTTCTTCTCTTTGCAACCAAAATACTGTAAAAGTGAACTGTGTACATCAAATATTACTGCCATTCCGAAATTGCTTTTTTCCTTTACCTGTTTATGCTTCTGTTTTCTGGAATTAATCTGTGCGTAAAGGACTAAAAGTAATGTGTACAATGCACTATATTAACTGGGGCGGGGAGGGGGGGGGGGAAGTTTTCTGATGTTCCATCTGTGCGTCTTGAAATATATGATTAAACTTTTCTTTTTATCATCACTCTTATTTTTTTTGGCGTCCTTAATCATGGAAAATTATATGCTTGCTGTAAACATCCAGGCTTTTTAAAAGGACACCAGCATTTATTGTATTTGGTTTCGATCTGCAGGGATATAGACAGAAGAAACAGTTTCAAGCACTGGGTACTGGAAACAAAATTCCTTCCGTAGCTATATCTCTCCCAGATTTTACATTTTAAAATATGCATAAGCAGGAAAAATACTGGCACTTATTTTTTACTGGTCTACTTAAAGTCCCAGAGAATGAAGACTCAACATACATTTCTCTCTGAAATATGACAGATCATGTTTTTGTTGGTCTGCTGTATGTTTGTCTATCTTGAACAGGCTGACAGGCAATTATTTATAAAATCTGGGTTTGCCCAGCAAACCCATATAATAACCTTTCACTTCTCTACACAAGTCAGTGAGCTGAACTTAGAGTAAAACAAGGTACGTTATGTCTCCCTATCTTGGGTTAACCCAGTTTATTCTTCTTTCGGGAAGTAATTGCTTTTTTCTCATCTTCAGATTTTTCTTTAACTCTGTTTAAAACAAAACCGACGCCGCTAAGACTCGCGGTGCGTAGAGAGCGTGCCTTAGCACCACTTTGCAGGCTGCAGAAGCAGAGGTGTATGCTTAAACTGGTGCTACACATTCTACCTTAAACATTTTTCTTTATTATAGGTATAAAAATCAGTTTGAGATTCAATTAATACAAATAGCTTTGTGCTTGTGTAACTTCAACTTGCAAATTATTTTGATTTTTAGCAAGGATTTATAGTAACTAAGTGAGGTTATGCTGATTATTTAACATGTTAACAGTCACCTGGAGAAGGGAAACAGAACCAACTTCAGTAGGAATAAGACTGCATAACTTTTAAAGGGGTATGAGATTTTCTCTCTGTTCAGTGTCTGTCTTGCTCTGTGGTTATATTACCTTTTTTTGGTTTTGTTTCTTAGTCCAACCATCCACAAAACATGGATAATAATTCAGTTTGAAAATTGTCAGAGGTGAGGGAAGCACAACACAGATTTCTAATTGGGCTTCATCTCGTTTCCTGACCTGTCCTTCCTCAGGCTTTCTTCTGTGAAAATAAACCCCTTTAAAAGGCTCTTCCTTTCATCTGGAATTGGGAGACGCTGACAGTGCTCCATATTTCTCCAGAGACACTCAAAACCTTGCAGAATTTGCCCCCCCTGGGTTTTCAGGGTACACTTTGACAAATGAATCACTTGGGGGGGGCAGGGGGGGGGGGGGGGTGGTGGTGGAAATAGTGCTTTCTGTCACTTCTTGAATTTAGATGGACCTTAGTGTTGTATTAACGTTCTGCCATCAGCCATGTGTAGATCTCATAAAATGTTTTATAGCTTCCCGTCTAGCTCATACAGAATGTTTCATAGTACATAAACACTTCTACTAATAATTTAAGAATAAATAGATAGTGACATTAGTCACAAGACTAACCTCTAGTTGCAACTTACACAGTTACAGGTGAGGGTTTTTTTTTTTTTCCTAAATGAATCATCTTGTCCAAGGTTAGGCTTTTTATACCTCTACTATATATCTACACTGAGCGGCGGTGCAGCTAGGGAAACGCGGTGGTGGCATGCATTAAATCCAGGGCTTTATTCGGAGGGCACAGAGCCAGCGCAAGGCAACGGAGCCATCCCTGAAGGAATTGAACGTAAATTTGATGGTTTAAATAAGGCCAGATGCCTTAAAAAATTATTTTGAAAGCTGTATCTTTAATGTAGCTCAACATTTTTTTTCCCCCTGCATAAGATAATGACGTTGCCTTTACAAAATAATAAGAAAAAATAGCTCTCATCTATTGTGGGGAGACAAAAATCAGATACTTTAACTTCCATAAATCACTGAAATGTTGGCAACTGAAATAAACTTTTAGAAGGCAGATGACTGCAAATTCGAAGGAAACGTTCATATTTTACTGTTAAAAGTCTTTTAACTGTCTAGAGAGCACTCCGAGACACTACATTAATAGCCATTCTCAGTAATCAAGCTCAACTATACTTACATACTATTTTTCCTAAACAAGATAGATTAGTAGTGGAAGAGAAGTGGAAAGATAAATAAGGAAAATCAAGAACTAAAATTATTATAATAATACAGTTTCATTTTACATTTTATAGTTCTCTTCTACACTTATAATTGATAATTCATCTTAATTCCTATCAGACAGAAATATTGGCACAGATTCTTATACCAATATCTGTGTATTTCTGGACTAGTCTTCATCCAGATGCTTTGCAGATTTTCTTACTGATTTTGTGAAGATGTGATCTGTCAATCTTTGGTACTTGTATGATTTTGGTTACTCTAAAATCTGAGTGCCTCACAGTCTTCCATGTATTTATGCCTGCAGCACTGCTTTGAAATAGTAACGCATTATCTCCGTTTCTTCTGAGGTACAGAAAGGCTAAATGACTGGCCCTGTTCTGGGAAACCTGGAATGGTTCAGAAAACTTGGATTTCCCAAATCCATACCGATGCTCTCAGCTTTAGGTAATTTTCCCACTGTAGTAAAATGATAGGTGTATCAGAAATCACATAACCCAGCCCTGCAGGTTGGGAGAAAAAGTGGCAATAACATATCTAACTGAATCTGCAAGAGGAATTTGGGGAGAAAGAATCCAATTACTCAATTTGGCTCCAGTCCAGGACTCAACACTTTAAAACCTTCCAGCTGAAATGTGCTACAGCCACTTAATGACCTCGTGCACAAACATAAACGTTACATTTCCATCAAAACATGGACCGTGGGACACTTTCCCTCCTCCACACTCAGCTGGATTTGTACATCAGGAATCACCACGAGGGACGTACTCATTAAAAAACTCCTACCTTGGCAGTGCCACAGTATTACCTTGATCTCCTCCCAACTTCCCTTTGCGTAGTGCATCAGAGCTGCAAGAAATAATGGGAGAAACACAATTAAGAAATGTAAATACCTTCTTTTAAATGGGGCAACAGCTACGATGGGTGTTCACAAAGATAAAGTGAAATGTTAACTTTTAATAAATTAACAGGGTCTGAATGTAATAAAGATCAGCTGAAGTGTGTTGGCTGATCTTCAGCCTGTAACTACATCTGGATGAAGGGAAGGTATAAGATACCTGAAGCCGTAGCGGGATTCAGGTAGTCAGGAGTCAATAAAGCAAGTTGGTTCAAACCAGTTCTGTTTAGCTCTCATTTCCATAAGTATTTAATTAATCTGTGAAATAAAAAAAACCCAAAAAACAAAGAAACGATTGCAATTCTTGTACTGACATGATTTCTTCAGATCTGCAAATGAAATGGCAACAACTGTGTGTTAAGCCTGGGTGAAAACAAATGTGAAGCATTGCTGCGGAAGGAGAAAGAAAGCTTTTATAGGAGCAAGGTTCCAGCTGAGCTTCTCCCCCTGAGCTCCCTTGCTCAGATCACGGTGTATCTGCTGATCATCAGTGCCGAAATCCGCTGCACATGGCACAGATTTTGTTGCATCTTCAAGTACATCATTTCGGCAAATTTGACTTCATTTGTCTAGTGCCCTCCACGTCACATTACCCTTGCTTTACTATTAAAAGAATTTATATTTCTCTGTTTTGGGATGTGAGTAACATTTTGTTAGTCCTAAATTTTCACTGTTCAGCAGAATTTGGTGTAGACAGAACACTAATAAATTGAAACATTTATTAAAGGGTACTTTTAGTACCTGGGCAAGGGTGTCTTTGAAAGCCAGCTTCTCCATGGAAGGTGCTGCCCTTATTTATCTTTTCTGGGATGGTGGAAAAATTGTTACATGGCTTCTGTAGGCCTTGAACTTGTACAGCTGACAGTTGAGGTTGACCTTGAGGTCTCTCTCAGAGTCATGTGTCCCACTTGTCTCCTCACTGTGAAAATTAGACACAAGCCCAGGAGGGAAAACGTGACAGATTCTTCCACTGGAAGATCAAGAACTACAACACCGAATACTCCAAGGTAAGACAGAACAAAATAATCTTGGTCTGACTGGACTCAGCTAAATGTCACTGGGGATGGTTTTTTTTTCCTGTTTGACAGTTACTTCATGGATATTTCCACACTTTGGTGGTCAGAACTTTGTCCTTGTGCTTGGCAATGCAATAGTTAAGAATAGTTATTCCTCATATGCGGTCAGGCTTCAGAGTCGATACAGTGGTAAACATCTCTCTGTCTTTCTGCAGCTGTTGTTTTTGACTAGTGGGTTAAGAACCTTTCACATTCTAAGTGCAGATGTATTTTGGAGCAGAGTCCACGTCAGTATTCATGGTACCCAAATAGGTGTAGTCGTCTTAGTTAGTCCACATTGTCCAGAAGAGAGATAGTGGGTGAATATTGTCTCTGCAACAGAATCATCCAAGAAATGGCCAAAGCTCCATCCACCCAGAGGTTAATGGGAGTAGTATGGAGATTATTCCACCGGGACTCTGGAGTTTAAATATCTGTTCGTCCCTATGCTCCAAACCCCGTTAAACCTCTTTGGACAGGTGTCTATGAAGCCTTATGTCTGTGAATGGGGCGTACGTAGGAAATTAATGCTGCCTTGGGATCAAATGTACGCTACTGTCAAACTAAATGAGAAGAGGGAAAGCCTTGGCTTTGGACTGTGAAAGGAGTTGTGGCCATGCTTGCCAGTTACAGACTTCTCAATGTTATGGTAGGGAAGATAAAATTTGGGATAAGCAGCCAAGCTCTTGAATTTTTGGCCAAAGTCCAAACATTCCCAGTTTTTGCCACGGCTAGTTTTTATATGTGTTTTTTACAGTGTTGAAGTTGGGCTTGCAGATGATGCTTGATTCATTTTTATTTTGTTGAGGCTTGTTTTATTTGCGCTTTGGTATGTATTTGTGGTGCACAGTCTGAAGGGATTTTGCATCGCAGTTGGTTTCTTTGGTGGTCCTAAAGGCAGGGCAAAATTAATACCGCACTTAGAGACTGTTATTAAAACTTTATTCATAGGTGAGCAGGAGGGGCATAGAAAATGTATTTATTTATATGCATATATATTAAATAAATATGAATATATGTATATTCATATTTTTTCAAGAAGACTGAATACCAAAAGACAGGTCTGCTTTTACAAATTCAAAAGCAAACTTGACCCTGGTTTGATACCTCCCTCTCTCTGCAATGAAAGTAGATTCATCCTTGTAACGACAAAGATTGTAATTTGTGAAAATAATTTGATTGCGACCCTTGGTTTTTATGACTCATTATTATTCTTATTACTTTGGTTTTTCTCTTGCACAAAGTTTAATGTCACACTGTGGATTTTTAAGAGATTGTGAAGCCTTGTGAAGTTTTAGAAAAAATCATCTTTGACCTCCTTTATTAAAAGGCATTTTTTAATCTGGAGGTGTGGGGGTTTCTTGTTTTTGTTTTTTTGAGGGGGTTTCTTTGGTTGTTTGGTTGTGGTTTTTTTAAGTCCAAGAGAATACTGTTTGAGAGGGAGAAATCTCAAAAGGGCTGGGAATAAGCCCCCAGTTTATGCATTGAGGGCAACAGCAGGTATTTTACAACACTTGAATGTTGAAGGGTGTTGTCAGAGCTGGACGCTGCAGAGATAACTCATTGCGCCCTTAAATTGTGTCTGAAATTTCTTTATATTTTGTAATACATGAGTTGTGCTCTTGGCTGCCATTTCCTTCCTTCAGACTCCCAAAGGTAAGTGGATTGTGCCCTCTGGGGGCTCTCTACTGCTTTAACTTAGATTTTAGGGAGGTGCATTTTTTTCCTTCTTTCCTTCCTTTCTTTCTGTCTTTCTCTCTCTTTCGTGTAAAATATCATTGATATTTTCTCCCTCCTTATGTCTTATGAAGGAAGAAATTTATGGCCTTTTTACGTCAGGAAGTCTAGCTTTTCCTGACATTTTATTGCTTTGAATATTTGAAACATTTCAATCCCAGACAATAAATATTACATGATTATTGTTTTCATATGGATAGGCTATTTCCCCCTGTTTTTCCTATCCAACTTTTTACTAGCAAGTGACACCTAAAAATTTATGGATACTAAAAACATTACTATTAAACTTTGCTGGGAAGGTCAGAGATAGTCCCTCAATTTGCATGCAGTATATGGGGAAAAAAAGGTTAAAATAATCTCTTCTGTGACTGCATCCTGTAGTGACACAACCTTACCTCAGAAAAGAAGGTATCATTTTTTTTTTTTTCTTTAAAAAGAATCCTCATATTATAGGCCAAACCTTGTTTCCACTGAATTAAACGATAGCTCTTGAGGCTTAGGTGGGAAGAGCAGTGAACCCCAACTGAGTATTCCCCAGATCAGCAACTGGTAACCCATAGGTGCAGAGCTTGGGAGTTTACTTGACGTTGGTGGGATGGGTCATACCCTTGCATAACTCAACGTGTAGGTTTTCTGCTCACCCAGACCAGGATCTTGTAGCTCTCATGGTAGAAAGAATTCCTTGTCAGGTGAGAACTGTGAAATCCAATCAGTGATTACACTTTTTAACGCTTTCTATCTGGGAGAAGGCAGCTGGCTCCTTGCTGTATGTATGGAGCACCAGTTCTGCGGTACGAACCGTGGCAACCAAGTCTATCTTGCAGTCCTGATTCTGATTTGACAGCCAGCAGGTAATCAATACATGAAGTCTCTGGTCAAGTAGCTAAGGTTATAGGAATATAAGTGGCACAGGTTCTGCTCAGAAGCACTAGATTGTCTAATTTGTGTATAATGACAGTGTTTCATGGATACCATGCAGGACCCTGCTGCCTGTGCCCCATTAACTCTCATGTTATCAATTACTTCCTATTGATCTGGATTACAGAACTGGGTCCTAGAGAACCCATAAATCCCCCTCTTTCTGTCAGTTCCTGATTGACTGTTTTACCAAATTTGGTGAATGCCTATGCAACTATGAAGACAGTAACGCTAATGTATTTCAGGAGGAAGCAGGCTGTCCAACTGGGGAGACGATAAATGTGAGTTTGGTTTGGAAGGTTATCTTCAGAGATGTATCAGAGCACTCTCAGGATGCATAAAAGTTTGTGATGAGGATAGGAAAACAGACAAAACCAGTCCAAGTTTTCAACTGCAGCAACCTGTGCCCTGGCCCCACGCTTTCTCTCCTTGCCTTGTACAGACAGAGGGAACCAGACTCTACATCCATCCAGAAAGAAACACTAGTAAGTACTTTTTTTAAGTGTTGTTGTGTCTTTACCCTCTTTTCTGTCTCATCCTCTTTTGGGAATGTTGAAAATAACATTCAGTTCTGTACTACCTTTGTCTGTCCTTTTCCATGTGATAAACATGGGCTTTTCCCTCCCTGTTTCTTACAGGCTTTCAGCCAACTCAGCTTTTCCTGTTTACTTCCTCATCAAAGTCGTCATTGATGATGTCACTCCAAGTCTAGAAATAAGGTTTTTGCTGCCTTTCCTAGCTGTCTGCTGCTCCATTTGGTATCATCAGATTTGGCATATCCACGGATTCTTTTTTTTTTTTTTTTTAAGGCAAGCAGATGCTCCTCCCCCCCCTTTCCAACACAGAAACAGGTTTCTGGAGACCCAAACTCCCATCCAGACCTCTCAGTGTATCAATTAATTATAGCTGTATCATGGAAATGAATTTGTGGATCCAGTCTTTTTAAAATAATAATTATTATTAGAAGCCTGTAGGCCCCAAAATTTAAATTAAAAGATGATGGTGCAGAAGCTGCAATAGTTCTGGGACTGAAAAACTGACCACCACAGCTTTTCAGAATCAGTTTTCTTCTTGCACAGATGGAGATGAATGCAGAAGAGCAGCTGTTTCATCAAATGCTGTGTTTGTTTCTTCTGATTTGGTAACCCCAAATATTTTAGTGCCTCAGAAAGATACTGAATCTTGATAAAGGCAGTTACTGGCTCAGAGTTCCCTCTGCAGTTTGAACACGATTCTTATATTCTACACAACAGAAAGCAAAAAATTGGTCTCATGAAAACTCTCCATGGTTATCATCAATACAGGCTCTGATTTAGTCTCTCCAAATCTGTGGTTTGTTGCTGAACAGTAAGAATACCATACATAAGGTTATACTTGAGTTTTCTTGACTGATGTTATTTGTAAATCTACAACCACCTCCCCATGAAAGCACCAAATTCATGACTGAAATCAGGATTTCAGGTCTTCATTCAAGAAAGGAAGAAAGCAGCCCTCCTGTTTTCCAGAACACCTCTTGGAAATAGGACTTGCACTTAGCCAATTTACTGAGCTCTGCCTGATGCCATTGGCAGCTTGGAAGAATACCTCCGAGAGGAAGAAAGTAATACGTTTTCCTCAACAAGGTATTTGCAAACAAACACCTATGTCTCCTTGAACTCTACTCAGAAGTACCATTGCATTGCAGATGGAAGTATTTGCTGTCTTGCCACCATCAGTGCATTTGCAAGGATCAGAAACACATGGTGCCCTTAAGGGGAGGGGCAGCATCTGTCACCCACTGGCCATGAAGCTGGCTTGAGATTTGGTGTAAGTAGAGCACACTCTTAAGGGAAGACTGTAAATAGGAATGTTTTCCTGAACTGAAGTCTACATGATCAGGAGAGAAGAAAGAGGAAAAAAAAAAAACCTCCATGGATATCTAGGAAGGAAAATAAGTTAATTGTCTGTTGTGTGACCCTGAAGGTAGTCAGCTGCGCTGTTGAAGAGTGATGATCTACAACCGTCAGTGAGTCTTGCTAGCTGGAGCTAATACCCTTACCCCTGGGTCCCTCACCATTTTATTGCTGCTCTGTAACAGGATGTGCAAGTGCTATGCATTAATACGTTATTACAGATTGGCTAGTGTAAACTCCAGGTGTTGAGAACATGATTTATTCTATTAGTATAAAAAGGTGTTTTCTATGGCCATATTAAAAATTATACTGACTGTTGGGCTTGCCACTGCACTGTGTGTGGCACATGCCAATTTAAACCTGTCATTTCCTCTAAATTAAGGATATGTCCTCAGAAGATCATTAATTTGGGGTGGAGTTGGGGATCATAGTGCAGCTGTGGCCTATTAACCCCCACCTGGCTGTTAATCCCTGCAAAGCACCTTTCCCAAAGATGTCTGCTACTGCCATATAGTCACTAAAAAGGAAACCAAATAAATTACATTTTTGTGTGTATTTTATATTTAAATCTATTTTACATTGCATTTTTAATATAGAGTGAATTGTACCTATTACACAGTTGCACATCTGACTAAGCACCTGGAGTTTCAGTCTCTGTGGCTTATACGTTGTGTGTGAAGGCAGCAGACTGGCTTCAGCCTGTCCCAAATGACTCCTGAAACCCCAAGATCACCCATGTAATACCCTTGCTGAGACCCTGCAAACCATCTATGTGGTTCCTCCCCTCCACATGTTTCTTTGAGGGATTTTACTTTCCCACTCTCAAATGCTGTTAACTTTGCTGGGCTTTACACTCAGCCCCAGTAAGCCAAAGGCTCCCCTTTCTTTCCTAAGGCAGGCCAGAAAATGTCCAAATCATTCTTTTTGGGAAATCCACATCAGCTCATCTGCTAAACGCTAAAAGCGGAGGGAACGTGGCATCAGCCCCAGGGTGAGCTGCAATATCTGACACCAGGCTACTTGGTTTTCCAGCACTTCATGCCTTGTGTCCACACAGCTTAGATACAAGACCTTGCTCCAGAGCTGGTTTGAGATGACCTTGAGGAAAGCACAGAGAAAAGACCCAGGTCTCCACATGATCCAGCCTTGGCTTAACTGCTACTTTTTTCCCATCTGCCTTTCCAGTAGCATTGTGCAACCACAGAAATCCCCGCTCTTGCCTGCCATAAAATCAGCTCATATTTTTTAGGCATCTTGAGGGTTGATTAGCTCTCTATGCTGCACTGAGCTACCGGCAGCCTATACCCAAGCGATGAGGATGCACAAAGCCTGGCCAGGAGCGCATCAAGCTTCAGAACATCATTCAAATGCACACAGAAAGCCTGTAGCAGAGTTGTCTATCTTAAGCAGGGTCCCTTATACCTGTTTTTCCTGGCAAAAGTTTATCCAGCCTGTGTTTAAAGACCCCCAAGGATGGAGATTTCACAGGCTTGCATCTACTGATGTTCTTGATCCTCATAAATTTTTTTTCCTATCTGGTTTGAATTTTTCTTTGCGGCAATGTAAAGACATTTCTTAGCCTACCAGTGAGGACAGATTGAACCAGCGCGCTTTGTAGCAGCCTTTCTGTACTCAGAGGCAGTTATATCCCACCAAGCCTGTCTCTTTTGGCTAATAAATGTAACTCAGTCAATCTGTCCTCCCAGGTCGTGTTTTCTGGATTTCTAGCACCGCTTTCTTTTTTGACAATGAGCCATTGATAACTGCTCTCTGGGTGCATATATCTACAGCCTCGTCCCCACCTTCTAGCAGTTTTATCTAGACCCATGTTTCCCTCACCTGATTAGGAAAGTGAATATGAGACAGTGTCAGAAGCCTGCAAGTGCCAATGATGAATCTATTGCTTTTTCCTTCACCGTAAGGCTTGCTACCTGTCACAGAAATCCCACGACAAGAGTTCAAATGGCCACCAAAAGTCACACTTTGCATACTCAAGAGCAGACAGAAGGTTAGTTAAAAGCAGGGATTGTTCATCTTGTTGGTGAACTGACTGCCACAAAGATTGAGGTGCCAGAGTCCTGGTGAGGGACACCCTGACCTGCAACCAGTCAGGGATCACAGGCAAGAGGTGGGCTGCATGTCCAAAATCCCGTGCTCTCTGCATGTAGTGTCTTCACTCCAGTACCAGTGACCCTGTGACAGGTCGGTGAATGCTGACAGGCAGCAGTTGCAATGTCTGCTCTTCTAATTTACAGTGTGAATGAGCTGTTGTCATCACTCTGATAATCACCTATTTTCCCCTGACTTTGCTCAGCAGGTGACCTGAAATGAATATCCTTTACAGTAAAGTTAAATTCGTTTCTAGTGATTATCTAATAGCTCTTTTAATTTTATCTGGGTTTTCTGTCTTTGAGTGTGCTGCTACTACATGCACGGAGGGAGCTGGAGTGCTCTCATCTGTGTGATCCTCCTACTGATCTGGATAAAAGACCTTCAACGGTTTAATTTCCAGGTTTTAATTTCCTTCATCCTGCTTCTCCCAAGACCATGAAATAAAAGGAGCTGCATCCCTCAGAGCATGGATGGGAATGGGACCCATGACTCCTGGACTTCATTTACGGTTCTCTCTCCAACTTCATCACCCTTGCAAGCCTCAGTGACCCCATCTGAAAAAATAACATCTTGATCTGTTCATCCCTAGCCCTCAAGACGGCTTTCAGAAGAACATGAAATCATCATCCTGATTTTATAGATGGAGAAACTGAGGTCCAGCAGAGGGAAACAACTACCATTAGCTTCCCGCAAGGCACCATGCCCTCGGCCATGCGGCTCCGTGCTCAAGGACTTGTCCACCGGACCAGACAAGTGCTGGAGTGGAAATAAATATTCCTCCTGATGGCTGTGGTCTCTGTGGTCAGGGCTGAGGGTCGAAATGTTCGCACAAGGCCTGCACGCAGAAACCACAGAATCCCCCACAGCTCCACTGCACTTTATTAAAAGTCACTGCTTCTGTGAAAAATGGGTTTTATAAGAGTTAGGTGCCTTAATTATAAAGTCATGTGTGTTTGAATGACTTCTTCCCTGCTAACCGTTTGTGACAGCCTACAAACGTGAAAAGTATTACCGAGCCTATTTTTAACGTGCCTATGGAGAAGCTGCAGTTGTGGAAAACCAAATCCTGTAGGATCCTAATGAGAAAGGCCAGTGATTCTTCATATATGGTTAGTGCTGTCTGAGTGTAGCAATAATGGCGATGCTGTCCGAGAGATGGGAGACGTAGGAGTCTTGCAGTAGCTATTGCATGTTAAATAAGTGATAAGATCAAGTGACGTACAGGACTAAATTTTTCTTTTGGAAGTTGCTGAACGGTCAGTGTATGGAGATAAAAAAATCATTTCAGACTGTTGCTGGCCCATGTAAGCAGCATGCAGGTTTTACATGCGTTTTGTGCAGAGCTCTAACCTCTCAAGAATTCATTCCATCCCCGTTTTGTACTAGACAAAATGTCGTGTAATGGGGTACGCAAACAGCATGAGGTCCAATCCTTTGTAGAACTCAGTCCTTAATACTGCTTCTCCATGGGTTGTGGGAGACTCAAGTCCTGAAGCATCATCTTTATCACAAACTCTTGGCTGTAGGCTCTGAAGGGGAAGAGGAAAGCACACAAGATCTCTCTGGCAGCCTTATTGCCTGCATCCAGTAACAAGGGCTTCAGCCCTTCTTGTAACGCCTCTAGACACTAGAGAAGGAGAGCAGGCCAAAAGCAACATTAATATTGGAACAGCAAGTGTCAAAATTGGTTTGAAAGGAAATTAAAATGATGAAAAGGAAATATTCCAAGTGGGAGGAAGAGGGAAGGAGAGAGGGAGAGAATGCTGTTCTGTTTCAATTAAATATAAAGAATATGGTGAGGAAGATGGATAAAAAAGGATGACATACATGTGGACAAAAGTTTTGTTGTGGGTTAGGTTAAGATTGGTGGACACTATTACAGGAATTTCTTCTGATCAAACATATAATTCCTGTTTTAGCTCTAACCCTATGATTCTTTCTTCATCGGTGTCTTCTCATGGGATTATAGAAACCTTAATCTTGGCATAAGGTCTTCAAAGAGTGCTACTGCTACTTCATCCCTGAATAAATAATTTTAGTGTTAAGCAACAGTATAGAATTTACACTTATTTTTAGTCAACTACTTTTTATCCTCATTTATCCACTATTGAATTGCGTCAATATTGAGTGATGAGTTATTTCATCTTACCCAGCATCATGAATTTTCTACACCTATAACCTGTAATTAGGTTGCTTCTAAACCATTTCTTAAATAAATGAAAGACTATATTTCTCCAGTCCAGGAAAAGATTTTCCAGATTTTAGTTAGTTATCAGAAATCTGTGAACTCTTCTAATCTCATCAGCACTTCTAAAAAGATGTAATCAGCAGAACTGGATGTAGCTTTCCGAAAACACTCTCACCCATCCCATTGGTGATGGTAAAATCCCTTCATTAGTTGTACTTAATGTTTGTAGATTCAACTTTTTTTTTTTTTTTTTTCAATCTTGGCCATCACTTGGCCCTGAGAGTTTCATTGGCTTTGTGGCTAGTTGTAAGCGATGGTGGGGGTCATCCTGGGAGGCCACCAGATGCAGTACAGCCACATCAATGCCATTAACTTAGTCTCCCAAACAGCATGGACATGCCTAAATTGCCTGTTAGAAATGGGCTCTGGACCTGACCAGTTCCCAGATTGTTATTTGTGTTATATACCACACATCTGTTTCTACGTATGTAGTTCATCCCTAGGTATATATAGTCACATTTATGAAGACAGTATACCTGTGTCCAGATGCAAGATGAAGAGGTGGGTATGCGCATATGTACATGCACATAGATCCGAATATATATGTGCATCACTTGTGCACACACCATCATGCTCTTTTTTTAATAAATAATAATAAAATATTAATTACTATCAACGTTAGAACAAGTTAAATTAACTGTATTTTCTAAAAAAGCAGATCTTAATTTCAACTGGCTTAACTAGGAGCAAATCTAGTATATCAAGCATTTAAATGCCTATGGTGTCCTGGTTACTCCTTTTAAAAAATAAAACCCCTAAACCACAATACTGGCAATCCAAGGCTTCATCTGGGTACTTGCTCATACATGCTTCAGTGGCTAATTTTTTTTTGATGCGGAAGGACAGCAAAGTGACTCTGCAGCAATACGTCTGCTTACCTTCTGCAGCTCAGATGTAAGTAATGCTGATGTCCAGAGCTGGCCTCCTGCTTGGTATGTGGTTTCCCTTAATCTTTGCTTAACGATAAGGCTGAATTTGGGGGTAGGATCATTCCTATCCGAAGGATCGGATGATGTCTAAAAGAGAGATGCCTTCAGATATTTTATTCCCCTACCTTCTGATTCATCCAGACACTAAAAGCAATGCTTTTGCTCCAAAATGGATTGGCAGTGGGAGAGATGTGAAGACTGTGAACCAAAGAAAGGCAACATCCTGCTTCACTTTTTATTTTTTCCCTAGGAGGAAAAATAGATGGATTTTGGTTCCTGATGTATTACTTGGATGACCCTGCAATAAGACCTTTTCTACTACTTACAGATCAATGTGTTTATATTGCTGTGAGGAATAGCAGTGCATTCATAGAGGTCTAAAGAAAGATATTCTTTGTGCAACATTTCTTCATCTCTCATTTTTATAGTTGCAAGAAACTTTATAAAAGTTCCAGACTAAAAGCATGTTATTTAAAGATAAAGATTGAATCTGATGGTCATGAGATCCTTCATACCGTAGTAGGAAAAATAAGTGGATTGTTTTCAAGCCTTTTTCATTTCTTTAGTTGGGTACCATGAATGTGCATCTGGAAAGAATTTTTTCTCTTTGTGATGCAGGCTGAGGCTGAAATACATCTTATCCCTTGAAATAGCCATTGGTACCAAGCTGTCAAGGCACTACCTGCAATCAAAGAAAACTTAAAGGTTAGAACCTCTTCTTACATATTAAACCTTTGGTTAACTTCCAGTGGCACCCTCTGTTTTTCCTCTACATTTTTGCAATGTATTCATGTATGTCTTTCACGATGTCAATGGAAAATTTATCCACTAGCCTGCGATAAACTCCAGTGGCTCCAAGGCTAAAATTGCAAAGGAGCTTTTCATTCCTCTTGCAAGTCCACACATGTAAGGCATGGCATACATAGGCTTATCCAGGGGTGTCTAGTAAAACAAACAAAAAAAATCAAAAATATTGAAACTTCTTGGAAAAGTCAAAATTGAAGTAATAATGATGACTAATGATATGGTAATAAACAGACTGTAAATCTACATTGGGAGATACAGAAGATTCACACCACAGCTATAAATCTAGTGGCCTAATGAGTGCAAATTAGTGCCTAATCTATCCTGCTTGCACTGCTTGTAGGGTTTCAACCTTCAGTCAAGCATCATTGCTAGCATTTAAGCTAAAAGAGTAGTTTTAATGCTAGATCTTTCCTAGTTTGTGGACAAGCTGCTGAGGCACATTTGCATCTCTAGATAAACACGAGAGAGAGGAGCTCCTAGTCACACACAGGCAATTCAAGCAAAGACTGGAAGATGAACAGGAGATAAATTGGTTGGTTTCAGGCACAAGTACCAGGCTGAGATGGGCATAGACTCACATTCCAAGATTTGTTGTGTTCAGCACTATTGTGTCTTCAATAATGGAATACTTCCTGTGGTTCTTTCCAAAAATATTTCATAAGCTTGGAGCAATGTGCACCCTGCTGAGGAATTGCATAATACTATGATCCCATGAGTGTTTGGAACTGTAATGGTTCTAATCACTTTATCCGGATTAATTTCCTCAGCTTTGTATCATACAAAATCAGATATTGTTGGCTTATTCCTCATTACAGCTATGATGGCTACACGTTCATACCTACCTAATAAAATATCAGAGGAGTTTATTTTGTTAGCTTTAGCAAATGGTTGTATACGGATCCCAAAGTAACATGATATTACTGTGAAAGAAGAGGGTTTTGTGCTGAGCGAGTTCATGTACACCTGTGTTTTCCCAAGAAATCTTGGAAAGTTTTGTTGTCCCACATGGCTCAGGTTTGGTCACATCATGAGCTTTCTAATTTTTTAGCTACTTCCTGATTCTTACTCAAGCCAACTGAGGCTATAGGTGAACTTTTAGTGTGGAGTTCATCCCACCCAGCATTCACACGTCAGCTCATTGTCACAGGCTCTACTTCCTGCCAGTGGGGAGACATAGGTGCTTTAAGGGAGGGATCAATCTGACATATTTAATTGTCTGCTTTAATATGAAATGAATTGCACCCTAAAGACACCTGTTTCTGTGAACTGAGTACGCAAGGAGAGTAAATGTAGTTGCAGCTGTTTGCACTTGCTCAGATGAATGCTGTCCTTCAAGCCATGTTTAAACATATTTATAATGGGATGTGTCTGACAGATGATAAATATCTGTGTATAACCTGGATGTCTAGATTGTTTTTATAGTTAGAGCAAATAAACTTTTTAGGGTGGAATCTATCCTACATAATGGCAAATATCTGAAATTATAGAATAAAACAATCATAGAATGGTTTGGCTTGGAAGGGACCTCAAAGATCACCTAGCTCCAACCCCCCTGCCAGGGGCAGGGACACCCTCCACTAGACCAGGTTGCTCCAAGCCTCATCCAGCCTGGCCTTGAACACTTCCAGGGATGGGGCATCCACAGTTTTTCTGGGCAACCTGTGTCAGTGCCTCACCACCCTCTCCTTGAATAATTTTTCTCCTGATATCTAATCTATATCTCCTTGCTTTCATTTTAAACCCATTACCCCTTGTCCTGTCACTACAAGCCCTTCTAAAAAGACACACCCCCCCAGCTTTCTTATAGGCCCCCTCCAGTTACCAGAAGGCTTCAATAAGGTCTCCCCAGAGCCTTCTCTTCTCCAGGCTGAATAAGCCCAACTCTCTCAGCCTGTCCCCATAGCAGAGGTGCTCCAGCCCTCAGATCGTCTCTGTGGCCTCCTCTGGACTCTCTCCAACCAGTCAATATCCCTCTTATGTTGGGGGCTCCACAGCTGGACGCAGTACTCTCAGGTGAGCTCTCACAAGTGCAGAGTATTGGAGAAGAATCCCCTCCCTCGACCTGCTGGCCACGCTTCTTTGGATACAGCCCAGGATACGGTTGGCTTTCTGGGCTGCCAGTGCACACAGCCAGCTCATGTTCAGGCTTTCTTCCTCCAGTACCCCCAGGTCCTTCTTCTCAGGGCTGCTCTCCATCCACTCTCCACCCAGTCTGTACTTGTGCCTGGGATTGCCCCGACCCAGGTGCAGGACCTTGCACTTGGCCTTGTTGAACTCCATGAGGTTGGCATGGTCCCACCTCTCCAGCCTGTCCAGGTCCCTCTGGATGCCATCCCTTCCCTCCAGCTTGTCACCGCACCACACAGCTTGGTGTCGTCAGCAAACTTGCTGAGGGTGCACTTGACCCCACCATCCATGTCACTGATGAAGATGTTAAACAGTACATATATGGCATAGAGATCTGTGTCTGCTGTGATTAAAAAGTTATATATTTTTAAGCAGATGCAGGCCAAGATTTGAGTGCACCTGGGCCAGTCTATGGTGACAGATGAACACTGTGTGAAACAGAGGGATTTCAACCTGAAACAAGACAAAACACAGCTGGGTGAGTTACTCCATCCTCACCTCCCAGCAGCCTGGGTGTTCGGAGTCACGGTGGTCAGTGATGCGGCAGAGCCACTAGTTTTTTTCCTGATTGTACCTCGGAGTTATCCCCACTGTGATATTTCATTGACTAAGTTAAAAGAATAAAACCTTCTCCAGAGATGAAGTAGATTTTTGAGTTTCATTTTTCTCAATCCATGTCTCTGTTTCTCCTCACATTGCTGCTCTGGTCTTTTTAGCACCTGAGAGCTTGCTTCTGGTCCCACACAGTCACATAGCCATAAGCTGCAGAAACACTCTTGCACCCTCTCAACATTGATGGTGCCAGCCCAAGACAGAGGCATTTGTGTCTGAACTTTCGCATGAGCCTTCTCTAGAGAAGTCAGAAATAAAACTGCTGCAGATGGATGCTAATTTAAGAAGTCCTTATATTCCACAAAAAAACCCAAATGCAAACTCTTTTAACAATTACAACCCTTACTCAGCATGGTGCTACTCATCGTGTTACTGGTTTTGTCCACAAATCTATTCATGCATAAATTTGAATATCTTTTTAATCACTCAAGTTCACTGTGAGCTCTGCTCTTGTTTGCAGCATTTCTGCAGCAAGCATTAGCTAAGATATGTGTTTGTCAGATAATCATCAGATTTGTTAAAAGCAACATTTAGTTGTTTTTTCCAGCCACAACAAATTAAGTGAAGATACAATATGGAAAGGAGAAATTTCTTATGTGTGCTACATAAAAATAAGGATAAAATTATGATGACTGCAGCGAATGGAATAATTCACCACAAATAATTTATTCAAATGTAGCTTTTTTTCATGGTGAGGGAATAGCTCTGGGCTAAGTGCAGTTTCCTACACAGTACTTGTTTGGACAAATATCTTTATGAACTTTTTTGCCCTCTGGTTTATTCATGAATAACAACATTTGAGATGTGTTGGTCAAGCCAGTCACATGGTGCTATTCCTGCTCAGTTCATTGAAATGTTGCTGCAACCGCTTCCAGTACAAATAACCAGATACACACATTTAAGATTCTGTTCCTCTTGATGCTCTTCCATTCAACCCTAAAATGTTCTGTCCTGGCCCATTTAGGCCTCTGAAGTTCAATTATAAGAATGTCCAGATGTAAGCTGAACCCAATTAATTAATAAGAAAATTGTAACAAACATTTACTTCATGAAAATATAATCCAAAATTCAGTTATTTATATATATGTGGAAGCTGCCATACCCCATACTCGTCATTGAACCAAAGTATGCAGTGTCAGCTCAATCACTGTTATCCAAATTTTACTCCTTGCTTTAAAAAGTAACGTGAATTCCATTCTTAATTCATTTTGTTGTGATGGGCATAATCTTACGTTTCTTGTAGTGCACAGTGTTACATTGCACATACATACCAGATGGACTATAATACCAATCTTCACAAGGGAGGATTAGCAGTACTGCAACTACTCAACTGTGAAATTTCAAGCCTGATATCATCAATCATCAGTGTATTAGAATGCATACTACAGGCGGGGCTGGGTGCCTATTATTGAGGTTGTCTGACACTTCCCATTACAAGACTCTGTTTTCAGTTGCTCAGCTTTGCCAAGCTTTAACCATTTGGATTTAAATTCTTCATGCTGTGTGTCTGCCTCAGGCTGAATAATTTTAGAAAACGTCAGCCAAAATCAGAAAAATGCATAAAAATTCTGACAACCTGTATATGAACTGCACTTTTGCCCCTGTACTTTGCAGGAAGGGCTTGACATCTGGCAAACAGACTGACCTTTGTGTCAAGGATGAAAATGCATTGAAAGTCTGTACAAAAACTCGCAGAATCCTGAACTTTCCAGTCTCCAACTTTTTGCCAAGCTGCAAGGTGCAAGGCCTAGGCGAGACTTTGATTTCACCCACAATGAGTGTGCTTTTGCCTGGTCTGCTGCTCCTCCTGTGGTGGAGTCCAAAGATGTTCTTCATCATCATCATCACTGAAAACAAAAAATCATTCTCAGGCCTGTATGTACCTCATATTGGCTCAACTTCATCTCTAATTGTTCTCTTTTGGTCCACGTGGCTAAAGAGAAACATTTTTATTACTTACACTGTTAATCATTCTATATGACCCATGTCCCATGTCTAGTTCTCACTTCAAACCTGCATTACTTGATTACTAATCTACAGCTACTGCCACTCCATTCTGTTCCTTGTAAGCAGTCTATTAACTCCTGAAAGTCAAGGCTAACCAATACAGGCCTCTGTATTAGTTAGCATAGCACTTCGTAAAATGCTTAAAATACCATTTATATTAGTTGTCCTGAAGGCATTTGAGGTAAATACAGGATGAATAACAAGACATCATAGTGCTAAACTGCTTAAGTGGCCATCTTACAGATGGCATTTTGGTTGGGAAAAGGATGTCATCCTTTTGCCATGCGCAAAATTGTTGCACTCTAGAGGTATCGCTTGATTTTCCATAATATGCAACAGGCTTTCACATGAAGTTCAGTATTTAATTCAGCCCTTTCACGGGCTGGAAAAATTGCAAGTGAAGACTCCTAGCAATTTTTTATGAAAAGGCTGATGATTGCCGCTGAGATTCTTCCTGTATGAGAAAACCATCCCTTGGCTGACGGCACGGCTGTATCTTGAAACATCAAGCACAGTCTTTATGTAAATCTCATTGCTCTTCTGCTGCAAAAGCCATTCTCGCTGGGACACAGAAGGAAATCCAGTGAGACAAGGTAATAGAGATGGAAGGCTGTTAATGGAAAGATTAGGCCTCTGGGTTGTCAGACTTGTCTCTCTTAAGCACATGTTTATGCTCTAAGTTAAATAATGCTGCGTGCTTATGTATGTGAATATATATATATACTGCATATGAATCTGAATATATGAATGGTAAGATGCTGTTCTGTGTAAGAAAGTCGCAGTAGACACCGTTTTCACATTTATATATATTGTATTACATTTTATTACATTTATATTACAGCGTAAAAGGTTTCTCTCTTTCCCCAGAAAACACAATCTTAATGTTAATGTACTCATATACAACTGCCTGTATACACACAGGATCTTGGAGAGCAAGTTGCTTTCGATGTTACCAGAGTTTTCTTACCCTGCAGATGATTTCTGTGACTCCTAGCTCTGGATAAAATATGTCCTTTGCATTGAAATGAATGCTTCAATGCTGAATTCGACTCCTGTTGAGAGAATCAGCAAAGCAGGATTCTCAGTACTCCAGGCATCCTTGTCCTTTCATTCCATAAAACCTTTTTTTTCTTGAAACAACACTGTACTTTAAAAAAAAAAAAAAGGAAAACCAACAGAAAAATCCCCAATCCATTGACTATTTTACTTTACCAAGTCTTATTTTCCTGCACTTCGCAAGCCCTGCTACTACTTGCTGCAACACAACTGTAGTTAGACACCAGGTCTCTCCATCTGTCTCTCTTTGTAGGAGTAAGAGTTTATTTACTGGTTTGTGCCTGATAAAGCTGGAACAGAAATAGCTTTGTGTATATATTTTCTACGACAGCCTTTGTAGAGCTCTTTGGAGATATCGTATAGTCATTGAACATAATGGCAGGGGAGGGGAAGGAGTTGATCTTGCCTCAACTTCTTCCACATTGTCTTCCCACTTCTATTTTTTTCCACCTTGAGAGGAAGAGAGAAAACTAAATTGAGCTTATGTCTCCCAGTATGAAGCCTTTTCCTGATATGTACTGTGTCTGATGGATATTTGTGGAAGCAGTGCATGTCAGCAGAGTTTTCAAGACCACAGTCCTGAGACCAAATGGCTGAGTCTAGATGTCCTGATTTTTTTATTGTATATTCTGGGATAAGATGATAAATACTGACATAAGAAGCCAGTAATTGAAGCATTGGGCTAAAATAGTTGTGTCCTGTGTTCTCATCCTTCCCAGAACAATTTACCTTAAACTTTCTCTCTGCAATTTTCTCTGTGTAACCCTTTCAGAAGATTTTTTACAAACCAAACTATTATCCACTCTTTTTGGGTTAAGAAAATTTTAAGAAGAGCAGAAGATGTTTAGTGCAAATGATAAAGTTTGGCCGAGCCAGGGACGGTTTGTGTTGAATTCAAATTTTCGTGTCCTTTCCTTGGGGAGAAAAGAAGTGTCGCTTGCACTTTTCTTCTCCCTGTAGTAAGATGTGGGCTGGGAGGAGATGAACCGTATGAGACCTGAACATATTCAGAGTATCCATGTCATGAAAATCAGACTAAACTGTTTCAGCTTTGATAGAGGGTTTATATTTGTTTCTGTATTTGTGCATTTTAGTAAATAAAAAAAATAATAATAAATAAAAAAAAACCAAACGAAGAAAAATAAGGGAAAGAATTCTAAAATCTATCTTTCTGTGTCTTGGGACAAAAAATGCTGAATTTACAATGAAGAAATGATACGTTTAAGCATGACTTAAAAACAGATGTTATGTAATTTTAATAAAAATGTTGGGAAGTCTCAGGAGGTTGCTTGGTTGCTTTCAGGATGCTATCCTTTCTCTCACCCACAGCCTGTACTGCCTTACCTGTATCAAATTTTAAGAAATGTGTTGCTGGAAAAATCCTATTTGATCCCCAATGCGATTCTGTTTTTAACCAGATTTACTTGTTTCAGTTCCACTGGTTGCTCTGTTCAACTGTTAATATATATTCTTGGATGACCTGGGAGAGTTGGAGGCATAAGAGAAATTCTTCCCATGTTTTCTGCAGAATGGAACTGAATGAAAACCTGCTTGCAAAATATGCAGGAAACATCTAATTCAATATCTGTCCGTTGTACTTCAGGATACCAGTGGTGGTTGCTGTCAGTGGGGAAAAAATTGTATGTTTTGCTGCTATCAATCAGTGGTCTTCTGCTAGCAGTGCCATGCACGTCTCACTCCAGCACTGCCCATCCTGTCTCCTTCACAGCAGATCTTAAAATAAGAACTCCATCAGCATTATGTTAGGAACAGATAGGTAAAGGTAATTTTCCAAGAATTTGTATTAACTGTAAGTGAGTTAATCACAGCCAACACTGTGCAACAATGTCAAAGACCATTGGCTAAAAGCCTAATCAGAAAACAATTTACAGCTGAGTAATAAAGCAGAGTAATTATTGCTTTGATACTACTGTCAGTACTTGTGATACTACACTGAGCACTGTTTTGACTTCAGAGGGTTGCTGGCTGGCTGAGGCATGTTGAGATTTGATATGAGCTTGATAACTCCGTTGGGGATCTATCAGTCAGGGCAGAGCAATGCCCAGGAGTTCCCAAAACCATCCAGGTTTGCCTGCACGAGGCCCAGCAGTGTTTTTACAGAAGGAGGTGAAGTTGGGGAGATTGGAAGAATCCTGTTTGCCTTCATATTTGACAAGACAAATAACAGGGATTGGGTTTGAAAGTGGTGAAAACAAGCTCCACAGGGATTGTGGGCTCATTCTAGTTGGAAATGAAGGGGTTTTTTAGAAAAGTGAGGGGTGCAATCAAAGCCAGAGGTTGGGTTTGTTCCACTAAAATTGGGTTGCAATCCCTGCTTGCTTGAGGAACTTTATTGATGTGAGTAGTCCCATTGAGAGTATGAGTATTTATGTAGCTGAGAGAAGCTAATGAAATGAACTCAAGTGAAAAAGGGATTGTTCACATGCCCAAGAATTGTATGACGAGGGCCCTAATCCAACCATTGTGGTTTAGGGATTTGCAAAATTACTTATTTTTGCTATTGCGTCTATGTCAGTTTTGCTAACTCTTCACACATTCCAGGCTCTCTCCTGAAATCTACCTTGTTTGCTCTGAATTTCTCCTTCCAGGACAGTCATAGCAACATAGTGACCTAATTCTTCAGGTTGTGCAGCTGTGTACTCACTATTTTAAGAGATAAATGAATAACAGTCTCTCCATTCTCTGGTGTAAATTGACCAAAGCCTCTTCATGTCAACAAAGCAACATGAAGTTCTGAAAACTGAAAGCCTGAGGCTAGACATTAGCTGCAAAAAGAAAAGAAAAGGTAACCATTGCATAGTACTTCTAAAATTTATTGTGAACATAGAGCATTTTTAGGTAGAAATGATGATCTAGTTTAAAAAAAAAAACCTATTGCTGGGATGAAAGGATTTTGTTGGTAATGTTCACTGGGGTGTCTCAGTACAGATCTTGTGATGCCGAAGGTCATCTCACTGTTCAAACTGATTTTTCTCAGAAGGGATGTTTTCTGCCTTGTCAGCTATTCATTTTTTATCAGGGTTATATTTTTGAAGGTGTCTGTACTCTTGTTGGCTGCTGGACAACTGTATCACAAGGATTTCCCTCTGGTATAAAACACAGAGCTCTTCTGTATCAGTGTGGAATGCAGTAGCAAATCACTGTACAGTGGCCCATAAGGATACCAGCTACCCTTATAAACTTTTTATAACTTAGGAAAATAAACATGTGGTTTCAGGGCTCTGCATAGTCAGTACTAGCTGACTTGGAGCTTGCTTTACAAAACTAAGAAAGAAAATATTGGTAGAGCTAATAAATTTCTGAGGGAATCAGCGAATAGTATTCTGAAAGGTCTGAAACATTTGATGGTTTATGGATAACTTTGTATTTTATCTCCCAGAGCATCATCCAAGTTGAGCACTAAAGTGCAGTGTTCTCCATAATGAGTCCTGTGATCTGGGAGCTCCTGCGGGACACCAGCCTCACGTCAAGTTATCCACGGAAAGACCTGCTAATCCAGGGGATCCAATGTGCTCTCTGCAAGGCCAGTAGATAGGTCTTTCTCTCTCAGAGAGAAAATAACTAGTCGTAGCAGCAAGAAAGAAAACAGCTGCTCCTCTTATAACTCCTTTTATTTTGAATAACCTTCTT
This sequence comes from Rhynochetos jubatus, assembly GCA_027574665.1. Lineage (NCBI taxonomy): Eukaryota > Metazoa > Chordata > Aves > Eurypygiformes > Rhynochetidae > Rhynochetos > Rhynochetos jubatus. The sequence continues at coordinate 120,126,938 of CM050650.1, forward strand.
TCTGTATAAAAATATACTAATTTAAAATTAGTAGCTATTGGGGATGATCAGAATTGAAAGGTGCAGGTTGTGATGATGGATATTTGCCACCTCTTTCCAGCAGGCTATATCCATTGTTTTTTGCAATCCCTTTCTCTAAATGCCAGGTAAGCCAATTGCTCCCTACAGGAAAAGTGTGCTCATGAGGGATCTTTGACACATCAACAGCAGAAAACAGGAATGTAAGAACTCAGACCCAGGTTGTGTGCCACCAACTCCACAAATTCTAAAAGTAAAGAAGTAGAGAAAAAAATAAACTGGTGCCCAGATAAATGAAAATGTGGGAGGCTCTAATTCCCTGTCATTTCCATGGGCTATGAAGTGCCATTACCAACACAGACATGTGCGGTGCTGTGTGCTAGGTGGCAGTTTCAAACCCTGTCTCCACCCATGGCAGAAGTTGCTTTTGACAAATCTGTTATGTCTCATCTGTTCTGAGATGCAGCATTTGCACATGAAAGGACAAGCCATGCTGTGGTTTTTGGGAGGCTCTCCTGGTGACACCTTCACTCCTGATCTCAGGTGAATGTTGCAGTGTGTCCTGCTGTGACCTAACCTGTGTCTTGGTGAGTAAACTTCTTGCAGATGGAGGTGTTTTGGTTTAGGGTCCAGGACTGCCCACTGCGTTCATCTGAACATCTGGCTCTCCGTGAAGTCTTCCTGAACTCTGTCCATTCAACAGTGTCAGGGTTGGGACCCCAGGTCAGATGCATTTTGGGATCAGTCATCAGAAGGATATGGATGCAGGTAACTTACTTCTGCTTTCTGAATCATCGGTCCACGGTTTCTGATCCTATATCTAAACCTTCCTTTTTCTCAGGAACAACCCTTCAGTTTGTGACCCAGTCTTCGCAAAGCACAATAACATGTCTTGGACAAATTCTGAAACAAAAAATATGGCTCTTCCCCAACCATCTGAAAGCCTGAGGTACCCAGAGGCACGACCCATTCCCTTGGACACTCAAGCACAAACATATAATACAGTTTACACTCAACTGTTCTGTGGCTCAGCTGACAGATCTTTCTTGCCCCAGAGACAAGAATGACAAGGGACAGAAAGAAAAATATTGTGCAGATGGGAAACTGAGGCACAGAAGGATTAAGTGACTTGCATACAGGCAGACTGTGGCAGAGCCAGGAATTAATCACAGAATTCTGATTGCCAGTTTACTGCCTTAACCACAAGATCACCCCTTCCTCACATCAGAGCATCCTTTGTCACCACAGCTGAGGGTAGAAGAGGGTAGAAGAGCTGGAGGTCACGGTCGTAAGAACATGTGTTTACTCTGTTTAGGTACATTCACATCCTGATAAGTTCCCTAAGATATCGGTGTTTTCACCTGAAGGTGAAATGTTCTGCATTCTCACTGCCAGTCCTTTGGGTCTCTGTATATTTGTTTGGAAAAGACAAAGCAGGAGGGTTACAAGAAAAGTAAGATTCATTTAAAAAGTAATAATAATAGAGCTACAGTACAACAAAGAGGTAAAATGAAGTTTGGATTTGTAGCCTGCAAACGGCTGTGTGAATGCTGAAACATTAACTCTGTTGCTTAGCTCAGATATAGAATTGTTTTGGTGCCAGTAGAAAATACCTTTCTTTGGGAAGGTCTTCTGGGCTCTAATTTGGAAATTCCAGTTGTGCACTTGTAAAGAGGTGAGAGACCTGCCAATAAGTGATTTACAGTATGTTTTCCCATGTTTTACATTTTGGTAATTTCATGTTGCAACTCAATACCTAATAATGTAAAATCCAGCTCCTCCAACTAAGCCAGGAATGAACTCATGGAGGAGTGTCCCATAGGGAAGGGCATATGCTACATTACATGTCTCTGTGCCAGCACCGGAGATGCAAAAACAGCTCCGCAGAGATTTGTCCTGTAAGGTTGGCCTCCAGAATTGAAAGGGTTGGCTGAATTTACCTCTTGCTACCGACTGACTGCAATTCCCAAATCTTAGATATCGCCGCAGAGGTCTGCTGAGCCCTGGCTCAGATGTGCCTTTAGATGAAACTATCCGTGAACTAAAATTTAAGACAAACCTGAAGGAAATTTTGAGAAAAGCTCGATTTGGGAAGCTGGTATGAGCATAATTCCTACGTCAGCATGATCTGGAGAGCATAGCTCCCCCATCTGAACCGTGAGATGGGATGTGAACTGGCACCTTGAGCTGAATGCCCCCAGTGTGATGACTCTGTGCAGCAGCTTTGTGCCTTGTGACAGGCGATCACAATTCAGGCATGCCTTTGATTTTAAGATGCATAGACAAGGTGCAAAAAGTGACACAGAAGTAATTTAAAGGCCAGACAAAATGTGTTGCAGTGGAAGACTTAGAAGAGCTTGGTCTGTTAAGTTTGTGAAAAGCAAGGTTGTGAGGTGGTTTGCTTATGCTGGATGAGTTATCTTTGTAGAGATGAAATAGCAGCACTGAAGATCTCCTGGTCAAGTACACAGAGACATAACAAAAGTTGATAACAAAAGCCACACCTGAACTCATGTCCTGACAGGCAGCAAGGCCCACGTTTTTAACTGTTGGGATGATTAACCATTAGGAAAAACTATCAGTGCAAGTGGGGTATTTTTCTTCTCTTTGATCCTTTCAATCAGGACTGTGTGTCATCCTGAAAAAAACAGTCTACTTGAGCTCAAGACATTGAAGTCACAGCAAGGAGAGTCATCTTTAAGGGTCTGTGTTAAGTAAACGGTTTCTTCTGGGCTTAGACTGTGTGGATTTACTGCTCTTTCTGAAGCTGAAAAGACATAAACCAGACTTTCCTTATCAAAACCTGTATGTGAAGGACATAATTTCTTCACCTTTCGTGCTATCTCTAAAATACTGAAACTTTGCTCTTCTGTTGGCAACTTGTCTGACTTTATGCGAAAAGGCCACTGAAGCGGATAACATTTTTGTGACATCATGAAATATATCACTATCATAGTGATATGATAGACAACCTAGAGATTTGGAAACAAAGGACAAGCTGCTAACACAAGAACTGGGTGTGCAGGCTGCAGTCTCAGTGTTGAGAGGAACGAAGTCAGGTATGGGATATTACTCTTGGTCTACCACTACCTTACTGCAACATCATCTGTTTGACCAGTCCAATCTGAATTGAGACAAATTCCTCACAGCACGGGAATCTGTGCTAGAACCAAGGTTTCAGCCAGGCTGGGCTCAGCTAAAAGGAAAGAAAATAAAAGAATGAAAGTCCTGGGGCTCTGATTAAATTTATCATTCAAGAAGCAGAGAAGACAATTCAGTCGCTGCTTGTGTTCAGTTGACTGCTAAATATTTTTCTTTTTCTGGAGAAATTTCAAATGGATCTCTGGCCCTTCCAGATCCTAACATGACTTGTGCTGTTGCCATAGTTCAGTCATGCAGGAAACAGCTGTCATATGAATGTAATGTTTGGATTCCCCAAGCTGTTGAGTCTTGTAGCTCTCCTGTGTGATAAGTCTGTGCCAAGGTGCTGGCCTGGCATACTGGGTGACAAGCTGCAGGAGCATTACTAGCTAGCACTTGTATATCGGGTTCTGTTTACATCACTCAGAGAACATTTTAGGCAAGTTGATGTTATTTATCCCTGTTTTGCAGGGCACAAAACCAAGCTGCAGTGGTTCGTCCAAGGCCATATTTCAAATCAAAGAAAACGAGAGACTGAAAAAGACTTATCAGTTCCTACCTCTCTGTGCAGTAGCTTTTGGCTTAACCATATCACAAAGTCAAACAGCTTCATGTTAACTTCTTAAACTACCACCTGGCTGTTCCTGGATCATCCTCACAGTGACCTTACTGTTCCCCAGCCCTGTCATCTAGTGGATTCCCATCCCATTAGGCAACAACAAGACTGACATTGCCAAAGGACTCAAGCATATGTGATAGGGAAGATGTCATTTTGGGATGCAGCAACACTGTTGTGCAAGTGGACCTGCTTTATCATGGCAGGGGGTGATGCTCAGTCTCTAGACCTCCCGATCTCCACGTCTCTGATTTGGAACTACAATGCAGACAAGGCCTCTGCTCTGCTGAAGACTGTCTATATGCAGCTAAGTAAAACAGGTCAGATCGATGTGCTTTGCATCTTCCTGTCCATCCTGCTCCTTGCTAGAGCCAGTTCAACAGGGCGGCTATGACAAAATTGTTACTAATAGTCCCTTGCTCATGGCCATGGACTACGCCATCGTTTTAAACAGCGCAGATGATCTTGGCAGATTCTTGAGCTCATAGCTTGGCACTGTTTTATTTACTGGAATACACCTTGCCTGTTTGACTCTGTGAAATAAGGATTGCAACGCTGCCTTTCTCCCATTTTTCCTGTGTTTTCAGCTGGCGTGTCAAGCCCTCTGGAGGAAGGGTCTCCCGGTCATCACGTATACGTACAACACTTAGCTGTGGTTTCAACTGCATCCTGTGGCAGGTGCTATTTGAGGGCATTTCTCTCCCAGCAGCAGAACATGAGAAGGCGAATTAAGCGATACCACCTTGGACTCCAGGAGCTCTCAGTGGAGTTCAGTATCTGGGCAGAGCTTACTCAGCAAGGAAGGTTAAAATTGCTTTTTGGCTAAGAAAGCAAATCCTTCAGCGTCAATCGGAAAATTGTATTTTTGATTTATTTTGTTTAGATAAGGGTTAAGACGACCAATTCAGAGCCCCTTTATGCTGTGATGTGGGTGGAAGTTTGTTCAGCCACTGAGATAGACCAGTTGCTCCCTTCCCCTCCCCACTTCACCCCCCCCGCCCCAACTTGCTCTCACCGTGTTTTTCTGAAACATATGGGCCTAATTCAGGTTGAGGACTAAAAAGTTTGCACAGCACTGGTTAAAAGTTATGGCTTCTTATAATGAAATCTTTGTCAATGGAAACTTGAAATAGCAGCTTGGCCTGTGACTTATGGGGAGTCCGATGATGGAAATCAATTAATCATCCCATTTCCCAAAACCTGGATGGGAGGGCACACTTGAATCAGAAAGGGGCTCTGGTTTATGAACGATTTGGACAGCTTCAAGACTTTCATTGAAAACCCCTGGAGCATGAGTAGGAACAAGTATGTTAAGACTAAACGTTTTTCTTTGGGAAGAAGAACAGCAATAGGGATCCTCTGTTGAGGAACTTCGGTTTTTAGTTGGGGGTGAGGGAGGGCTTTGTTGCATTAAGGGCGAGCACTTTGCAATCTTGAGCAATAGGGTGTCAATTTTTTAAAAAAGCCCACCGGGTAATTTTATTGAGGTCTGATGATTCTTACCAGAGGGTAGTCAACAGGGAGCTAGCTGTACACTGGTTGTACCGGTGCTGGTCCAGCTTGGTGGTGTACACCACCTCTGTGGCTGGGAGTGCTGGCAGAGCCCTGTAGCTGCTTGCTGCAAAACCAGAAAGAGTGGTAAAAAACATGGCATCTCCTTCAGGAATGTGTGAGATGTCATATGTCTGGGACCTTAGCAAGGCATGGGGCAAATTTATGTGAGGTCCCCATCCAGGCTGGAGTTCACCGTTTTGGTAGCCTAGGGGTGCGATTATACTGTTCCACATCTGCTCATTAAAAGAAACCATACCATAATTAGAGCGATACATGTAATGGATTCTCTGGTTCAAAGGGTGAACTAAAGTGTTGGGGGGACATAGGCATTGGTTTGGATAGGACCAAATTTGGAAGAGGGAGGATCTGTCTGGGTCATCTTAAAATGTTTCACTTGACCTGAAATGATACATTTTGCCTTTTCTGAAATTGCTTAACCCTTTTTTCTTTCTCTTCATATATTGGAACTTGGAGAACTTGGGTTAAATAATTTTAAAAATTAACCCAGTCACACATCATAAAACACCAAAACAAGAAATCATGTCATCGATACTCCCAAAGCTACCCAATATATATTTCATACTCTACCTTGCCATAGGAAGGGATACTTGTCCATATGATTGTGTTGTGATGGTTCAAGCAAATATGAAGCAAACACATTATTCTCTTTCGGAATATCCCCAATTTTTGGAGCTGCCGCAGAGGAGTTCAGTCCCCCGAACTTTGCTTTGAAGTGGAACAGCTGCCCTCAAGTCCCCACTTATTTGACACAATCAAGGCAGATGACGGGGGCAGTCAAGAGTAGGAAGGGATGGCAAACTGGAGCAAAGGCGCCTGCAGAAATCTCACCATTTGGCATAAGGGTGATTTCCTTTGTCATCCCGCTTGCTTCCTGCCAGTGGGTTGACTTTAATGAATAATGGGAGATGAACGATAATTTTGGTTTCTGCCTGGAGTGGGAACAGCTGACAAAGCGTTTAATGGAAGCTGACAGTTAAGTACCCAGGCACAGCAGTAAAGTGTCAGACAAAGCATATGAAAATAAACAGTCCAAATGAAAGCTATTTCTGAGCAGATTGCTGGCACACTTTCCCAACCCCAGGCAGGTTATCTGAGATGGTAATTGCTGCCAAAAAATTCCTCCTCCTCCATTTTTTTTTTTTTAATATACCTTATGAGACTTACCTCAAGGGACCATAGAGCATATTTATGGATACGCTTAACTTCAAAATAAGCAAAATCAATACCAGAAAAAGCAGAACTGTTTTATGGAGCTTATACTAAGTTTGTTTGCATGTTTAAAAAAGTTGGTTGCTTAATAGCAGCTCATGTATAGTATCTGATTATATATATATATGTGTATTTATATGTTTAGGAGGTAGAGACTGGGGTTAGCAAAAGGCTTGAAGGAAACTACAGTGCCCAGTTGTCACTGCCTTGCTGTAAGACCCCTAGCCAAAATGGTCTGGGGACATGATGAACTGCTCCAAAAGGGTCAGCATGAGCCATACAGCCAAGATTCCCATCCAGTATTTATGCAGTAAAAACCTTGCCATCATGAGTTGTGCCTTGACGTCTTTTTTGCCCTCAGTGCACGTTAGTTCTGCTTGTGTTGCTTTCAGTCTTGCAGAACAGTTAATCAAAGCTGATGCAGGTTATTGAATGTTGCCTCATGTTTAAAAATAGGTTTGTTGGCTTTGTGGCCAGAAGGGACTGCTACGATCATCTTCTCTGACCTCCTGCATGTAACACAAGCATGGGATAAGTACTATTATGTGAGGGTTCAAACATGTACATAGTGCCTTCATTTATTAGCTTTCTACCTCATTTATTAGCTTAGCTGTGAAAGCAGGTGACTGAGAGTCAGCATTCCTGGTCCTATTCTTGGCCAAAATGGGCTGTAAACCGGTTATAATAATATTTCCCTATCTGTGATGCTTAACTGATTCCTGCACAGAAAAGGCAACAAGCTTGTGGTGACTTAACAGTTACTGAAAAGAATAATCCTGTTACAGCAAAAATAATAATCTAAATACCAAAACCAATCCCCTCCCAAATCCAGGCTTAAACAAAGATTTTAAAAAAACACTTGAAATTCTGAAATCTTGGCTGCATAAACCTAAATGTTTTAAAACACTTGAGTATGCATTTTCCATTCCCAAGCTTGACTCTGACCCCACATCCTTCTGTTCCATTGGTGTGATTCATCTGGAGATACAAGGGTTGCATAATTCATCACAGATCGTTACCATAGATATAATTACAGTAAATGCTTTAGCCTGAACAGCGAGAAGCCTTCTCTAAGGTGAGCACAGGAGGTACTTGTAGGTGGTGCTGCTCTGGTGTGGTTTGAAAAGCGGTAGCTGCATGTTTTGTGGTGACATCTGCAATGGAAAAACCCAACAGAGCACTGCTGTGAAATATATAAGGAGAAAGAGCAGAAGCGAGTTGTGGCACCACGCTCTTGAGGGAAGGCACTTGTGTTGGTTAGCGGACTGAAAGCAAGAGGTGGGAAGTGGTTTCTGAGCCATGTATAAGCCAACTGTATTTTTCCCATTTGCTTTGGAAATTAATACAACACATGGAATTGCATTTCTCTGGTTTGCTGTAAAAGTGTTGGGGACAAATGGCTCTAGAGCTATGGGTTTTAGAGGAATATTAACTGTGTTTCTATGTCCATAAACTGATTTTCCAGTGTAATATTCTAAAGTGTTTTATTACTATTTCTTTTTGATAGGTTGGTCTTTGAAAGCTTAACCTTCTCCGTGCTATTTTAATGGGGAGTTTCCTAGAAGAGAAGGACTACTAAACCCAGCCCTGTTCCTACCTTAGTCCTTTCAGTTCACTCTGTAGTCCCTCTGCATACAACAGGCTCCTGCAGGAGTTAAAGTTGGTAAAAGTAAAGGCCTGAAAGGACAATAACATCATTTAACCTGAGTTTTGAAATATCTGAAGCCCTTGAATTACATCCAAATCTCCTGTACTGAGCCCAATATATTGTGTTTCACTAAATCAGGTCTTCCAGGAAGACATCTTCCTTTGGTTTGAAGACATTAAGAGATGGGGAATCTACCACTTCCCTTTGGTAGTTTCTTCCAGTGGTTAACCACAAACACTGTTAGAAATTTGTACCTTATTTCTAATTGGAATTTCCCTGGCTTTCAGTTCTTGTTGTGCTTTTCCATTTTTTGACTACAGAGCCTTTTAGTATCTGGTATTTCTTCACTCAGGGGTATAAATATGCTACAATCATGTCCCCTCTTTCAGTCTCCTTGTCACTGAGCTCAACAGCTTGGGCTCTTGGGGTGGAATTCATTCCAAGTGGATTCTTTCTTTGGCATCTAATGTTGAAGACATCTCTCTGTTTATCTTGGAGTTTATTCAAAACTTTAGTCACACATATGCTCAGAAGTGCCTGTTCTGGCATGTGGCACCACACCAGGTTTACTCAGTGGGATTTCTATATTCTGCTGGAGAAGTCCAAAACAGTTAAATATGAGATTGGTGCCCATCTTTGGCACTGCAGTTTAAAGGGCAAAGTGCATACCTTGAAAATGGAAGCCTGGACAATCAGCTTGAGGGGAATTAACCTCATCTCCCATGTCATGGGAATATCTTTAAGCATCAGGCTGTGGAGGAGCTCAAGCATAAATGTTCCTCTCTTGAAGAAGTAACTAAGGGAGCATAGTCTGGCATAGACCAAGCAGAGCAGACTGTGCTAAGCACATACTGACACTTCCCCAGGTTACTTTTCCAAAATCCAACAATTTATGCCTCCAGAAGTTGCTGTCTTTTATTTAGTAATGCCAATGGGATTTCTTTACCATGAAACTATCCAATTGTTCAATCTCTCCTTGATGTGAACTTTGAGCATCCACAACATCCTGTTGGCAAGTCCTACAGCTTAGCTGTGTGTCCTCTGAAAAAAGCACCCCCTCATCTTTCTTTTGGGTTTGCCAACTGCTAACATTGATACTCTGTCATTTTTGTGTTGGAACAGACAGGGAACAATTAAGCCCACTCACTTTCTCTATGTCATTCTTTATACAAATGTAAAAATCTCCCCTCTGTGGCCAAAGTTTGAAGGTTCCTCTTATTCTTTGATCCTTCAGCCATTGTCCTCTCATCTGTTACAATCTGTTAGAGAACTGCACACACTATTCAAAATACAGGTGTGTCATGGATTTGTATTACTCTTATAACAAGGTCAGTTAATAATATTTCTCTACTCCTAATAATTCCTAAAATTCAGTGTAATTTTTCATATGTTACAGAATTCAGCAGCCATCTGAGCTGTCTAATGGGGTTAATTTCTGATCTCATTTCTGAATGGTAATTGCCAACTCCAAGCTCTTTGTTTTATATGTGAAGTTAGAGAGTTTTTCCCCACTGTGCACCACTGCATTCATCTGTGTTCAGTTTCATCTGCTAGTTTAACATTGTCTCTCAGTGTAATAAACTCCTTTTGCAGTTCTTCACCGACAAGCTTGTTTGTTCCAAAATACTGTGTCCATGAACATGACCACCTCACTCTTCATTTCCTTTTCAAGATCATTTATTAATCTGTTGCCATCACAGGTCTCTTGACACTCGCTGGTTACCCTCTTCTCCAGTAAAAATTTCTACCATTTTGTCATATTCATTATCCATTCCTCCTACTATTATCTATACAAGGATCTTCGACGGATTATTTTCCTAAAAACCTCGTACTGAGAAGTTCTCACTGGGAATTTTCATGTGCTGCTGTTGCATACCCAGAGTAGAACTGAGCAGTTGTGTCTTATATTTTCTCTTGGGTGTCTGTGTTGACAGTGGAAAATCTTGGCACTTAGTTTAAGCGGAGCAAAGTGCTTAAATTCCTGATGTAGACCAAAGCACAAAAGGCAACCAGACTGGATAACTCCTCACAGGTGCTCAGTGGCATGTGACTCTTTCCATCCCAACCACATTTGAAACTGAGGCCATGATGACATTCACCAACACTCCCTGCCCAGGAGCAAAACACCTGCAATTCCCTCAGGCAGTATCTTAATGAAGCCTTTACCTAGGGCAGGAGACAATCCGCAGTTGCAAATATGCTCTGTATTCTTTGCTCCTGAACCTGTGCTTTCACATTCAGCTCATTTTTAAGCATTTTCCCTGAACTGACCTGCTTTATCAAGTGAGTTATTGGTCACACTCCTGTTCTTCTCTTAGTCAGCCCTCCACTGATCCTTAAACACATTTTAGTGATGCTAAATTTATTTCCAGACCTCACTGACAGGAATGATGAAATGTACCAAGCCTCAGAGCCCTCCCTACAGAGCCTCAGTGGGTTCCCCCATAGAGTGAGGACTCCCCATTAATGACCTCTTTCTGGCTCTGTCACTCAGCCAGTTCCCAAATCATTCTCTTTATGCTCTACTGATATTGCATTTTGCTGATCTTAAATCAGGATTTCAGTTCTGTGCCCTCAGGAACACAGACGTTCTAGCTCTGCTTTGGCACTGATTTATTTCTGCCTACTCCCAATTCTCCTCTCTGCCTCTGTTGCCTTAAAGGTCTTGCTGTTTTTACCCAAAGTCAATATTCTTCTGTCCTTTCCCACAGTGATGACATACACATTGATCAAGTTGGATCTTATTTACACACGCACCTCTTTTTAATGTGCAAGCTTTGGCATTGTTGTCTGCAGTACGGCTAGTTAATACTACTGGAAAAGCAAAAAATAGGACGTAGTGCAAATGCACATCAGGTCTTAGAGATTTTTTGCCTCAGGTTGTATTACAGTCAAGTGAGTCAGAGATGTGGGAACTGCAAACTTTTTTCACTAGGGAGCATTGTTAGTGACCTGCACAAGAAGCCAGAAAACTGTTATTACTTGAAATGTAAAATTAAAGAAAAAAAATTGCTTTCTCTCTCATTTCCCTGAACTGGACCACATGCTTCCCTGGAGGAAAATCATTGTTGAAATATGTTGACTCTAAAATTTTCTGTTAATCTGAATATTCCTCTCCTGCTCTGAACCGCGGGATGCAGGCAGAAACCTGTCCCATCTGTTCTGGAGGGATCTGTGCAAGCTGCAAGCATGACCCTGCTGGAGAGGACGGGTAGCCTAGCACACTGCCCTTACTTCTGTAGGATTGCACTGGAAGGACAGATCGCTCCAGGGAGTAGGAAATGGTGCCCAAGACTGCGTGGTGCCGCCGGTGGGGTCACACTGACTGGGTGCTACAGTAGCACCAATTCCACTGGTGGGATGTGACCACAAAGCTAACAGCCTACTTGTGAACTCTGGGAGCTCTCGTTGATATTGAGCATGTCAGGGCCTGATGAGCCTCCTCATTACCAGACTCATGGCAGATCCATTGAAGAGGATTTCTACTTCAAGTGCAGTGTGCCAAAGATGGTCTCACAAGTGTTAATTCTGGTCTTGGCATTCACCCCTGAAGGGTTTAAAACATCCCTGAGAAAGCATCCCTTTCATTTTTCTCTCATTCCTCATTGCACAGAGTGCTCTGATATATACTCTCTCTCTCTCTCCATATGTTAAAGATTTTTAAGAATGTACTTTTTCTGCAGCATCTTTTGCTTCTTGATTTTAATGCAGTCCTGATGCATTTACCATAAATCCCTGAAAATATGGCAAATCCAGCACAAAACTAGTTGGAAGCAAGAACTCATTGGAAGCAATTTTTACATATGTGTATGGTGCTCCTTGTCTGGGAGCAAGAGCTACATGATTAACTGGATGAAGAGAAAATTTCTCTATAACCAATGTCAGCAAAATTCTTGATTGGAGATATTTTTACACTAACAAGCCCTCAGCGTCTACCGTATTCAGCATTAACGAGAATCATGGCAAGGAGCAGAATGGAAGAAATGTGCTAATTTGAAAAACCTGGACATTTTTATCTAGGGGAAAAAAAAAAAAGAATTCTATTAAAAAAATTTCCATTGGAAAAATAGTGAACATTTTGGTGATCATTTTTGTTTATATAAAACTCTTTACCTGCTTCCCACTAGTTCCATCACCTGATAAATGTTTTTCAGCAACTTTCCCCATTTACAGCGGTTTTTTTTTTAAATCTCACATTTCCCCTTCACACAGCTCTACCCTCTGGCTCTGGAATCCTATTCTATTCTTTATCTGGTCTTCATTTTAGAAAATATTCTGCTTTCTCAATAAATTATTCAGCCCTGGGGGAGAGAGGGAATGTCCTTTAGCTGTCTGACACCAGTTCAGGCAGTCTGCTGAATAATAATATTCAGTAGCCACAAAATTTTGTCACTTATTTTTCTGTGTCATGTGGAATGATTGGTGCATATTGTGGTCCCAGCACTGGAGAAATACTAACACAAAATAAGTAAAGAAGTAATGTAAGTTATCAGCTGAAATTCCAAACCTTGTGAATCTCAGTGTTGTGACTGAGTGTGGGACCCACTCTCGTCGCACAACGTGGGAATGTGTCCTGCAAAGGCTGCTGGTAAGAAGAGGTGTTGAGGTAGGAGGGCATCAGGGTTAGCATCCTAACTGTTGTCTCTGCCCAATTTTAGTCCAGAACTGTGTCCAGGAAGCCCTGTTGTCCTGTTAATTCAGAGCAGAAGAAGAAAGGCAGAACTGGCCAGTGAGAGAGTGCATTTGTTTCACTTCTTTCTAGGCACAGTTTGCAGTCCCTTTGTACTCTTCCAAGGAAGTCTGTCTAGAAGGCATGCTTTAGTCAAAGCAAACAGGAATAAATACAGACTTCTTCTATGAGATAAGGAGGTTTTCTGGTTTCTTCTCTGTTCTTTTCTTAATAATCCCTTGTGTTTTATCAGCCTTTTTGATGATTGTTGAACACTACATTAATGTTATCAGAGAACTATCCACAAAGCCCAGTATCTTTGTGAACAGTCATATTACGAGTATTGTAACATATGTATAATTGGGGTTATTTTTATCCCATATTCATTACTCTGCATCTATCAACACTGAATTTCTTTCAGTGCCATGAGATCTCATCAACAGTGAGTATCACTCAGTGTCATGAGATCCTGATGAGATCCTATCATCTGAGAACTTGGTTATTTCATGAGTCACTGTTTCCCAGATTTTATGAATATGTTGAACAACACTCATCTGCGTGGAACTTCATGTGACCTCCCTCCATTACATAAATCAACTCTTAATTCTGTAACTTTTTAGTCAGTTATTAAGTGGGAGGGATGAGATCTCAGTTTCTTTTTAAGCCTATTGTACTGTAAGTACATTGTATTAACCAGTATTAACATCACATTGTTTCCTTCAAAATGCTCTACAAGATATGTGAACTATTTCTTCTTTCTGCATGTCTGGGTTCAGTCTCATGACTGGGAAATTATGGGAAGAACAAAGGTGTTAGAACAAAGTAATAAGTTTCTCAACATACTTCTCTTGTGGCTTTGAGATCAGTGCAAGCAATTCCTTACCAAGTATCTCGGGCATCACAGCCACACCATACCACAGCCTACAAAAAACCAGAAGAAAAGTAGAAATGTCCTTTAAAATGAAGACTTGTAAAAAAAAAAAAAAATAGGCAGTACCTCAATACACTAGCATGATTTTTCAGCAAAATATTCATGTACACTGAGCAGAGAATGGAGAAATAAACCAAAAAGTGGGTCTTGGGTGTTATTTCAGAAAGATCCTCAGATGACAGGCTGTATCCTGGCTAGACTCCTCTGTGATAAAGTAGCCTCTTGTTAGCACAGCACTAAGAGTAATTGCACAGGCAAACCTAAGGCATGGAGCAGCCATGTGTAAATTATTTCTTTTAATATGTCACTGGAATTCCTAAAGGAAAGCTGGATTTTTTTTATAATTTTATTTCATTTTGTTTCTCATTTATTTCTAGGAACTCCAGTTATTCCACAGACTGGTGCAGAGTGGAGAGGGACTCTCTTATACTCAGCCCAGACTAATCCAAGCGCTGCACTCTTCCTCTGCAGAAACACTAGAGGAGTTTCTATTCTCTTTTGTGCAGTCAGTGAATTCTCCGTGGGGATCTCCATCTATCTGGCAGGTCACATTACAGCTCTGCTCTTGTAACTGATCTGTCCATTGGTTTCTACAGAAGAAGTGTTATTGATGAATTACTGCACATGGCGCTGAGAGTTATGTTGCAGAGTTGTTACTTTTCAGCTAGGGAGCTTTCCTGGGAATTTTCCATGATGTGCTGGATGGCTAAAGAGTTTTGGACAATATGTAGCATACAGCTGCCATAACTCATTATGACCAATAAACAGAGAGAGCAAAATGGATAGAAAAGTTGAAGATCAAAGGTGCCAGCAGGACATGCATATCTGTGATTACTGATGAATTTTACTACATTAGAGGAAGCTGGCTGACTTCAAAAGATGCTAGACCTCCTGGCAAGGCATAGAAATAAGCCCCCAAAGTGAGCATGTTATAAAAACTGCAGTTTCCCTCAATGTGAGACAGCACTGATTGCACTGCCAAATGCCAGCTAAACAGATGTATTTTCTCTGAAAGCATTTTTTCTTTCCATTGAAGCCTTCACTGCACTTTCCCGTGAGGTGTAGCTATAAGCAGAATTGGTAGCATTGCCCTAGAGTAGGTCCATATTACAGCTGGCCTGAAAACAATTTTACTGTTCTGTTACAATACTTGATATACTGTAGTACAGCCCCCTAGCACATAGATAAAAATGCACAAGATTTAAAAAAACCCACCCTAAACCCTGAGAAACTAAAACTCATATTTTAAACCTTGATTTGCACCAAATGAAACATTTGATGTTGCTAATTCTGAAAATTTTAATTTTACCAATTTTCAATTATTTTTACCTTTATTTAGCCTAACTTTCCCAAAACAATAACCTTAATTTTTCTTTTACGTCACAATACGTCATTTAAGTGATTTCTTTTTTCAACATACTTTGAGTCAGGAGATTAACTGAACCCAAAATTTTTCCATAGTGTTTTGGTTACTAAGTATTGTGTTTTTCCTGTGAAAAATGGTTTAAAGATTTCCAATCAACTCTAATATTTATGCTAAAGTGATTCACAGTAATGTCCTGTGGGGTCTTAAAGCAAAGACAGCATCAACAGAAGGTGTTCGACACTGAAGGTAAGGGCTGGATGATTAAATAAACTTGAAGTGTCCAGTGCCATCCTTATTCAATCTATTAATCTTTGTAAAAAAGCGGAATATTGGAAAAGATAATCACTTGCTTTTCGGAAGATGGCAGAAAGAAGAGATCGTCATCCATGGACACATGACTGGTTCCAATTTTTGGGATACTGCTTGTGTCCTGTCCTCTGGAGATATCATGTGGAGGGTGATGAGGGCAGAGGCCTGTTTATCAACATGGGAAGAGAGGAAGGTTTCCCATCTTGCTGAAATGGCTTAGGAGGCATGCTAACCCAAGCCAGGGGACTAACAAATCTTGGCTCTGATTCCATAAACTACAAGGATGAATATTCGATTTTGAGCTTGGATTCAACCAGTTTAGAGAGCAATTATCCATCTGTGTTCTGTACTACATTTATGAACTATTATCCAAACTCTCTTTGCATTAAGGTCTGAGTTTCTATTTATTTGGATTACAAAGTCCATTTCTGCTATTGCTGTCTTGCCTTTGCCGTCTTGCCTTTGCCTCACACTGCAAACATCCAAGAAGCCTGAAGGTACTGGGAAAAGGAGGTTGATCCAATATCTTCTTTATTTAAGACAGGAAGTGTGTAAGCAGATGATCTATTAATACAACATTTATTAATACCCTTCTCACACACAGGAACCAAAAATCACAAGGCTTGCTTTGAAGCAGGGACTCTCTCACATGCATTGAAACAAGTTTCCAGCAAAGTGCAGGTGCATGCCATATGAGCAGAAGAAACCCTGGGACCATGAGCAAGCAATCTGATGACTGCTGTGTGCTCAGTGCCCAGAGTAGATTCATGTCAAGGTGGCACATCCCTGGCTCGGCTCTACCCTTGTCTCTTATTGAAGAACTGCAGATATTTTCCTCTTGCAGGCTCCTTTTCTTAATTTTTAGTGCCTGATAGATGTTGTTCCTAAACACTTTTGCAGGTGATTACTGTGGGGAATTAGTAGGCTTCTTATTCACACCTTTCTGTCCAGCCCCTCTTGACTTGCATAATTGATTAAGCCAGAGGAAACAGGGATCTCGCAGAGCGTGCTGAGGTTCTGGCCAGGCCCGGAGGGGCTTTTCAATGGTTTAATTTAATGATCGTTTTGGGAAATGTTTGTGTAGATGTTAAGCATTTTGATTCCCCCCATTCTTTCCCCTGCTAATAGGTGGTTGGGCCACTGAGACCTTCCTTAAGAGGGCCATTAACGTGAAGTATGAGGGTTGTTGCATGTTGACATGCTGGCTAACAAGGATGAGACATCAGACTTAGGTTCCCAGAAGGGGTGCCTAAATTTTCGTGGTTTTCAAGCATTATAAATTTTGCTTTCTAGCATAGGTGAGGTTTGAACCCCTATCTGCAAACACCCATGTCCCAGGTGCCCCTTTTCCATAGTAGGGACACTGTAAAGGAAAATACAGATGTGAAAGAGGCCCTGAAGCATTTAGGCCAAAACAAAAACTGTTTCTCCACACCTCCCCAGAGTGTATATATGGAGTCAAGATATGAATGAATGTGCAAAGATTTCTGTCCAAATGACATGGGTCCAGTAACACTGCTTCAAGGCATAACATCAAATGCTTAGGCAACGTCTACACTACAGAACTGCAAATTGCAAAGGAGAATTCTCAGGTGCTTTAACTTGCTTTTAATCCTCAGACCTGTCCCTTGCATGCTTTTGGCCTCAGCTCACTAGCATCCCTCCAAACAGTTTCCAGGCACAGTTCGGCAACCGGCACAGCCAGGGATCATTCCCAGTTGGCAGCTTGGATATAGCTGCTCTGTTTTGGAAAGCGGGAGACTTTAATGAATGGATGCAGGCATTTCTGTGCCAGTTGGCCTCCAGGCTAAAGAGTGGTCCCGGCCGTGTTTAATTTTCTAAAACAGACATAGCCTCAGGTCTCCTTCTTATCTCTGCCATTGACTTCCTGGGTAGTGAGGGCTTGGCTGTTCACCTATGAAAACGACTTTGTGAAAATGGAGCGTGC